>JAVJGJ010000060.1:5122280-5191667 GCA_035590215.1 Microhierax caerulescens
ATCTATTTTTAAGCAATCACACTTTTGTATCCAAAGGGTTGGGGTTTTTTTTTTTTCCCCTATTGCTTTGTGAGAACTGCACAAACATGGGAAGCTGACTAAACTGAGGAAATGGGAAAACTGACTTTATACAAAGTGGTGTCAGATCTTTTCAGTAAATAACTTGAAGTCCAAATAGTGCTTTTCATAATCTTTCAAGTTACTGTAATTCACAGGATTACTGGAACATTTGGAATCAGATGTTGTGGAGATAGCTTTACAATGATAGTTTTAATTTTTAACAAGTGTCACACCTTTTCTAAGTGGTTGTCTGAAGTTCTTTACTTTCTAAAGGAAGGAAAAGTAATTCTAACATCTATTTTTATGCCATTCAGCATTGTAAAAGATAATGGGGTGAAAGATGCCTTGCCTTTAACAGCAACTTAAAAATTGTCTATTACTATTAAGTTTACTTAATGATGTAGGCCTTATGCTACATATCTAACAAAACCCCACTCAGATTTTAGATCTCTCTACAAAAGGCCAAGAGCTCACAGCTCATAGTACCTGGAAGCCTATAGACCAAGAAGTGAGGTATTAATTGGGATTTGTTTGGCCTTTCACAAAGCAAAGGCAAGAAATCTGTGTTTCCTAACAGAAGTCACTTACATTGAGTAGGACAGGTTTAGACACACACGTTCTTACTTTCAGGCATGTCATGCTTTTTAGTCTAATTGTTAGGAGTGCAATATCTTTGTCTTTTGATTTAGACGACTTTCCAGAGTCCACAGGAGTGAAACGAATTGTACAAGCCTTGAATGCCAATGTGTGGTCCAACGTAGTCATGAAGAGTGGTATGTAACACACGTTCCTTTTATATGAATTCTGGAGAATGCAAGGCCGAGAGGGCTTAGTATTTTTAGCAAACTTGTAAACTGAGCAGCTACAGTACTACTACAACCATATCATTCTAAAGAGAACTAGACCACTCTTAAATCTTTTACGTGGAATAGTAGGGTTTCAGGTATTGTTTTCATTGTCTCTGGATGACAGAGAAACTTATAGGCAATGGATGAGATTTATAACTGTTTCAGCATCTGTTCCTTTTCCCTCTGTACTACAACTTGCTCCCTACCAATATCTTGAGTTAAATATTCCACTAACTCCTCAAGTTTCAATGTAAAATGAAAGCTTGTTCCATCAGACTCTAGCAGAAAATAGCTAGTCGTTATCAGCTTTGTCTAAAGACCCGATACGTGGTTTAGTGTAGAGGTTTACAATTCCAAATTTGTTACCTTTTTTAAGATTTTTTTTTTTTTTGAAGCAGGGATAAGAATTGAATAGCAAGTGTGGAAATGAGTTTTGGCAAAGAGTGATTTCACATGTCTGTTGAAGGACATACTAAGTGCATTGCTGGAAGGACTGTCTTCCCTACAGAAAACCCCACTTGAGTACATGGAAGTCACAGAATTTTTTGAAAACAGTGCAAAAAGCAGGCAACCCCAGATGATTTCCTGAAGATAATTGATTATCAGGTAGAGTTAGAAACTTGGAAAAATCACTTTAGGGATAGACTCATTAGACAACAAAATGCTGTGGCTAGCCCAGGGTTACTGCAAGTGTAGATTCTTCCATTTGCTTGAAAACCATTAATTACCTTTCTAATAACACAAGCTCTTGCAGGAAATGTAAGAAGATTAAAACCTCGTTGAATGCTTGGCCTTACATTTCTTGTTTCACAAAACCTTATCCCACTAGCAAGTTTCCAATGTCTGTCTGCTCCCTGTTGTACAATTTTCCACTGCTGCAGCTGCTTCCTTCCTGCATCTTTTAACTGTGTAATGTTTTCAAGTGCTGAGTGGCTTCTACTAGTTCCTGTAACTGCAGGATGGTTGCTGGGGCTCAGTAGAACTAGAACAAGAACTACTAAACTTATAATCTAATTTTTTTTTAACGTAGCCTTTTGAACCCTTCTTATACCACATCAGACTGCGGTTAAGGTAGATTCTAACGTAATGTAACTATTGTAGAGAAACAGGTAGCCATTTGAGATGGTGTGAAGTTATCTCACTAGTGTTAAAATTGTTTTCTTAACAGCATTATTTCCTGCGTTTGACAGATGCCAGGTTACAGAAGAACAGAACTTAGTCACATGTTCAGTTTTTCATGGTGGGGGAAAATTCCTGTTCATCATTGGTGTGTTCTGTAAAGGTCAGGCTCCCTGAAAATCCAGATTTTCTGTCTCCACAGTACAGAAACCACACAGTGTTAATGCACATTGCTACAAACCCCTCAGGAAGTGAGCTGTATTTGGAAGTTGTTGCAACCTGACTAGTGCCTTCAAAGGGAAATTGTTGAGCTCATTTTACTTAAAATAAAACTTTTTACAACCTCTAAAGTACCTTTTGTTTTCAGCTTCCTCCTGATCCTGGAAACTGGCTGCCATGTAAATCAAACTTCAGATTTTCTAGTGAATTGGCTATAACTGCTGGCCATTTAGAAACCACGCAGTCATACTTCACATGAAGATTTCTCATAGAGTAGATGTAGTAGTAAATGTTTATAGCGCTGTTAATTGTGGCTATCCAAAAAGCCAGTGTTACAGCATTGCCTTACTTCAGCTATCTGTATAAGAAGTTTACTGACAGCAGGAATGACTTTCTTCAAGTACAAACATTAAACCCATATTATTTTAAGGTATTTTATCTTAAAGCCAAAGACAGTTCTTATGTTACAAAGTAGGTTTTTTTCACACACACCTATTAAGGAAATTCTTGACCTTTTGGGTTTTTCCTCTAACCATTAAAGACATTAATTCTTATACCAATTCATAAAAAAGGTATTAATTATAACACAGTCAAATTATAAACATTTTTCTCATCAAATAATACCATGTGCTTTGTGAGTAAATAAAGCAGCATTGTCTCTAGCAAAAGAAAAATAAGCAGTCTTACCAGAGAGTCTCCAGAGGGCAATTCCCTTTTGTAGTTAGCGTAAAGTTGTTGGTTCTCCAGGCCTCGGAGCTCTCTTCAGCCTGAGAATCAGGTGGTCTTCTTCCCCTTGTGTGCAGGAACATGAGGAGTTCAGCTAACATCTTTCCCTCCCTGCAAAAGTCATGCACTGCTGTTATCCTTATCTGTCCCTTCAAGAGCAGAGCTAGTTAGCCTGGATGTCAAGAAGAGAAACAACTTAGCGCCCTTTGAAGGGGGCTGCTTGGCTCCTTTCCTGCTTAAATACATGCTTTATTGGTCCCAGCTGAAGCTGGTTACCTAGGGTGGGGCCAGTAATTAGCCTGGCTGTCTTTACAAAAAAGGTAACCTGATTTAGGAGGACTGTTTAGGCTTAGTAATTTAAAGAAATTATGAATTTTGACTTCTTCATTCTAATTTTATATGGAAGTCAGGATCACCACGTCAGTAGAGGCACACTATGGAGGAGTGGTGAAGGCAGCAGAAAACATTTGCTATGAGATGAGCATATGTGCATCTCGAAGCCATGCTCAGAGCACGGCGTACTAGAGCTTTGCAGCTATTAATGGGTGACACCTGTGAAACTATATAAACTCTATCATAATGAAGCCATCAACTATTACAATAAGCTGAGTGAGATAATTTTTGGCTTTGATGCTGTAAGAACACTGTGTAAGGCATCAGCCACTTCCTGAATTGCACCCAGAAGTTGAAAAAACTTTTACATCCAATAAAAAGAGTTTATAGGAAGGCTTTCAGGCTTTTTCAAGGGTGTGCCTGCAACCAAGTGTTATGTCTGCCACCTCCCTAGCCACGGATCCAGAAACAAATAGCTGCTTTTCAGAGATCCCTGCTGTAGATTCCAGTTCTAATGGGGACAATTTGTAATTATGCTGGCTGAGGTTATGTGTATGTGGTGGCCGGGGGCATGGAGCCACTGTCGTTTTTCTGTACAGGATGAACTTTCTCTGTAGATACGGAAGAGGCACGTAATTAGATCACTTCATCCACCCCTCTGCCAGTGTGGGAATGTTCTCTCTCAAGTACGTTCTGGACTGCAATGTCCAGTCTAGCTTCAGAGGACTAAGAAATTGGCTAAATGCTGATCTTTACAATTTCCCAAAAGAAAGCTCTTTGCTCAGCCTGCTGAAATTTGGGGATGCTACTTTGTTTTGGGTTGCAAATCCCAAACTTTTATCACTCAATTGTCTGTTAATTTAGCTGGCGGACATCACGGGCTTTCATGTCCTGCAACTGAAGGTTTTTAAGGCAATTCATTCGGCTAAACTGATTCACTTCTTCCCAAACCTTTGGCAAATGATCTGTTAAAGCAGTAAACCGGTATAAAACAGAGCCAGTTGAAACAAATACCTGCTGGGGAGTGTGGGGAGCATGAGGGGAGGACTGGGGCAGGACACACATTAGCCTAAGTACACAGTGAAGATTATTAAACAGGAAATGATGTCTTAGTAATTCTCTAATGGCAACATGTTTACATGTTTTCTGGATAGCTGATGGTTTTAGTTACACATTCAGCTCTTCAAAATGAAGTTTTGTATAAATGGCAAGTAAATTTGGACAGTACATAAAAATTACATCATCTCAACATTTGAGTCTAGAGCTTAGTCATTAGTGTAATAATTTAGAACACATTTTTTTTAGAAAGTAATATTAATCTTTCTTCTGGCACAAGTCAATGTTTCCTGGCGATTTGTGGTACAACAACTTAACTTTATTTCTTTAGTTGACTAAAATACTAAGATTTTCAGAAAAATCCCTCTTGAGTCGCTTGTATAGCTGCAAATATTTACTACTCTATGCAAGGCCAGCCGAAAACATGGCTTAGAAAAAAAACCCAAACCCTCCTAAGATCACCTATTATGCATATTTATTTTTTTTTAAGTGGAGTTTTAAAATACAGTTAATTTAATTAAAAAGTACGGTACTGCAACTGTTAGATGGTTGTTTAGTTTTAGGCTTGAATTAACTTTTTTTTTTAGGTTGGATTTTAAAATATCATTGAAATACACAGTTGGTTAGCAGATGCTGAAAGCCCAAAGCATCTTGCAGTGTGAAGAAATGTTGGATTTAATGGCTGGGTCCTTCCATGAATTCTGAATTAGATATTTAAAAATTGCTTTTGCCATCACTGTAGTGCTCAGCCTATTTAGGTAATACGTGTACAAGCAAAGGCACTTGTTGCATTTCCTGTATTCTAACCACAGACTTGGTGCTGCTTCCCATGGATGGTGAAACCTGGTCCGCTGCATGTCTGTAATAGCAAATGCTGCTTCTGTATTTTGAAAACTGCCTTGTTTGGAATCAGAACAGATGTGCCAGACCAACCCTCACAGAGCAGTGACTTCTGATAATAAGAAGAAAGTGTCACATCTCTTATGGCTTACACATCTATTCCCTGTTGGTAATTTTTAGCAGTAAACTTTGTGAATATAGTTTTAAAAAAACTTACAGAATATAAAAAATTCTGCTTAAAATGTATTTTCAAGTATATTGACAGTTTTACAGCGTGCTGTCTGTCTTCCGTGAAATACTCTCTGTCCCAACTCAGCAGTTAGAACTATTTGTAATAATATTGTATCTTCAGCCAAACTAACAGCTGTTTTGTTTTTAGACAGGACCCAGGGCTTTGGTCTTCTCAGTACATTGGCGGGCGCGAACCATAGTGTTGGGTCAGAAGAGAACCAAGATACAGAAGTAAACAGTAATCCCTATTTCTTGCTCTTTGCTCATACTGTTTCTGGTGCTGCTCTTTCCTTTTGTCATGCTTGGTGTAGCGGTGGCGGCAGCTTTCTTTTTTTTCCTCCTTTCTCAAGGGATGCTTCGCAGCCTGTTGGAACGTATTTTAAAGGAAATATTTGTGATGTCTGAAAACCTCTGCATTTTTCCTACAAGTCCTCCTGAAACAGTTGCTCCTAGGAGCTATTACCTGATAGCTGGGAGCTTGTTGTTTTTCAGGACATTGCTACAGAACTCATCATGTTACCTGGAGATGTCCAGTTTTGTGCTCAGTGTTGGGTGTTGATCACACTGACTTGTGCACTAAATGTTTTATCCAGGCAACTCACCGGAGCCAAGGAAAGATTGTTAAAAGCTCCATTCAAAATGCTGTTTTCCATCTATATCCAAGAGCAGTATTTTGTGCAAAACAAAAACTCACTTGATTTTTTTATTTAGAAAACAACAAGAACCCTATCATAGAAAACCTTCTTTAGTACCTGTTTACAGTGTTGTAAAAGTGGCTTTTCATAATACAGGTGGTACAGGTTTTGCAGTTAAGTAGAAGTAAAGCATAAGTTTTGAAGTGAAAATGGGGAGTGCCCGATTTGCTGATGATGCTTTTTAGGTGCATTGTTGGATATTCTACTATTTGTTTCCTGACAGTCCAAACCATCAGCAGCAGATGGAGAAGAATCCCATTTGGACAGCAGAGAAGATGGAGCTAGCACAAACAACCTACAGATTGACAACACTGTAGGTAAGCTTTTTCTCTGCTTGGAAGGTACGTTGGAGCAGGCAGCCCTGGCTGGGATGGTCCTAGAAAACCACTGGCTGCTTCTCAGCAGAAAGTGTGGCCTAAATGTGCTTGCCAGAGCCTGTAGAGGCTAACTGTTGTGACTTCAGGTGTTCTTCTTGAAAAAATGGGCTGAGGTTTGGATAGGACAGAGCCCCTGCAGTACTAGGGACTGGAAATGTTCAGATCTGATTTTGTGCAATTTTCTGATGCGTGCATTGCATCTTGATATGAATAAAGCTTCAAGCTTTATGGTTGCAGAGAAAAATCATTGCAGTGTGGCCCAGCAGGAGATGAGTGAAGCACTGTCTACTTCGGTCCATCCTTGGAGGTTTAAGAGGTTTGAGCTACAGGTCCTTAAATAATTGCACTATTCCAGGAGATGGGACTTTCTTGCAAGTTGTATGTGGAGATCTTCTAAGGGTTGGGTGATGTTAGTTGTGGCCTAAGCATGGTCTTTAATTTACTCTGTGGCTGTTCATAGACAGATCATTTTATAATAAGCAAGAAACCTTAAATATTGGATGAACTCAAAAACACTCTTGTAACCTAACGTATAAAAATTAATTACCACTGCAATTATGCCACAAGTTGTCTGTATGAACAGTTGGTAAATTTAATGTTTCTTTCCTTCCTGTGGGGTTGGAATTTGCAAACGGGATTTGCAAATATTAAAACACTGTTTTTATCAGAAAGGCTTTCATACCTGCTGACAAAACAATAATTTACCTTAAATCAACCTATAGGCATTTATTTCAGATCCCCTGTTAGATGTGGACATTCAAGAGTTAGCCAGCCTAACCACGGGAGATGGTGACCTGGAGAACCTGGAAAGGCTGTTGTCAAAGCTGAAAGAAATGAAAGGTAATGTACTAGGGAGACACAGACTGAGCTACATCACCAATTCTGGTGACTTAAAGGCATGAAAGCCAGTGTGTGAGTTGGGAAGATTGTATGAGTTCCTGTTCCCTTGTTTGAGGTTCTTTATAAGTAGCTGATCTTTTCATTTATTTGCCTGTCTCGATAGTGCTCGCGAAAGAAGTAGGTACTGCTCAGCTGACTGCTGTTGCACTCATTTTGTTCTCCGTGAACTAATGCTGCAGTTTTCTATAAACAACTATGAGAAGTCTTTATATTTTTTCAGCTCTACAACTGCCTGCTAATCCTGCAGTTTAAAGCTGCACATGTTTGAGATAAAATCCGGTGTGCTCAGAAGCATCAGCTTTCTGCTGTTTGGGAATTGTGATTGATCTTACTAAATAAATAACATTCCTTTTTTATGATCTTAAATTAGTTTCTTGGTAGTCCCCTAAAACCAGCTGCAATAGGCATTTCTCTCCCTGCTCACTGCTGAGGTTGACAGCCTATGCCATGTTCTTTCCCACAGATAAAGCAGCATCGTTGCCTCATGAACAAAGAAAACTACATGCAGAAAAGGTGAGGTTTGGAAATTGGCATTAGAATGATTAAACCCGGGGTTTTTCTTTCTAAGCCACAGTGACATCTCCACTTGTATAGTTCCTGTGTTAAGAGTAATAAGAACAAACTGCACAGCCTTAGGGAAGACTGACTGTATCTCCCAAGAACTGAATAACAAACCTGGGATTTTGAAATGCCAGAAAGGGCTTTCCCCTTCCAAAATTTCTGAAACAAATTTCTGCAGTCACTGGGGTTATAAGCCAGCTTCCACTTAAGTCAATGGAAAAGTCTTGGATCTCAACAAAAATTTAATCATGCCTTAATTAGCACAAGTTTTGTATCACATATTCCTCCCATGAATTCTATTGCCTCTTTGTTATTGAAATGTCTTAACTTCAGAGAGGATTAGCATTGTACTTAGAAACATGGTTGCTAGATTTAGCTGCTGCTCAGTTTCTAATTTTTGGATGGTAAATTAAAATAATTCAGTCATTTGAGGGGAATTTTTCTCCCTTTCCTATCTTGTTTTCCATTGCTAGGTGGCCAAAGCATTCTGGATGGCAATTGGAGGAGACAGAGATGAAATTGAAGGTCTCTCCTCAGATGAAGAAAACTAAGTTCTTCTGTAGCTGTGAGCGACAGAGCAATCCTAAAAGAGCAATCTTTTCCTGCAATGAGTGTTTATTGCGAAAAGCCCCATTTAGCTTTAGTTGCTTTCTTTGGTTAAAGGATTCCCCGCATCATTGTAGTAAGTAACACATTCCACAACACCTGATGGTTAGAGTGGTTTTGTCTGACTGTTCATTTGTTCTCTCTCAGAGAATTTTGGAAGGCAATGCACGCAGTTAGGGGAAATAATAATTTGTTTACATTTTTCAAATTAACAATTTTATTGTTTCCTCTTTTGAGTTTAAATAAACAAATTTACTACCAGTTATTTTTCCACATATGGTTGGTGGTTATTAAGTGACTGCTTAATTCTAAACAACATTTTAAATGTAGGCCTGTTTGATGTTTTTATGTAGCTTTATAGCTGACTTACTAGTTAAAACAAACCAGATTTATATGAGCCATGAAGAGAAAGTTGCTGAATTGTGCCCTATTGTGGGATGCTCTGCCAAGGCTGCAAGGTTAATCCTGCTGAGTGCCAAAACTATTAAAAATGGCCCACAGGCTCCGAGTTCTGTTTTCGTCTGCAAGTATGTGGTCCTTCCCTGGAAAGGCAGGTGTTGTGCCACACTCCCTGGGTTTCCATTAGAAACTAAATTTGGGATTAAATGCAAGACTGATTATTGCTGCTGTTCCAGGGGGAAAGATCCCTGCCTAAACCTTCTGCAGTGCTTGGCCTCCAAGGCCTAGCAGAATGCACAGACCTTCTGGTGGTGAATTCTGTCCTAAATAGCTGAAGAGAAAAGCTGTGATTTCAAAATCCCCACACTGTCACCTGAGGCAGGTATTACAGACTTGGGCTCCCTGAGAAGGCACCAGAGTACAAGTCTCAGACGGCTGCTTCGTGGCATCAGGCATAAGAAGAAACTCCTTTGTCCTCAGATGTGGTGTGTTCTCACCTTCTGCACAGGCAGGCGGGCATAGACTCGCTGGAGAGTATAAACACGCAAGGCCCCAGGAAAACAAGGGGCAAGGCATAGGCTGGTGGGGGAGGAAGAAGAGAAAAGCTGAACGCCAGCCTGGCTCCTTCTCTACTGCAGTCAGCTGTCAGATGCAATCTGTGGACCAGCGGGAGGAGGTAGTCGGCAGATACCCTGCTGAAGAGCCAGGCTTTCTCTACTGCTTGTCTGGCATACCCTGGGAAATGACATGTATTTTTCCCCAGAGCATTCCTTATCAACCTGAAAGTACACCATGTTAAGCAATCTTATTTAGAAATTTCAAAATTAACTTTTCCAACGTCTGCTTTTTTGTGACAGTAAATTTTGTGAGTCTTGAGACGATGGCTTTCCGTAAATTATTTGACAGCTTTAAATCCTGAAAGCACTTTCACAGTGGTTCTTGACAGTCATTGCCTCTTTTAAGATTAAGCAAAGATAAAATAATAAGCTTCTTGGACTGCTGTAAATTTCCTGAGTAAAAACTGCAGCGTTTTCAACTCCAAAGAAACAGAGTTGAAGCCTTGGCTTGTAGTTTGAGAAGCATCTCTCATACAAAGATGGAGCAATAGCTGTACCATAGTAAAATACCCATTTTTTAAGAAGAAATGATCCTTCTACAGGGATACATGTACAGATGTCAAGGAAACACATCTACCAGGGCCACCTCTGCCAAAGCGAGCAATACAAAACAGCTGCCAGGCTTTGCTGTGATGTTGCCAGCTCCTCCTGTTTTCTCCTCCTTTTTCCCCATCACAGAGAACTGTGGTTCTAATAAAAGAACTGAAGGTGGTTCCTTCCAAGTAGGGAATAGTTTTCCATGTTTGTCTCTTGGTAGCTGAAGGCTGCTTTTTTTTTTTTTTTCTTTCTAAATACTTACTGTGCAATAGTGATAAATGGCAAAAGCACAACGTAAATTAATTGAAGGCAGTGAAGAAAATAATGCACTCGGATACTTTTAAAAACCAGTTCTTTAGACGTGTGATATACATGTGACAGTTTATTTAGTAACATTATACAAATTAAAATCATGTTCTTTCCTGCCTTTTTACAAGGTAGCAGCAGCTAAATTCCCCATAAATGATGCCTTATCCCAGGAATCAGAATTACCAGCTGGGGAACAGGCTTCCTCAGCCTGTTACAAATAGGAGGAGGAGATCTGTATTACAGGAAATACATCCTGGAAGGAGTCACAGCTCTTGGTTTAATGACAAGAACAAGCCTTTGCAAGCACAGAACAGGTATTGACAGGACAAGCAAGCGTGGTTTGATCAGAAGAACAAGGAGGCTGGTGCCGGAGCAGGAAGGCCTGATAGCCACCATCCCACAGGGAAGGCGTCCACGCTGCTTCTGCCTGAGGTTAGCAGAACATTTGCACAGACAATATTTTGGTGCAGAACTTAGTAACATATCAAGAACTCTTTCAAATATATTTTTGTTGTGTATGTCTGTCTTGTTTGTAGATGCAGTCTGTGCTTTAAAAAAGCACAGTTCATCAAGGTAGGAAGCATAGCTAGGAGAAACTAGGAAATAGTTTTAATGATCCTTAAAGAGTATTGTATTGTATTTTTTAATCAAAGTTTTCTTTGCTGGCAGCTTGGGTTTTGTTTTGTGGGCTGTTTTGTTTTGGTTTTTTTTCTGAAGAGAGGCTTTGGGTTTGGCTGCAGAATTTCTTCACATAATAGATGTTACAGAAATTAATAAAAAGGGGCATTAGTGGAAAAACAAACTTGAAAGTTGTTGTGTCTTTTACTTAGTTTCTCTTTGTATGCCACAGCATTGTTTAGCAATGACAAAAGAATTCCCATCTTCGTTCTCAGTTTTGGGTTGGAAGGCACCTTAAAGATCGTTTAGTGCCGTACCCCTGCCACTAGGTCAGGTTTTAAGTCCTTGTAACAGTTTTGGAGGTGTTAGCTTTCTCTGGTACTGGTACTCCAGTGCTGAACTGGAACCGCTGTGGAACAGCGCTGCAGTTAAGTTAATGCACTGTGGCTAGATGGAGCAGCTTTTCCCAGGTAAAGACAGTGATGAGAGCATCTAGATATACAGTAACTGAATTGTTAGACAGTTTCGAAGGCAAACATGATGCTGCTTCAGTGAAATGGCAAGCATCAGTTTTTGGCTGTGGTCTTTGCAAGAAAGTTCAGAGGAAAGTAATTGCATCTGTGTTCAGCAACGAGCATCTAAAAAGGGTCACAGCAAACACTCCGAATGCTGTGGAGGCCCTTTAAACTAAACAGAACTGAAGGAATCGCACTTCCAGCGTTAGCCATGGCACCACAGTCACTGAAACTCAGGAGAGCACACTGTAGCGAATTAAACCTTGGAGGCGCCATCAGTCTAGGAGTTCCCTGCACGCCTCCCTGAGGGTCCACAGCGGCCACAGGAGCAGCTGGTGGCAAGAGAGTGACCGAGCAGGGGACGCAACCAAGAACAGAAACGGAGTGTGTGAGAAGCAGTGAAGGAATCAAACAGTATTTAAACATCGTCTTCCTACCGCTCCTCGCTGCTGCTACGTGCAGCCGTCAGTGACCCTCAGAGAAGTGACCCGACCGGGCAGCCTGCACTCGCGATGGCATGGGAACGCCTGGGGACACCTGCCTCTCCCTGCGCCGTGGCTGGCAGCCCACTGCTGTTGGCTAAACCCCCTGGCCTTAGGCCTGGCTTAGCCCCTTTCAGGCAGATGCTATCGCTGTGCTCCGTAGGTCACCTCCCACCCGAGCCCAGCAGCCTGTTCTGCACAGCGCAGCGGGCACGGGGAATCCTCTGTCTCTCTTGCCACATTTGCTTGGACACTTGCTAATCTAAAGGAGCATTTGCAGAAGCGAGTTAAGAGTTGGTGGCCTTAGAGAAACTCATTCAGTAGTCCGTTACAACTCTGTATCTATTACAAATGTGGCTCCATTGCCTTCAGCATTCAGGTTTGGTAGTTTTACTAATCCACCCTTAAATACAGCCAAAACACGCTATAGTTTTCCTGGCCTTGGAAGGCTTTCCATTGCAGTACTGCTGCTCTCTGACCTGAGGAAAGGTGCCTTCGTTATGCTGTCTGGTACTGATTTTGTTACCTGTATGAAACAGTCCATACAGCTTCTGAGGCCAAGTCCTGTCTTTCTCTGTAGCCGGTTCAGTTTGCATTTCTTTTTGTGATTAAACTAGTTGTTAGGTCATTATAAATACAATAAATTGAGAGTAAAATTAAACTGACAAACTGCACATATGCCACTGTTTGCTAGTGAACTTCCAACTCTTACTAAAGGCTACAGGAAAGTTTGTCCTGAACACCCACAATTAGTAGATTATAGGAAAAAAAAAAGAGAGAAAAAGGTTTATATCCTTTATAAAGTGGGTGCTGTGGCATCAAGACTCTGGTTCCCAGCCTTGGCAGGGCTCGCTGTCACTGCTTTCACCTTCTTCCCTCCCTCCTGGCCGTAGCAGCCTGCCTGGTGCCACCCGGGGAGGAGAAACCCCTCCTCGGAGCCAGGAGAAAGCAGGCAGATGGGGTGGAACCCTCAGTCCAGAGCCACCCGTCTCCAGTGTTAAACCGGAGGCCTGCCCCGCTGCCCTAGCTTCAGAGTAGCCGATCACCAGCATTCCCAGTTCTGCTCTGGCATTCCCAGTTCTGGTCCGGTGTTCGGCGTGGCTGTACAAGCCAGGCTGCAGGCCTGGGGAAGGTCTGGGATGACACTTGGTGAGACTTTCCTGCCAGTACAGACCCACTGCTTTTTGCCCAACTTTTACCTGAACTGAAACAGCCATGCAATGTCAATTTTTTTTTTTTTATTTTTTTTTTTTTTTTGCTAAGGCTTTGAGATTTTTCATTTATCAAACCTGTACTTTCCTTCAGCTTCCCATTTTCAGCACAGATGAGAAGATTGTGATACTGAAATCCGTGATATATTCAGGTGACAACTAGCAGAACTCGCAGCACAGAGCTGATTTACTACATCACACTTGAGTTTTGGCAACCCCAGTACAAAACCTGGACGAGACCCTTTTATTACCACATTGTTGGAAAAGTGAGTGGAAAAAGTATTCTCGTAAATCCTCTGTCAGGAAAAACAACAAAAAAAAATCTGAATTTCAGTGAAACCCTAGGAGGAACATTAGGAGTTCACAGAATTAGATCATAGTGTGCCTTGGCTTAGTTAGCAATGCTATTTGGAGAATGCCCGCTCTGAGGCCAGCTGAACGCCAGTATATGTCTATTTTTCCCCCCAGTGTAGCACCTGACCTGCCCGCCTTCTACTGGAACAGCCGCTTAGCTGGACATTTCATGGCCGAGTCACCTTGAGGCAGCAGGGACACATCCACGGCACCCGGCTCTCTCCAGCTGACCAGCGTGGGTGCAGAGGGCTCCACCACCGCGCAGCCGCTGCTCTTCAAGCTCAGCTGCTGTTTCATTTCCAGCTCTGCCTCTCTGAGTGGCAGGGAGGAGCAGCATCGCTGCTGCAAAGAGAGACCATAGGCTTGAGAAACCTGTTGCACCAAGGAGTAACAGCCAAAAATACAGCCTGCAAGATTAAGATGGAAAAACTTTTACACTAGGAACAAGATACAGCCGCGCGACAGCTTATCTGGGGAGGAGGTGGGCACAATCTGTTTTGTAGGATTGTTTTGAAGAGTTAATCTGGACAAAAGCCCAGCTGACCTGATCTAGTGTTGGCAACAGTCTTGGATCAAGCACGAGGTTGGACTAGAGACCTCCAGTAGTCTCTTCCAACCATCATTCCTCTGAATTGATGGAACAGTGGGGCACTTCTAAACCAGGCCTGAGAGAAGTCATGTCTTTCCGCAAGGCGGCACGCTGACTGGATGAACGCTGCCGAGCTGGACCAGAAGATGTGCCGCTCCGCAACTTCACACCTTCTCGCAAACGCACTGCGGACCAGAGCCCACGTTTCTGCCCACCCACCTGCTGGAGGGCGGTTCGCTCCCTTCTGCAGGAGCGAACAACCGAGAGGTTTAACGTGTCTCCATCACAGGACTTCAGTTCCTCAACACAAAGACATCAGAGGTGGTTTAGGGTTCTGCCTCGTGACAAGACGCTGAGGACAAAGCAGTAAATACTCCCCTGCAGCTCCTGCACTTCTGAGTTTCCTAATTCACAGCTGTAAGGTGAAAGCACGGCCCCAGCTTGGTGTGCTGGGCAGAGCGAACGTTTAGCTGCATCTGACTTCCCCAGCATTTTGACAATAAATCCTTTAAGCCACAGTGCTCCACTTCTACTCACCTTTGAAGCCCGTTAGTTAAAAGAACTAGTTGCAAATTTTTTTTCACCACTTTTTATATCTGGCTTTAAGCTTTCCAAACTGTAAAAAGAATAAAGATCTTACCTGTAACTGGGATCTCATGCAAATTACTGGGAACAACCTTCATCATACATACCTAAAGATGCTGCTCTCTCTGAATTACTTGTGGTTTCAAAACTCCAAATGCTTTCAGTTTTTGTCCTTAAATATATTTTGACAATATCCTTATTTTCTCATGAGCCTCAGTTTTCAAATCAAAGTTTATTAAAATGTCAAAAATAGAACTTACAGCTTCACATATGAAATAAGAGGGCATACATAGTACAGGCCTTCAGTAACAAAATAGGTGAGTAATGCTTAACAAGCTAAAGAATGTAGGTGACATCACCAGTCATTAACATACAATCTCAGGTTAAGAAAATCTAAACACTAATGCAAGCATGCTCGTACATAGCTATCAAAGGGGGGGTGGTTCGACCTAGCGTGAAGAAAGTAGGCTGCCTCCGTTGGGAGAGGGAGCGAGACGCATCTCGGCAGCAGAGACTGGTGCAGATTCCTCCAGTATCCACGTACCGGAGGAAACGCAAGATGAACCAAAACATTCATGGAGTAGTATGTTACTGTCTCTTTAAAGCCTCATAAATCTGAAAAGACCTGAAGAGCACAATTCAGGGGCCCAGCTGGGAACCTGACTGGTTGCTAAAAGATAAAATGGCAACTCGGGCAAAGGCATCCGCTGGAGAAGTCCTTGTTCAGTTTTACTCTCGAGGGTTTGTTGCATAGTTCTGAGGTGAGCCTCTTGTTCTCACATCAGTAACTGCCTAATTTCTAGCAATCGTCAGAAAGGAGCATACAAAAGATTTAATACTCTTGAGTCTTCAATGGCCCTTTCTGTTAAAAATTAAATACTTGATTCATCTGAATATTCAAGAAAGACAACATAAATACAAAAGCATGTACATAATAAAAAACGTATACTGAACTTCTTAACCATACCGCTCAAATAACTACTATATAGTGACTAATTATTTCTCATTCTAGCTTACCAGCTTGTTTGTGAAATTCCGTTCCTCCTACCTATCCAGTACCTTAGAGAACTAGGAGAGCTCACAGGTGCTGTGGGATATGGCTGAAGTCCTTCACTGAGCTGTGTTCTTCTTGCTCCTTGTGCTTTTCCAGTTAGTAGTAAGCAGCACAAGGCACGGACGTCAACACTTGCTGCTTGAGATGGAGTCCTGAATATTCTTCGCCCTGCAAAGGAGTCCTCTGCATGGTTCAAACTATGCTGATCCTTCAGGGGAGAGGAAACTGATTTAACTCTACCCCCAGCAGCCTTTTCGTGGTATATATGGGTAGCCAGAGCTTTGGGGAAATTTGTTATGATTAGATTTCTCCATCTTTTGCACATACACATGCTGATTCCTGGCGATTAAATCAAATGGACAGCACTGGATTACTTCTAAGACAAGCTTAACACAAAACACAAACTGCAAATCAGTTCAATACATTAATAATAATAATAATTAAAAAAAAAATCACCACAGTCATTTAAAACCACAAGGCCATCAATATCATCTGCCAGCAGCCAGGCCCTTGTGTATGGCTACACCAATTAAAAAGAGTCAAAGTTCCTGCTAGTGACTCTCTACTAGTAACAAAAATGTATGAAATCCTGGTAAAACTAGCCAAGACTACCATTAAATGAGAAGATATTCCAGTACACACATGTAATCTAAGCTAGGGCATGGATGATTGCATACATTTGTGCTACATATTGAAGCTACTTTAATAAAGTTTTAGAAAAAAAGTAAAACCAAGAAGCAGCCATGCGCAGCTCTGGGGCACCGCTGCCTACAGCAACCTACAGCCGAACGCTACCTCTGCCCTCTCGTTAGTGTCCACGCGCATGGCATGATTAAGCACGTCTCAGCTCTGTCGGGGAACAAACTTTCATCACTACGATCCACTGCAACTGTGCGACATAAAAGGAAACTCAGCCGTGACGTCCCTTGGATCACACCCCTTCCCCAACCTTTAGCTTTTCATTTGTTGCATCGTACAGGACTTTCCATTTGACTTTATAAGGTAACTCTAGAAACCAGAAAGCTTTTATGAATTAGTGAGAAGGCAAACAGAGGGGAGGAGAGGAAATTAATACTTTAGTGGAGATAATCTTCTCAATTTTATCTAACTGTACTGCCAGACCAGCTTACATTTTCCATTTGAAGTGATTTTACTTCAGGGATGATGAAGTGAGATTAACCCAAGTTTTTATGCATCATCTGAATCCTGTTCTTCAAAAGGCCTCTACAAATAACTGTTAGCAATTAATTATCCTTTATCAGGTAGAAGATAGAAATCTGGTTCCTAGCGGAAATCCAGGTCCAATTCTTAGTCTGGCTGAAGAGGTGAATCTGTGTGCAAACTTCATATTAAAGTTAGGGCTCATTCCAGCTTGTAGCCTTCGGGTCAGGCCGTCCCTGCGCACACGATCACGTGGAATGAACTCTGACACCGGAATTCAAGATGCCATTTTTGTTGCTAATGCACAAGGCAGCACAGAGTCCAACTTGCTCCACGATTATGCGGGCAATGAAAACAGTTTGTTCACTAAAATAAGCAAATACGACTTAAAGACACTGAGGGAGGAAACCTGGGGCCATTTTACATGGCAGATTTTTTTCGCCTCTCTCACTAAAACAGCAAGTCAAATACTTCCACAAAAGTCAGGATAAATTTTTGTTTGCAACTATGTTAGAAACCTGATTCTGAAAGTATACGCCAAATCAATCCGCAATGACAGATAGATCTACTTTTTAAGTGGCTAAAACCCAGAAAATACAGATCATCTTATCGCACAAGGTCATGCAATCAGAAATTTAACTAAAATCAGACACATTGCAAAAATCTGAAAAAAATAAAAATAAAAATAGAAATTAAAAATCCTAGAAATCCTCCAGCATTATGATACAGGCCGTGCTGCACAGTGAAAGCTCCAGTCAAAATTCCGCAAGAGGATATTGAAAAGCACCTGTTACTGTTTAGAAGCACATCCACCACTGAAAGTCTTCCTCAGAATTTAGATTTCATCTACAAAATACAATTTCTTCTTTCTAGAAGACTCTCTCTAAAGCATCCCTTCATACACCTGGTGAAACAAACACCGGCACTGAGCCTCTCGGATCAGCTGTTCCCGTGCCCACCGAGCAAGGGGTACATTGTACCCCATCTGGCCGATGCTGCAGGTCCAGAGGTGTTGGTTGCAAGCCAGGTGGTGGGGTTGACAGACAGAGTGGTCTCAAAGGAACAAGCACGTCGGAAAAGCCCCTCTCCACAGACAGGCAGGTACACGGGAATTCCTAGTAAGCGCCTGAAATGCTATTACAAGCCAGCACCCCGTTACGGGACCTGGGCGCTCTGAAGCTGCAAAGCTCAAGCCGGCACACAGGAAAACGTCCACCCAACTCAGTGGGGCCGCTCACGTTCACACCTGGGAGCACAAAAGTTTGCAGGGCTAAAGCCTTAACACAAACCACTGTCAAGTCCATCCAAGTCTGTCCTTCCTAGAGCCAGATCTAGCTTGTGTGTTTGAATTTTATATATATATATATATATATATATATAAAAATAAAAGGCAGAAAAAAGGATTTCCATAGGAAACTGATTATCACTTTCTCCCCTCCCCCTTCTAATATTTTGGCACAGTTGCATATGATATTCAATGCAGATATAAAGAAACAGATAATTGGAGAGCACTGACAAAGTTATGAGACTTATTTGGCAAATGTGAACCACAAAAACAAGTGCTAAGGTTTTTTCCAGTTGTAGACGTTGTTTGCCATGACAATTGCTGCAGGGAAAAAAAAACAACCAAACATTAAACAGTCTGGAGCATGTATGTTTAAAATGAACATTTTATAATACAAGTAAATACACACTCTCCCAATTTCTCCAGGCAAAAACACATCTCAGAGCATTTTAATCAGCTGAAGTAAGTTTTAAACAGAGGGGTTTTGTGTCTGAGATGCCCTGGTTCATGCGCAGTCACACATGACAGCATGGGATAACCTATTAAATGGCGTATTCTGAAAATGGCAGCAAGGGCCTGTTGACTTACATTACTAGACAGACCTGGACATAGAATTCATTAAGCCCCTAAGACTTCAGAAGTGGCAGATACCATTCAAAATACTGATAAAATAGAATACAAACTTTCTGTAGTTAATGCAAATAGACTGCACAATAACGAAGGCTTAATTTATCCAGCCAGAGCTCCCCACATGACAAATGTCCGTCTGTGAGCAGCTCAAGTCAAAAGTTGCTGCAGCAATATCAGAAGAAGCCTTAAGTTTGGCCTTTTGCTTCAATGTCAATCCAGTCTGAGCCCATCAGGGTATCAGCTGCATCCCTCAGGCATGAAACAAGACTCTGCCTCCTTGTTAGCAGTCCAGCATGGGAAATTGATTCCTTTTGGGAACGTTACCGGAGGAATTAGCTCTTGTGTGTGCTTTAAATGCTTCCTTTTCCCCTGCTGCTGCAATCCCAGGGAGGACTGGTGTGGATCAGGTGGATGGCGACAGGAATGCAAAAGCAAGAGTCATCCCGAAGTCCCACGGTATCTGGTTTTTCAGCGATGCTGCATGACACAAGCCTGGAGTTGTGCGAGGCAAATGGAAAGTCTCCTCCGAGCCGCTGGTGCCTCCTGCACGCTCACACCAGCACAGAGCGCACGGCCAGGCAGGCACGACATGGCTGGAGGCGGAGCACTGGCTTCTCTCCACTAAAACAAAGTCCACTTTTTTGTCATAAACTTCAGTTTCAAATTCTAACTGCAATGGCCCATAGCATTGTAACCAAAGTGCTAACAGTTTCAGTGGAAGTGGCTTAAATGGGTATTTAGTTTAAAAAACACAAAATGAAACAAAGAAAACCCACTTCCTTTTTTAAAGCAGATTTTTTTTTTACTCATCACTTCAATAACTGGGAATTTGTTGACTATGCACTACGCATTTTGCTAAGGGTTAAGCCAATTCCTTTTTCCAGAGTCTTTGTTCCCCCACCCACCCCCAGGAGATGTTTCCTTAGGAGACACTGGAACAACGAATACTCGGGGAGCCCATTTGTGTAAGGACCTTGTCTAGCCACTGCAAAGGACCATTAAGATGCAGTTCAATCCAGCAGGGAGTACTGGTCACAGTCTGCCGCCTACAAGAAAGAAGGGGTTGGGGGGGAGAGAAGAAAAAAAACCCATAAATGTGACTTACAAAACTTTGCAAATGTGAAAAGGTTTTACAGCTACTGAAGCATTCTTTCCTGCTTAGACAATAGCCTTGCATGTGGGGCCAAAGGAATGTCTCTCTCCTCTATAACACGCTTTTGGCCTATGCTGCCAACTGCTTTTAAAAACCTTACCTTTTCTCTTTACATTTCTTATGATCCCAAAGGAGCAGATCACTACATAACTTATTTACTACTCAGATTCCTGAAAACAGGCAGCATCTGATTCCCTGAAGAGAAAGTAAGGTGTTTATCTAAGCAGAATTCTTCAGTTTTATTTTGCAGACCTTGCCTAATTAAATAGCAACGTAAGCAGTTTACCAAGTATGTTACAGTTTCTCTGTGTATAAGACAAGGATACTCTCTTTTTACTTTGTCTTTAGGTTTTAGCAGAACGTGGAAGTGATGGAGAGAGATCACCACTCAGCTGTCCAGACTCCCTCCCACAGCCCTGCGGAGCCCCCTCCTTGTGCAGCCAGAGCTGCCGCTGAGCATCTTTTTCGCACAGCTTGGGAGGATGCACGGGAGGCTCGAACCCTACCCTACGCATGCTGTGTACGGGGCAGTCCAACAGATTTGCATTTCATCAGCTGCTTCAAAAGAAGCAGAAATGCTGCGGAGCGTAAAAAGTTGCAAAACCTATCAGAAAAGCAGAAATGTTGTTTTAAAATCCCTCAAGAGCTGGCAGCTGCGGTCAGACTCTCCTCCTCTCCTATTTGCCTCTGTTGTTGTCCCTGAGGCCAGACCCCATGCAGCGTCTTCAGATGGTAAAGCAGGAGGAGATGGGGAGGAAAGGCAGGGAAGGGAGGCCAAGACACAGGGCAAGGAGCTCTCCCTCCTCTGCTGAGGGGTGGCCTAAGTCTTATTCCAGGCAGAGAGGCAGGGACAGCTGCTGTGGAGGAGGAAGATTACCAAGAGAGAGAAAGAGCCTGGAAACAGCCTTGTTTTACACCCTCATTTCCCACAGAAGCTGTTCTTGGAATCTCTTTGTGGGAGGGAGAAGCCAAAGTCTGTGCGGCCCAAGGAGAAACCGCTGCTGACAAGGGGACCCCCTGCTCCGTGGGGCTGCCCTGCACTCCCACCGCCATCCCGGTCCCCTCATGGCGGGGTCGAGGAGCAGGGCTCAGGGGTACAGCTCTGCAAGGCTCTGGCCAAGGGCTGTAATCTGCCCTGTTGATGAATCTGGATCTCTCAAACCCTTTGAGCTGAAAATGGAAGCAGCTCGCGGCAGGCACCGCACCCATTCCAGCTCAGGCGGCCGGAGCTGGCAGGCCAGGCAGTGCCAGGAGCGGGCGTATGGGCAGGGCCCGTCCCACACAGCCACTTAAGGGTGCTTTGATTAAAGGGTGTCCCGTCAGCTGTTCGGGCAGGAGGACCATGGGACGGGAGAGCAGAGCAGCTCTCGCTGTCAGGAGGAAGCATACAGACCTCCCGGGTCCCAGGAAAACCCAATCCCCCTTAGCGCAGAGCACTTTGCTGCCTGAAACCAGCCTAACGCCGCGGTCCAACAGCCACCCTGGCACCCCTGCAGAGAAACCCACTACCCACGGCACTGCCGCACGCCTGCCCACTGCACATCTGTCACGGCAAACTTCATTCTGCCTTCCCACCTAGGCGGCCAGCACACTGGCTCCAGCCTTTCGGAAAGGCAATCCCTCAAAGCTCTCCGTGCCTTCAGCCTGCTCTACCAAGCTCCCGCTGGACAGAGAGAACCTTTGTAGCACAGGCTGCTTATGCAATTGGCTTCTCCCCTCTTCCCTCCACCAAATCCCTGGCACACGTAAGCACTAAACAACCCACCAACTAGACTGCTCAGAAGGCTAAGCAGCTGAACCAGAAATCATTGGGACAGTGCTCTGGAGGCCGCTCCCCCAGTAACGTTTTCATATATGAATCAGTTCAACAAATAAACGTGCTCGGACAAAGGCAATCAGATGTAGTATTTTGTGGCAGGGAAATGAAGGAGCAGGAGAGCAGCTTCGGTGCGGTCAGCGTGAGTGTAGGGTTTCACTGACTACAATACTCTAAATGAGATAGTTGACTTTCCGTAAGTCATGCTCATCTGGATTTCATTACGAGCCGTGGCTGCAAGCCAGGGCTGAAATGCTCTGGCCCGGGTGCACGACAATTTCAAAACAAAATGGACTCCAAACATCTGGAGAAATGAAGAAAGTGGGAGAGTAACGTGCAGGGCCCAGGCTCCAGCTGATACTATGGCATCTCCCCCGTCTGCTGCCGGCAGCTGTGAAAGGGGAGCACCAGCAGACAGCCTTGCTGCTCCAGGAGGCAGGGACTGCCCCCAGATTTTCAAATAAGGCCACAGATTTAAAGGGTACACAGTCAAGTATTTCAAAATCACATTTGGCTTAAATCCCTGCCAGCTTTCTCTTTCATAAAACGACCTTAATTTTCCAACGAATTTCATCTCCCCTACTTGTACTGTTAAACACTGATTTCATTCCCTTCGCTACTTAGAGACATTTGCTTGGGAATGCAGTGGAGCAACAGCAACGCAAGCTATGAAGTATTCCATCCCTCACCCCGTCCCCACTGTCCCCGTGTTGTCAGAATAACCACACCACTGACGCCGAACATCAGACCCTAGTGCATCTCCTTTTTTACCATCAATAGTCACTGGGGAGAACAGTAACCCTGCTTCTCCTGCTGCCTCCAGTCACATTTCAGCAACTGCCCTACAACAAGCACTAAGGAAAGGATGGGGAGATTTAACTGTAATTTTGAAGCAACTCTAACCAACAAATTGGTTATTTGGAAGAATAATAATTGGTGCTTTCTAGGGTTTCGAGGGAGTGCTGGTGGAGTGAAAAATGCAGGGGAGGGGGGGAAACAGAGTTTTCAATAAAATACCCCAAGCAGGTTTGCTCGCGTGAGAGGAGGGCAGAGAGGCAGCGGCTCTACCTCACCCAATTGTTATAACCAATTGTTATTCTTCCAAATACAGATTTTCAAGCCAATCTGCTTTTATTTGAATCCCATTAGTCCCTGATAAAAGAAGCATCAAACCCACCCCAAATCTATTAGGAAGCACTCCCAGTGATCCTGTCCTGATAGCAGTGTAGTCACAAGACACTCAAACTATCCAATATACACATAACTTTAAGCAGGAAAAAAGCGCCATAGTTCCTACACTGGCCATCTGGATTCATCAGCTGTTCTCAGGTAAAGCTCTTGGCTCATACAGCACTGTGACCAAATACATGTGGTCTTCCAGGTGTATCATACGATGTATGTTTTACACAAATAGGATAGGAAAAACAAGAGACAAGATCAACCCACTCTCGACAACTACAACCTATCTGCATTGCTGAAGAGACACTGTGCTAATTCTTTGTCACCTTAAAAGCTGAGTGAAGAAGCTTTGCAGAACACTGTCCTAGGCTGTGAAATACAGGGGTGACGAAGGCAAGCACAAGCAACGTTTCATTCAGAAGGCCTGACCTGTATTCCGCTCCCCATCCCTTGACAAAGCTCATTCGAATCGTGCACATTCTGGTCAGCTGGTACACAGCTTCGAAGCCCTGATTTACAGACTGAGCCAAGAGAGCGGCGAATTCCTGGTTGTTAAAAATCTTCAAGTTACATCCTGTGAAAAAAGAAGATGACAAGACCAAGGCGTTAGCTTAACTAGATTAAGAAATCCATTCTTTCTGAGGATGAAAAGAAACTCAGTGTTGCTTCCCTATATCCTCAGACCATGCGACACTGTATAGATTGTTTAAACACAGCATTTCAGAGAAAGGAATCACGGTTGCCACATTTCCACAGCTCATATGCTGAAAAGGAAGAAAACTGTTACAGGACAGAGAACGATTGATGCTAGTGCCCACACAGCAGATTGCGATCTGCGAGACCAGACTTGGGATACCCACGTAGAACCTCCTCCTATCTCCTTCACATATTTCCCCCGTATTTCCCTTATATTGCAATTTAAAAGCCCAACTATGACCATGATGCTTCACAAGGGCAATCGCTACAGGGCCTGAAAGGAAGGAATGCACAGGCTAAAAATAGAAAATCACCGGTGTTGGCTTTACATGATGTCCATCAGCAGCAGTAACGGAGAAGCTCTGAAGTGAAACCTCTCTGGTAACCCAGAAACCCGTTATCAGGGTTAAAAAGGCTGGTAGCAGAGCTGCTTCTGCTATAACCCTCTCTTAAATTTAACTATCACGTGACAAAGAATTTTCCTTTAAAACCGGAGTTTTTCCACAATGTTTAGCCCCAGCTAAGACTGAGAACAACTTATTCCACTGGTTTTAGGTGATAAAGGTGAGCTACAACAACATCCATCATAGTTTAAATAAATAAATAGTTTAAATACAAATAAATAAATAAATAAATACACACACAACTCTTAAAAAAAAACAAAAACCAATGTGTCACTATGCTTGCTTCCTCCCAGATAACCATAAACAAGTTAAGCTTTGAAACCTGGCAGGCAACGAATGCTCATTTGGGATTAGGTGTGGGCCAAGTCTGAAAAACAACCACTTGGGCTGCGACGAACTGTATTTTTCTAAGATCACTTCTGAGCCTGTTCTCCTGGGCTGGACTCATACTGTCATCTGTTTTGGGTCACACTGCATATAGCAAAGCATAACCGCATGCAACAGCTCATCAGCTGCAGAAACAGCCACCCATTTTTGTGACCACAGAAGAGCACAGCCCGAGAGCTGTGCGTCTTGCAAAGGGTTTGAAGGGAAGCCGTGGCAGGCATATTGCAGTCTAAGGGGGGAAAATAAGAAGGGTGACAGCATCAGTGCCAGGTTAAGCAGAGAAAGAGCTATGGCAAGGGAAGCAAAAAACTTGATGAGGATCAGGCTGCCGAGCTGTTCAGACTTCAGGACTGGATGGGAAGAGGTCTCTGCACAACTGTGCCTGGGAGGAGTGGATACGACTTGATCTTGTCAACAAGGGAGTGAAGAAACTGCTTCAACCCCACAAAGATTTGAAGATGAGTCTAAGAAGGCAGCCAAAGACTGTGGCAAAAGTGGGGAGAGTTGCAGTCCAAAAAATGTGCCTTAGATGAATCCACAGCGGAAGTGTGGGTTGTTTATGTCTTCAGATGTTGACTCCAGCCAGGGTGGACTCTTGTGATGTGGCTGGAGAATTAAGTCATGTTTGCAACACTGGCAGCTGCTTCCTAAGCATCTGAGAAAGGAAACCCATTAAGATGGGCCAGAGCTTGCAGCATATAGATCTCTTCTCAAAAGAAAGACAATCTTTATTCAAGTACTTCTAAATGAAATAGGGTTTTTTAATACATACATTCTTTTAACTGTAAAACCCCTAACTTTTGTAAGCCTAGCTAAATAGCTAAATTACATTTCAAATGGCATCCTTTCATACTAGCTCTCTTGCATTTATCTAACAGAAAAATATTTTCTTTCCAGATAGATGCAATAAATCCTCTTGTAATCTTTCAGCATACGTTTTCTGTAACCAGAACAACAAGGTTCTGCAAATGTGATTTCCCTAGAATAAAATGAATTCACAAAGCGGAGGGGAAAGTTTTGCTACAAAACAGATAAAAGTAACAATTTAAACCTATTACGGGTGAAGCTAAATTAAGAAAAAAATCTTACATTATATTCTTTCACTTAAATGTACAAACAAAATGATAAACATGATTTTCAGGTAATTACAATACAATAATGGCACACACGGTACACAACAAGTGGCAGATTCTACTCTTAGTTCTGCTTAGATCCTGAAGTACTGTTTCTTCCTACGTGTATGAATCTAGTGCAAACAATTATTGGAGCTTCCTTTATCTTCCTTTATAGCTATCTACATGCTATTAAAAATCTCCTGCTTGAATTGTCAAGTTGCTTATAACAGGGTAAAAGTTTCTGATCATTGTCCAGAACAGGGGTCAGCAGACCCATGCCTACCTCGACAAGGAGCAGGACTTTCCGTAGCAAGTCCCTGTTTGCAAAAGTGAAGTCTGTGTAGGATCACTGAAAAGGCATCCTTACCTGGTGGAATCTTGCAAACTGTTGCTGGGTGCCAGCCGTAGCGTTGGTTGCAGTTGGGAGACTGGACAAAAATGGCACTGTCACTAAGGCACTCGGCAAACACCTCGCCGCCAATGTAGTAGAGTCTTACTCCTCTTCCTAGGAAACACATGGCACAGTTCTGGTTTAGCTTAGAACAGTCATCTGCAAAGTGTGCAAGAAGAGCTGCTAGAGACGTAGGCAACCTCTGAATGAGACAGCTCTCCAAAAGCAGCTAAACTATGAATGATGGAAAATGAAAACCACCTCTTCTGACCCACTGGGGAGCAGTAAAGTTGCCCTGAGAGCGAGTTAAGGTGAGGGAGGCAGGAGGATCAATTTATAAAGTCAGAATTGCACTCCCCAGTCCCACTGTAAATCACAGCCTGGACTGCATACATTCACCACCTCACAGACTGCTTACTCTAACATGCACGCCTGACATTTTCTGTACGAACATTCTATCAGTTAACGTATGGTTTTCAACCTTTTCTGAAAGTCATCACAGTTGGATACAATGTGTTTGTTTATTTACTTAGTGATTTGGAATTAAACTGTATGTTTTCAAATCACTGCCTTTTGCTTCAGATCATACTGTATACAAGGACAAACATGTGTTTCCCAAAGGTGTTTACACAAATTATTGAAGTCTCAGTTAATAAAGAAACCAATCTCGGGAATACATCCTTGTTGCTCAAATAAAGACTTGCTGCTGTCTCACATTCCTATCTGAATATTGCTTTCATTCTTCCATAGAGCATAAAGAGCCCGCTGAATTTAAAGACTGATTTCTGAATCTTGGTGGGGTTTGGGGGGTTGGGGTTTTTTTGGTGCTAGAAATCATATTAGAAACAAGCAAAGAAAGATGCTTCTGTATGAAGTTTACTGCTCAGGGAAGAGTATAAAGGGGAGAAAAATTAGGACAAAAACCACATTCATTTTTGATAGAAGTCAGCAGAAAACAGCAAAGCATAAGCGATTTTGCTTTTTATTAAAATTGCATAAATTTGGGATAGTCTATTTAGCCCAAGTTTAACCAACCCCCCACCCCCCCCAAACGTTACCTTGCAGTATAAGCAGGAAAAGTGGAAACTGAGATGAAAATCAAGGAAATAAGTTTCCATTTATAAACTAATGGTTGGTTAGAAAACAAAAGCGTGCAGGAGGGAAAAGGAATACAGCAGATTATCACTAACATCCATCCAAATACAGAAGAGTGCATGTAGAAGTCTGAATTCTGTCTCTATTACATGCAGCAATTTTAGTGTTCCTCAGTGCATTGTTTTAATTATACTTTTATGAAAAAACACAATTAGTGTTCCTTTATGGAAGATTAGCCTGCTAAAAACACCATGGCTATTAAAACATTGCAGTGTTCTGAAACTGACTGAGCTGCATGCCGATTAGCTAGATAAAAAGCTCTACACACAGGTCTCCACCTTCCACCTTGAAAGACACTGAATAAACCAAGGAAATAGGAATTACCAATGTGTCGTCTTGTGAGTTCCACTGCTGCATTTCTGTTCACATTAGACAGTAAACCAAGGCAGAAGCGTTCAGAATTAGATGGGTCAGTGAAACCATCCACGGTCATAGAGGGCTGAGAGGCATGGAAAGTCTCTCCCACTCGCTGGTTGAGTTCATAGTAGGATATCGAGCACCAGAAAGCTGGCTCGCAGTAGGTAACAGGCTGCAGATCTGCACAAAAATAAAAAGCAAAATGAATCACAGGCCCTCAGGCGGGGAAGGGGGGATGAAAAAACCCGACTGTTTTGAAATATTGTTCTGCTTCATTCCTTGGGCTCACTTTAACCACCAAACTTTAATTACTTGACAGATTTTAATGGACTGCAGCTAGAAAGTTACATCACTCCTGAAGCTTTTGGCACATGGAACAATCACAAACAGGCGAAGATATTAGTCACTTAGCAAGTGGGGTGTCACTTAACTATCTTCATACTTGCAGAAAATTTTAAAAAATAACCTTAGCTTTACTATGAAATGTTGGATCACATTTAGGTAGCCAGTACACTAAGAAGGAGAAAAGGAGAGAAAAGGAAGAAACAAAAAGAGCAGACCACAAATCTGCTTTCAGTAACACAGGTCTCCAGAACCCTAATGCTGTGCACTTACACCAAGTCCAAGTTTTGTTCTTACTGACTCTGTTACAATTTCTCTGGCACTGATGAAAACAGTACAGTTGTCTGAAATATGCACCAAATCGTATGTAATACTGGCATCAAAGTGATTTGAAAATTAGATACTTTCTGCCAGTGCACTTGATCTCAAATTATTAAAAGAAATCCAGTTCCCCAGTAGATGATGGCATGCCTTTTTTATTGGGGATATAGTTTGACTCAACCTGTGGAGTGAAGCGAAAGGACCAAAGTTCATGAGCAGGCTGAGGCAATCTCAGGAAGACAATACTTCATACACAAGAAAGGTAGGACATTCAAATGGCATCAAATGATTTAATTGCTCACACTAAATCCAATGAGATTTCAGCAGAGGAAGGCTCAAGTCAAATTTCCTGGAAATACTGCACTAGATGGTGCCCAGTCCTGCTGCCAGCCAAGAATCTGCTGAGCAGAGGAAGTGGAAAGCAGACGAAGCTAATTGATAAGTGCTCTATTCCCCATATTCAATGCAAGAATTAAAAGCGAGAGAATTCCCTTCAGTCCTCCCCCCAGTTTATCACTTCATCCTCATTCAAATGGTACTTAAAAGCAGAACATACAGCTTCCCATCTGGACAAAGAGTTAATATCAAGCAGCAAACCCCAGCTTTTTCCATAGGCTTTCCCATCTGTTGCTCCTACAAGGCTTCAGCAAATCTGGAGCTTAAGAGATCAGCTCCAAAAAGTCCAAGACAGGTTTTTAGCATACCAGCTTCCTCTCACACTGAAGAGAGTGTCTCCACAGAGGTTTGACAGTAATTTCTCATCTGGTACCTGCTGTTATTCTGTAACCTTTTGAAACTGAAGCAGCCTGGCTCTAGCCAAAAGACATGCTGGTTTCCTCTTTATTACTGTGGTGTATGAGTTCCCAAAGTAGCTAATAATGAGAAAAAAACTTTGGTTTCTGCTTTGTTACAAGGTTTGCTGACAGCAAATAAGGAATTGAGTAAAAGTGCACCTGGGGAGCTCTGTAATCCTTAGTAGATCTTCAAAGTCTGTGAATTTTGGAGCTTATACCCATCCCCAGCTTCTTTCAGTCTCTCTCTTCCCTTAATTGTATCATCAGAAAGAAAAATGCTCTATCACAAGCAAAGCTCAATGTTCCCACTCTCCTCCACACATTACACCCACAAAAGCAAAAGCATATCTTCTTCTTAAGGAACAGGACATAATGTTCAAAGCAAAAGCTAACAGAAGGCAGCTCAATAGAACAGGGGTTGCTTTAAGATCTGGTAAGCATACCTGCTGTTTTGTCACATTTTAAATAATTTTATAGCTTCAAGCAAGCCACTCTCCAGAGATGCACAGATGATATCAAGCACAGCCAGGAGTCACACAGGTTTACTGTCTCTGCCTTTTTTTCTTGTATGATATACTTGGTTTTCCCACTGGAAACTGCCACATCAGGCGTATTTCTCCCACACCAGCCTCATTTCATCAATTAGCGGTTGTGGCCTGCAGCAGTAGTCTGTACACTTCATAACTGACTTGGGGCTTCACGACACCAGTGCAATTTGTATAGAAGTACAGCAAATACCAGCACTAACCAAAGTCTCTTAAGGTGTGTCCACCCACTTAAGAAAACAGACTGTGCTCCACATGACTGTGCTCTTACTCCACAGCTAGTGCCTTTCTAATTGAAAGGCTGCTCAGCTCCAGAAAAATCAAATCAACTTTTCTTGATCCTTAAGTAATGTCCTCAGATTGGTACTATTCAAGTTATAAAAACACCAGAGCTCATATTGCTCTCTATGGTTTCATGGTCCTTTCCTTCAGAAACCACCTCCGTTTGGTTGCGACTCAAGGGAACTGTGGATTCCCCCCTGAAGGATGTACAGAAATCTTATTTCCGGCTTATTTGCAACTTGAGGGAAGACACAAACCAACAAATCCTATTTTGAAGAAAAACTTGTCTCTAAAAAATGCAACCAAGCTCTTAATGATGCTGCTTTCTCCTGTGATTTGTGGTCTTAGGCTTCAGCTTAAGCTGTCATGGGATAGGCAAGCTTCCTCTTGCGTTAGATCAGTCCTGAATATTCATTTTCAATTCATGGATTTACTGTTTGGGGAAAAGTAAGAGAACGTAGCTCCACTAAAGCCAAAGAAGCCTGAGGGGGTACACTATCAACTAAAACATGATGCATTAAACCCAAGCAAATCCTGCCTGAATTGTCTCTATACAATTTCAACCTCGACTCACTACAGCTTCACTTTCACAAATGTCCACTGAGTGTTGGGATGCTACCCATACTGCATCTTCCCTACAACATGAAAGTACTATCTGTCCAGCTGCGGAGGAAAAAAGATCTGCTGGCTGCTTTGCACTCTCAACAATGTGTCCTCTAGCCATAAAAGCAGTAGTTAGCTTACTTTCAGTTAATGCGTTTGATTCACAATGTATATCAGAAATTACTGATAAATGTTTTAGTAGCAGCCACGTTAATTCTAACTCCTTCCTCAGAAACAGAAAGATAAATAGGTGTGCATGCTCGCTTTCCCTCTGTACTTTGAGAGGGGCTGTCTTTTCACTCCTTTGGGAAATAGTGTTTCAACACAGAGAGTAACAGAGGCTTATGTTACTGATGGATTTGACCGTAGGGTATGTGCTTATTTCACTTACAGCTTTTGCGTCAAGTCCTTTGTGGAGCGAACACTGACAATGGATTTCCTGTACACCAAGGGACTGCCTCACTCCAAAATAACAATATGCATGCAACCGCAGGCCTGGCCCTCAGCCAGTGTAAACTCCCTGACTTCATTCCGAATGTCCACATAATGCTGGCAAATCTCCTTTCATTTTGGTTCTTTTCTGTATTTTCTCCAGTTCATATTTCAGTAATACAGAAGAGATCACTGGATATCTATAGTTTCCATTTAAAGCCTATGTCTGACAACTGAAAATGTGACAACTGAAATTTTGGACCAAAATGAGAACGCTTCCAAATCAAACACCCATGCTGAATGGAGGAAAAAATAAAATCCCAATATGTTACCTTGCAACACTTTTGTGCCTGTGAATGGAAAGATGAAACTCCCTAAAATCCTTCAATCCCATAGCAGTCTTACAGCTTTCTGCTGAAATACATGCATTGCACCTCACACAAACCTTGCTTCCATTGTCCCAGTTGGTTTGCTTCATGCTGATTTATTGCCCTTGTAATTCTCTGGAATACGGCCATGGGATTTAAGTCCAAAATTCAGCTTACACAAAGTAAACTGTCTTAAAAGCTTCAGGTAGGTAGTTCTGGTTAAATAAACAGACATCAATACTGTGACACTATTTCTCAATGGCAAAACTGCAAAAGCTCACTGCCACTGAGAACTTGCTGATAATTTTCCTCATTGCATACTGTTGTGTTTTTTTAAATTTCTATTCAATTTCCTTAACAAACATACTGAGAAAGCCAGATTAAACTTCTGCAGATCAAAGTACAGCTCTAGATATGGGAGTGTTCTACTTGTCCACACAATTCTATAGCACAGCAAAAGCCGGAGCACCGCAGGCCACCAGCCACCAACTAACATTCAGATGGAGAGAGAACCTGCGAAGACAAGTTGTTCTGCTCTCCCAGCCCATGCAACACCCTTCTGGGCTGCAGAGACCATCAGGCTGAAGGGCTGCTGGGCTGCTGGTGTTTTCACCTACGCTGCCGTAAGCAGCTCCTTCCTTTAGATATGCCATCTACAGGTCTATCTACAAGTACAGCTGATGACAATTTTGCCATCTGACAGTTTTAAGAGTTGCTCAGCTACATGCCATTTCATTTTTTATTTTATAAGTTCTTCAGATGCAAAAATTTTTAGTAATTTTTTTTAGAAGAAACAAGACATTCTTAATTTGTGGAAGTTCTTGCCTAAGAGCAATAAACATTTGGCTTGCAAAACTTAAAGGTATCTTTTAATATTGGTAAGCTAAAATGCTTTTCTGATGTCTGCTCCTTAGACTACAAAAAGATTCCTTGCGGGTAACCAGCTTCACCTGCTCCTACTTAGATTTTGTCACCAGACAGCACATTAGACATCTGAGAGGCCCATCAGCTGAGCAGCATGTGTTAATAACCAGTGTCCTTGTTAGAAAGAATATGCACTGGGGCCTCTTTCCTAGAAACTCCTTTCTTCCTTATGTAAGGCAGATGCCACAGTCAACTTGCCAGGTTGGTTTTGTTACATATAATTGCGTTTTTATTTTTAGGTTGAAAAAAATTGCTAGAAATTCTCATCAACTGCTAGGCAGCGCTCTGGAGTATAATGGATACAAACAAAAAAAAAAAAAGAAAAAAGGAAATAAAAATAAGTCAGCTATGCATTCTCTTTTTGGGCTTTAACAGTTCAAGCAAATAAAAATCTAGTGGCACCATGGCAATATATCTCATGCTTTACAAAAAAAAAAAAAAAAGGGGGGGGGGCAGCAAAAAAAAGAGAAGAGAAAAGAAATTCCCTCTTCAACAGCCCCAAGATATCCACAAGTCAGCCAATGACTGACAAATTTTGGAGCAGTGTCAAAGTGCTCTGTGCCAGGATTAAAAGCATATGTAAACTTTATGGCTATGGTTATTCAAGAGTAATCTCAAGTGGCCTCTGTCTGCTGGCTTAATGAACATTTAGAGAACTGATCCTGCAGCTAGCCAGAGCTATGAGTGCTTTTTATGACAGACCATTGAGAGCAATTTCAAATAGGGTAAGAGCTCAAACTGATGAAGATCAGACCTTTTATGTCTGTAGGTATGAAAACAAAGGGCAGAGCCATTTCAGAAGACAAAGAGGTTCAGAGATAGGCACAAAACCTCTAACAGTATCTCAAAGGTAAAGACCCTGTTCAACTGCTATTTCTTCTTCTTCAGCTTTGCTCCTATTTACTGTCTACAGGTTATGGAGTGAATCAGTGACCTCAGTGGTCTGGTATAGCACTTAAGGCTGGACTATCTCCCTGGTGCTCAGCATGGGGTTAGGTGGGGGAAAGACAACTCAAGATTGCACTGTAACTCGAGTTTGCTTGATGAAAACCAACTGGCTGGCTGTCAGAAAAATCCCACAGTGCATCTGTGGTTTGTGCATCTCACCTACAACATTCCTCCAGGCTCATTTGAACCTAAGACCCCACAAACACCTCTGATGTTCAAGTAAGGTTGCCTGTGACTTCTGCACTTCTCCATACATAATAATTCCTGCCTTCTCTCCATTTATTTGGACTCTCCAACCACACAACCACCAACCAGCTGCCGCCTCCACTTTGACCTGCTCAATTTCATACTATAATAACTTACACACCTGCAACATCAGTTTTTCCAGTGGTTTAGGGCACTGGGACACGAGGGCTCTGGGCTGCTTTACCGCTATGTGGTCTAGGGATGCCACGCAGGTAGAGTTACCTTGTGGTCTGACACATCCCAGCACTCATAGTTTTGTTAGGAGTCCCCAGCCACTGCCACCTAAACCCTCAAGGCCATGTCCATCCGTGCTGTGTAACTGCATACTTGCTCTGCTGGGTACCTGGGCTTGCTTGGGCACTGGGTTTATGTGAGAATGTAATGCCTTTGCTGCCCTTCACCGAAGCAGATGATTGCCTGAGCTGGCAAAGCAGTGCAGGCAAAACTGTCACTCTGAACCTCAGCCCCCTGTCCACAACATGTGGATAGCAGCATCTGCCCTATAATGAATGTAACACCAAGTTAATAAATACCAAAAAATGGCAAGTTGCTCTGGTACACTGTAAAAGAGACCAGTAAACACTACAAATTTACAAAGTAAATTCCAGGAGACAAAACTTAACCCCAGTCTGTGTCCATTAAAAATATAAGAACACAAACTCATCAGCAGAACAGGTATGGGACATATTCCTTGCAAATTCATGTAATCCAACAAGTGTGTTTTTTCTGCAGTCCTTCACTCATCCTTTCTGGTATTTGTCTGCCAACATTTATTGATTTTATTTAACTTTCTGATGTAAGTTCAGAGTTCGGATGTCTTTATTTCACACAGAGTTACTATGAACCATCGTCATCACAGTAACAAGGATCAGCAGAAAGGAACGTCAACAGTGGTCACCACCTCATCAAAAGTGCACAACCTCAAGAAATATCATCATTAATATGTCACTATCTTGACTATAATTGCATACAGTTCTCAAGATCACATGCTTACCCAGATTATTGTGTGCTGGAGACATAGGGTTTGGCGATAAGTTTGGAGAACCTGAAAATCAAGACATTATAATTATTAGTGTGGCACCTGCACAAGGACAAACACTTGCCTAAAAAGTTCAGTGCTGCCCAGGCTTGTTGGAGGGATAACCCATTTCTTGCTGAAGTCTCACTTTGTGACACCAACAGCTTCTCTGATGATGATTACTCTTTACATAATGCTATTACTTGTATCAGCTGGCTGCATCTGCAATACTGCTAAGCATCTTCATAATGCATTCACTTAAGCTGAACCCATTAATTTTCAAAACTAAGCATGCAGTTGGCTGTTTTACTTTTACTTCCAGTTATCAAAACTCCAGGTACCATCATGACACCTAGTTAGCTGGGCATTTAAGAGGTTGATTTTACATCGCTAGGCACAAAACATACTCGTAACAGTCAAACCCATACCACTTTGTATCAACAAATCTTACTGTTTTCGGGACACTGAAGCATTGGAACAAGCTATACAGATCTGACCAAACAACTGTCAGAATTTTATCCCAAGTAATTTCAATGTGGTCCACAAATTCTGTGCATGCATTTCAAATATCTGCACTTGGATGTCCAGAGCAATTTCCACAGTCTCTGGATGCCGCATGGATGCAGACAGGTACAGGAAAAAAAGCCCATTTTTTCTTTTCATCTCACACTGAGTTTGGCTGGTTTCTTTAAAACTTGTTTTTCTAGAAAGAGGGAAGTCCACAACATCTGAAGGAAGGGATATAGCATTTGAACATAAATTGGGTATTTATAGCATCTTCCAAGCCGGTCCTATTCCAGTCCACTTTCCAAGAAGCCATACATACATTCCACATGTCAACCACACTGCTAATGTGTATGCACTAAAATGGATTGTGTCAATAGGCTTACACTTGATGTAGACAAACCAACCCATGCTGCCTTCCTCCATCTGTATAACTGTGGTGAAAGACTGCAAATCAGTCATCCCTCTTTTAGAATCCCACGTATGCTCTACGGCTGAAGGCATGCAAGAAACCAGGATATCTATGTGCAGTATTTGCATTAATTAGGTTCTGCATGTCTACCTGTATGTAAGTGCCATGGATCTGCATATCACTCTTGCAAAGCATCAGCCTTTCTAACCAAGGATGGTTTTTTTGCTTTTCAAGCAAAAGTTTTATGAATTTGGAGTCTGATTCAGTGCTTCTTATAAGAAGTGACACCACTCAGATCAATAAGATGCCCTAAACAGTTACTCCCAAAAAGATGAGACCTGCATGTTTCGTTTTAAAGTGTTGATACAGGTTAGCGTGAACACTAAGGCTGCTCATTCTAAACCTGGTTACTGTTTTTCTTGGAAATGAAAGAGAACCCAGACTTTCAACTTCCTTTGAGACATAACCACTAAATGATAAACCCATTTAAAAACAAATCTGCTAGTGGTCATTTCAAATATAATAAAACTGGATGTTTAAGTATGTAAACAACCAAGCGATCAGGAAAATGCCTCTGCAGAAAAGTGCCAGTTATGTGCAAAATTTTCAAGTGCGTACAAATGCAAGGACACAAATACAACACAAACTTTCACCCTTAGATGTGTCTCCATTGTTTCAGGCTCCTGTATCATTAGTAGTTATCTAATGATGAATGTTGGGGAGAACAGGAACATGCTGTACTTTTCACCAGCAGCTCCGAAACATATCAACTTGTGCTTTGCATGAGATGTCAGGCTACACTTGCACTCCCACAAGGATAAAATGCCTGAAACCACCATCTGATCTTCAGTGTCGCAAAGAAAAACTTTAAAAGTGTCTTTTAGCTATGATATTTTAGATATGACCTAGAAAGCTGCAGCAAATGGCACAAGATGACTTACCTGCATCCATGCTGGGGTTCATCTGGTGGTCACTAGTTTCTCCATCCTCACTCAAATAGCCTGGAGGAGGTGTCTCTAGAAGCATAAAATGATCATACTGTCATCGCAACTGGATGCAAAGTCTGGATTTCAGATGCCGAAAACATATACTTTGTTATGCACAAGGAGCTGAATTTCTTTTTCATTACTTTTCTTCCTCAAGCTGCTGAAAGGAGGAGCTGGCACAATCAGAATGATATTTGTGAATAACAGAGGAGGGGAAAACAAAAAAATCTGGATTTTCAGTCCCATAAACCTTTAAGCCGTGTAGACAGTTTTCTGTCCACATATTTTTCCTCTCCTTGTGTGCAGCTGCATAGCTTGTCCATGCAAATAAGGTGTAAATTGCTTGTAAAAGAAATACATAAATAGAAGAGCTCAATTTCATCAGAAATTTAGAGAGTTTTACTCAAATTAAAATAGCTAAATTTCATTCAAATCTAAACTTGCTAAGGGAACATTCAGCTTTAGATTTCACAATAAACTGAGTATGCACTACTCAGGTAGTGCTCAGGGAAGAGGTGAGTTTAATGAAAACAAAACAGAACTATAAACAGCACTGTTGTGTGTCTACATTTACAGCTTTCATCTCTTTTTGTATAGATTCCCACTGCTTAGATTTGTAGCAACAATGGAAAAAAGACTTTCCAGTCCTCAAGCTTAGCATACATAGACACAATTCTCTGTGCAATGTGACCCTTTTCCCTCCACTCGCTGCATGGAAGATATATGGTACCTGGAATGTAGTTGCTCTGTGGCTCGATACCCGCTGGGAAGTTAGTGTTCTCTGGAATAGAATGACTATAATCGTCTAATGGCGGGAACTCAGCTGGGATCTCTGTGTGCCGAGGCACCAGCACTGGAGGTAACACTGCATAAATGGAAAGGAAAAAAATAGAACAGCTTTAAAATAAAATGACTGAAACCCTAGAAAATGAAGAGAAACTAGTTTGGAGTAACACCCTTAAATACATGCAACACCAAAGTCACTAATTAAGGGACACAATTTGATACTTGCTTCTGAAATAACAGCAGCAGTTATTCTTAACACATCTCAGCTGGGGACAGGATAAGTGCTTATCTGAACACACCTAGCCTGTCTGCCCCTTCTAAGGCAAAGAAACAGGTCATCCTGAGAAACCATTTAAGGGAAGTTATACCACATGATTCAAAAGGAATAAATTTCACGTAAAATGAAACAGTAAGGTAGGATTAGCATAAACATCCAGTCTGGTTCTGCAGATTTGTACTGACACACAACAGAAGTATTTGCAGTTCCAGATGAAAGTCTCTTTTAGAGGCAGGAGGAGAATTCAGAACAGGAAGTTCAGTTGTGTTGGGAGCTATTCTTAGATCCACTTCAACTTAACAGTAAGTTTAGCCTTAATTTAATACCAAGAATTAGGGATGCACAGAACACTGCCATAGTTCATAGTTGTATCCACTATGTGTGTGAATTGTTTATGTGCACACAGTGCCATATTAGGGATCTGGCAACAACACAACCCGCCCAACTTGGATTTTATCGATTTAAAATGCTGTTTTCCCCTGAGTGCAGATTCATAAATAATTCTACTGCATACAGTAAGAAATTATCATCAATAATAGATACCCTTTGGTTTTAAAACCCTACGCCTGCTGCTTTATTCAATTTTGAAATGCACTTATAAATCCCTTATGCTGGCACTGTGAAGCTGAGGCACCTGCATACGGGGCCAGCAGTACCTGGGGTTTCCACTCTTTGGTAATGATAAGGATTCACACAGACTTCATCCTTCTTCATGTTAAAGGCATACTCGCACATCTCCATGGCACGCAGCTCATGGTGGCTATGAAGGTCTGGCCATCGCCACAGCCGGCAGTAGATCACATGAGGAAGACCCTTCCGGTGAGACACTTGCAGCCGGCCATCTAGTGACCTGCAGTCAGAGTATATGCAAATGACAGCAATTTAATGGCATTAATGCATGTGTAGTACTGACGACATCCCATCAAACGCTGCACAGGAGACCCTAATGTGAAGACTGCAGACCAGCAGGAGGCTCAAACCACAGGCTGCCCAGCCATCTCAGTACCTTAGCACAATCCCAAAAGGTGCTAGTCACCAAAACCCATGGAGACAGTGCTGCAAGCAGGCATTCTGTTCCCAGTCTTCAGGCCCAGGAAAACTGTAAAATGTTTGTTCTACATAACAGCCCTGCTCCAGATTTATTAATTTTCTGAAAAGAGGTTAATTTGGAGGCAGACGTAAGAGCTACAGCAAGTAAGAATGCACCAGTTCAGTGGTACATCTGAAGTATTTGTGTGTGTCCTAACAAACAGGCCACTTGCACAGCTCTCATCAATTTGTGTTGTGCATGTAGTTATCATGTTATAAAGTTATCACATCTTAAAATATGTGCCAATAAAACTAGACTCTTAGAGACATGGATTTCCATTGTAACAAAATAATCCAAAATTGATACAGATTCCTTTTCTTTAAGTATTCACCAACATTACAAACAAGAAAATTTTTTTGTCAGCATTGCTTACTTTTATTTTTACATCTAGCCCATGTCTCCTCCAACTTATTTTTCACCTAATACTATCCTCACCCCAGAATAGCCTGTTCCTAGCAAACTCTCCTGGGAAGCAAGACAAGCATGTTCAAATCCTCTCCAGCAGAGGAAAGTGTTGTAGGAGGGTCTCCTCCACCCTGAATGAGGGCTCCACTTCCTGAGCCGCTAAATGGCAACTACCCCCAGGCACTTTCTTTGAAGTCTAACCCTTCATTTCCCTTGCTTTTCTTAATGACCAAAATGAAACACTTCAGGGGTTTGGTGAAATTAAATATTTCTACTTTTAATTTGTCAAGGAAAGAAAAAAAAAAATTCACTCGGAATTATTTCCCTTGGTTCTTCGTGTTGGCAGCCAATCCAGAAAACCAAAACCAAACCAACCCAAAACACACAAACAATTATTCTAACAGTGGTTGCGCTGGTCTTGGCTGCCATAAAAGAGTTTTTTCAAAAGCCTCTCTGGCAGAGCTTGGTAACACGCACACCTCTTGTAAACACTGTTAGAACAACAAGGAAGGCAAAACGCAAACAATTCAAGCTATTATCAGCAAGCACTTGATTTAGGGGAGCAAGAAAACATGTCATTTAACTGTTACCTATGAAGTATGTAAAGAGGCTATGCCATCACTGAGGGACTTGCTGGTACTGGTTACAAAACCTCTAAAACCTGCAAGTAGATTACAGCCCTAAAAAATGCACAACACCCACAGTTATTATTTATAGTACGCACTTCTAGTATGTATTTCTTCATATTGTGCCTGTTATTTATGGATCATGCATTCTCTTCAGACTGCTCTGTGATGGGGTAACCAACCAGCTGAGTATCTGGCACATTTTCCAAGCGTGTTCTTATGCCAAGGTCCTTCCAAGGACAGGAAAGCAGAAATTGGTCTTCCCAGGTGGAATTGTCTAGAACTGATCTTCTATGGAAGGTGGGAATCTTGGTACTGATTTCAATAGGGCCAAGATCTGACTTACGTGACCTCAAAACTTGTCAGTTTGGAAATATTTTTTTTTTTTTTTTTTAATATTTATATACACCAAAAGCATGAAAATATTAACCCAATTTAACAAGAAGAGAGTAGGCTGAAAGAAGAAGAAAACAGGACTGCTTTTCTGTTCCCCTTTCAAACATCTTTGCCCACTTGGAAGGATATCTTGCATCTAAGTAAGGGTAAAGGAAAAAAAAAAACCAACTTCAAAATTATTCCAAGTCTCCTCCTCCTCCAGTCACCATCAGCAGACGGACATCACAGCAGCACAGACAGATTTGGGTTGACATTAGCAGCTGAGATGCAGGGACTACTACAAAATGTGCATGACTTTGGGATTCCTTGCAGGGATGGGTCTCTCCCTACATTTCCCAAGATAGAAGAAACACTTTTATACTTAGAACAAATTTCTCAGTCAGATAGATGGTGAAGTGCACTTTCCACTACCACGCCAGCACTCCTGGTAAAACCTATGAAGTCTTTACAGAAGATGAGCTACCATATCCACATGCCTGGATGCAGTGGCCCTCGCCACCCAGATTAACGGAGCCCTTTGGCTGACAAAGGTCTTGCAGGAGACAGTCACCAAGTCACTGTTGTCTGAGCAGCCTCCAAATCCTGAACAGCTTCAGCAGTTATCTAAAACAAAATCAGCTAAAAAGCATAACATAGATCTCAACCACCAGTAACACAGCTACTCATTTTTGTTACCAGAGACTGCACACTGCAAAAAATGTGTTGGCTATCTACCACTGCTCACAGCATGAATGCTCTCTACAAGGCAGAAGAGATGGACTTCTCTACTATCTTATCTAAGAAGACTTTTTTAAAATGACAAAGCCATATGCTTTATTCTCAAATATAATAACCTCCCCTTCTCCCCTCTCCCCTCAATATGAAGATAAGGTAAAATAAATTCTATTTCCCCAAAGCCCTGGGGGCTAATTACATTTTTATGATTGTGAAATCCCTCCTCTCTGTTAAGGGACTTGGGACAAAACAACATTGTCTGCATGTTCTTGGGAAGAACGTGGCTAAGCAACAGGGCAGCTTTATTTCTTTCAGCCGTCCTGCCTCAACCCTCAAGTATTTTCTCCAAAGCAACAAATAACTGGTATGGCTGAGATGGGACACAAGATTTGGTGAGGAAAGACTGCGCTCTTCTAAAGGCAGCTTTTTGTGTAAATATAGCATCCCAATTACTACAGTCAATTGCCATGTCTTTATTAGCTAACTGAATGTGCATTTGTTGATGCAAACACTTGATGGACCCTAACAACTGTCTTGAGCACCCAGTCATCTCACTTATGAATCACAGAATCATTTAGATTGGAAAAGACCTTTAAAATCATCAAGTCCAACAATCAACCTGGCAAGCTGCAGTCTTAAGTGCAGATGTGCCAAGCTACAGGACTAGCACTACCTTGGTAAAAATGGTCTTCCTCCTGCCCAACACATTCCCATTCCCACAGTCCTGTCCTATCTCATCTCCCTTGGGTTCATTGGCTCTTGTCCCCTCAGCATCATACCACAAGCTGGCTCAGGTCTCTTAACTTGGCAGAGGGCTATCCACTTTTTCATGGGTTAGCAGGCTGTAATCATTCTTGGAGGAACCTGATGAAAGCCAAAAGCTGGTGTGAGTTAAGCTAGTATGTACTTCTATTAGCATTTACTAGAGCTAAGGATGCACTTGACTGGCTAACCATCTCTGGAGTCTACCGCCCTCAGGGATGACCCAAGCATGTGTGTGTCTCACACATCCATATGCAGAGTAATCTGATAATGAACTCCATAGAACACACAACCTCCACCCTTCCTTGGTCCTGTTCTGAAGCACAGTCTGGTCTTGAAGGCTGAAGTATTCCCCAAATCACCCACGAGCTCAGCATATCCAGGCTTCACTAAAATTAGCAGAATTTAAGCACTAAAATTTCTGCTGGGTTACTGAACCCTCCCTCTTACCTTTCTTTTAATCAGCCTGTGTTGAGCAGATCTCCCTGTTCAACAGACTTGGTATTTATTATTCCATACTACCTAACAGGATTTCTTTTAAAATCTTTCTTTGGCCAAAAACTCTGTATTGGATGGTTCTTTCCAAAAGCAACAGCGTTTATTTTGATGGAACACTATGTTTTCAAAGTGTCTCTGTACTGCATGGTGGGCTTAAATAGCAGAAGTTGTAAAGAGCTTTTCTTTGCACAGTGTCGATGTTTAGACAGAGCAGGTGATGCAGACTCACTGCCAGAGGGTGTTCTAGTGCATCTTTCGTAACTACCATGTGTCCTGAACTTGCAAGAAAAAACGAGAAAATATTGTGATCCACAAGCCTGCTTTACTAAGGGAAATATGATGAGCTGTAGTTATCACCGCCTGGAAGTGTGAGAGCATGTAGGCTATGACAGCCTGCAAGATAAAGTAAAAACAACACCAGAACATAGCAAGATTCCTGAACTGATACCACTTAGCAGTGGTTTATAACAAACAAATGAATTCAACAAGGATTCAGAAAAATAAAGGCCTGGTATGACAAGACAAAGAAGCAGCAGCAAGGAGGAACACAGAGGCTCAGCAATGTCAAAGATCAGCCACCTGAATGATAACTAGGTGGCCAGCAGACCCCCGAGGTGGCCGTGCTAGGGTGGGAGAACTGGCTAATGCCTCGCAGTACGTTTGTCCCAGCCTGTGTTGTGGGTGGTAGCAATAAAGACAGTAACTGTGCACCCTTATCCTGCATGTAGGATACAGCTCAGAAGATTCAGTGCTTGGCAAAAGATGCCCAAGGAGAAGCCAGCCAAAGGCTTGAGGGTTCCAATACAGGGCATTCAAACATGATCAAGAGGTATCCAGTGGAGTGGTTACTCCACACCTTGGGCAGTTCTAACCAGACATTAAAAAGTACTGAATGAAGAAATAGACACCAAGACTCCAGGAATGCAGTCAGGTCACTTAATTGCTTGCACAACAGTGTAAGCATGGTCAGGACACCATTGCAGTGTCCATAAGAAACAAACAAAAAACCTCTCAGGCTGAACACCTTTAGGACTAGTCCATGCTTACATTTTGTTACAAGCCATTTACTAGGAATGTTTAACACATGAAACTGCTACTCCAACCTGTCCAGACTACTGCTGCTCAAAGAACAAAGGGCAACCGTGACTCTTAACAGCAAAAACAGAGAAGGGAGGAAAAAAGAAAAGAAACACTGACAAGCTTTTTTTTAAAAAAAAAACAATCCTCTGTGCCTGCCTGAAAAAAAGTGAGGAGTAAATAGGAGAACATTACACTGCATAAGAGGAATTTGATTTCTGGGCCTCATTAGGGTTTTTTATTGTTGTTGTTGGGGGTGGTGGTATTTTGTTGGGTTTGGTTCATGGTGTTTGGTTGTGTTTTTTTTTAACCTGATTTAATTTGTAAGATCCTGAACTGGGATTGAACGGAAACCAAAAACCACCACACTTTGAAAGATGTACTTGTTATTTTATATTTTCGTCTTTGAGCATTCTTCAGCTGTCCTTCCTCTAGATGGACAACGGAACTCTTCCTTGCACCCAATCTCCTTTAAAAGTAAAGTTGAAATCCGTGGAATGCAGTAGTGCAAATTAAGCAAAGTGATATAAGCAATTAATTGTTACAAGTTTTTTTGTCAAGTTGGAAATCTTCAGATATACTCTATCAGAGAGCCACTCCCTTCCCTTACCACTCAGACACATACACTTCTGTTTGCAAAGCCCATCAGTTTTATATCCCTGTCATTAATCTTCCAAGAAAGCAAAATAGCTGAAAGCTCAAGTATCCAGTAACACCAGCATGTGCAAAAAAAAAGGGTTAGGAAAAGAGAAAAACAATCAGGAAGAAAAAAGTTTAAGTTATGCATTTCCAAGAGGTTCTTATTAAACCACAAGCAGAAGCTGGTTTTTACAACCATGACAAATAAGTTGCCAGTATGCTCTAAAATGCACCAAGAACTATGGCCACAGGCTGTGATTTTCTCTTAAGCACAAAACATGATTAGTAGTTCCTTATTGGCCCTGCATCTGGTCTACACCAGGAAAGTAAGAATTTATTCTTGTAGCAGAATCTGGCTTTTGTGTGCAGAGCACTGCAATATCCACAGGGCTTCACTGAAAAGTTGGATAATATCTCAACTTTCCCTGCATACTGGCCAAACGAACAACACTGAATACAAAAAAAGACCAATGCAGCACATCTGTAATTCAAAAGCTGATCCTTTGCCATCTCTTTCCCCTCAATTTGTTCAGCATCACTAAATTTTCCAATTTCTGGTGCAGTTTTAACAGTACTGTCATTCAAGTTCTAGAAATAGAAGTAACTGTGCCGAACTGTGGCTTGCAATGTGTATTATCACACTGCCACAGAGGAAACTAATAATTAATATTTCTATTTAGCACTTAAATCCACAGAAGATTAAAAGTATTAACAAACTTCTAATTTGCAACACATCTCTATGAAGAGGGTAAGTTTTTACTACCCCCAAAACAATGAAGGTAAATGATTCTCCCAAATCAAAAGCAAAAGAAAAGTTTGTGTCAGAGCCAACACCAGGAGTAAGGAGTTCATCACTCCCTTGATGCTATCAAAGATCACTGCTATTTTGCACTGGTATCTCTCTCATCCCATTGCTTATTCTTCCCACTAAAGTCCTCCTTTGGTTTTAGAAGTAAAACACATCCTTTACATCTGCAGATGGTGGCTGACGTCAGATGCTTCTGACCTTCGCAAGGAGTTGCCAACAGGAGCAGGACGACTGTGGCAAACACATGAAAAGGAAGCAATGGGCAAAGCCTGGAAACCCATGCAAAGGTTATCACGCCCTCTGAGCAGACCGCTGCGTGTGTACTTACAGATAAGCACAGGATCACAGCCAGTGGGTGGCACAGCTCCACGCATCTGCTGGCCATGAAGTCTTGAACAGAGACTGCTAGAACCTACAGCCTGCAGCATCAGGTAAAGATTTTAAAGGTTAAGAGCAATTCCTATTTCTTCTGATGCTGCACAATTCTTGTACTCAAGTCTCATTTGTTCTGGGTTTGAAAAGTAGCTGACAATACAGAAATTACCAATATCTCTTGTGTGGGCTTCTAACTGCCTATTTACATCTCTCGGTCTTTACTAAGGTTTGCAGACTTCCCCTTCCCCCACTCAAAAGCTGAAGAAATACAGCACAGAGAGTTGATGTCAGGATCAGATTATGACAGCATGAGTCATTTATTAAGATTCCAGTAATGCTAAGCTCTTTAGCAGGTGCCTTGAGACCATATTTTTCAGAGTCTAATTTCAGATTCAGACATAAGTACATTTTATTGGTTTACCATAAACTGTCTGACCATTGTTGTTTCTCTAAAGCTGCCTTCTGCTTGTCCTGTACCCCACAAGCTCTCTTCTCTGAGCTGTGTCCACTTCTACTCCCTGCTGGCACACAAATAACACCTTAGTTTAATTTAAATTTCTTTAAAGCTACAGACAGATCTTGTTTTGTCATGTAGCATCATGATCTAACTATTTTTTCCTCTGCACTTTTTACTAATCTCTGTTATTTGCACCACTCCTGCTCACGCCACAGCTACAGCATATTGGCTACTGGCTATCAAACCCAGCTCTCTTTCCTTTATTTTTGGCCATTTTGTAATTATCTGCCCCTGCATCTTTCTCACCTCCTCCTCTTTCTGATAGCCAGTGGCACAGCAGCTAGGTACTTCAGAGGCCCAGCCATGCATGTCCTTCACCCTCCTACCCTAGAATGGACATAATATATCCTAATGTTTAACTAAGGCTTAATCATAAACCCATTTCAAAACTTCCTAATATACATCCCAATATTTCTGCCATCTACACTTGTCCAACTGCACTTGGACCTGCAAGGCAGATGGCAGTTCTCAGAAAAAGCACTCTTTTACTGACATTTCAAAGGAAAGCAATGAATTGCCCAGCAAGGCACAAAACTGAAGACACACTGTTACTAGTAGCTGCAGCAGAAATTACGCAATTAAAATGTCTCCAGTGGTACCCCTCTACCCTTCAGAAGCCCACAGCTGTCAGCAAAAATAATTAAAAAAAAAAATGGGAAAAAAACCCCATAACTATCCTTGTTACTACTGCAAGAGGCAGATAGAGCAAGTTCTATTTTTGTAGCAATGTGGTAATTCACTACTACTAATCCACCATGAATAGCAATTGGTAGCAAATAAGAGATGTAAGTGGAATCTGAGCCCGTAAGTGTTTCTAAAGGTATTGCATCCAGGCCCTTTCCCAGTTACCTTTTGTGGAGCAAATGTGACTTTTTGACTGATTTTCATAACCCCTCTAAATTTGAAATCCAGTTTTTCTAAGCAGTTCTAGTCCTTTCATTTATTTCAGCAAAGTTTATTTGTCCAAATCTGTGTCAGACTCATCTAAATTTATTTGTGCTTCATCCTTAAGGGGACTGGGGGTGGAGGAAATGGACACAGTAAGAAAATCAGCCTCTCAAAAGGAGCGTGCCTTTCTGAAAAGTCATTTATCATATGAGCTCGTCATTTCTTCCCAGAATCCTGTGTTTAACTCCAATCATGAAATCTAAAACCCAACACACTTCCATCCAACCAAACCAGCAACTTCCCCTCTCCAAGGAGATTCCAGGCATACTGATGGGTCTGTGTATTTGTATGTTCAGAAGAGTTTCATAAGGAGAAAATGGATGGATGGAAATGCCAAAGAGATTCAGATAATCTTTCATAACACAGGGTGCATTCAAAACAAAGGCATTTCAAGAAAGACTGAATAACTGGAGCACATGGTCCTGTTAACAATCAAAAAACATCACCACCACAACAACAACCACCCAAAAAAACCACAAAAGAGAAAAGAAAGCTGCTGTAAAACTCAGTTATTCTGTTAGCTTCCATGGTACTTAGGCTGATTTACATTTAATATCTAGCTTCAACATGCTTCTTAATACTGTAGAGAAAAAAATCTTCCTATTTTCACTGAAGTCAGGAGAGCTTTGCAAATTAGTATCAGCTGTTGATACAGCCCAAATAAACCAGAACAAAAGAACCAAGAAAAGAATATGCTTCTTAATTGCTGAAAGAGAAAACAAACTAATGTACTGCACAATGTTTAGACAGAAGTCTCACACCAAGAACTACTGCCCCAAATATATGTCTGCTAACAAAATCAAAAGTGATTATCATAGTGAGTGTTGAAAAATGACAGTTTTAAGACCTTGGACTCTCCTTCACAATATATACAATTCCCAGCGTCTTCAACAGAAACTTCATATAAATACCAGGAGTGGAACTGACTTCTCAGACAAATGTTTGTGCATTTTATCAAGTTGGGGCAAAGCCAACATCCCTTATGGAAACATTTTTGGTGGTCCTGGGCAAAGAGCATGTTTACTGTATAGCAGATATAACTAAAAATACACTGTGCTACAGCCTCCAATTATCTTGTTTGGAATAGTTTGAGGCTACTCAAGGTTCCTTGCTGTTATTTTCTTTATTATATAGTGAAAATGTTGCTGCTTTTCCTGTAATTTGAAAAGCAGCTATTTCAAGATTTGACATCTGTGTTTGTACCTCCCACGCATGGATAACAAAATCCAGGGTGAAATTTTCCAGAGTGCCCATCTCCTATTTTTGAACGCAACTCTGCTACTTAAGACATAGATCGATACTTTCCTTGAATTACATAGGCCTTTTAAGTCTTTCATTAATTCCACTGGTTCTACATTATATTGCTTTTCAAGCTGGTTTAACAGCAGTTCAGATATATAATTATTTGCACAACCAGTACTAATTAACAGCATACCACAAACCAGGGGACCTGGTCCCACAGACGCTCACACTTCCGTCCAACATCCACCCCCACCCCAAGCCCCTCCACAGGGACGTCCTTTGGGATCCATTCAGCAGCAGAGCTACACATGTGCTCAGATGGCTCTGTGATGAGGACCTGTTCTTCATTAAGAGTGATCAACTTGAAATGAAATGCAGCTTGCTTACAAAAACTTTAGTCTGAGTTCCTTAGCCTTCAGTCTCTCCCATTCTCTCAAACAATTAACCACCTCTCTTTTCCAATCGAGCTTTCCCAGCCTCCGACCCACTCTGGCATCCTGCGAGTTGTTAATGAATCAGTTCTGCATGAATCATTTCCCATGTGCAGACTGCGTATTTCATCACAGAGCAGATTCTCACAGACTTTCCTCCTCGGCCCCGATGACAAAGAACTACCTCCGCTACCAAAACAAGCCTTGAAGTTTCCACAAGGAGTTAACAGAAGGTGTGTGAGAGAGGTGAAAAGGGTAATGGAAGAAGGCTGTGTTAATTTTACAACTCTGACTTCCTTAATTATGAGTCACCAGCAATGCAGGAAAAATCCAGCTTAAAAAGTAAACCTAAAAGAGTGTGATGTCTTAGGGGAATGCTGCAGATTTAAGATGAAACGCCTCATTAAAAGCCCACAGAAGTTAATATTTTACAGTCTCTTATGTCTGTAATTACTAGTGAAATCAGAGACTCAAGACTCTGCAAGAGTTCGTGTGTATTTGGAGGAACACCTTTGTAAACTTCTCTGTCTCATAATCAGGTTTTACAACACATCTGAGGGAGGGAAGAGAGGAGGTGGTGTTATAGGCTTTCGGTTAGTTTTATTTTGGGGGACTGTTTATATACAATAAGAGAAGAGGATTGCCTATACCAGAGGGGTGGAAAATGCTTCAGCTGAAATGGTTTTTTTTCCCCACGAAAAACTCTTAGCAGCAAAAAGGGAAGCTATGTATGTGGCCTACCTGAAAGCTTCCTTTCTCCTAGTAAATCTACAGATCAGTTGAAAGGGTTTTCCTTCAGGCTACCGCTAGAAGCCTAACAGCACAGCAGACATGCCTTGCAGCAAGAGAAAGTCACTCCCTCGGCCATCCCCTCTGGCCAAGATAATTACCTTCTTCATGGAAGCCCAATTCTGCTTTCCTAAATCACAGTTTATGTTAAGAAATAAATAAATAAATAAACCACACTGAAAAACTTTGAGAACAGGAGGGGAGAGCAGTATTTTCCCGACGCTGCAAGGCATGAGGAATTGCCTTGCTCACCAGACTTTTACATGTAGCTCCCTGTATCAGGACGCACCATATTCTCATCAAGATTTGCAGCACTCGCTATCTATCTGAAGGAAAGCAGCACTAACACAAGCGCAGATGTTTTCCCTCTCTCCTTCACTCTCCCCTGCTGTAAACTACACCAGCTCTGCACTGGTGATATGGCTGGGAGCAAGGATGTATAATTTCAATGCTTAACTCTGACTAATGCAGGATGTGTGGGAGAGCAGCACAGAGGCATGAATAACAGCTCTATAAAGCACGTATCAGTATCACGCTAAGTCATTCTTATCATCCAAACAGGATCTCAAGCATGTGCGTGCACAGTACCTTTCCTGTAAAGGTTTTATCATTACTATTGCTTGTATGGAAATCCAGCTGGTATGACACAAAAAGGAGCAGGAAAAGGCAAGTAGCTGAAATCAACATAAACAAATACCTTATTTTCATGTAAATTTCAGCAGTAATAAAAACTTGAGGCAAGAAGTGATTAAAGAACAGTCCAGAAAAAAACAACACGAAAACAGGTCACCCTTCAACCACCACTGGAGACAGAACTGTTCCCAAATGAGATGTTTTTCAAAAGTTTTCCACGAGGCGTCCATAACGAATAGCTGAAAATACCAACTGCATCAAAACTCACATTTAAGTAAGACAGCACCATTTCAAGTAGTTTTCCTGTTGTCATCTCCCTGAACTAAAAAGAATATTTAATATTCACGTCCTGGGAACCTCACTGGATAGATGCTTAAACATTAAGGTTAAACTAGAAGCAGATCTAGAGCTTGCCAAGGAGAGGAGAACAAGGAGGGAAGCAGAGTCACAGGTAAATATTAGTTTGTACTTGAAAAAGCCAGGGTATATTTTAAAGCTGTTTTTGATTTTTGAGCCAACTTCACATCGTTCTCTGTCAAATGTTGGTAGGGCAGGGTGACACAGGGGGAATAAGCACCCGGTGTCTTTGGCAGCTGGTCCAGGGTGACAGTGACACTGCCAATCATTATCAGCCAAATTATGGAAAATGATCAGCAGAATTCCAGAAACAAGGGATGTTTTTCTTCCTTATTTTCTTTTTGGCCCCTCTTGGCTGGTGCCTTTAATGCCAGCCACACAGGAGTTTGGCTGGACTGTTGTGTGTGGTTTTGGCACTCACAAAAGAGGCAAAGAATGCTGTTTGGGAGCACAGTTTTCCTCCTCTTTGCTCCCATCCCGTAACCACACAGGCCTCTCTTTCCCAGGCGTCGTATCACCTTGCCATCTGGCAACTTCATGAGTACTGGCCTGAGCAATAACACTAGATAAAGACTGGAAGTTCTTTAAAGCCACAGGAGAGATCCCTGCTGGCCTGCAGCAGTAGACCAGCATCCCCCTGCTGTGACCTGAAAAGTGAATCCACAGAAGACAAAACTTTTTTCAGTTCTTCAAATCCTGAAGTGTTTTCAAAACTACAGAAGTGTACAAATAGATCTGCCCATCTTGTGGTATAGCCAAGACAAGAGTAACACTAAAATGTTACTTAACAGCTCACAGCAACACTACAGCACTTTCATGGCCAACATGGAGACCACCACCACTCATTCCAAATGAAAGCTTGAGGGAACTTCAGAAGCAAACCATAGTAACTACTCAAGATGAAATGCAGACAGGAGACCCAGGAACACCACCCAGCTTCTCTAAAACAACACAATGAGGCATATAGAGGTAACAGTCAATTATGACCTTCTTTTTATGTCTCCTCTTTAGCAGCCCAAAGCACTTGCTAGGTCCCTGGGTCAGCAGTGACTCAGAACAGAGGGCCTTCCAGTGAATCATCCACACATTTTTAAGCACCCTCCAGGTTTTGTTGATTGGGAGATGTCTCACTACCTACACCTTCCCTAAATACTTACTGGGCTGCCCAAGAATGAGTGAGAGTGAGAGAGAGCACGCCATCAAGGGTGCAAAAGCACCAGCAATCCTCTCTGAATACCTGAACGCTATGGAAAGGAATACAAGCCACACACATCTATCTAGCAGCACTGCTCACTCCTACAGCATGTGAATATGGGCACAGGCTACACAAAGATAGGGAAACAATAGAATAAGTCACAAATATTTGATTTCACAAGTCAAGACAGTTTTCTTTCCCCTCCCTTTGTGACTAAGCCTTTGGTCCACACACCCACTCCATCCTCAAAAAACATCTCCATGAAACAAATTTGATTGCTCTAAAATACGCACAGGCAATGACCAATCACACCTCCTCCTCACAGCACTAAGTCTATTTACTGAGAGTCTGCACCAACTGTCCACTTTGTATGTAACAGGATCCAACTCCCTCTCTCAACCAGACATTAAGCACTAGCAAGTCCAACTCCTCTCCATTTTTCTTATTCCATTCCCCAACCTCCGAGTCTGTGGACAACTTTGTTCACCCAGATAAACTCTCTGAAATCATTCCTAGCTGCTTCCACAGAGAGGACACTGCAGCGCCCAGTGTTCCACAGATCAGAATTGATCCTAAACCACCAGGGCTCAAAAGTACGGCAAGGAAATGAGAGCAGTGGACTGCGTCACAGAGGTTCTTGCCTTTCACTACGGGCGGGCACTGGCAGCACTCCATGCCTCGCTGCCTCCAAACATCCCGCTGAGCTTATTAACTTAGGCTTTGTGCCATGCCTTACCTTTGATGCACTGCTGGTGTAACGGCGAGGCCACTGCCTGCCAGTGGAGGCAGAAAACCCAGACCTCATCCCCATCCTGGCACAGACCTACTGTGTAAAAACGATATTAAACTTTTTGTAGAAATCTACTCACCATCTGGAACCACTGCTCCACACCACCTCTAGCAGCCTTCCCAGCCATTTTCTGTTTTGTTCACTACTTGTACCTCAATACATTTTCCTGCACAAAATTTAAGAAAAAAACAAAACCCAAACCCCCATGCAAAATAAAATCTACTCATCTACTCCTCTTTCCTTTTAGCAACCAAACCAACATGCTTGTCCTTATGCCATCCCAACTAATCTCTGGCACATCAAATAAATATCTTGTTCCTCTAACCCATCAAAAAACCCAGCTGCTAAAATTATCATTCTGACCCATCAATCACACTCCCTTCTTAATCGGTCTGGTATCTTCTACAAGGTATTAAGTTCAAACAGCCTACAGCCTTGTCCTCAGAGCACTCCAGCCCTCTTTATGTCACATTTGAGAGCTCATCCCAACTGCAGCTTCTCCCTCCTCCTCCCAAATTCCTTGCCCAGACCGGACATCCACCACATGCTTCCTCTTGGCTTCTCCTTCCCTCCCCACCTCAGCCCCTTTCTCTGCTTTGTGCAGCTTTCAGCATTACAATGGGACAGAGAAAAACCTTCCAGTCCTGACAACATGGAAGGATGATACTTCACCATCTCATTTCTTTGGAAAGGCCAGTTAAACCAAGTGTGCCATACACTATCAACATGATGCAAGCAGACAAAAAGGTTTACAGGGAGGAGATAGTACAAAAATATTAAAATTACTAATATAGACCACAGTTACAGTTTTCTCTGGATACTCCTGAGAGTACTGTCTTGCATGTTTTAGACCGCCAGCTATTCAGTACAGGGAGTCTGTATTTCCCACCCCTGCCCACCCCCACCCCCATCCCCCCAAGCAATAAGCACATTCTTGCCAGCTAAATTATTAATAAGGAAAAAATGGTAATTGATTCATAGACGAGCCCAAAAGATATGATTTGTCTTCTTCAATCACCCAAGTCGTCATGCCCACATGCTTTGTCCTGGTTCTATCCCCATCAAAATTTCAGTCTCCCACCCAGACCCATAATGCAGCTCCAAATTATCTGTGTTTACGTGACCTCTTTACCTTTGTTGTATCTGAACACTGACCAGATACTGCAAAAGAGAAACAAAGTGTTTATTGTTCTTTCTGTCTCTCTTTGCCACTGTCAAGAAAAAGCTTAACTGAATTAGTTCTTCACATTTATTTTTATCCATTGTGAGCCTGTGAAAAAAACAAACAAACAAACTCAAGGAAAAGATGAGTTTTGCATTTAGGCTTTGAATATGCTGAGCTTGGGGATTTAGCGCTCTCTCTGCTGGTGGAAAGTTCCACCGTTCTGACCCAACTCTTCACACCAGAAGTATATGTCCTCCTCCTTCTCCAAGCACTACTTTCTCACATTTCAGCTCCAATACCAGCAACAGTAATTTTTGCTCCTGTTTTGCTGAATGATCTGAGGATCACTGCGTAGTTCTTCCCCCTCCTATGAATTTGGGCTTACTTGTAAGACCAGCTTGAGGAGCGGCCCCTGAGAACAGCTACTCTACAGGCTGTTATGTTTACTATAATTAACAGCACCACACACATCCTATTGCTTTCATAACACTCGCCACAATTTGTTTGGCATGAAGAACTGATCAGCAGTCAGCTTGCCACAAACTCAACCTTTTTAAGGCAGGACCCGTGGCTTTATTGAAAGCAACTCAAAGTTTGTTTCAAGAAACATAATGGAGATGACATGTAAAACGTAGCATTGCTGCTTAAATGCTGGTGGATCCCAAACAATGGGAACGCCTACATGAGGCAAAAACAGACCTTCAAAGGCTTGTAGGCAAATATACTGTCACTGAATATTTTGTCATGGAAGCAAGAGCCTAAAAATATAACACGAGCAGATAATGCATTGAGACAGGCCGGCGCACATCCTGTCTTTACTCTGTAAACACCACAATGTGAATTGGCACTATTGTACAAATCAGGCCACCCATACAAAAAGTAGGACAGTAGTTTGCAATAAACCGCAGCCTTCATCCCAGAGCTGCTACACTCCTTGTCCCAGATATCTTGTTCTATATTGGAAGAACAAGAAACCTGGTGGGAGCACGGCTGGGCTGTCTCAGCCTCCGGCACCAGCAGCAGCAGCACATGCCTGCTGGGGGCACAGGGAGGAGGTACGGAAGGAGGAAACGGTGTTACCATCCATTTTCTGATAAGGACAGCACCTGTAGGAGCACTATGTCCTGCCTGCAGCAGGAAACCCAGCCTTGAGATGTGCTGACTCACTGTAGTGTGGTTCCCTGCAGTTGGTAGTGGTTTTTCAGTCTTCTAAGAACACTCCTCTTCCCTGCAACTGAAGGACTGTTGCCATCTCCTTTCTCTACACAGAAATCAAAGGAAAAACAGAAGTGCCCCGGGTAACTAGAAGACATTATATCCTGCATTTCTTGTTCACATTTGCAAATTCTGAGCTTGAAGGGGAAAATATTTTGTTTAGCATACATGAGAGAATGGTAAAAGCCATACCAGACTGAAAAAAAGTGAAGCACTGGGGGCACAGTCCTCCAGCAGAGTAAAGTAAGATTCATTTCTTGTTCTAGTGGATGTAGTTTAGCTAGATTTGGGTGAATTAGTCCCATGTTCTCAAAACCTTCATACTCCTTTTAGGTCTTTTATTCTTACCAAAATCACACCCACCCACCCACCTGCATTGGTCTCTACGCTTTTCTATAAAATACATGTGATAGGTCCCTCTTGTGGAAGTACGTAAGGATGCTGGAAACACTTCAGAGTTTTGATATCAAACTTCAAAAGCATTCAATGCAGTCATGCATAACAATTCCCAAAACCAAAAGACATAAACGATCCTTGGGTATAACAATATACATGACCATTCAGAGAGCCTAATCTTTTCTCAGAACCACCAATGTTCCCAGAGCTACGTAAAGCAAAGTTTAAGATATAAAAGGGCATTTAGAAAGGCAAACAAACACAGGTTCCCAAAATCTAGAAGTTTAGTTACCTTCCAGGAAGGGAATGAACAGAGCCCTCCAGCTAAATGGCGTGGGCTCATTTGCACATGCAATGAATTCAGTAAATTCCATTCCGGACCTCTAGTTCACTGACTTTTGAGGATACTAATTGTTTTATGGTAGTACCCGCTAATCCCCACTAAACCCCAATCAAATATCAAGGCTTATACAGAACCAGCATAAAAGAGAAAGTCCCTGACCCAAAGAGAATGTGATTTCAATTTACAACAGGATACAACAGGTAAATGAAATGGACAAACAGGAAGGAGCAGTTATCACAGGAGCAGTTATTATACACCAGAATTGTGAATTTTGTCTTCATGGGGAAAAAGTTAAAAATATCACCACCACATTCTTCTTCCAGCAATTAATCAGATTTTACTTTCAAGACATGTGTGCTAGAAGTCCAGGTGGGCAAATCTGGGAAGCATTTTTTTCTTTTTACATGCAGGGGAAGAAAAGAGGGGGAAAGGCATGCACAAAACTAAAAAATACACATTTTTCTGAAAATCACAGAGCGGCATCAGAAGAGGAGGCTGTGGGGAAACATGTATACCAGTAAAGCATAGAGTACCAACCCTTTTTGCTTTCCTCTACAGATCACCCTTGATAAATTATCATCACTCTCTTAGGGATTTTTTTAAATCTGTTTTTTATTATTACTCCCATTTTTAAGGGAGATAAGGTTGTCTCCGCTTTTGAAACTTCAACAAGGGCCACACACTCCCACACAGAAGAATTTCACTGCTATAAAAGCTCTGGCTGCTCAGCCAGCTACTACTTAGTAGCTCTGGTGCAATAAAAAAAGCAACATGAACCACTACAAGAGGCACTAAGACCCTGTAACACTCCTGGATGCATGCTGTAAAGAAGACAAAAACATAACTTACAAATGACTTGCCCCCAGAAGCCGCTGAGGGCTGAGTGGTGTGCCTGCATACCACAGAGCACACATTTGCTTATACAAAACCTTTTTAACTTTGCCACGGGTGGGAGGAGCAGGAGCCCTGCATGTGGTTGTGTGGGCAGGACCAGCACCTGAGACTCAGCAGCACTGCAAATAAACACAGTTGATGCATGAATAATGATATAGTTTTAAGGCATTTATTTCTCAACAAATATATAGCAATAATATGGAAACCATGCAAAATGGTGGCATTGGATTTTCTTGAGCCAAATCCTTCAGATGTTAAAAAAAAGAAAAAAAAAAAAAATCAAAGACAAGAAAGGGCTGGAGAAGGGCCAAGGTGCATACCAGCAGCTGGGGAAGCTTTTCATGACCAAGGCTGTGGGTGGTGCATTCTTGACTCATAAACTAAGGTGCATCCAGTGGCTGTGTCTGGTGCCGGATTGGCAAAAACATTCCCTCATAATGGCTTCTTAATTGTTTTCTGACAGCCATGACACGTTCTCCAGAGGGCTATGAAGCCAGAAATTTGGAAGACAGCGTGCCATTTGTCATGAGCAGGTGTAGAGCAAACCAACCACCTGCTTCCCGTCTGCATCTCTGACATTGTCACCTGCTGATGTGTTTAGAAAGCTCTAAGTGCGGTCCCCAGCGAACAATTTCTCATTACCCAAGTTGGCACTCCAGAAACGCCCCATCGATGTTACATTTAAGCATTTGCTAGACTTTGTGCATAAGCTCCGTTAATTTAACTGTTTAAATCTAAGCATACACTTAGAGGGCCCTGCAGAAAGGAGATGGATTGAGGAAGAACTTAAATGCTTTGCTCAGGATGAAAGAGACTTTGAAATCTTAAAACACTGCTGTACTCTTAGATAATGAAGTGTTAGAAAAAAATAAAACTAAAGGCCTTCAATAATTTCTTTTGCGAGCACCTATAATTTCAACCCCAGCAGGCAATACTGTCTAACGTACCTCAAGGCAACAACTACAAATGCTTATTTAAAGAGAATATTCAACCCCCCCTCTGTTCTAAATTCCTGTCTGAATAAAAGCCAACATACTCTGCATTTTGCTTCCTGCTGTAAATATTCAACAATTGTAGGCCTTGCCTGTGAGATGAGGAAAACCAACATGGAACCTGGGATAAACAACAGGGACAGGTAAAGGCATTTGCCTTTTACCTAAGCTTTCATGCACAATAAATTAAGGATGGGCCTTAATTCAAACCATCTTTTCTTTACAGCTCTATATTAATCAAATCCCTTCAGAACAAGTTAATTTGAATGCATTTAATTGTACTGTGAGACTGATAATAGCACCAGTGTATTGCATCATCTTCACCAGAACAGTAATGCCTTTTAACTTTCTTTTTAGTAGCTGCCTCAGACATGCCTTAGATAATTTTGTTGGCCAGCTGAGGACTAACGCAAGACATATTCTGTGAATAAATGCATTTCCAGAGCCTCAGTCTCAGAAGGTGATTTTGCAAATGGCCAATGAGAAGTGCCTGCTTTGAAGTGTTCCTGGAATCAGTTACAGTTGCTTAAACCACTGATCAAATTCTACCAAAAAAGGCTTAGAGGAACGTTACTTCAGACTAGGTTTATCTTTCCTATAAATGCAAACTACTGCATTAAAACCAGAACTTTCCCCTATGAAATATGCACTTTCACAGCTTGGGAGTATTTAACTGAGGTGCTTAAAGTCAACATTTCGTTTTCTTTCTTGGAACAGTTGAAAAAACTTGAAGCCAAACTTCACTGAATGGAAAAGGTAACTTCAAGTCTTTCCCCTAAAAATAAATTATGAAGTTACACCAGCCTATGTGAAGGACCAGTTCTGTTCCTCATATACAGTTCTGTACCTCATCTACATGTGATACGAGGTTAACATCACTCCAGTCTACTGTGTTCTACAAAGGACTTCTTAGCCAGTAGTTCTCCCGTTTTTTCCTTCATCCAAAAGGCCCATTCTTTTGGGGCCAAATCCAACAATCTTAAGTCAGCAAGAGCTCACTTGGCTTTGTACCACCCAGCACCATGTGCAGCCACCACACAAAGCAGACAAGATTCTCAGCACCATCCTGCGCTTTTGCACAGCTCAGCCAACAGAAGATGCAAAGCAAGCTTAGGAAGGTGTAACTAACAGTTTCTCCACCTGACATTTCCCAAGGAAGGAAAGCCAGCCCTATGCCAGTACTCTCCCAAGTACAAGGGATGCACCCAAGCATGTGGGCAGCTGAAAGAGGCCGGAGCAGCTCTGGAAAGTTCTCAGCAGTCTGCTGCAGCCATGTGAGGATTGCAGCACTGCTCAGAGGCCTACAGCTTCTTAATGTTTCCTCCACAGCTGGGTCAGCAAGTGCAAGAGTGTATATGAAACACTGCCACTGGGTGAGTGCGGATTCCTGCCTTGGTAGTGGAAATAATTACAAAAAGCCTATAGTAAGAGAAAATGAGGCTTGTGCTCTGTGGAAGTTGCTGGGTGCTCAACAAACTCCCATCAGGCCACTTATTCTCATGCTTCAACAGACTTAATTTGATTGTACATCTATTTAAGCAGTCCTGGGACGCAGCTTCCCAAACCCATCTGGATTTGTACTTCAGCATCCCTAGTAAAATCTCAGTGTATACTCTGCCCAAAATTCAGCATGGCAGACTGCAGGAAATGCACAAGGTTATTTCTATCATATCATTCTAGAAACAGTCTGCCGGATATTTTGGGGAGGGAACAGAGGAATGGAGACTGCTACATACATTCATTACATTTCTTCTTTAAGATTATTCTATTCTGCTTGGCATTTGTTGCAACATTAAACCACTTTGACTTACATTTTACACAGAATGTTTACAAGATGCGTGGGCAAATTTAGCAACATATATTTTTTACACTTGGTAACTTTCCCCCCCACACACAGAGTCAGAGTTACTCTATACATACAGTTCCTTTCACAGTAAAAATGCCAGGACTTTCCATATGCACTAATGCTCAAGAATGGCATTCCTGGCAGGTCTTAATGCATATGAGCAATGGCATTAAGCTTCCCTGCATTGCTTCAAGTCCTACTTGAGGAGAACACACACCTGAAAAAACCACCAAGGGAAGCCATGAAAGAAAATATACAAAAGGAGCTCACAGACAAGGCAAACCAGAAGGGCCTTATTTTAATAAGTCAGTAGACATTTCAAAGAAAGCACACAATGGTGCTTCGAACTCACTCTAGTTGGAACATTCTGTTTTTAAAGGCTGTTTTACAACAAGACTATTTTCTTCTTGGGGGATCACAAGAATCTCAAGACACCCTTCCTGAAAAGTGTCAGCACTGCACAAACCGTCTTCAAGAAGGAAGGGAGATTGTCAACCACCTCCTTAGTGAAATGCCGCCTGGGCTCTTTCCAGTTGGTGGTGCAAGCCTAGTGCTGTTACTATGGCATTATTCCTTGGGTACATGCCTTTGCTTCTCTCATTTTGCTGTGGTTTTCCTAACATTATGCTTTTATAGGAGAGTTTTGCAGCAAGTTTGAGGGAAATGACATCACCAGCCCTCAGTTCAATCAGCCTAATACAGAAAGCTGCCTTCAAAGAAGCTTTTAAAGATACATTTTTGGTGGCTCTTTAGCATTTGAAAAAACACTAGTGCATCCAAGCCTGTAAAGTCACATAAAGAACTTCCAATTCAAACATCTCAACACTAATACATATTCATTCTCTGTGCTGCTAATTAACCACAAGCTGATTTCCTTCAGCAGTGTGTTTATCTTAGCAGTATGGTTGTCCAGAATCCACCTTCCAGAACATAGCAATAATCAGGCTTCATAAAACAATCTCTATGTTCACTGCTATACTGAAAAAAATCCCCATTGCATCAGTGTTCTGGCTTCTATCAGGAGCACAAAAGATAAGAAAGAGGTTCTGATCAGACCTGGAAGCCTCCACTTGCAACAAATGAAATATTTCTCAAGAAGCAGATATGTCAATTTTCACTTCTCAGTAGATTAATTAGGCCAAGAGTGACATAATATGGCAGAGGCAAAGTTAAAACTCAAATTACTCCATTGTCCAGCCACTGATTCCCATCTCCAGTACGCTCCTGTTTTTCAATACAGGCCAGTAACAGGTGAGACTGATACTGCAGAACTGTATGGGCAATCAGGAGAGAGCAAAGGTGCAGTGGCACTGGGCACCCCAAAAGCGTTGCAAGGAGGGAGGCTGCAGCTTTCCTGTGCCATTGGTGGCAGCGGCTTGAGAAAAAATGGCTGCATGTCACAATTTGTCCCCAGAAAAAGAAACTAAACCCCAAGGGAGTATGCAGTTCCCTGAAATGAAACAAATGATCCCTCTAATATGAAATACAGAAATGGAAAAAGGCACAAAGAAAGAGAGACAGGAAGGTGAGAGGCACAATAGGCTTTTTTTTTAAAGGTGGCGAGATAAAGCACTTGTGCCGGCACAAAAGGAGCAAGAAGGAATAAGCCCATCAGTGAAGACAAAAGTTTTAGAGATGATCAAATCAGACAAATCAGAGGTACCTTGAAAGCAAGTTGCCCAGCAAGGAGCATTGGCTTGGCTGCGTGATGGGAAGGAGGGCTCAGCTACCTTGCTGCTGGCATTGTCTCTGTACACAGGCTGCGGGGACATTGAATTTTCTCTCTGAACCACTGTTTGGCACCCTCCTCACTTGTGTTAGTTATAGCTTGAACCTCAATGGTTTTAGAATAATTAATCCTTAAAACCAAAAATTCTATGTTATGTTTAGTGAGGTACTTTTAAAGCCAGTAAAAAACAATTGGCACCAACTGCACAGGCCTGTATTACAGGTGTTGACTGGCAGCTTTACATATGTGCCTCAGTAATGTAGAAGGTGTGGGCTTCAGAAAACCAAGGCAGCAGAACACACAACCTTCTTGGCACAGCAACCAAAGTGCCCAATGGGAAATCAGCCTCCATCTGGCTGTGCCACTTCAGGAGATACCTTAATACGTCATATTCTTAATTTCTGCAGCAAACAGACACTCCCCCTGAGCTAAGACCCTCCACATGGTCTCCTTAATGAAAAGCTTGTTTGCTGAGGCACATACCCATCTACTGTCATATGAACAACTGCTGGACAAATCCAAAAGCACTAATGGGTATGCTATAGAGAATCTATGTTGGCATTACATATAAGTTCTTCCTTCTTTATTCTTTAGGCTTCTAAACAGATTATCAATTTCACTAAGCATGAAATTAACAATGCAACTGTGGGGTCATGACAAATTTTCACTCACTTAAAGAAAAGCAGAATTAAAAATCACAGGCTGAATTCTGACTTTTTAACAGTGTATCCACAAATAACTCCATTACCTTGAGAGAGATTAACCAGAGAAGGTACAGCTACCAGTGATAGTCACCTATTAGGCACAGGGAAAGACACCTTGGCACTGACTTAAGTGTGAAAGGATCAGTCTGCAAATGCAGGAGACAGCTGGGTCCCACTGGATTCCACTCCCTATTTTCTGTCCATAGGTTCTCTTTAATACTTGTTTTTACTTTTGTAGGTAATGTCTAATATTTGTTCACGGGAACAGCTTCCACACACTATGCAGAAAGATAGCACACTATTAAATAACCACCACTGTTTGTTTAATTTACATTATGAAATGCTTTTTTAAATGGCATTTCATGATAGATTACCAGACATTAAAATCTTAATGATTGAGTATGAAGGGTGATAAATGAAGGCCAGTATCACCATTAGCTGGACTGGTACTAAGAGATGGCACATATCAAAGTGTATGTTCTTCACTGATTGAAAATGCACACTTCCCAGTAATGATGCCCAAAGGTCATCCCAAAGATCACAAAGTAAAAAAGCAATTTGCATTGCCAAAAAACCCCACCCCCCAAGACCCGAAAACAACAAAGGAAGAATAAGCCTTGCTAAAAATCGATGGTTTGACCTCATCAAACTTGTGGGCAGCATGTACTCACCAGGTCTTGTGGGACTACATTCCCAAAGAACAATGCCTCCTTCATGTGGAACGCTACTGATTAAAACAATTTAGGAAGACATTTTTTATTCTCCTTGTTCTTCCTACCACCAATTGTTACCCATGTTTTGTTCCCATTTATGTGATCAAGTCCTTTCACTCTTAACCATGATCTAACTACAGCTCTAACCAACACATGGGCTTTGCATTATACACTGGTAGGCGAGCAAGCACAAGACTGTATTTCAAATTGGCAGTAATCCCATACAGAACTCCGTGACTCTCCTTTTCCCCCAGCAAGGTATTTCTGCTGACAAGGCACATGAACAGAGACACATTTCAGGCCTGCGTGTGGCAGAACATTTCATCGTCATGCAGTTCTGTTTTCCTCCAGCCTGGTTCTGCACAGCTCTAACTCTTAGATGAAGGGGAAACCTCAGCTCCTTTATCGTCTGTTTTCACCAAGCCAGGCCTGAAATCTTCATTGGCACAGCAATGCAAAATTAAGTGTGATTCTTGTAATATAATTCTTTTTTTACCAAAGCCCTACTGTTGATGCAGCGGTATCAGTAAGAGATGGCTTTTTTTACCATTATAAATTATTTAACATTTATAACTGATATAAAATTGTACTGTCAGACTGTTTAGTTACCTTGGAGAATATTACTAAGGCACTATACTGCACAGTAAAACTTAACCTTTTTGTGAAATTTCCAACTTTAGTTCCATTCTTAAGGCAGATTGGGTTGCAAGAGTAGTAACAAGCACCAGCTTTGTAGGGAACATCCTTGCTTCCATTCATCTCCTTTTCAGTAGGGACCTAGAGCTAACAGCAATGCAATTGACACCAAATATCCAAGTTCTCTCTCCTAGGTTGCTGAGCCTCTTCTCTTCTGTCAGCTGCCCCCTAGAATTATTCTCTCATTCACCTTTCTGACAGGGGGAAAAGGGATCAAGAGCAAGGCTTCTGCTGGAGCCTCTGGCTCTGCAAGGAGTGAGAACTTGCCCTGGTTTCTTCACCAGCCCAGCTCTGTGTATGGCTGTATGTGGTCTTAGTGGTAATCAGCTGGCAGAGACATTTCATGTCTCCATCACTGTCACTGTCAACTTGAGGAAGAACACAGTCCAGAAAGGGCTGCAAAACGCTCAAGTTCAGCGGGGTCCTCCTTTTCAAGTTCTACCATCTTCCACTGCCTTTTGCTGTCATGATGTGGTTCTATATATTTGTGCAAGACAAAAAGCCATCTGAAATGCCAGATCTTCACTAGCAGTCAAAACATCTTTGCTGCAAATGCCTCTGTTGAAACTCTCAGAAAATTTAGTGGCAAATCAGGATACATACCGATAAAAGATCCTCTGTGCTGTAAGGGCACCCTCCCATGAGACAGAGTTATACAAAATAATTGACCAAAATTATCCGAGTGAAGTCATTGAGAGACCAAATGTTTCACCAATAAAATCTTAAAAATATTAAAGATTCCAAAATATAACTCATTGGCTATGTTTATTTGCCTTAAAAAATACCTTGCTCAATTAGCATGTTTACTTACTGCTCTTTTCCTCCTGTTAATCTGCTCATGACTCTTGGCAAGTCAAGTTTAGATTCCATTTCTCCTGAAAATTGGGTTCAGAGTCTTTTTTTAAAAAAAGTAATTTAGAAGAAGTTCATGTTGAAAATTGTGCTTCATTGTCCTCATGCGACCTGCAAGGTATCTAATGCTTTTCCGACTGCTATCATCCCTTCTGGCACATACTGACCCATTATGACTCTGTATGGGATTCAGCAGATATTCTGCATCTGAACAATCCTAACTTAGCCACTTTAGGAACCAGTTCAGGTTTTACATCAGCTTTCTCTATGAACTATGCAGTCCACCCATTCCCTTGTCTAACTGAGGCAGGGATCCATTTTGTTATTCCCCAAAAGGAGGCAGGAAAGGAGAGGGGAGATATACAAGGCAACTTTTAAAAGAGTCCTTATCTCATCACAGAAATCCAGTTCAAGCAGAACTACTGCTGAATAAGAAGTTAGGCCTGCAATGGCTAAGTCTTCCCTTACCCTAAAAAAAGCAAAGCTATGAGAAAGGGTAACCAGAGAAGATGACTGTGCCTACTGCCCTGCAGAGCTCAAAAGTCCCCAGAAAGGGTATTTGAGTACTACATCAGCTGCATTTCATGCATGACAGCACTGGTAGGCAACTTGATTTCCCTTCCTGGCTGTGGTCACATAGCGGGCAAGGGTTACAAAGAGTCACACTTTGTTGCTTGCCTGCCACCACAGCATCTGCCTTCCCTTGCAGCACTGGGGCAGAACCTGCGGGTTGCAAAGATTATCTTTACTCATTAATAAAAGGATGCTGTGATGCAGCTTTTACACCATACTGTATCTTGAAGTAGAAATGTTGCTTACAACACTGAAATTCTGCACAGTTTTCAAGAGTTTTAAGTTTTCCTTCATTACATCATTACACAACAAAGTGTTTACAATAACCTGAAAAAGAAAACTGCATTTTATGTGTAATTATGCAATCATATGGTCCCCATTACCTTAGCATCCAAGCGTCTCATACACTTTCACATACTTATCTCAGTGCCCAAAAGAATTATTTGCTCCATTTCAAAGAAAGGACACTGAGGCAAAGGGACACCAATAGATCTGAAGTTATTACAAGAACAGAAGTTCAAGTCTACCAGTTCTGTGTCGTGCCTAATGTGTAATACTGTTTCCATATTACATATGTGTGTAAATGTTCTGTGCAGAAAGTAACTGCAACAAGAAATAATAAACTTTATCTTCTATCTCACAGTGGCAAGACAGGAAATTCTTCACAATAATTTACAACAGTAAAGAGTAGCATTTACTACACACATGCTATTCTAAAATAGACATTTCTAATAGCTTCCCTATTTGTTTCAGTCCTCTTGCCTAAAAACTTCTAAAGCGTGCTTGTGTAGAAGGGGGAAGCAAGGATGCCATCCACCTTGCCATCATGCATGCCCTCCCTGCAATCTTCTTTATAGAACAGTCACCCCTGCTTTATTAGGCAGAGCCCAGGAAAGCCAGGCACACACAATCCTAATAAGCAACTCCCTTGTTCCTCTTCAGAGACTCAGGACTTAATCCAAAGCTCAGGAAGAGTTTGTGAAAGGCACATGGGTTCTGGGTCAGGCCAGTCATGCCTGTGTATTTATTTGCTTAGTGAAACTTTAAAAAAATCTATTAAAAAAATCTTCTCACAGTCCAGGGCTTACACGTCATTCCCATGTTGCTTCAAGAGTGAATTCTGTGGATTGCCCTTTACCACTCACCCTCTCTGGGTCTCTCACAGGTCACTGTAAAAATGAAATAATGACCCTCCCTTGCAAACTTTCATGTCTTTGTTCCATCTACACTATGTGGTTTGGTATAATCAAATACATTTTGAATGAGTATGGAGTGAGTATACACAGCAGCAGTCTTTCATTAATTGGCTGTTATTCTAAAAAAAATTTTTGGAGTGTCTCTTGTAGGAATTCCATTTGCTCAGTCTATGCAGGAGGCCTCCAGTGTTACTCAGAGGAGAAGAGATTCACTGGAGTGTCTCCAAAAAAGTAAATACAAAACCAAATTCAAGTATCCACATTGCAGACTTCACACTTCACTGAAAACCCCTCCCCCTCACACTGACAAAACAGCAAAATTCACCCTCTGAGGTATCAATAAAATACACATGTGAAGCACACACACAATAAAACCACAGGGGTTTGACAACCCGCTCCAAATGGCATTACTGAAACTGAGGAGTTCATAGATCTGCACAGACGTTAAAGCCGACAAGCTAGGGAAAAACCTCTACTCACCAGCCTTTTCACCCCACCTGAGCAGAGTCCCTTTAGGACTCAGAGTCTTCGAAGGCACCCATGGCAGGCACCCAGCTGGCAGACGGCGAGGCTCTGTACTGTGCTTTCTCTCACCACGGCTTCCCCAGTGAAAGCGGGGATCTTCTGGGGACTTCCCTCCTCTCAGATTCAGTTACTCTAAACTACCCAACCACGACATAGAGGTCCATAAGAGCAGCTTCACACTACTGTTGCACACTGTATTACTCATCTGCAAATTCCAGCCTAGGCCACAAACACCTCTACATCTTTTGGGCTACTCTAGTTTTCGGTTTATTTTGGTCAGCCAAGCACAGAAAGCTGTGTGCACAACTTGCTGGCCTTTCTCTAAAAAGCATTTGGCTGTAATACAGCAACTTTTAAGAGCATTAGTGAGAAACCCCCCTATCAATTCTGGTGAAAATGAAAACACCCACTGGAAGTGACAGGCAGTACCAAAAGCAGAAGGCAACTTGCCAATGGCTTAAAGCAGATCTGTAACAATCTGTAGATCACAGCACAAGCTAACAGCATGCCACCACATTACAGCAAAATATCTACACATGTTGACTCTGTCTGCGGGACCAATACCTGGTACCTTCAAAGTGAAGTGGAAAATAAAAAGTGTAAAATAGCGAGGCAGAATGACATGCTGAGTATCTGCCACATTGCAATAGGAAACAAAGATCAGGGATGGACTCACTGGTGAGGGACAAATCTAGCTAAGAGAGAAAAAGTGATGGTCATGAGCATCCAGGGGAAATGGAAAAATGGTGACAGAGAATTAGAGCTCCAGAGGTAGACAGAATGGAAACCATTACAGTAGAGAAGGAGGGAAAGTGACATGAGGCTTGTGGCTGATGGCCAGAACAAAGGATGTATCTAGCCCCACAGTGTGAAGCTGCTGGCACAGAGATTGGGCTCTGGTGGGGACATACTACCTCTGCTCAGAGCTCAAGGGTGAATACCAGGAGGAATGGAGAGCAAGCTCCTATTGTTACTTCAAACAGCCTCATCTCATTAGACTTGTATAAAACTGAAGTAATGGCATAAAGTTAATCTCTCCTTTGCAATAACAGTTTATACAAGCATGTTGTGAGGAAGGCAGCTGGCATACATTTCTTTTGTAGGTTGCCAAGACACAAGCAAACACTCAAACCTCTGATTAAAAACTGTTCTTGAAGCTAAAAGTGAAACAGTTGTAACACCTGTGCGAAAGGCAGCACTAATTAAATCAAGAATTTCCCTGCTTCTTCAGTTTTGCACTTCTTGACAGTATTTCAAGTGCAAGGCCAAAAAATACCAACACTTGTAACAAACTCCAAACTAGCACAAAAACACTAAAGAAAGCTCCCCACACACACATGCATACCAAACCCAAGATACCTGTAGCACAAGGGCGGGGGGGAGAAAGAAAAAAGGAAAAAGAAATAACCACCATCAGCCAGGGAGATATGACAGAAAAGTTTAGGTTTTAATATGAAGCATATATCAAGTGAAGTGATTTACAACTTAAGTCTAAAGGTTTAGATGAACAACAGAGTATTAATCCCAAGGGGAAGACATTTGCTCATATACCTTCTCTGGGGAAAAAAAATAATAGAGAAATCTAGTCTGTTTAGGGAGATTTCTACTTTTCTGACAGGTATCATAGACACATATATAATAATTTGATAGTCTGGATGTATTAAGCTGCAATTTTGAAGCCTTTTTAGTGCTGTACAAACTAGTCAGGGAACAACTTCAAGTTTCGATAGGGTGCCACTGACCCTCCTCTTCCTGCTCTGGTAAAGACTCTAAAAATTGGATAATATTACAGAGAAACTGTGTTGCAATGCCTAGGCACATCAGGGTCAGATAAAGTTCAGTCTTGCCTTTGAACTTTCTTGCCTCTGCGTGCTATAGTCAAATCCTCAGTGTTATTTTAACATGGTTTTTAAAGTTTAATTTCCTTTTTGTGGCTTTGCATTATTAACATTATTGACGTTAAAAGTGATACGCAGTCCCCTATTCATCTTTCAGAAAGCATGGAAATATTTGTGGCTCCCTCCCCCCTCCATTAATTAAAAACTTGCCTGCAACCTTCTTTAGTTGCTCTATTAGGCCTTTGCTGCATAGAAGTCAATAGGAGAAATCCTTTTTCCTTCAGTGGAACCAGGATTTTTATAATCCACTCTTCCCAGGAAGGGCTTTGCAGTTTAGGAGAGCAAGAAGTCAGCAATCAGCTTCATCAAGACTGTTTTGAACTGGTTCCTTTTGGGTCTGAATCTCAGTGCTTGACACATGGGTAATTTAAAATGAGCAAAGCAAAGCTGAGTTTTAAACAAGTCTCGATGTTAACCCCAGGAGCAGAGCAGTGACAAACTAGCAAACTAGGCTAGCAAAGCTTTGCAACATTCTGCTTTAAATCAACATAATCTGTACCCACCTAAAACATTTCATACCCTCCTGGGAGTTGCTATAACGATGTTTTTTGTTACAAGCCTAATTTTTTCCTAAAGGCAATGTTCATCATTGGATTCTACATCCTAGGATCTAGTGTGTGGTACTTTTTTTGGGATCTGACACCAAGTTAAGACAGGCACTACAGCTGGAAATTCTGGGCACCTGGCTGAGACCAGGGCCAATATACAGGAGTGCAAAAATATGGGATCCAGAATGTCATTTCCCAGGAAGTATCTCAGCAGCCCAGACACTGTAATTAACTTCATGCAAATGTGGAGCACTGAGCTTTGCTTTTTCAAAATAAGCAATAATAGCAAATAAGCAAATAAAGTTTGAAAAACCGAAGTCAGCTGGAAAATAAAATTCCATTCTTAAACAAGTTTTATGCCTAACCTGTTTTTTTTTTTCATGTAGGACTCCATCCTCATTCCATATTAATGCACTAAAGTAACCTGAAAAAATCAGATCAGCAAAGCGTGACTCCAAGAGGTTGGTGAGCCTCCAGCACTTGGGGAAAAAATAAATGAGTATCAAAGTGGTCAGTCAGACATACTTTTAAAAATCCAGGAATATAGCTTCAGGCATCTACTTTTGCAGATTCTTTGATTCTAGAATGAAAAAAACCAACAAACCCCAACAAAAAATCAACCCATCACATAAATCCAGTTAAGATCCTACAAGCTTTTCTGTAGCAGCCACAACTTGCCATAGGAAAGCAGAAATGATTCATCTAACTTGAAGAACTGAGGAGAAAAAAAAAATCACTTAACAGAAACAAGTTAGCAAGGACAGTTTGATGACAGTTTTTCTGTGATGACAGGCTTCTAAAAAGATATGCCAGTTACAACAAATATTTCCAAATTAGATATCTGGCATTAGGCTGAGAGAGCCAAAGGCTTAAAGATGTCACATAACATAAATGCAGCTCTGTTTAACTTTGCAGTTTCTGAAGCAGCGAAACCCTAGGCTTGCTCTCTTTTTTTTCCTTTCCCCCTCTCTCTTTTTTTGATATGCCAAATCCATGACCAACACAAGAAACTTCTTTTGCTCCGCTGTGACTAACATTTATCATTTGTATATAAAGTAGCCATTATTCAACCAAATGCGAATTCAGCAAGTGCTTTTAAAAACCACCCACCCCCTAGCAAGAACCGCAAACCAAACAGCCGCCCACACCCCGGCTGGAGCATGCCTCTGCATTCCTGAGCGCTGAATAACAGGAGTCTCTTTGAGTCCATGCAGCGCTTTCTTACTGCTCCTCAAAGCCTTAAGAGAGACCTTCCTCTATTGCAGAATCAATGTTAGAATGGCAGCTCCTGTCACACCTCACGCATTCAGTTTAACCCCTTTCTAAGTGTAGCTTAAAAACAAGATGCCCCTGACTTCAACAAGGAAAAAAAAAAAGTGTCAGGTTTAAAAGAGAGAAAGTACAAAAGGACGAAAGAAAGTACAAAAGGACGAAAGAAAGTACAAAAGGACG
>JAVJGJ010000060.1:5191767-5204354 GCA_035590215.1 Microhierax caerulescens
AGTGTCAGGTTTAAAAGAGAGAAAGTACAAAAGGACGAAAGAAAGTACAAAAGGACGAAAGAAAGTACAAAAGGACGGAAGAAAAGTACAAAAGGACGAAAGAAAAGTACAAAAGGACGAAAGAAAAGTATAAAAGGACGAAAGAAAAGTACAAAAGGACGAAAGAAAAGTACAAAAGGACAAAAGAAAAGTACAAAAGGACAAAAGAAAAGTACAAAAGGACAAGTCCTTCAGCTGTGAGAGAATCCTAGTTCTGCCTTGGAATCACTGAAAGTAAGATGAGGCCTGAGATGCAACTCCTGGGTGATTCTGTTCCAAAACGATGCCAAAGACGATGCCACATGCATCCTTGCCGATTCGGGCATGAAAGCCAAAGGTGAAATCAGTCTGGTCAAAAAATGGGAGACCTACTCAGAACTCATTTCTTTGCTCAAGATGAAAAAGGCACCTTATACTAGAGGGTATGCAAACCCCAGACAGGCTGGCTTTAGGCTGTTGTACCAGGAGAAACCTCAGTCTGCTGTGCCAGGCTTGGGGCCCCTGCTTGTGCGGGAGGGAGTGGAACCCACTCTCCAGGTCTGCAGCAGTTTTCTTGCGGTACTGATCCCATTTCTCACTGCTTTGCCCATCTACCCCAGTGAGGCCTCCTTGCACTGCTAGATATAATACGGCTCTAGGGAATGGGGGCAGCACACACAGCTGCTCCAAGATAAAACTGGAGAAATACCTTGAGAAAGGAATAGCATCTCTGGCTGGAAAGCATGGAAGGCTCACACAGCCTCCAGCAGCTGCAGAAGCAATTTTGGACAGTGAAACCACAGAAAGCAAAGGACCCCCAGGAACCAGTTCCCTTGGAGTAAAACCAGAAATATTTCCAAACAATGAAATCAAGCCACAAATAAATTCTCAACAATACACAGATAAATTGCTTATGTTTAAAATCACTTCTTGACCTAACATGGAAGTCCAGAGTCCAGTCTCAACTTCCATTTGCTTCATTCAGCTGCAAGCCAGCAGAGACAGTTGAACCTGTGACATGGGATGGAGATGGTAAGAAAAGCCTCACCTCAGTATCTTGCAAATGTTAGTATTCTGCACAATGCTTACCCTCCATATTTCCCAGGGTCGAACAGGGAGCACCTGGTAGAAAAGTTTTGAACCACACAACAGTAATTTCCAGGTTGGTCACCTATCTGGCAGCAGTTGGATTTTAAGATCTTTCACAGGAAGCCTGATAACTCTTTTGAACTTAAGTCCTGTATTTTCCCTTTGTCCAGTGTTAATGCAACATTTCCAGCTGTGGAGCAGTCACAGAGTAAAGCATCACCATCCGAACACTGTTGGACCACAAGCTGCACTTTATTTATTTAGTAGGCTGGGGAAAAGAGACCAGTGCTTTGGGTTTGCTGCTCTACTCCACTCATGTTATGCCTTACCTTGATTGGACTTCCATAATTCTGAGAATTAAGAAGAAAAAAAAAAAAGCCCAGTAACTCCAATACTAAAGATAGATTTAAAAATGGGATGGCCATTTTAGGTAATTGAGTAAAAAATTACTAAAAACCAAGTAATTTTTTTGCTGTAGAAGGTAGTCAATCATCCTAGGCTGTGCATTGCATCAAGGCACAGACTTTATTTTCTTTTGCTGCTAGCTTTGCCAAGATCTTTACGGGAAGGACTGGAAACTCCTATGATGCATCACATGTCAGCTATGATCTGAGGCAGGTACCCAAGTTATTGAGCCAATATGATAATCCTGTATTGCTAAATCCATTGTTTCCCTGAAAAACCTTGAATCCCATTTAGTACTCTGTTGGCCAAGGAAACCGGATGTTACTTTCTGCAAAAGCTGTTACCACCACTCCTAAGTCAGTGAAAAATTGCTTGAGAGAAAGAAAGATGGGAGGAATCTTCTGGTGGGAATGTTTGGCCCACTCTCCATCCCTCACTTTTGTGTGCCTGAATGTGAATAGTCCAGGAAATAAGGGCAAAATAATTAAAAATAAAAAGTCTTTGCTACTACTGTAAAGCTTAGGAATTTTTGTCTATAAAGAATCAGTCTAGGTTTCAAAGCAACAAGCTGGGGTGGGGGCAAGGAACTAAACAAAACCCAAAACAACCAGAAAAAAAGTTTTGCTGTGTAACTGGATAGCAGTAAGAACTCTTGATGGGTTAACTTAATGAAATGATTCCAAGTAAATTCTATTCTCCCCTTATTGATTGACTGAGTATCTAGCACTTACCCTCATATAATGCTACCAACACAATCAATAGCTCTCCAAGTAATGTCAGCTGCTAGCTAATTTACACATCCATAGTTGCCATCTGCTATTCAACCCATTGTAACACAGCCTAGGATCTCTAACTAGCACGGTCAAAACAAAACTATTGAAAGACAAATTTTATCCATATTCCCAACAGTAAAAGAATATATTTAATCCAATTATGGTTTCATTACTCTTAGTTTTTCAAGCTTTGTTCACACAGCCAGGAAATTGTGTTACAGTATCTGTTTATTTAAATTCAGCAGTCAGCCCTGCTTTTCAGAGAGAGGTGAAAGATACTCATTGGTATCTGTTAAATTAAGACCCGAAAATTCCAAATGAAAGAACACTAAATGACCCTCATCAGCATGATCTCCTGAATGCTTCCTAGCATTTTCAAAGTACCTTTTAACTAGCCTCATGGAAGAAAAAGATGCTTAGCTTATACTAACAGCCAGTGTCACTCAGGAGGATTTCTTGATTCTTTTTCAACAGAGTATTCAGAATATTATCTTTAAATGCATGCTGTTGGTCTGCCGTTAGAAATGTTTTTTTTAAAAACCTGTATATTGTTTCCCTTTGAAATCACTGCGGGCAAAATACAGGGCCATGAAAAACTATGACAGAAATATTCAGAACTAACTAAATGTTTATATGCAACACCTAGTAGGTTCGAAGCAATGGAATTTACTCCTTCAGAACTGCTTCACAAAAACATGCAGTTACTACAGCACAGGATGCAAATTTCAGATTTGATCAGAAAAGAAGCAAAAAGATCAAAGATTCCACAAACTGCATGACAATGTGAGTTGCTAAAAACAAAATCAGCATGATAATGCTGAACTCTGTAGCCAGGATTATACCCATGATGGAAACAATGGGACATATGGGCACAAGTAATATTTCTCTTTCTTTAAAACTGTCTATTGTTTAAGAACAAAGCAAACCACATCCAAATACATCTGGCATCAACATCTAATGTTTTGCAAGCTGATCTTTCTTTCAAAAATCAAAAAACCTGTACATCTGAGTATCCCATAAATTTTGCTACAGCGCATGATGAGTCTGGACAGTCTCTTGAAGAGGAAGCTGACACACACATTGTGCTTCCCACCCCAGGCCGCTCAACCAAGAGCCAAGTGGCCCAATCCTCACCACCCTCCTTCCCTTTCATGCGGCAGAGGGCAAACTTTCTCTAGGAAAGATGGTGGCTGGAAATGGCCTCTTGCTACCACAAAGGCAATTCATCCCGTTTGCATCCTACCCCTGCTTAGATCTGAAGAGTGTCTGGGAAAGAGGGCAGCTGGGAGCTGGCTGAATATTGCCCTGGAATGCAATGGCAGGCTGCTTTTAAACCACATCTTTTCCCTGCGGGGCACGGCCTGCCGACAGGAAACGGGCTCATGTGCTATAGAGAGAATTAATAGTAAGGAATATGCTCCCACAAAGCACTGGTGCTACCACAAGCTACTGAATACGTATGCCCAGGAAATTCAGAGCTTCAGAAAATGCTTGAGCGCTTCCTCCTTGTCCATGTATTATACCCTGGGTGTGCTCTCATTTCTGTCTGAAAGACCCTGAACAGAAACAAGACAACCCAAAAATTTCCCCAGAGAAATGAAACATAACTAAATGCACGTCATACTATAGGTTTACCTAAAAGGGGCCTTAACAGTCTTCCCACCGCTGAGAGAAAGAACAGGGCCCACTTAGGGCCCAGTTAGCAGAAGCTGGGCACCAATTTCCATTTGTATGTGCTATTTTGAGCAGAAACAAGCCAAAAGGTATGCAAGCAATCTCCTTTTTTCTCAGCCTGCATTTGAATGCTTGGTTCCCAGGGTGCAACTCTTGTCCAAGTATTGACTCTAGCTGAAGAAATGAAGTGGAAATTAATCACATTGCCATTTTAAACAGCTTTCCTCCAGCTAATGTGTTTCCAGGTTTCCCCAGGGCCAGCAGCTCTTTTTCATCCAAAAAAAAAAAAGAAAAAGAGAAAAAAAATAAAAAGGGGGGGGGAAGAAGAGAAAGAAAAAAAGAAAAAAGAAAAAGAAAAGAAAGAAAAAGAGAAAGACAAAAAAGAAAAAGGAAAAAAAAAAAAGGAAAAAGGTGTTTAGGCAGAGCTTGAAGATTTTCTACATTTCTTCATGCTTTCTAGACCTACTGAATGAAGCCTGGTTAAAGCTACAGGTGGTAGTAGGACCAGGAAGTCCGAGTCTGACACTTTGAAAAGGCATCTCGGCTACCACACATTTTGTAGTCAATTCACACACTGGGAGACCATCCGGGCAGCCCATTACAATGGGTCTAACACTTTTTCAAAACTGCAATCTTACTCTGTGTGTATAATACTACAGATTCACGCCTGTTTCTGTCCAAGAAATCCTGAACAGAACTAGAACAGCCTTAAGTTTTGCCTACAGCGTTTGCATTACAACAATTAACACTGCAGCTCTACATTGGAGACTGTCCACACAATACCAAAAAAATCTTCTAGTATTAATCACCATTTGACAATTTCCACCACAACAGTTTATAATCCTATCTGCTTTAATTTCCCAAAAGTGTCAAAGTTCATTCTGCACTGGATTAAAACCAAGAATGAACCAAAGAAAAAATTCCACAAAATGGCCATCACCCTTTGTCACACAGCTCAGTACTAAGAGCCCTTTTTTTCTAACCAAACTGATAACACTGGAGGGGGACCCTTCAGCTTTTATAAAAGCAAAAGAAATACCAGGCACAGGAAGCTTCTTTTGGACCTCAAAACCACTCAAGGTGAATGCTAAATTACTCACCCTTTTGCTTACAGCCAAACAGCCCCCTATCATCCCACCAGGCCTCCAAGCTTTGCAACAGCATCAGCTATCAATCAGTCAAAATGTATCTTTCTGATTATTCCCTGGAATTGCAGTTTTTCAGGTACAGGAAGCTCAGGACACCAGTCTTGGTTAAGCACCGTTCTAGTGTTTCAGTGCTCAAATGGTCTTCAACTTCAGATTCCGTAGCCACCTGAAGATCAGTATGCCACTGTAAGTCCCAGTTTGGGCAAGTATTTAAATACATCTTTCAGTGTGCTCATCTGTGAGCACTACACAGCCCTTGCAAAGTAGCTGAATGCCAAAAGACAGGCAGATGTCTTCTGCTGGTTTTAACCACATGGGGTGAATGAAAATTCTTTGCATCTCCTTAGAGCGTATGCTCCTGACTGAGACTACAAACCAGTTTGCTTTGCTAAGCAGTTGCAAAGCGCATTTCAAATAATTATAATCTTGAGGTCTTCTCTAACATTACCACAATGTATATTTATTAAGTTAAAAGCACGTGCACTGCTACCAAACAGTTATTTAACATTCATTACAACTTGTCCAAGCAAGCCTTATATGCTGTGTAATCGTGTGTAAATCTCCTCAGGGCAGAAATGCTAAGCATAGCTTGAAACAACAAGATACTGTTTTGTCCTGACTTTACCCATAAAAGAAATACTTGAAGTATTGTTAATATATGCCATTCCCACACCCCTCCTGAAACTGTAAAATCATACCAGCATTCGAAATAAAAACAAAGACAAATTGGAAAAAGTATAGATCTTAGATTTCCATTTTTCATAAAATTATGGAAATCACACTCAAATCCAAACTCTGACTTGCTTCACTGTTGCCCGTAAGCACAACACACGTGAGCTTGTTCACTACCTGCCACTGTTCTACTCTAAGAGAGGTGATGGGGTTTTAATGAAAACTTGTCAGGTATCTATCTTCCTGGGCAACTTTCCCACCTTCCTACAACAGTCCATACTATTCAAAACTATTGCTAAGCAAAATCAGAAGTATTAAAAATAATTGCAGGACTTCTCCAGGTGGAATGAATCAAGCCTCTTGAGTCAGATGTCAGGTCCATGGCAAGCTGCCTCACCTCCCACTGCCTGTACAGAGGAATTTGTGAAGTTTTGTTTCCACACAGTCAGAAGTGTCAGGCCATGGGGACACCCATGTTCTAACATGCTCTCTCCTATCCCTCTCAAATCATGAGGGAAACCACAGACTTTAATTCAGACTAAGTCAGCACCTTTACCCTCTTGAAGCCGGCAGACCCAAAAACTGTGCTTCTGGGGACAACTTCTCTTCAGAAAGCTTCTTTCAAGAACTGCACAAGCTATAAGGGCACATAAAACAAAATAAAAAACCCACCATGGGACAAAATTTAACATCATCTGAGGTGTGGAGGACTTCTAGGTACAGGGTAAATTGTATCTACAGTGCAAAAAAATTAGAAGACCATAGCAGAATGAAAGACCACCACAACTCTGGGCAATCTAGTTTTAAGGTCTTCTCAAATTTAGTTTGACTCCATTATTAGAGGAAAAATTTTGTTGATAAAAGGTAATTTTCTAAAAATAGTACATTTAGACTTCAATAAGGCAATTGGCTATGCACATCTTGGTAAAAATATACCTGTAAAGACATTTCAGGGCAAAAGAAAACGTTTTAAAATGAAAGATATGAGAATTTCAATTCACTGTTTTTATTAAAACAATGGCTGAGTGACGACTGAATCACAACAGTGTTAAGAGTGTGTTTGTTGGAGGGGAAAAAGTGAATAAATACTGAAGGACACTTCAGTCTAGTCAAGAGAGGTGTAATGCAGGAATGGTGTACACTGACACCAGGCCAATTGCAGCTGAAATATGGTAGGGGTTTTTTTGTTTTTTTTTTTTGTTTTTTTTTTTTTTCCTAACGTGAAGAGACTATTAGCTGTTGAAAAAAAATTGAGAACATATTGGAATCTCTGTCTTGGTATCTTTAAATGCAGACAGGATGCATTTGTTGGAGGCACACTTTTACAGATTACTAGTTTCAATACAGAGGTCAAAACCCTACCCACAAATCTGATTTAGAAGTGCACAACTTACAAGATATTAGACTGGGTGATCTTGCTGCCACAAAGACACTTTGAGAACTACAGTAAATTCTGCACGAGCAAGTAGCAGACTCACAGAGAGAGACAGAAATGGGATTATGCCTTTTAATGGCAATCTACCATTAGACTAATCAGAGGTGTAACATGAACCTGCATACTTACTCAGTCTCAGAATGCTCCCTTTTGTTTTACACTTGCTTGCCAGTAGAGATGTGATTTCTAGAAACAAGGAGCTCAACTAATTATCTCATGCTCCATTTTCTCTAAAACCCCAAAGAACAATACTAGATATCTATTTAGTAAGCAGACTGCAGTCACTGCAAGCTGAAAAATCACTTTACAAGCAATCCCCTCCAACATGCTTTTAGAGGCCAATGTGGCAGCAACCCCACTGTTAAACAGATCTGCTATGAAAAGTGAAAAATAAAGTTAAAGAAATACTACTGCAGACAAAGCAGCTCCCTCAGAAACACATGCATCTGACAACAACTCAGGCAAAACCATAGCCATGCATGAGCAGCTGCAGAATTTAGGAAGGGAATTGTATGGTTAGACTTAGATGTGTGATTAGTTCCACTGACTTAAGATGAGGCTCAAATCTGGCAAGACTCTTCAGAACATGTCCGACTTTGAGCACGTGTGGATTTGGTGGGACTGCTACTACTCACCCTAAGTGTTCACAGGACCTAAAAGGGCTTCCTACAGCTCTACATGGACACAGGGCCGACCATGGGAAGCTCACTGCAGGACTGAGATAATGGAAATCTTAATTTAAAGAAAGAAGTTCTTAAAGGAGGGGAAGATAAAAAAACCAAACAAAACCCCAATACAAATCACAACAAACAGCATGCACAAACCCCAACAAAACTTCAGTGTTCATGCTTAGAGATGAATCTTACCCACTCACACCCCTCCCCTCCCCTATATCAAAAATAAAGACAAAAATAAACCACAAAGGGAAGAAAGGAAAAACCTCACAATTTTTTATGCTTGCTTTAGGCCTACTGCAGCAACTGCTTATATTTAACTTTTATCTGTTTTTATGGTTTCCTAGCCCTTGACTGCAAAAGCGAAGTACTCTATACAAAAACTGCAAAGGACTTCATATAGCAGGCAGAGTCCATTGTTACTAATGGAAATTAGAGACAGGTGTTGACTGCAGAATGGGCAGTAATTGCTGTGCAGAGGGAACCTGGGAAATACCAGAGTCCCAGAGACCTTATTATAAAGATAGCCATAAGCTATCTTTATTATTATATTATACTATATATAATATAATATATATATATATAGTACATATTATACTATATTATTATAAAGATAGCCATAAGCTTCTTCCCCCAGGCAGTTACTAGACCAGTCCATGAGAAAATAAGTTCTGGTGATGACTATGGTTCACACACATATTGTAATAAACACTTCCAGATTTCATGTCTTGCAGCATACTATTACTGTTATTCATTATTTGCTAAGAGATGACAGAAAGCAAAGTATAATAAACAAAAGAATAGAAAACTCCACAGCTCCCGCCCCAGAAACCTTAGACTGATTTTGCATAGCATCCCTCCAGGGTGCAAGACAAGGCTGTTTTTTCCCTCTGCCTTTCCAACAGAACAAATGAACAAGTTGAACAGCTTGTGATATTTGCATGACTAGGGAGAGATCATCTGAACAGTCTGAACAGCCAAAGTCTAAATAGTTTGCAAGTAGTAAAAAACAGTCAGGGGCAAAGTCCTCTGCAGACCCTCACCTTGCTGATTACTGCACTGAAAGTTACTACAAGTATCACAAAATGAATCAGTAATGATTCATTGTACAAGCAAACGCTGTAATTTCCACAGTAGGCTCCTTCTACTTATTTTCAGCTTAGAGATAATCCCACTTTTATTAGGTGCTGATCTATCACTTTAAGTATTGCTAGTCCACTGCAGAGGAAGACACCAAATGCCAGACTGAGATATTTTAGCTGAAATAATCTCATGAAGGGCTTCAACTACGGCAAAAAGAAAAGGAAAGTAATGCTACATTGATTCGAGATGCATATGAACACCACCACCTGACGGCAACAATATGTTAAAATTATACAAGATTCTTTTGATGTAACTTAAAGAAAACAGATTTTAAGAAGCATATTTTCACTCAGTACACTCCAGGCACAATTCCTGTCATCAACATTTACACATCCATGTTCTGAAATATTTTTGTGTCTGACAAAATGCACAGTGGTAATCTAGCTAATTTTCAGTGAAGAGTCCCATAAAGTTGTTACACTCCACATCTGCATTTTCCATCATATCTGGGTAGCAGATTATTGCACATGGGAATATTAGGCAATTGCCAGGTAATGTTGCCTCTTGTAGAATTAGCTTATCTGTGTGCTAACAAATGCTCAAATTGCAGAGACAGACTCAGCTAAGACGATGGAGGAGTATTTCAAAGGTTGCTCATTTACTTGTTGCATAAGGGTCACACGGCTACTCACGTTCCACATGAAGAATGCCAAACCCCTGCAGAGTCCAGCAACACCCAGACAGTTTTGCACCCACATTCACTTTGTCGTAACACCGTGTTCCAGCCTGAAAAATGCTTTCAGCTCTCAGGAAAAGTGCTAGACTAAGAATATCTCAAGAGCTCAAGTTCTTCATTAGAGGACATGACCACTAACAGGCCACCTACCTTACACAATGAGACATCATTTAGTCTTCTCTTTGAAGGGGACATCAAAAGGCATAAAAGAGTCTGCATCTTCAATGCTAGTCACTTCAGAAACACCTTGTAACCACAGTTATCAAATGGCCAACCATAATGGCTTTGCATGTGGTTAGATGCCTGTTCAACAAGGAAACACAACATACCTATTTGCTAGTAAAGCCACAAACTTGTATTGAACAGTCCCTGGTAGCAACAGTGACAGGAAACTACCACTCACTGGTGTAGGATGTGAGAGAACACCACACTTCTTCACAGTCACATTCTGCAAAGTCAAGCAGTTCTTCCAGTGAGTAACAGTCCTGCAGTGGTTTGTAGGTAACATGAACTATGCTTGTAGAAGTAGAAACCAAGAATAAAATTATGTTACTGATGTATCATTACCATAATATGTAGAGATATGACAGCATAAAATTACATGGAAATGAGATTATTTGGAATTGTCATTTCTGTCAAAATTAACTTGGCTTCCAAACAATGTTAATGAGACACAGAAGCACAGCCTGAGATGTCTACTCTATCCAAATCCACTCTGCCATTTATTGGCACATTAAGAAAACATCTGGGGTTAAAGTACAAGATAAAAAAATTACTGACAAATAAAAGTGGGAGTTATTGCTATCTCAGCTTCCACCAACATAATGCCACTTGCTATAACAGCCGGCTTGGATGCATCTGCCAGACAACTGCATATATTCACAGTGGCTTTCAGATTCTTCACCCTGGAGAAAACTTAAAAATTCCCAAAAGAAAAGACTGCATGAGCAGTTTCATCCATGTACACTGCTGCACCACACACAGTTTACTTTGTGACCTCTTCTACAGTCCCCGAAAACCACTGCAGTAGATAGAAACCTATGCAAATTTTAAACACTTACTCCTCCTCCAGTCTTTTGTGCCAGGAGATAACAGCAGAAAACAAAACCGGAGAAAGGTTATCCTATGAGCAAGCCTGCACACTGCATTCCCAAAGGACTGCCAACTTCAGATTAAGCAGCAGACCTCAGTCCCCACGATAGCTACAAAACAAACTACACATACCAGTTTTTGCTAAAAAAGAAACATGTATGTCTTTTCATTATTCTACGTACATATTTACTCTAAAGAACCTAAGTTCCTTTAAGTAACAACCTCACTTGCTGTAAAAAAAGTTAAAAAAAATAAAATCCTGTAAACTAGCATTGGATCCAACTCAATACGAGGTAGAATTTTTAACCAACAGGAGTAAGTTACTGAATGACTGGTAGAAAAGTTATGGCCTGTGTTTTGAAATAATCCTTCTCTTCTAAAAACAATTCTTCAGTGATTTAATTTATAGCAATACATTACATACACAGTTACACTGGACCAACTTTTAGCCAGTTTTTGACAGCACTCAACCCTCAAATGAACCTAGAAAAATATTCTATAGTTCCAAGTAGCACACTGACTGCAAACCAAAATAATGAAATACAGTACAATTTGTAAAATGAAGATGTGATTCAAAAGCAAAAGTGCGACAAAGTATTTTACACTTCCCCAGTTATTCTCTCAAAGTGATGTAAATTCTCTGCACATGCAAAAATGTCAGCCCTGAACTCACAAAGGTGAAAAAAACATGACTTTCTGAACTAATAACAAAAATCAAATCCAACTCAGGCTTCTAAACCAAGAACACCTATGCCTGGATTGTTTTACACACTGTCACACCAAGTAATGCCTGTTTTGCTTTCATAAAAAAGAACATTTTTGTCAATTTCTTTCCCCTCCAAACAACCACCTCCCCTCTTGTCTAAGGTTCCCAGATGCAGCACAAGGAAGAAAAATAATATTTAAACAAAAAAATCCACCCCAACCCCATAACAAACAAAGAAAACCACATACACACACAAGAGAATGCAAGCCACAAATTAGCAAAGAGTCTATATGGTCAGCTGCATCTCAGAACAGTTTTGGCAGGGCCACACAGCACCACAGCCCCTTCACCAGAAGGGGTGGAGGAATTTCACATCCATATACACTAACTACTCCATCCCTGTGGAATTCCCTCTCCCTGCTTTTATGCCTCTGAAGCAACTCAAATCTCTGATCAGCAGTAGAGCTGACTGGAAAAACATTATCCCATTATTTCATTTATGTGGGCACATGTACATATTAAACAAGGGCTAGTCGTATTTTGTTCAAATGTTAATAGACCATTAACTTTTTTTTAAATGAAGTTACAATACTTTTTTTTTCTCCACAGCATGATTAATTAAAATACCATTTTCCACCTGAAGCTAATTCTACTAAGTATTTATTTATATACACATATTTAAAAAATAATATATACACACAGAAAAAAAATTATCAAATGCACAAACAATTGTCCTAACACTTCCAATGGCCTCTCCCCATTCCTAAACTTCCTACTTTTCCTCTCTACCACTTAAGTGCACAAAGACTGTCAAAATGCACATAAACTTTCATCAGCTATCAGATAAATTGGAAACACATAAACTTTGAGCATAAGCACTCAAAACCCAAAGTAGTAACAGACTATTAGTGCTCATTAGCTCTACCTCCCACCTTTCCTTTTTCTTTTTCTTCTGGAATTGCTGGTCTACCAGTACAGCAAAAAAATCTGAAATGCCATCCTAAAAATAGAAAGCAAGAAAAGAGGAAAAAAAAAAAAGGGGGGGGGGGGGGCAGGAGAGAACGGGAACGGAGAGAATATGC
>JAVJGJ010000060.1:5204454-5217383 GCA_035590215.1 Microhierax caerulescens
GGAAAGGTGCTGCAGTGTTTCATAGCTAATGGATAGCCAGCATCTGTAATAGAGAAAGTGTGAGGTGGGGGCAGGAGAGAACGGGAACTGAGAGAATAAGCAGAGTGAGAAGCTCTATAATATAAAACTGTCTCCAGCTTCAAAGTCATCAGCCAATCATAATCCAATAAATGCTTTTTTTTTTCTAAAATCAGAACACTCAAATGTCTATTTTTATTCCTGTTTAGAAGCAGCTATCTTAACAGGGCTTTCAAACCAGTAGAGCCTGGCATGCAAAGCAGTGACTTACAAAACTCAATTTCAAGCTATCACTTCCAAGGCCTTCACTTGTTTATACAGGTTTGTTTGTTTCTGGCACACCAATGTTTCACAGTGCAGACACCATTAGCAAAAAATGGAGAACTAAAGGCAGGAAACTGAGGGGATGTTTACATGAAACTATTCTTTTACACCAGAACACAATTTAAGGGTTCTGCCTTCATGACTGTACACCATTCCATGTATCTAAATGGCTATACAGTTCTTCTGATAGCCTAAGACACATATTCTCCAAGTGCAATCATCAAGAACTGCAATACTTACAGATAGGTTTGAATTAAAGCTTGTTCTTCTGGCCCTCAGACATACCAGTAACAGTTACTAGGTACCCTTAAGGTACTGAAAAATCAAGACAATAAGGAGCTGTAAGTCTGGAAAACATGCAAGCATAATGACATACCATCTCTCAAGTATCCAAGGAGGTGTATCCTCAGCACTTTCATACTTCCTTTGTGTGCAAGTTGCCTAAAGAAGTTGTGAATGCCTCATCAATGGAAGTGTCCAAAGTCAGGTTGGACAGTGCTTTGCATAATCAGATCTAGGAAAAGATGTCCCTGGCCATGGCAGGGAGCTGGACTAGGTGATCTTTGAAGGTCCCTTCCAACTCAAACCACTCCATGATTCTAAAATGCTAGAGGTCAATTCTTGTATTTAATTGAAAATTAGTTTTACAAATATAATTAACATTGCTACACCATGAATATGATATGGATTTTTGGTATAATGCAGGAAGAGCAGCTTTCAAAATGACACCTGTTTTCCACCCAGAGCATGGGAAGTCGCACTCTCAAAAGTCATGTCACGTCTACCTTGCACATGGAACACTGTAGCAGGCCTTAGGATGTCTTCACCCTACATGTTGCTTTGCCTCTGCCCCCCATGAACCTCAGGTAAGTCAACTGAGTTCTCAGGACTTCACTCTCCCCATCAGCAAAAGGGGGCAAAAATCCTTCTGCTATAAAGGACTTTAAGATCTATGGTATAGAATGAGAGATCACAAATGCCCCCCCTTCAATAGTGCATGGGCCCTTCACAGGCTGTAGAAAGACCACAATGAAAAGGTCTTTAAAAGGACTCAATGAATATTGCAGAGTAAAGTTTTATTTTTTTATTTTTAAATGGGAGTAGCTGACAGCATCAGAGTTTAATTGTTGTCCTTCAAAGCAAGTAACCATTTAAAACACACAATGACTAATCCAGAGGTTGTTTTGCTCTTAGGAGATCTAAGTAACCATGATCTCGACCATTACTTCTCAATCCTCAATTTTAGTGAGGAGATACATTAAACACACTGTTTCCCCACAGCAAGAATTCAAATTCAACTTGCTTCAATGCCTTTGAAAAGAGCATTTATTTCAAACTTGTAAATGATTTAAAAGAAAAAGCTTAATTAATGATGTTGTTTCTAGCCAGATGGCCAACTATTAGTTTTCAGTCATCTCTTTCAGAACAATTCACCAGAACTCTTCAGATGCAAAGGAGTTTTAAAGCAAATAGATGTGACCCCCGCCCAGCACTCTTGGTGGCTGCTAAGATGTTCAGTAAAAGACACTGAAAAGTTTAGTTTTGCCAACTTGTGTTGCTGTGAGTCATGGTTTTAAAAGTCCACTAGCAACATCGCAATTGCTTGACAGACACATTTATTTCATTTAAAATTTTGTATTTGGATGGCCTTAAATTCACATATGGTTATATAATACTACTTAAATGAAAACATGAGGCTACATGTATAGTGTTTCCCCTGGACTTGTGCTAACAGACTTCAAACTTAAGCTTAGTAGCAGACTGCAGTGGTATGATGTGTATCAACCAGTCAAAATATTCCATGTGTACAGGAGGCACCAGCACAGAGATGAATAGATAAATATTACGCAAACCCAGTTAAAGTTTCTACGGAATTCTAATATTCTCACTGATGTAGCACCTACATATTTTCAAAGAAATTTCCAACAAAAATTAAGACTGCTTTCTTAGTACAAACAAGATGCTGAACAGCAGCAGAAACCCTATTAAACTACCAAGGTATTGGGTTTTCAACATTCTACCTCTCAACTTAAGAGCTTTTGAAAACTGTTATTAAATTCTCTGACATCCTCATGAGGCAGGTACTGTATTTGCTAGGTAGTTAAGAGTACAAGCAGGTTAAACATTTTGTTCAATGTTACATGGTGGTATGGAACAAAACCTTATGTTTTCGGTTTTCCCTAACCACAATGTACATTCATTATGCAGTAATCCACAACTGAAAACCTACCTTAGTTCAGTTATGACTGAAAAAAAAAAAAAAAAAGTAATTGTAACTCTATAGATGAACTTTCAGCCTATAGTTATACCAAACAAGCAAAACCAAATTTGGGAAAAAAGCTTCAATGATCAGCTGTCTGCCTACACACAAGTTATTTATGGCATCTAATTCAGTGCAAAGCTTAAGAGAGTTTGCAGACCGCCAGCAGACTTTTACTGGAGACAGAAATCAGCTATAAAGTAGTTTTAGATTTGATAATCAGACAGTAATTATCTACTTTTGGAAAAAAAATTACATTTAGTTATTTTGTAATGCATGTTTCTGATGCAGTGATTTCAAATCAGCTGATTTCCACTTTCCACCATTCTAACAGTCATTTTCTGCAAAAAACTCCACTGACTAGGAAAAAAAAAAACAACCAAAAAACAAAAACCCCACAAAATTTTGAACAGAGAACAATAACCTTAAACAGGCCAGTAAGACAGGTTTAACTTACGGTGAAACTTAAGTCAGATAAATTTAGGCCCAAGCAGCAGATATGGAAAAAGATTACCCAAATTTGTATGCAAGTTTCACCATTCCAAGCCTATGAAACTCTTACCAGGTAATTAATCCAGGGTCTCCAGAGTTCACTGGAGTTTTGCTTGAAGGTTCCAGGCCAAGATCAATAAATATTCTAGACCTTTCCTCCAACAGGCTGCTGACTGTGAAAGGGTAGGTGTTATTAGCAGACCTTGTGCTCTTCTGCATTCAAGGCCTATAATTGTGGGTGGGCTTTATCTAGGCCATGCAAGAGGAAACTCTACTCCTTCCTGTATTTGTATAGCTGTGTAGCAGGGGAGGTGGAAAGGGGGCTCAGGGAGAAGTACATTATAAACGCTTCACAATCAGTATGCAAGCTGGTTAGAGAAGAAATAAAAAAAAAAAAAAAGAAAAAAAAAAAAGAGAGAGAGAGAGAGAAAAAGACAAAAAGTCCACAGTGAGAATAGCCAAATGCCACCTCCTGCACAGGCACAGGATCAGGAGCCAGTGCCAGTGCCAAACCCACTGCCAGTGTTATCTCAGCTACAAAACATGGAGGACCTCTGCCAAGCCACACCAATGCCTATCAGAAAACCCTCAATGAAACAAGAGCGAGAACTCCTCCGAAAACAAAGTGTTTTGCAAAAGTATTGTTTTCAATAAACTTCCAGCTCAATCCTGCCTGACTTCCTACCAGACTTCCAGCCCAGGGCTGACAAGTCCTGTGGGACTGAAGCCCTCTGGTCCCGCAGACTCTGAAGGCAGGCTTCAAGTCCAGCAAAGAACCCACAGAAGCCCCAAACCCCCTAAATTTAAAGTGAAAAACTGATAATATTCAACCTACAAACACCTCTACCTTCCATTTTCAGCTCACTGCTTCCTTGTGTTGGCCTCGCTCTCCTTTCTCTTGCATGTAAATCAGAAGTAAATTTACTGAAATCCATGTAATTACATAAATGCAAAAAGAATGGGAAAACATCCAGACTCCAGCTGCTTATTCGCCTTTCTTTTAGGCAAAGAGTGCTTTTTAAATTCGGATAAAATTTTTCAGATACTGTTACACGTGTGCTACAAATTGGTTATGCATCCGACTCAAGGGGAACAACAATTTGTTCAACAAATAATAAGAAGAAAAGGACCTTCCTGTATAGTTCCACATGTATGGAAACCACAGACTTTGTATCCCTATGAAAAAAAACACATCTGGTCTTACCGAATACAACAAAATTAAAGGTGCTTGTAGTTGGGTCTTTGTCTTCCCACACAGCAACACTTCAAATCCAGTTATGAAGGGAGAGGAAATTTGGGGAAGATAGTGTTCTCTAGCTGTTAAGTAGATAAAGCAACAACAGTTGCACATTCAACACAAAACCAAAGAGGCATTCTCATGTTCCACAGATGTCTTCTACTAAGCCCAATATTTTTGTGAACTTTTAACTGTTCTACATCTGTGAAGAGTAAGTGAATTTCTCTTTTCATGGTCAAGCAACTAGAACAGGAAAGACAAAGTTTTTCCTCTTTTAATGTGAAAAAAGAAGAGTCAGTATCGGCATCCATCATTCAACCAGTGATGGCTGCTACTTCACCACAAAGGAGGAAATTTTTGTTTTGACTTCCTTTTGTAAAAAGGTTACATTATGGTTAACGAACAGCACCAATTCAAAGATACTCTCCAGCTTTTCCTATGGTACAATTTGTAAGCAAAAGCTTAATAAAATTTTCAGACTAGATAACTAAAAATTAGAGAGAGCGCTAAGGATAGTCCACTTAATACCTTGACCCTGAGACTTTCCTTCCTGAGGACCCCAAAGCCTGGAGGAAGCAAGGGCCCCAGGCCAACAGACTGACTCTCCTGACACCTTGTCCCCTGCAATCTCCTCTCCAGGATTCACACACCTGACTTTTCATAAACTGATGCATATTCCTCCAGAGATAGAAAAGCTAATGCTCCCGTTCACGGGGTCAGGCACACAGACCATCTGTTGTGAGTGTGCAAGTGCCCTAGGGCAAGGCAGGCACACACAGAACCCAGTCACAGGGCTACCCAAAACCTGCAGCTTCTTTGCCCTCACACCCTCAGTGCTGAACTGAAAAGGTGTTTCTAGTGACAAATGAAATATATCAAGATCACTTAACCTTTCCTAGGCTTACACAGGTTACATTTCTAATAGGTAGGTTTTACTGGATTTTTAAGCACATTCTCTCAGGCTTACCAATGAGATTTATAATTTCATCATGTCTTCCACACCAACAGCAGCTCCTAATACTTTAAAAATGCAATCAAATTCAATCCTCATGGAATAGCAAATTCCAAACACAAGCAGGTCGAAAATTAAACAACTACCATTTTGTCCCCATGCTTCTCAGTGTCCTTTCTGCAGTGCTCCTATCAACTGACATCTGCCACTTCAGCAACACACTCTTGATGTAAGCAAGGCCAGTATCAGCACTCATGTGGAGTGCTGATATCTATCTATCAAGAAAGGAATGACAGTTTGATTTTTGGAGCAATTGCTGGGGCATGCAATCCCACAGATTGCCTTACCTACTCATTTTGAATGACCTGAAGTTATGTACAATAGAAAAACCTATCTTCTCACTAAATGAGCAAAACTGGATATCCAAAACAGTGTAGCTACAGCAGTTTACATTTAGTGGGCTTCTTAGCTGATGATGAAGATTTCCCATTCTGGAGCTCACACAATTCCTGGATGATCCTCTAAAGAGCAAGGGGTTACTGTTTCTTCCCTGGCTGGGTTCTTCTGAAGAGAAGGGTTACCTTCTTCTTTTTTCTTTTTTTTTTTTTTTTTTTTAAATGAGTCTCCTCTTACTATGCATAAGTTCCTGCTCACATTTGTGACCTATGTCTCTAAAGGATCAACCCTTTAATACAGAAAGAGTGAGCTCTGGCTTTTTATTCTGTTTCTACAGTCACAGCATCAGTAGCAATCAAACTTTCCTGCTTGCCTAAGGGCAAGTCCCACCTTCTGACAGCTATGGTAAAGAGATGAGTGCGTAAATGAGGATCAGGTCTAAAAGGCTTCAAAACATCTTTAAAAGCAGTATTAACTGCAACAATTGACACATTATTGTCTTTTCAGTTACACAGAAAGTTGTGTTACCAATGACAAGTACAAGAGCCCAATTATTAACAACTTCCTTGTCTTTATGCTTGGACTCAAGTCCCACGGAACAAAATGTAATTAGCAAACATTTGCTAAGCTTGGTGGAGTCCGCCTACTAGAACTAGAGTGTCTGGACAAGAACCTCTGCCCTGTCTTTATTCCCCTAGCTCCTGTCTGCTCTCTTCACTGCCAATCAACACAATCAGCTTTGGACTGGAAAAAGCTTTTTACACAACACATCAAGGCAGACAAGGACAAAAGTTAATTAGGACTATTCATAAGCTTTACTGGAAGAGAGTGCTGCATCCCATCCCTGAAAATTTAATTGCACTCAATAGAGGAAAGCTAGAAAAAATAATAATACAAAAAAAAACCAAAACGGAAAAAGATAATTTGGGAATAAAATCTGATTTCAATTTAATTCAAGCACTGTTTGGCCCTATTTATTGCAAGAAGTAGTTCATCCAGGATAATAGCATTACTGTGCATCTAACAGCATTAGAAGCTCCTAATAAATTAACAAGTGAAAATTAATGGCTGCTCAGTCCATTAAATCTTGTTAATTTTTTTTTTCAATAATATAGCAATCACAAGTTTATATTATTAAACCAATATTTATTAGAACTCATTTTAATTGGATCCCTGATGTGATAATCCTGTACAGTATGTATTTCTTGATTTCATCATTTTTTTGCATTTATTTCTCATTATATTTAAATGACTGCAATGTTCAGGGTCTTTTCCTAATACTATAAAAGTTAGGCAACCATTTTAAACATTTTATTTCACAAAGATTCAACACTTACTACACAATATAATGAGAATCTCATGAGTCCTTTCAGAAGTTATTTTAAATATTTTAGTCTCTTGAGGAAGGGGAGAAGAGAAAATAAAGAGAAGCTACATAAATATTTGAAAACTCCTCAACAAATGGTAAAATGCATGTTTTCCCCTTAGCCCATCAATGTTCTATACAAACACTGCTGTGTTGTCTTTCAAGTCAAGAAGAGTTTTACCACTAGTTCTAATGCAAAATGTTAGCTGGCCCGCCCATCCCAGTGAAAAAGATAAATATATATATCAACAAAAGGTTTTGAGTTGTATTGGCTGCTGACAGATTACAAATCTGACAAGACGTCTTGCTAAGGGCTGGGTCTGCTGTGCTGTTCCAGCAGCAGCTACTCTGAAGGAAGAGGCTGCAATGCTGGGCAATGCTTTCTCCCAACCTCCCTCCTTCCACCAGTTCCTTCATCTCTGCCAACGTTTAACTGGATGTGTAGTTGCTCCCTAACTGGTTGTATCAACATCATTATCTGAACAGTAGCTTTTTGTTGCTTACAATGGCATAGTGTGGACTAGAAGTCAACTACACACGTTATTATCCAGGTGAATGTAAGAGGCAGTAACTCTGATGCAAGGGTGGGGAGAAGAACTTGGAGGGGCTGTGAGGAGGAGAAACCCCTGTGTCTGAAGAGAGTCGGGGTTGACCTTTGGGGAGATGAAAAGGGGGAAGATGAGAAAGGTACTGGCAGTCAGGTAGGACTGCAGGCAGAAAGTACACCTGACTGAAGGCCTACGTATGCTTATTGTATTTTCACCTTTAGACCCGATCCACGAAGTCATACAACCACAAAAGCTAGTTACAAAGAGGCTTGTAAAGCCGTGCCTATCCTGCAGCTATCACCGCCACAGCTAAACTAGCTCATGTGGGTACAGCTAGCAGCACATCTGTGCCAGCACAAAGGTTAGGACAGGACTGTAAAAACCTGCCCATAAGGCTAGGTCAGTACCGAGGTTAGCAGACACAGTTTTGTAGCAGTAAAATTAATGGCAATAGGGAGCTAACAAGTATAATGGCAGCTAGACTGTTTGCACACAGGGATGGTACTGCAATCATCTCCAGTGCACTACTGTTACGCCAATTTAAAGTACAGACACTCTTAAACAAATCTATGCAATATTAAAGCTCCTCACACACAGGGACAGGACAAACTGAAAACAAGGTAGTTTAAAAATGGCATTAAAAAAAAAATAAAATATGTGCGTGGACACACAAAACCATGACTGGCTCTTTGCTTAGTTCTGAAACCAGATGGGCACCAGTCTCAAAGAAGAATATAGTTCATGGTCTTGCAGACAGCCTCTGACACTTACTATATTTATGTTTTTCATATTTTCCTGGTATCAAGGCAATCCTAAGAACATGGTCAATTCTTGTAAACAGTGTGTGGTCAACTGGCAACACAACAAACAGTATGCTTACACCCAAGATGTTCCTGAAATCAATTATGTATTATCCCTGGTTTTGCCAACCAAAATGTAAATCATGTAAAGAACACCTTGTTCAGCTGCTTTTAAGAAGTGTATGTGCCATGTTTCCATTGCAGTTGGTATGTTCTGTCCTTATCAGATGAGTTCCAGAAGAAATAACACCCACTTCTCTTCAAAACTATTTTCTAAATTAAAAATCCCACCACTTAAAAGGTGTTCCTTACATACAAGAATCCTGGCTCCCCTAAAACCACTGATGATATAAAAAAAATAAATACAGTAGTAGGTTCAAAAGAAAAATATGCATATGAAAATATATTACAAAATGTCATGAGATTTAGGTCTTAATATGTGTAGTACCACTAAAGCTCTTGAAACAAAGCATTTACTATCTCATCCTGTATCAGCAAGACTATATACTGCACAGCTTTTAGAAATTACTAAGTGCTCATCACACATTTCTGGCCTCTGCAGTTCAGGCCCCTATATAGGTTAAGAGTTAAACACTCATCACAGTTCAGCCTAATGCAATTAATTTCTAGAGTAAAATGCTGACAGTTTGTCAGGTGCACAGTATGGCCTCTCTTCAGATCAGGAATGGTATTAGAAACTCACTGCTTTTCTCCCAAGAATGAAGTCCATGGGGTTCTGCAGGTATGTAGTAATGTCAGCTGTAGACTTTGCTGTCATCAGATCCCATGCTTACCATGCTTTTTGGCCTCAGAAGTGAATAAGGTCATCAAAAATTTAAAAAAATCTGATCGCAGCTGGAGTAGACCTAAGCTTGCTGTCACAGCAAAGCGGAGAGGCTGCAAACTCAAACACCTGGCTGTGCTGGGGTATGTGCTAACAGCACACTATCCTCACGCTTGTCTGGGAAGTGGTAAAAATGCCCATCCTTAATGATGGGTTTTCAAAGTCAACATAGCTGCTACAAAGGATGTATCCTAATGGACAAAAGAATGTGTATTGTCAACTTCTATCTATGAATACAGGATGAAAAAAGCTCTTACTGCCATGCAGACTCAGCTTGGTACAACACACTTAGGTCAGCTCCTGACACTGAAGTTCATCAGCTTAGTGCTCAGAGGTTTAAGGGCAGCAACCTTCTGGAGCAGGATGGGCTTTGACAACCGTGCATTAGATACGATTATTATTATATTCCTCCCATGAGGGAGGGAGAAGGTCCTCTGAACAAGCCATTCTGTTGAGCACTAGTAACTATGGCACAAGAAACAATCATATGGTCTGAGACTGGTAGGTTTTTCAGGTGGAAATTACTTTCTGCTCCAGCAGAAAAAAACAAGAAGGAAAAATCCTGCCAGCAGAGTGTTACCTGGAAGTTCTCTTCAGTCTTCTGCTGTCTGCCACAGGTCCTTCCAACAGAAAACCTGGGGTGTGAGGTGTCTGTCACACCATCTTACAAATGGAGAACTCAGAATACACATTGAACAAGTATACAAGCAAATAAAGTATTCATTGTTTAATAATCCATCATGTGATAGAATGTAGTATGTATATTTCCAGTTCCAAGTAGATAAGAGTAACAGCAGGAATAAATTTGGTATTCTAATTCCTTAGCCCTATAACAAAAAAAAAATTTCTTGTTCTTTCTAAGAACAATCCCACCTGATCACTACAGGAATTCTGTGTAGCCCTTACTCCCATGAGAAATGTTTCTGCAAAGCTCAAGCACTTTCACATCTGAAACTTGCTTCGTCTCATGGATACAATAGCTAATTTTGGACTTACCCTACTCCTGCTGGGCCAGAGTCATCACTGGCATAGCTCCACTGTAATTCAGTCTACTGATGCATTACAGACAATGCACAACATGATCTAATCCTTAATGATGACTTTTTCCCCCCTTTTTCCACCTCCCAACATACTTTACTAAAAAGTAAAATTATGTAAGTAGAATTATTCAAAAAGAACAAACAAACTAAAAACCACACTAAAATTGTCTTGCAAACACTAATTTCAAGCGACATGATAATCAGATTCACGGATACATTAGGACAAACAGCGTAGTCGTGAGAAGACACAGCTCTTAAAGTCACAAGGCCTGGTTACAGTTCCAGCTCTGCCACTGACTTCTACACAACTTGTTTCACATTTCCACACCATTCCCCAACCTCTGATATATAGATATTAACCTCTCAGTATACTGCTGCAGCACAGCCTAACCTAACCACACTCATTTAGATCTCTGTAATATACATACTAAACAACAATAAAAGTACATATGAAGTGTCATGTTTAAAAACTTAGTACCATGGCATAAGGAGCTACCATCAAAATATGCTGACATCACACCAAGGTTTAAGATCTGCAGGCTCCAAGCTCTGTGTCATAAATGAACATGAAATGTTTTAATTTTTTGTACAGATTTTCTTTAAGCGCACAAGGTCTAGGAGAAACAGACACTCACTGCTGTATGGTAGAAATGGCCAAGGCAATTGTTGGAGATGGTAATATTTATGACTTGTGGTATCTGCTTGTGCTGTCACTTATTTCCAAGCTTTAAAGTTCTTTTTCTAAATTAAAGCATTGTTACTGCAGCCATCTCTTTGCTTCCTTTGAATCATAAAATATCAGAAACTTCCTCCCCTATCTAAACCACCTTGTTCCTAGTAAAAGAAGTACCAAGAAGCTTCACACCCTGCTCCCTAACAGGTCAGCATCAGCTAGACACAATACCCAGGTCCCATCAGCAGGGCTGCTCAAGCTATTTTCTTCTTTTGAAATGGTTAAGTATGTCAGGGAAGTGGTTTAAATAAGGTATTATGTATGTGGAATTCACACTGCTTACCACTTACAAAGAATTTTAAAATAAAGGTTTTAAGGCATGTTTATCAGGTGGTAGCTCTACAGTTTTTGGTTGCTGCTTCAAATAGGCAAAGCCAGAGTAACGAACAAAGGCTGAGGTGTCTATTTGTGTTATTGGCCAAAATCTTAGCCACAGTCATTCAACCACCAAAAAGATAAGGAAACTTTATTTTTCCTTTAAAGAAACACAATAGTTGTTGGAAGAAAATTTTAGGAGTTCCAAATATCCACATTTCTAAGCTACTTGCTTCACTTTTTCATGCAACAGATGCTGCTTTGTATTAGCTACTGCATATTAAATCATTCTGACAACCAAGAAAGCATACATTTGTTTGCGCGAGAGAGAAGCATGAATACACACACACACAGATATCTTCTCACGCAGAAGCATACAATTATGGAGCATTCAAATATTTGGGATGAACTTTGGCCTTTGTTTTTTTTTAAAAAAGTATCCTCAAATAACAATCTGTAATAGAATCAGCAGTCATCTGGCTGAGCTCACAGAAATCAACAGATCTTCAGTAATAAAACACCACTTGTGGCCAGCTATCTGGAAGTTAATCGGAAAATTTTTCATAGATGGGCCACTTACATACACGCCTTTTATGATTTATAATGGTCTTACAGTTCGATCTCAGAATGGAGGCTAAAAATAAAATCTATGTCAATTCAAAAACTGGGGGGAAAAAAAAATCAGTTATGTTCACCCTCACATGCTTTTTTTGCACTCCAAACAATCCCCTTCAGCTATGCCATTTGCATTCCCGATTTAAAAAGTAATTTGAAAACATATGCACAGCAGGGCTCTAAATCACCTCTTCACAGTAGTATCTGTCTAGCTTATATGGAAGAAACCAAGCAACCCAAACAAAACCATTTTCCTGATACATTAATCAAAAGAAAATCTTAATGTAGCAGTACTAGAGAACACGCTGAAAGTTTTGACAATGAGTGTCCACAATAAGTACAACTGTAATCCAGAGCGTTTCCAACTGGTTTTTTTGTGGGTTTGTTTTTTTTTTTAATCTCGGCTGGAGACATATTTCTCCCCTACGTTCCCCTCTTACTTTCTTCCTCTCTTGTTACTAGACAGCAATCCAGATCTGTAGCCAGTTTGCTGGGTTGGGGTTTTTTTTTAACTATATATAGAGCCAGGATAGAGCATGCAGGAGAGGACTAACACTGCACCGAAGTGCAGCGGGGCTGGAAAGCAAAACAAGCCCTCTAGCAGGCTGTGCCAGAGCACGCCGAGCCCCCGGGTAGGGGGCTGCTACCGAGGGGCCTCCGAGCACCCCGCGGCCGCCCCTCCCGCGGGGGTAAGCGGGCGGGGGGCTGTTGTGCCCCTCGTTCTGTGTACTCCCCGCCGCCGCGCACCCGCTCTACCTGGGGATGGTGATGCACTTGGTGTTGATGTTCTGCGTGGTGATCGCCTTCTCCAGCTCGTCCAGCTGCCCCGTCTTCTTCAGCTTCTTCACCAGGCTCTTCACCGCCTTCTCGCACCATTTCTCCTCCTGCCCGTTCTGCTCCCCTTTCTTCCAGCCCAGGAGCCGCTTGACGATGGGAGGAGTGAAAGGCAGGATGGAGGACATGCTGGCTCGCCCGGCAGGGCCCCGCCG
>JAVJGJ010000060.1:5221699-5234940 GCA_035590215.1 Microhierax caerulescens
TGAAGGGTGAGATAGGCAGCAGTGAAAATGAGATAATTTAAAACTCAGTTATATTCATATGCTAACTTGTAAATAAGGGCTATGACATTTAACTTTGAATCTATGTCACATATAATATGCATAAACAAGGGAAAGTGTGGGAGCTTTCCTTGGTTAAGGTAATATATATATATATGTAGAACAGCATTTATATGCAAGCAAACCTATCTTAATCACTCAGAACAAACCTACAGGAAAATAACTTTTGGTGTGAGTCACGAAAAAAGCAAGGTCATTCTAAGTTAATGTCTTCAGAGTTAACTTCAACGCTGTGAAATACACAGCTCAGGCAAATACTTTCAGGGTACAGCAATTATTCTTCTCTACATATGAGAAAACATACAATAAAAAGTTGCTTTGTTGAAAATTCATGATACTTAATACACACAAGCTGATTCACCTGCATGTTCCAAGAGGCTTGGTAGCATAAAAATCACAGAACCATCTCTAACCAAGGGTTGAGTTAACCCTGTCTATGCCTGTGGCAGTACCTCTTGCCTAAGGAAAAAATACAAGGCAGCAGCATGTCCGAAGTGATCCTTGTTCTAACGTACTCCCCACATTTTTGGCAATTGTTTGTGCAGGCACTCCTGAACTGGAGTTGACCTCCCCGGATAGGCCATTCCTGCACTCCAAGACCTCTCTGCTTCTGACAGGTTTACAAGTGGCCTTCACTAGACCCCCACGTCCCATCTGGAATACAGAACAGAGCTACTCTAAAGAAGAACTGAAATTGTCCAGTGAAAATATATTACCTATAAGATTCCCTCGTTATTTATTTTACAGACTGGACAGTACATGGTGACCACCCAGGAAGAGAAAGGGTAGTGTTGTGGTTAGGGCAGGTGAGTGCTTTGCCAGGAAACTGGAGCTTTCCCCTCCCCTCACAATGATCCTGTGTGATATGAGGCAACTTTCAGCCAAAATGGTGTATATTTTTAATGTGCACTGCACTCTCAGGAGGTCTGGCTGCTCCCCTGGGGTCAGGTCTACAGCAGGGCGCACACAGCTGCACGGGAAGCTGCTGAGAGCTCTGCTTCAATAAAGCGGGACATCGTGGTGGTCAGGGTCCTGAAGGACCTCCTTAAAAACACACATCTAGCAGGGTTTTGCAAATGGCAATCTTAATTCTGGGTTTCCCTGGTCATTGAAGGCTTGTCTTTGAAATACCTTGTAACTCTTAACATGGTTTACATGTGTCCAGTAAGCGATGGGAGATGGTAGTCAATGGCCCAAAGGGTAGTTCTTTGGTTTGTTCTTTTTGTTTCATGAGAGACAATAAAGCATCTTGCTGGGGACGCTATGGCACCTTCCCCTACACAGCTCTCGGAAGACAGGAGAGGTGCACACAGGGACACAAAAGCCTCCTGAGGCTGAGCCCTCAGTTGAACCACAATCGCTTGGATAAGGCACAATCTAATCTTTACAAATGCGTTAAGAGCCTGAAATTAATATGCTTTCAATTAACCTGGAGATAAAACTGTCTACTAGTACAGCCATCCACGAGGCTGTGCAGATACCCTGACGGCACGGAGTGGAGTATTTTCAACACCCGGATCTGTGAGGAGGCAGCACCTGCAAACGCTCAGCACTGCCGAGACTTTGCATACAAGTAGCTGCCGTCAGGCTATTGCTCAGTGTGGCTGCATGTGCACACACATACAAACACTTGCCTGTTCCAAGTCTTGAAACCTGAAATTTTTAATTTTTTTGAAGTATGCCGTGTCATCCAAATAAGATCCAAATTCTCAGTTACAGGGAATGTTCTCCTTACAAGACATTCCCCTCCTCCGGTTGCTAGAGCGACTGAGGTCCACGTAAAATTACGTGGATAGTCTCTTGTGGTCCAAAAAGCACCAGTAAAAATGCTGCAGTCAGAAAAAAAGAAGGGAATAGGCCAGGCCCCAAAGCCCCAAACACAGGGGCTCGTTACAAGGTAACACAAAAACTCCAGCTCCCAGCCACAGGCATTTTATTTGAGATTCTTTTCCTATGTCCATATATGACTTTCTGTCCCTTCTGAATTCCTTGCTGTGTCTACACCCTTTGCCAGGGCACATCTGTTAAAGTCTTCATTTTGGCTTTTGAAGTGGGCATTTTATATCCAGCTGAACTTGAGAAAGATCTTGAGCAAAGGCTTTTAACAAGTAAATATAAATATATTATTTTTATGAATAGGCCCCTGTTTTCACATGTTCCACTTGCAATGGCCTCTTGTCCACAACTGCTGGCTTGTCAAACCCTCTACGGGAAGAATACACTTCTGGAGGAATACACTTTTCCTTGCTGTGCACAAGGGAGATTCTCAAAGAACATTTTAATGAAAAAAATCACCTGTAGCGCAGGGGGAAATCCCACCATTGTGCTGCAGTCTCAGGTAGCAGAAATCGCCCTGACCAACGTGCTGGAACTGATCCCCCCGCCTCCCCCCAGCACTATAGGGAGATCCTGATCCAGATTCGAACTGTGTGTCTCAGACACCGCCTGCTTGCTATAACGTTTGTGCTGAGCCTGGGCAGAGCTTGAGGCTGCTTGTAACATACGTCCATGCACAGACACATCAGCGAACAAATGCTTTGGATCTCAGCCCTGCCTCACCAAAGTCAAGTGGGAGTTCACTAATTTCGATTACTACAGAGTTGAGCCAGTAGTTTTTATGTGATGGCTCCTCAATATTAAAACCAACATTTAAAGGCTGCTTACTCCTTTATTTTTGAGGTTTACTTAATTAAGACTTGCCATTGCCCTCTTTTTTTGTTTTAATTCTTTTAACCTGAAATGCAGTTGAGGCCCCACAAAGGGACTGTCATTCTCATCCATCCAGAATCCTCTTTAAGGCAGCAGCAGCAGCAGCAAGGAGTGGCGTGGAATTATTTGCCCATGAATAATATGTTAATATTTATACATAGCTTGCTTAGATAAGAAAAACAACTTGAAGATTTATGGGAGAAGCTCTGTATGGCCATGCTTTGTGGAGCAACTTTTCAAGCTCCACATAGAATCCCAAGTGTTGATTTTGCCTCCTGACAGTTTAATGTGTAACCCAAGAAAGTGCATTCTTCAGGGTAAAAAAAAAAAAAAAAAAAAAAAAAATTACAAAGGAAAAAAATAATGTTAAACCACTACAATCTGCTTGCTCATCTTTTCTGCTAGGGATTTTGCTACATTTTGAAGAGAGCCCAGCCACATTAACATGGGGATCTTCAAACACAGCTAAACTGCAGAGTCCACAAGCTGTGCATGCACACATATACACAAAAATGCCCTCAGGTTTGCTTTTTTCTTTAAGTCTTCTCCTGCGTTCTTGCTACTGCAAAAATGCAACTTTGCTTTTTCATGAAGTTTTCATAAAGCTTGAGTCCTATTTAGGCCATAGGAATGGCACAGAAGGGGAAGCAAATCACAAGGAAACGCTCCTGCTCTCTGTGTGTGAGAGGAGAGATGTTTACTCGTTGTTTATTTATTCTGGGGGGAAATAAAGTGCTTTGTGTGAGAGCTCTTTGCTAGTGAGGCTGAAACACTCTCAGGGCCCTGCTAAAGCATTGCCAAGTCTGTCAGGAGAGAGGAAAGAAATCTGGGCAGACTGCCCTAAATTAGAACTGAACTCAAATCAAATTCAGTTTAAGCACACAGTGTAGTACTTGCTATGGAGGCTAAAGGCAGACTTACCAACTCAAGCATTCAAAACTCCTGACTTAAGATTCTAGCATATCATCAAATGGGCTTGAAATTGTAGCAATTAAATTAAAATAATAATGTTGTTTCCTTTTTTCTGCATCTCAAAGGGTTCATGTTTCCTACCTTGTCTCGGCCCACGTAGGAGGTGAAATGAAACAAAGACTGAGGTTCTAATGCAATTACATGTTTCCAGGAGCTAAGAGCTTTAAGAAACATCACCTGTGTGAGGCTTGCAGTAAACCTGTGAGGGGTAGAAACAGTGCAAAAGAAACCAGAGCTGAGGAGAAAGTGCAATTAATTCTAAATTTACCTGAGATACCAAACAAATTAAGGAAACCTCAAACACTGCTTTACTGTAACATGTTGGGATCCTACACTATTTATTCTTTCTTTTAGGGTGAGCTAACCAGCATAATTTGGATCTGTATCAAGATTTCAAACCAAAGCTCAAGGCTGCCTATGTAAGGCTTCTTGTTGTTTTTAATATGAGATTTTGGGAATTTATTTTATGAGCCTTTTGTAATGTATCAAAGAGCTATTTTTTCAATATTGATGGTCTTTTCCCCCCATGGAGTTGGAAGCAGAATTGAAAATCACATGCTTCAGCACTCAGAGAGTCCCTGTGAAGTTAATGGAAGCCAATTTAGGCACCTGGGTACAGCCTTGATAGAGATTTTCAAAAGCATACGTGACTTTTGTGACCTTACTACTATTTTTTGCCTTTGGAAACCTCTTTCATAGCTTAACTTCAGATACCTCTTCACAAAAAGTCTATCCTCTGTTTATTTATCAGCACTTATAGATGTCCTTTAGAGATTTACCTATTTTAAAGTCACTGAAACAAATGCTGTGGGCAGTGGAGGGGGGAGTGAAAAATAAGAAGGCTAGAGATAATTTCAGTTACCTAGCATTTATTTGACTTAGTCACACAGAACTGGATCAGTGCAGCTGATATGGAACGATGATTAAACTAAACCCTGAATCTATATTCCCATGTGATCGCCCTCATTATCTCTGCTATCAAGATTGATCTGACAAGTAACTTTTATTTAGAATCAGCCATACTTCTTTTCCCCGCCTACCCTAAAGGCACCAGAGTTGTTTGCAGCTCCCCACTTAGAGAAAGTAAAATGTAATTTACGCCTACAGTGCAAAGAAGGAGCTGAGTAAAAGAGAACTGGCTTCTTTATTTTGGGGGGCCTGATCCAAAACACAGTCAAGAAACCAGGGTTTGTAAAGAGTCTGACGATCCCTGGGTTAAAAAAGAAAAAGTGCTGTAACTCAGTTATTAAATGCCCATTGATTCCTTGCTTTCTCATATACATTCACGTTAAAAAATGCATATACGTTTCAGTATTGTTTGTAGTGCTGCATAAATTGTGATGGCCTAAGCTCAGAACACTTGACCTTTAGTTGCGTAGACAAACTGCTGAAAATAAGAATATTTTTGTAACAAGAGGGTACAGAAAATATTAGTAGCAATCACTTTAGGCACAAATTTCACTATGCCATAGCTTTACAAGATATTGAATGTACTGCTAGATAAAGTATATGTTTAGTAAATGGGCCCATATCTCTGCTCTGGTTTATAGGGAGTGACCTCCTGGCTGACCTTTGTTTTAGTGAAGCTGACTCAGTAAAAGAGAAATGGTTAACTCATCTCCTGTACTATCACTCTTTCTGACCAGATGCTGTAATGACAAACCAGAGGTACAAAGGTTCACAGAACTGACCGTTTCTAGAGAGATGCACTATTCCTAAAAGAAAGGAAGCCAGGCTAGAAACTAAATTTGCAATGAAAAGGTACAAAGACCTTGTTTTTCAACTCTTGATTTCTAGTTTTGGTTTTGCTTGTGTTTTCTGGCTTGTTTTTTAAAAACTTAACCAAGCTTGCTGAGGTAGAGATTGAGGCACATTTGAAATTGTTAGCTCATTTTTTATTTCTTCTGACAATTCTGAGAGTTATGAGTTTCCCTCAAAGATTATTGAGTTGTAATCTGAGGATCTCGTGGGTCTGGAGCCTGGCATCGTGTGGAGGGTGGCTTTTACACACTGCTCAGTTGTCAATAGTTCCCATTGGTTATTAAAACGGGTGCTGGGGAGCACAGAGGAGCAGGCTACAAGGGTGCTGTGAGCAGGGAAGAAGAAGAGGATCCAATCTCAGTGTCATTTCTTCATCATTGGTTTGTGCTTCTGTGGGAGGAGAATCCTGAAAAGGGCCATTGCTTACTGGGGTTATGAGACTCGGTAACCTGAGTGACTGTGCTATGTAGCAATTTGTTTTGATATTCTGGGCTCTTAATTTAATGAAATATAGGTTTAATTTTATAAAATACCTCTGAGGCTAGAAGGGAAACCAGGCAAGTTGGAAAATAATTCTCTGATCAGCCACTCAAAGGCCCATGAGATCTATTATTCTGGCAGCAAATCTCCCCATGGGGCATGCAAACTCAATTCTCACTTTTGCACTGTCATGTTAAAACATGCATCCATCATGCTCTTACAGCCTGCTCCATGCCTTGGCCAATTTGGTGCTACCTGAGGTGTGTGAAACAATGTTCTTTCTCCTACTCTTTGAACGCAGAGAGGACTCAAGTAAGGGGAGAAATTTGAAGGCAGCCACCCAGATATTGGTGCTGCAATGTGGGAGACAGAGCCTTTTGTCTCTGCTGTCACTGAAGCTAGAGAACAATTTATCTGATTTGTGCATGGAGCGACATTATTTGTCTTTCCATTGCGTGCAAACATTTCTCTTGCTTAAAATGTTACACTTAATGAAGCAGTTAGTCCTTAGAACTATAATGTTTTGTTTTTCTTCAATGTAATTAAATCTGGAGGAGACCAAGTCAACAATTTGCCAGTACAGAGGATTAAACTTCCTGTTGCTACTTGTATAGCTCGATAGATGATGTGCAGTGCTTTGCACAAATACACTAAGACCTAAATACCTTACCATCTATTCACCTATATCAGATATAACTCCCTTCTCAGCCTAAATAATATGTTGCCTGAGTCATTAACACACCAGAACTGATGAACACTGGACAGTTAAGGGATAGGCTTAAGGAGTAAAAAGTTGATAGCAAACTCTCTCATTCTCATCCACCCAATCTCACCTCCTCAGAAAAAAAAAAAAAAAGGACAAGAAGTGAAAAGGCAATCGGTTGTTCAAACTACAATGGAGTGAGGATGAAGGCATAAAGCCATTTGAGAGAGAAGAAATGGCATTATTAATAGACTGGAAAAGTTTAAATTTTGAAAGGAGGTAAGGGCAGGGCTGAGATGCAGCTGAGTGCTGAGCTATGTGAAGAGTCAGAGGTGAGGAGAAAAGGAAGGACAAGGGAAGTCAGGGCCCAACCATTCAGGAGCAGTGGTGAGGCAGGGGACTGGATAAATGATGCTTTTCCCCACCCAGAGTATGGTGCAGGCCTTGGGCAGGAGTGGAGCAGAGAGTCACCATGGTGGAGAAGACGACCAACATCAATAGAGTGACCTGGTAGCAGTGCTGGTGGAGCAGGCCTGGAGAAGCTTCTCAGGGGAAAAAACCCCAACCAAAACCCACAACAGAACAGTGTGTAGATACAGAGGAAAAGAGATGCTGAGTTTTTCCAGGGCTAATGCATAAAGGATCTTCACTGGACTGGGGAAAGGGAAAGATGGACTGACAGGAGAGTTGGAAAGTAGGGGTTCAACAAAAGAGGCGGACCAACCTCAAGGTCCTTGTACATAAACAGAAAGGTGGGTGGCAAGGTTGAGAAGATGGGGACACAGAAAGGCAAAGATGAAGCTGAGGAGGGGTTGGATTTCTTTAAGAGATTTTATAGCTAGTGCTATGTTAATTTTGTGTAGTGCCAAGGACAATATAAACTGTAGAGAAAATCAGATTTGTAGTGGTCGAGGATGTAGAGAAACAGTCGATTGTGTATTTAACAGGAAGTCAGGGAGATCAAAGGGTTTTCAAAATGGTTTTGTTTTTAAATGATACCCTGGCTTTATTTTGTTTAGATTGAGCTGGGGGCCTCTCTGAAGAGGATAAAAGGGGAACAGAAATGTGTAACAAAGACATTTCCCCTCTCCTTAGTAGTCAAGGGAAGTTGACATCCCCGTCAAGCAATAGCACTATTATATGTACCACTGCAAGAAAGGAAGCTATTTTATCCTTGGAAGGAAAGAGAAATGTTATCTTCCAGAAAAGAGGTGAAGTTCTGCAAAAATTCAGTGCTGTTAATAGACTGTTATGACAGTGTGCAATTTCATTTCCAGTGAACAATGCATGTCAAAGGCCTGAATGCTACAGCAGTTAACACAGATAAAATAGAAAACAAGTGCTGCAGAGCCTACACTCTTTGGTAACATAGCCTTCCAAACATTTTTTTCATTTTAAGAGTTAAATTAGGTTTTTACTTTTAGCTATTATCAGTTCAGTGTGAAGGGATGGTTTTGCATTAATGGAAGTGGCGAAGTCTAACCTGTAATGAATAAGATAGAATTAATAACATTAGACTCTGGAAAGAGAATGCTCTAAAAGATCATCTGTAAAAGGGAACACCTTGTAACACTCCTGGAACTGGCCTCAGGCCCAAATATAAGTCAAGTGTATGCTTAAATCTGCCTTTGTTCATCAAAACACTAAAACAACTTTATATTATTTTTCCTGATTTAGAATGGATTTGAGTAAAAAGTTAAACGTATATCTTTTTTGCAAGACTTTGAACTTAATGTGCAGTCAATGCCGTGCTTCAGTTTCATGCTCCTAGTGTGTGGGCAGCATTATGAAACTAAAATATTAATTTCCAGTTAAAACAGGATATTAAAGATTACAAATTAGAGGACAGAAGAGGAAGAGATGTGCCACGAGAGGCACATCTACCCTCCCTGCTTCAGAATGAGGAACAAACAGGCCGTTTCCCATTTCTGCAGCCATGGCTGATGTCAGTATCAGAATCGTAGCAGCCCCTCCAGTGTTACTGCAGCTACGGTGGTGCCAGCCTTTCCATTAGAAACCTTATAGACACCATTTAATACCGTGGCCATAAATACTTACTTCATGCTGAAACTTGGCATCGAAAATTATCAGTCCTTCAGCAGTTATGAAGACATTTCCCTTCTCCCGAGTCTTGAAAATTCCACAAGTACATTAATGCAGAATATCTGTGATTTATAAAGTTTCCTTTTGGGTAGGTATTCCTGTCATTTCACAACAACTTCGTATCTCTGAGTGAACTGTGACACCATCCTGTTCATCAATGCAAGGGAAAGCTGACTGACTCTTCAGGTGAAATCTTCAGTGTACAGAACATGACAAACGAATAGTTTACGGTATGAATTATGGCCTCCCAGGTAGTTTCTGAATACACACTTTTTTTTTTTTTTTCCCTTTTGCTTACCATGCAGCTGAGGACCTCTGATCTGTAAGCCCTGTGTGCTCTCTTGGCATCATCTTTACTAACACAGGCCCAGCTTTTTATCTCTCTGCTCAGGCTATCAGCTATGACCTGTATTTCCACCAATGCATCCAGTTTGTTCTTTTTCTGCTTACTGCTCATGGATGACTTTCCAGTTAATGTAACAGTTTTAGGGATGTGGGAAGCAGCTACACCTTGATGTCTTTGCCTGCTGGCAGGGCTCTTCATCCCCAACCCCATCCAAATGCCACAGCCGTTTGGCTACACTGCTGTGAGGGCAGCGATCCTAGCAGGATGGGAGAATCATGCTTGCAAGGCTCTGTCTCCCAGCCACGGAGAGGTGATGCCTGGGTGGGAGCAATGTGGGTTACCCCTCCTTCCCTATGGTATGCAGTCCTGATGTGAGAGGAGAGAGGCTGTGAAACCCCATCTTCCCTTCTCTAGCCACAGCTGTGGTTGACTTGATGAGTTTTTGTTCCCTTTTTGGCATATGCTCCTACTTCAGCTTCACCCTAGCTGGTAGGGATAAAGCTCTACTTGAGCTCTCCACTTTAATCCCATGGTGGCACGAAGAAGTGTTCAGAGGTAGTGAGTCAGGCAGCCCTTTCTCACCCACAGGCAGCTGCCTGTTGGGTTTGTGGTCTCCACCGGCAAAACGCGACGAACCTTCATTTCACTAACCTTAACACAAGGCTTACAGTGTTCTCCATTTCAGTGAGGTTGCCCTCAGTCCATCCTTTTGTTTTCAAACCCTAAAGCCTCTTTAGTTTCGGGATTCCCCATTGTTTTTGACAGCAGCTGTTGCTGATCGCCTGGAGATCACCCACTTTCCTCCTCGAGGCGGGGTCCATGGATGCTTTAGATACAGCCTCAGTGCAGACGGCACGTCCAGACCTGGCGAGAGGGCAGAGCACGGGGCAGAGAGCCAGCAGGAGAATTTCCCTGCTGCAGGAAGGAGACAGCCTTGCCTCGTGAGTCAGGGCCACGCACCTGCAGAGCCAAGGCTGTGCTGAACAGCAGCCGTCCCTACCGAAAAGGGCATTTGTTCAAGACAAGCGCTCAGCAAATATCTCATCTACCCCACAAATTGGCAAGTGGCAGCTCATTTAGACCATGCCACATATCAGCTGGAGGGAGGAGATGTGAAATATGGCGACACTGGAAATCCCACAGAAATGCTGAGAAAAACAAAACTACCCTCCAGAATACTTAGCTTTTTTTTTTTTTTTCCCCTCTCTGAATAAAGGAAATTTTTCTACTCTCAACAGACAGGGGAAGAAATTACATCGCCTGTAGTAATGCTGCCCTGAAGGAGGAACTAACCTGGTTCACTCTGGTGTAACGGAGAGCAAAAAGTTGCCGAGGTGTGGAGGGCTCACATGCTGCTCACACTGGCTCTTCTGAAACAATATTCACCAAATCAGCACAGAAAAATGCCTGACACCCAATCACTAAGCCAAGATAACATAGCCTAACAAGAATATAGTCTTCAGCCTGACATTCCTTTGAAGATGTGCAGCATTCACTAATTCACATGACTTGATTTTACTTGATTTTAAGCAATAAAAAAGTAGATAGGGCCCCTAAAGTACATAGCTGTATATGCATGACACCTCTTAGAGGCTCTGAAATAGTGATGCTTGCTGCCTGCTGCTTTCTTACTCCCTTCTCCCCATTCTCTCTGGCTGCTGGGGTGGAATTTCCCTGGTGACTACACAGGCAGTTTGGCAGCTGTGCTTATGCCCGGGGCTCCCTGCACGCCTGGGAGATCCTGCAGGCGTGGGGCAAGCCTGGTGCTTTTGGAAAGCGTTAGACCTACCATGTGCACGATGCTCGGGCAGAGCAAACATGTGCCTGGAGTTTCCAGACCTCCTGCTGAAAGGCCCGTGGCGGGGGATCTCCCACGATATCTTCCACCCCGACAACCCAGCCCTGAGGGACCCTGGCATGGTTTATCTGGAGGGGCTTTACAGCTCTCGGTGTCCAGCTGTGATCTCCCAGGGACCAGGCAGGCTGAATGGGCCAGAACGTCATTGCAACGAGACCTGTGTGAAATTCAGGAAGGGCACATGAAGCCTGTGGTCTGGTTTGGGGTTTACACTAGGCCAAGGGAGATGACTATCTGATACACTCAGTAGTTTATGATTTCTGAAACAACACCTTACTATATCAGTTCCCCCTCCTTTGTCATGAGAGAAAAACTCACAGTTTCCTAACTGAAAGTTCAGTCTAAACATAAATGCCACTGAAAGCCCAGCGAGACCTTTGGTTTTCTAGTTTCACCCTCCTAAGCTGTGGGGAAGATTATGCAACAGGAACACTGGGGTGAATCATCTGGCATTGCAGTAAATTAGGAAATGTTTGCTGCGATGTATTTGTGTAGATGATCTATTTGTGGTGTGTTTTTTTCTTTTCCAGTGGATCTTACTGTCTTCAGATATCAAGCAGTTGCCTGTTGCCCTTGTCTGAGCTAGGAAAAGGCTCATCAGTAGGTACTATAGCTCGGCTTTGGAGAAGAAGGTAGTGATGGCAGCTGTTGTAAGGAAATAATGCTAAAGAAATTCTGAATGTCCTTGCTCAGCATTTTTTCCCTGTGAAATTTTTTGGCAAGTCTTTGAATCACTCACTTTGTTTCTCTACTGCAACTCTTGACAACATACTAACCCATTAGGCACCACAGCACTAAGGGGGTCAAGGCGATTTTCCGCAAATGTTTGTTCTTGAAGCACAAAGCTTGGCAAGATCACAGAGACTATTCTAAGAGAGCCTGAGTAGATCAGAGGAAGGACAAAAAGAATGTAAGAAGAATCATGAGTCAGGCTCATCCCTCCTTCCTTGCAGCTTGTTTTGTTTTATGGCTCAAAAATAAATGTATACTTGTCTTGGAGCATGAGAATTCACAAGCTGAGTCTTCCCTTTCCAAATTTAAGGACAGAAATAACTTTTGGAAGGAAACTGAAAGGTTAAGAGAACTATGAATATTGTGAGAGTCAAAGTAAAACCATGAGAACTGGAAGCACTACCAAGGACATTTACCAGACACTTGGTTAAGATATGTGATGCCATAAATAACCTCTACATAAAAATGTGAGCCTTAGTTGCAATTTCATTTCTACTTACTCCTTGTACCACTACATATTTTTAAAGTAAAGGACTAGAAGGTGGAAATTCCTGCAAACATCTAAAGCTAGACCAGAAATTCTGCAAATGAGCTCCCCTGTTGTTAAAAGGTACAGTCCTGAGTTAGGACATTTCTGAGCTACACAATCTGTTATGCTTGATATAAAATTAAATTCTAGACAAATAAAAAGGGGCATGAGCTTATTAGCTTGCTCTTTATAGGACTTCATGTTCATTTCTCCAAACAAGAAAATATGAACTTATTTTGCCATGGAAATCAAATAAGGCATCAAAGCCCAATTTCCTAAAGACAGTATCTATCAGTTTCTTCGAAGCAGACATTTTTATGACTAGCTGTGTTAACAAATCCAAACTAAGTATCCAATCTGTCAAGGAGAAAAATAAGTTTAGAATGAAAGTAAGTATTGCTCGTTAAACTTTAATAGCAAGGCATTTAAAAGAAGAAAACCATCCATTATAATGTTGGTGGAATAGTGTGTTGTCAGATTCTCCAGAGAGGATTTTTATCATGATGTTTAAATATATTATATTAAGGGATGGTTGTTACTCTGTTTTCTAAACAGAAGACTTTTTAGAGGAAAAGTTTATAAGCAATGTATGGCCACTTGTGAAAATTTCCTTAACCATACAGCACTTAAAAAGAATAGTGCTGGACACTAATGCTACCTGTCCCAAAGCAGGTGGCACAGGGGAAGAGCTGTGCTGATGCAAAGCTGAACAAAGCAGCATGTATAAACATCAAGAGGAGAGCACAGAATAGCCTTGAAAGGTTTATTCTATTTTTTTTGAACCTGCAGGATCAAAGATTTCTGTGATTAGCATCTGCCATTAGAAAAAAGAGTCATTGCATTAGGCCTTGGTGATGAATTTAGACCCATGCTGGTAAATCCTGAAGATAGATAGATAGATAGATAGATAGATAGATATATCCCTTTGCCTGCTTATCATATCTGAATTTTGTGTCCTGATTGATCTCTG
>JAVJGJ010000060.1:5235040-5249869 GCA_035590215.1 Microhierax caerulescens
AGATAGATAGATAGATAGATAGATATATCCCTTTGCCTGCTTATCATATCTGAATTTTGTGTCCTGATTGATCTCTGATTTACATAGGGTCACAGCCAAAGTTCTCTGATTTACACAGCCAAAGTTCATAACTGTCTGTCTTGAACAGCAGGTAGGTCCCTATCAGAGTTTTAAGGAACCACCCCTCCCCTCCTGCACCTGAGGCTGGTTTCAGAAAAGGTCACCTGGATAAGCCAGATGGATCCTACTTTATTGGAATGTTCCCCTTTCCATGGCTCCATCCATCAGGTTAAAACTTCAGATATAATGTACCCTCTGCCCTGACTTCCATTGCAACTCATGGGTCCCTGACTCAAGTCATCCCTGCTCTTGCAAAAGAGCTCTCCCCTTTAAAGCCTTTGTATTTATTGAAGATATATGGGAGTGATTCAGTTTTTGTTATAACTACTTCCACACCCAGAAATCCACCATAAAAAAATGAAAGAGCTACAAAGACTCAGTCAAGCTTTCTCCTTGGGAATCTCAGCGCAGTGACTGTAAAGGACAGCGCTCCAGGGATGGTGGTCTCCCTGCTGATGGATGCAGTGCTCAGCCCTATCTTCAGCCATCTCTACCTGATACCACAAGAGCATGCAAACTCTTTGAACCAAAGATTACCGCCTCTGCAATCTTCAGTGGTTTAATACCTTTAATATCACCGTCTCGTCTCACTTTCTTTAGTTGCAAAACAGCATGAGGTCACTACAGTCTCCTTGAGTAAAATGCAGCTATTACAGTTGATGCTACAGCTCGGCCTCAATGCTAAGTATTGGTGAAACCTTTGACAAACTTTTGTCAATTGGGTTGAAAATTTCATGTCAAAGGCCTGCCATGGTCTGGTTTGCCTTGAGCTTTTATTTGCTTTTTTGATTTAAATGAAATGAAGTGAAACAATTCAGCTGTTCCTGAAATGAGGACAGAGTAAAGTAGGTTATTTTGCCTTTCTTACAATAACTCTGTTCACTTTTCCTCTGAGAAACATCCTTACTGTCCAGAAGAGAAAGTGGAAATTTGGCAAGGGAAGGGGAAAAAAACCCTCAAAACCCACTCAGATTTGCCCAAGTTACAAAACTATGAAGCGCTGCAATTTGGGAAGGCTCAGAAGGGACCTGCTGGATAAGCATCTGCTTGTGCTCTGTGGATGACCTGGTCTGGCAGACCTGGCTTTGCCACCACAGCTTGCGGGTGCTGTGGCAATGTGGGTCCAGTGGCCTCATGTCCTACAGGTGGAGAGCAGCTGGAAGCTGTGGTGATCTTGCAGAATAGAATTTGGTCAATTAAACTAGGAATTTATGCCAGTGCAGGAGAGGAGAGAGGGCAGAGAACTTGGTTATGCATTAGAGAACGGAACAGGAGATACATGCAGAAGGGGAGTGGGGAGGAAGACAGGACTGTCAGTGAGTAGTTGTGGAAGGAACCAGAGAAGACACAGACCCGGTGATCTGTCTGTGTCATTCTACTGTGGCCCCTACAAAACCATCTATTACAGATTATATTACCAAATCCTTGTTTTCTCCTCAGTTTCTATCAGCAGACAGGCAAGACCCCATTAAGGGGTGAATTAGGATTGCAAGGGATGGAGGCTGTCACCTGATGGGCCCCTACACCACTTGTTGCAGGAGGTGGGAAGCGTGTACCAAAATAAGGAGGAAACTAGAAGGAGAACCATTTAATGCAGCTGAAAACCAACTTGGAAAAAATACCTGTTAAATCTGTGCCTCCTCTGCCACAGAATTGTTGAGCAGAATTAGGCAAGTCACTTACATAAAATATTCCCAGATGGTCACTAAATGTACATTCTTCATTCGCTGAGTTCCTGGCTCCTGGGCTTGGAGAAGCTGCAGTGCTGCACGGTGCTACAATCACAGACATACTGTGTCCAAAATCAGAGTTAGTGAATACTCTTGAACTTGATTTCTCTTTGCCTCAAATGTCATCTACAAACCAAGCATAATACCACCCCCACATCTCACAGGGGAATGGTGAAAAATACATTTGCCAATGCTTGTCATCAGTGCCCTAAGAGAACTCATAAGGAAATGAATAATTCTGTCTTCATAGCAGGATTTGACGAGTGTGCAGCAAATAAGGCATGGGGCCCCACATTGCACAACAAGAAAGAACAAGAGGTTGAATAATGGTTCGCTAAGCAAGTTTGTACATGGAAGGAGACAGGAGCCCTACAAGGAAAATTGTGCATAGTCATACAGTAGAAGACAATATCATAACACAAGAGCACATATACATTCAAGTAGATTCAGTGAGCATCATTCTTTCTTAGTGGCATTTCCTACCTTTTGAGTACTCGAGTTTGTCACCGTTTCAGTGCTTGATTTTGATGCTTGAGTACCAAAATAAGTCTTTCTGTGAAAAAGAAGCATTGTTCAAGTCAGAGAGGAGGTAGATACCTTGTGCACAATGAAGAGGGTTAGGGGTCACTTTGGGCTGGAAGGGATTTTTTGGCTTTTGGTCTCTGCCTACAAATTGTTCCCTGCCCACACCTCCCCGAACAATTGTCTAGAGAGTTTCCTGTTCTCAGAGCCACCACAAACCTGGGCAGAAGCTGCTGTGCTTGCCTGCACTCATGTCACCTTTCTTGGGACACCAGCAGGTAGACACCCATGCCACTTCTGGGGAGGCTGCGGGGAGCTGCCCGGTCTCAGGCCTTGCTAGAACATCCCTAAAGTCTTAGAGGAGCATCTGCCAGATGATGCTGCTCTCCCAGTCACCTGCTAAATACTGCTCACTGACCTCTTCCAGCACAGACCCCATGGCTGTGGCTCAGGCTTTGCAGTGTGGTGGTAGGGGTTTTCTTCTGTGCCATGGACCTGTATGCTGGGGAGAGTGGTGGTGGGTTGCTTGTGTCTGAAACTGGGCTTACAAACTGGAGTCGAACAGCTCTGCACGGACAGTGGTAATGTGTATCTGCACTCAGCTTAACACCAGATTAAGGCTGGACCCCTTGCTCTACCATGCCAGCAAGCCCCAATAGCACACAGCTGCTCGCCAGACACGTGTCAGACATATGAACGAAAAGACTCACAGTTTCTCCATCAGCACCGCAGCGACACAGGTTGGAGTTCACTAGCACGACATTTGATTTTTTTCTGCTTGAGATTTGAGTAGCTCTGTTCCACCTCCATCAACAACAGCCTTGATCACACCCATGGCAAATGGCAGAACTCCCATGTGTTGCAGAGGGAGCTGTGTTGGAGCAGGAGCTTTTTTTCAGCTGAGTTGTGCAAAGACTTTTTGTCAGGCTCAGCAAGAGCATTGGGAATATACAGTCTTACATGTCAGTCCCTGAGCAGACTGCATATGGGTATGCCTACTATGACCCACCGTAAGGTTTCGGACCTTGCCTTTGAAGCAGAGGGTGATGCCTCACGTAGAGCACCGTCCACCGCAACTCTGTGATGCCAAGTTTCTTCCACCGCTCCCTTCATTTTGAATGGATTTTGAAGTGCTCATCAGCTGCCAGACTTGAACTAATGGTACTAGTCAGTTGAATAAAACAAGGAGAAAACCCGGTGTAAATCAGAAGTATTATTTGTCACGTATCTGGCAGCACAAGGGCTGTCTTATGGTATCTGGGTCCCTGGAGAATATACTTTCCTTCCCTGCTTTCCCTGGAGATGTACGCAGTGATTTGCAGCCACTTAGATACAAAATGTTGAATGTGAAGATAAATAATTTTTAAAACAAGTGACCTTAATCCAGGGATGACAGGGAGACCTGTCAACCTTGGCTCTATCTCAGGTTTCCCTTCTGAGGTTGCTGTAGTAATCTCCAGCTTATAATGCTGAAGGCTGGGGGAATCAGAGAGACTTGTGATCCTTGTGCGTGCTCTCTGCCCAGCTGCATAGTTTAGCTTTTCCCTCCTGGGTCAATCTTTAGAAGGACTTAATCAAGGCTGATAAACCTAGAATTAGATTTACCAGCTCTGGGAGGAGTGTGAGCATATCTCCTCATCTCTCCTCTGCCTTGAGGGTGCATCTTTATTCAGCCAGTAGTGGTTGGAAACCAGAATTCTTGCATGTTTAGGAGCTGTGTGGACAGACATGCAGGAAGGGAGCAAAATAAACGTGTTGGTTTGTGCTGTGTTTGAGTCTACGTTTCCATTGACTCCACCAGGTTTTGGATCAGTCCCTAGATGGTAATAAGGGTAGTGGGAGACAGTCTCATTATCACAGAAGTGCCGTTATACTTATGATGAATGCCAGTAAGGATAATTTCCTGTCCTCTGCAGCCCTCTCTGTGTCTTCTCTGCCAGCAAATCCCATGGGGAAGGGAGTGTCTCCTCTTCTGTGTTTGTTTAGTGCCTAGCACAATGAGGCTCTCTTCCAGTTGGGGCCACTTGATGCTACCACAGTACAAATAATAATGATTCTAATAATAAAATGCGAACTTCAATGGGATGTGGGTCACGCTGCTCAGAAGTGTTGGCCTTTCTTGCTGACTTGCTTCCTCCCACTTCCTCGCTTCCTCCTCCAGTAGAAGAGCACTTCTACATCATCAATTCCCAAAGGTGGTTGTCCTCACTGTTGTTTGGCTCTGCAGGAAGCACCATTGCTTAAGACACTTGGCCTTCATTATTTTTTATTTTATTTTATTTTTTTCCACTGATGTGCTGCAGAAATTTTCTTTCCACACCCTTCACTTCCCGGGAATGTCTGCCTGCTTGGATCATCTTCCCGAGCACGGCACGGCTTGCACACTGTGAACAGGCACTGCATTTGCAGCAAATACGGCTTTCTCCAGCCCTGAAGACAAGGAAGGAGCAGAGATACGGCGCAGGGGCACAAGCTGGCAGGTCAACAGAGCTTGTGACACTTCCAGCTGGGCAGTGGGGTTTCTCAGCAGAGGACAACAGCCCTGGGTATCGGACTAGGGAGCAGTGGGTGGGCGAGCGCTTGGGTAACTTCTTCCCACAGCACTTTGTGGATGCGGTGGCAGCCAGTTTAGCTTTGTGACCAGGGCTGGTTTCAATTTTGTTTTTCACTGAGCACTTCATTGACAAAAATGGCTCTTGGCTGAAGTACTTCTTTGTTTTGCTTGGAATTTTCCTAGGTTTTGGACAAAACTGCACATAAGGAAGGGTTTTGATTTTCTATCACTTAATCTGCTCTTCTAATGGAAAAATGGAAGCTAAAGGAAAAAAAGGACACCTAAATTGATGTGAGGCCTCATTAAAAAGATAGAATAATCAAGGAATGAAATCTGTGAAAATTTTTTAACTGAACAAGCATTTTTGCAGAGAATATATATAACATTTTCCAACCAGCTTTACAAGTGACCTGTAATTAAAGAGGAGTCCAAGCCACAGAGTTCAGAACCAGACTTTCCCCAGCTTTATGGGTGTCCCTGTCTGGGTTTGGTTCAGCCCAGTAGGAAGCGTGCCAGGAGCTGAGATCCAGCTCCCAGCCTCTCCCAAGGCCAGACAGAGATGGTTTGGAGGCACCTCTTCATACAGAGCATCAGCTCTGGCAGGCGGGGTGAGCATCCCACTCTGGCCCAGAGGAGCTGGCTTGCTTCCACCCTGCCCCAGCCCTAGGCAGGGAAAGCAGGACAGACGGAGGTGTCTGTACAGCTCCCAGCATCACGCTGGGAACGCTCCCTGCTATAATACGATTAATGAATCACCACAGCAAATCATTAAGCTTTGCAAATTACAGCCAACTGCAGAAAAAATGAAGAGTGAAAGAGAAGAGGTAAGGAGAGAAAGCAAAAGGAAGGGAATTGCACAGATTTTATTTGAAAAACAACAGTAGTTGCTTTCAAGCCACAAGCTGCCAGATAAATCCAAGGGATTCCACATTCACCTCTGAATGGCAGTAGGAGAGGCAGTTAGCGTGGCCAGGCTGTGTCCAGGGGTCTGGAGAAGGGTCTTAGGTCTCCTTGCATTTGGTGCAGTGCGGAAACATTTGTGACACCCTCAAGGTATGTATTTCTCTGCTAGATATTATGGGACAGGTTTTCAAGCAAGCTTCACATCTTGGATGCTGACCTCCTTAGAAAATCTGGCCCTGCCAGTTGCTGCCAAGTTCCTGAAACACTGGCTCTGGGCGATTTTGGAAATATGGCCACACCTGTCCTCATTTCGCATCGCTATCAACTTCAGAAAATCTTTAGATTGGCGTGATTTCAGCATTGTTTTTAATTCTTTCTGCCAGGTGTTGTTTGTGGAAACATGCTGTCCTCGCCGCAGCGCATTATGTCTCAGAACAACTTAATCTTGTGTTTTGGACCCAAACCAATGTGCCATTCCTACAGGCTAATAAAAATGCTTATTTTATTTTCTCCATGTGAGTATGCTGGGGTGGTTTGAAAGGGATTCCAGGGTCTGATGAAAGCGGGCTACCTGTCTTGCTCCTTGTTGAGACTGGTTGGGGCAGACTGCCAGCAACAGCTGCTTCTTAATTGCAAAGGCACTTATCTTGTTCTGACACCACATGCAAACATTAATGGTTTTCTGCAAATATGAATTTGGAGATTCACTCTATGGGCTTTCAAAAGCCATAGGTATTTCTTAGTGTACCAGAAGAGTTAGATGGAGGAGCAAAGTCTTGGGGACACATCTGAATGGAGAGACACACCGGAGCCTGATATTACCTGTTAAGCTGGTGACACAAAATGGTCTTGTAGTACCAGGCATTTTCAAGCATAGGTAACAAAGGCCAGAAGCCAGAGCCAAAATGACAGGTATCGATGTCATTAATGGGGAAATTATCTTTGGAGAAAAGAGGTTGGCCCTAGTTGGGCTACACGCTGCACGAGCCTACCTGAGGCTATGGGGGATGTTTGGCCCCCCAGGCAGTGAGGGGCTTCGTAGCTGCCTGAACAGTGTCTCTAGGAAGAACCTCAAAATATGAAAAAGCAGATCAGCCAACACAGTGGTGGTGGTCCTGGGATCAGTACCCACCTGGAGACACAGTAGTTCAGGGCATGGTACACCCACCCATTTTGCAGGTGAGTAACTGAATCACGGGTGGAAAAAACACTGCCTGGCTGTGCTGGAGCTGCCCCATCAGGGGAACAGCCGTGCTGCTCGTGCACGGTGAATGTAAGTGATTCACTAATTTTGGAGACATAGTTTTGCAAGATCAGGAGATTTTTAGATCCGTGAGGCTTAGAGTTTCTGGCAAAAGGATTCCAGCACTGGCACACAGCTGCCTGCTGGCCAGTCCTAGCTGAGAAGCCTTTCTTCCACAGTTTCAATCTTAGTCTATACAAACACACCGCTAGTTTGCTCCTTGATCTCCTACTCAATCCTCTAAACCCCCAGCTGCATTTTGTATAGGCACAGACCGGTGAGCTAAGATTAATAATTAAGGTTAAAGAATTAATCCAATATATTCAGCAGTATGGAACGAAATTGGATTAATTTCATGCAAAACTATGCAGGCAGGATGTTTTAAGTCACGCTGTGAGAGAGAATAAACAGATAACTGCCTGGCACTGATTCCTTTCTCGCTTCCAAACCCTAGTTACCACCGGCTGAAGCTCCTCTGACTTAGACCAGCCCCGTTAAACACAGGTGCTGCGGGGCGGTAAGAGGTGGTAACTCACACACTTTGTCGCGATGATGCCAGGATGAAGTTGTGACTGACCAACCTGGTTAGTGACAGCTGTGCCTGGCAGCAATCTAGCATTTTAAGCCTTTTCACAAAATTGTCCCTTTGAGGTGGTGGCAGTGGCTCGAGGTTTATCTTGGAAATGTAAGTGCACCAAGTAGGACCACCAGGAGGCATGATCTGCAGCAGCTACTCATTAACTTCAGGGGACTCCTTCTTTTCTTAGACCAGTTCAAGAAAGAGCAGAATCAAAGCTTTTGCTTTGAAAACATCTGAACTAACTCAGTTTGAAAATCAAATACCAGTGGGAATCTTCAACTGAGCAGCACTGGCCCAGCTTCCTCACCCACACACGGTCATCCCCGGTGACTTCAGGGCTTCCTCCTGAACTACCTAGGCTTGGGCAGCTCATCAGGATCTGCTCTCACTTACACCAGTGTAAGTCACTGGTTATTTGAGTCCCGGACACGTCTGTGTCGAGGCAGCATTGGTTTCTGCACATTCTATATACGCGACCTGCCGCCCACGCCTGCTCCAATACCCATCTCTAATTTTCCACCCAAGGAAGCCCGTCTGCGTGTTTGGGCGGGAGTGTTTCTCAAGATTCCCAGCGCTGCGTGGCTTGCAGCAGAGCGTTTTATTTTTGGTCCTAATCCCTAAAGCCAAAACCCCGCTCCTCCCTTTGTCCGATGGCCAGTGCTGGGAGGCTGCTGTAAACATCGTCTGAGGAGGGAGCAGATAGGGAGGAGAGCTGGGAGCGGAGCTCCGGCTGCAAGGAGGGGCTGCAGGGATGGCTATGATACATCCCTGTTGGTGTTACTATGATTTATAATTAAGGTTTCCCTGGTGTAGACATGAGATCACCAGGAAAGGGGACCTTGAAATATCTCTGTTTCTTGTTCGGGGCATGACATTTAAGATTACCCCTACTAAAGAGAGTCCTTGAACAGAAAACAGCAGCTGGAATAGTCAGTGTTGGTCATCAGCTCTCTGTCTACCTCTCTCTCATCCTCAACCCCATGAGAAATCCTCTGGAATTTAAGAGGATTAAACAATAGCTTCGAGAAAGATTGAATTGAGTCATTGCTGTAAAAAAAACCTCCTACGATGTAGGAGAGTGATCTTTCTAAAGCTTCCTTTCAAAAATCTGTAGTGGGTTAATCCTTCTGCATTACATTAAATGGATGATTCAAACGATTCATAAACAAAGGGCAGGTCTGCTCTGGAAACTTTCCCTTCCACAGCTTCCCTGCTTAGGAGTATGGCTTTTCCCCACCGTTATGGACCAGCCAAAGCCCCGCACCATACTGCTGCCAGGCCAAGGAAGACCTTTGGTGCCATTACCTTATGGCATTCTCATATAGGGAAACACCTCCCTCGCCAGTACAAACCCTTTCCATCACGGGACAGTTTGCTGGTACCACACATTGGAAGCCACTAGTGAGGACAAGACCTCAGTGAGTCTGAAGCTTTGTTTGAGACCAAAAGTATAATGCCAGGATTGGGAAAAGGTGCTGCTAGCCGGTGCAGTGAGTTCCCTTGTGAGCATGTGCCACTGCAACGCCAGGAGATAAAAGAAAGGTAAAGGATCTGATAAACCCCTTCCCCTTCCTGATCCCAGCATGCAATATGTAACACTGGTGGGTCTGAAATGCATCTTCACTCAAATTATTTCCCTCCTTTCCACTTGCTGAGTTGCCTGGGGCTCTTTTACTTTTTCTTTCTTTCCCTTAAACAGATGAACCTCTCGCACCACACATGCACAGTCTGTTTGCAGAGTTTACAACTTCCTAATTTTTCTTCAAAGCAAGAGTGAAACTCCACAGTTGAAGCAGAATGGGGATGAGCAAACACTTGCTGCCTGAGTGATACAGAAAGGAAAGCAGTCCAGAAAGGGAATAAGCACATACTGCAAATGTATCTGGTGTCTGAGCCACATCTAGGCACTAAAATAAGTAAATGTACTTAACTGAATCCTGAATGGGCTTGATGTTGAGCAATGCTGAAGGACTGTGCTGAGTCAGTGCCCTGGATGACACAGAGAAGCAGCAATTGGCCTTATTCCTGCTCAGAATGGCCTTTGCTGGGTGCCTGGGAGCCTGCTGCCTGCTTGGTGCGGCTGCTGTCCGTACGCTGAGGGTGACCCCCTGGCCAAGGGGTTCCTCCATCGAACCGGGGCTGCGTGCTGGGAGCAGAGGAGCAGATCCAGGGCCCATCTATCCCCAGAGAGAGGGCTCTGCACTGGGCATTTCTGAACAGCTCCAGTCGTCAGCTGCAGTGAGCACTGAAATCTAACAATTTGCCCAAAAGCATGTTTGGGTTTTTTTCTCCTAGACCCAAATTTCCAGCACTAGGAAAAGCTGGAGTGTGATGTTCAGGTGGTTTTACTCCCCGCCCAGGCACACTGTAATGGAAAAATACCTGGGCACTGGCTGCAGCGTGGTTTCAGCAAGGCACTCTCGTCCTGCTCACTCCTTCCACTCCAGGCAAGGTGTAAATCTTCAGGTGCAACCCCGCTTGCTGAGGGCTCATGTTGGAAAGCTTCACACTGTGCTTCGAAGCCTTCAGTCGGGGCCAGGAGTCGGTGTCAGCGCATCCCTGGCGATGCCAGCAAAGCCTCTGTTTACCTGGCTGCCTGACACGCTCAAAGTGAATATTATTGTTTTGTCAGTCGAATACTGGGGCTCCACTGAGGAATATTTTCCATCTGCAAGGGGAAAAAAAAGTCTCTGTGAGTTCCAGCCAGCCTGCTCAGACAGAGGGGACTGATCCAAGGTGCTGGCTTTCCACATGCGCAGACTTCTCTCCACAATACCCTGGAAGCGACATTAATTATCCCAGGTGCTGGGATAGTTCACCACGTGTGTGCCAGGAGAGTGAGGATAGCACGAGTAGGGCATGGAAGGGATGTGAAACAACTCTTCTGTTGTATTCACACTTTCCTATACAGCACTTTTTTGTTTTTACTCTGATGGAGCAGTAAATCTGCCCCTCTTTCTCCTGCATTCCCAGCACTGCACAGACACAGGCTATATTGCTTACTGGAACTGGCTTGCCCAAAAGTTTTTCATTAACATTTTACCATGAAAAAATATACACATCAGCCACACAAGCATGTGGTTTCAATCCATTAAAACACTGATTCATAACGTGTTTAGCAAACATTTTCTCCTGCATCTGCAAACAATAGCTACTTCCAGACTTTCACTGGCCCATGATTGCTGCTGCTAAACGAGTTAGCCTCCCCAAAACCAAAAAGGTGGTTTCTTTCTGAGTGACACCTGCCCCTCCAAATGGCTCTGCCTTGCTCCTGCTTCTCAGCTAGTGCTGGGAGTGCACTATCCCCACCAGCTCGGAGGGGCTGAGATTTAACCCTCTGCCCTCAGAAAATGGGAAAGTCACAGCTGTCTTTGGGACAGCCTTCGGCAGCACATCCCGGGGCTGCAGTGGATGAGAGACTCCGACAGCTCCCAAAAGGGCCTTGGTCCATCCAAGATCCTTCAAAAATGAAGTATAGGGGGAAAAAAGGGAGCCTATGGCCAGGGTGAGGCACACATGTCTGCTTGTTTGGGGTGACTGAGCACTGGCAGCATCCCCGAGCAGGTCAGCCTTTTGTCCTTGGCATCCCCCAGCAGGTCTGTGTTTCGTCCTTGGCAGCGGAGGTGACTCACCGGCAGCGCCTCAGTGCCGGCTGAAATACCAGCTCCTAACTGAACCGCTCACGACAGCTGTTAAAATAACCTGAGATGAACAGAACCATCAATTGCCTGAAAAACAGCAGCAGCCCCTTCTTTGGGGCTGGTGCCTGCAGAAGTGAGGTGGCTGCGATGGCACGACTGATGGCACTGGGGCCAGGGTAACCCCTGAGCCACAACAAGGAGGACCCAAAGACAGTGACATTCCTACAAATTCAGGAAAAGCCTGAAGCCCCCCTTCCCTGTGTGGCACACACATACCCCCCGAAGCAGATTTTACTCACTACTCTGAGGAGGCAGAATTACTCACAGGTGGTTCTTTTCAAAAATACATATGGGCTGAGGCTGAGAACATATGGTCTGATGGCATATTAATAACAGAGAGCCGAGGTTCCCTGTTACTCACACAGCGACAAAGCAGATTGAGGGAAAGACACCTTTAACAAGGAATGCCTACTGCCCTGGCGTGCATGAATCACCCCTAACGAGGCCACCCTGTTCCCGCAGCCCTGCCTAATAAAATTAGCCATTTATGGGTATGTGGAGATTGGGGTTGTCATTTGTTTTTGGGGTTTTTTTTTCAATCCCTTGTTTAGATGCTAGGGATGAAACCACAGACTTTCTCCCCCATTACTCCAGGATTAAAGCACATTTTTGTGGGATACATATAACAAAGCCCATGTAATGCCTGGAGAAGGAGTTTTGGTCACTGTTTCCCTATAGCTATCCCCAGTGCTGATGCTTGTGGATGAGGAGGATGCTCTACCACATCCCCTGTGGGGCTCACCGCGGTGCCAGCCTGGTCATTCCTTACTCTGGATTAACTGACCTCCTTCCCCCCCTTAGTCACCTTTTCCTCCTCTTCCTTCGCCCTTTCTGCCCAGCTGTATTTGTTGCGGGTGAAGGCATGATGACTCTGTAGTCATTTTTCTGTGACCACCTCTGTTCTTAATTACCAATTATAAGTGAACGCACACGGCCCAGCTCCCATGCTGGCACACACAGCCCCAGACCTGGACCAAGCTCTGCCTCTCGGGTGCACAGTCACAGCTCTCGGAGGACACCCAGGATTAAAACGTGCCCCGCTGACCCTCCTTCCCTGCTCTGCACCGGGGGACGGAGCAGCCTGTAATACTGATTTACGGGACTGTGAGAAAACCAACCCTGTGCACAGCGCCTCGCCTCACCCCCAGCTCCGGCCAGCAGGGAGGATTTCCTAACTCCGTGATAATCTTACTCTTATCTCCTCAATCCTGGGAAAAGATCAAACAGGCTGCAGCTGGGAGCGGTGCTGCTAAATCCAAGCAGCGCTGGACAGAGATGCCTCAGCCGTCGAGCTGCGTGCCTTGCACGCTGCAGCTGCACACATTCGGCGGGATGAACGCCCAGCAAAGCCGAGGGTGGTCCCTAGCTCTCCTGCAGAAGGAGCGGGTCCCTCTGCAAGGGCAGGGAAGGCTTTTCCCCGAAGACAAGACCCAGCTCACGCCCACAGCACCCACCTTTGGACCTGCAGCTTTCAGTGTTGAGAGGTGCTTCTTGCAAAACATGCCCGGGACTGCACCAGTGCCAATCAAACCATCTCAGTTTTGATGTCAGAAGTGCCCTGAAGCACATTTGCCAAATTAATAAACTGGATTTAGCTTCTTTGGTGTGGAGAAAGAGGATGGGGACTGGAGAGGATGCAGGTAACAATACGGACTTTATTTTGTCCTGTGTTAAGAGCTGTGACTTGTCTCAGGTTGCAGCATAAGACAGGAAGAAAGAGTAAACTAGCAGTGAGCCAGTGTTCCCAGTGGAGAGCCCCAGAGATGCTCAGACCCAACCGAACTGGAAAGGAAAAGGGCCACAGCTCTGGAAACAGCACCAGAAATGGGGGGAGAGGCAACCCCCTCATTGCTGCGACATTGGACCAGTACCACCCACTTCAGCAAAGTGTGCCTACTTGGCTAATTAGATTTTCCTAAAATTAAAGTCAATTGGAAATCACAGCCCCTTGGAATTTGCCTAAAAAGAACAAAACACCCCCTGCCTCCTCCCCAGCATCCTCTCAGAAGGGTCTGTACTTTCAGCATGCTCCGGGGAGGCTGCTGGCTGGGCTGGGCTCTCGGGAGAGCAAAGCACAGCAACCTCCCTCCCGTTTCCTCCATACCAAGGGAAAGCTCAGCGTGCTCAGGGTGAAAATCCAGCTGGATAAAATAAATGTCTAATCTCTTACAACACATAGTAAAACAAAGGTGCATGGAAGATTGACTTTTATCGCGAATTTGCCACAGTTGATTTTTCCAGCTAAGGATGTTCCTTCTCTGCTGGGCCTTAAATTTGTCCGCATGAAAGCACTATGGAAAGCTGAAGCAAATGAGTGGAGGTGTGAAATCAATATACATAAACTCAATGGCCATAAGCCCCAAGGCTGAGCCTTTAGTTTGCTGCGCTTCATGCAAAATGAGCTGAGACCCCTCTATTTGACTCCAGGCGAGCCTGCAGACAGACCTTTCACCTTCCACCTTTGCTAATTCATCTTTGCTTTGTGTTAATGGGACAACAAATTCAGCTTTTAGTCCTCAGAACAGATCTAATCACTGCAGGCAGGGAAGAGGCAGGGTGCCCTGCCATGCTCTGCAGTCAGCCTGGGGAAGGCAATCTCTATCGGAAAAGCTCAGAAGGTTTTGGCAGGATATTTTAATTCGATATTAAATTTCCTTCTAGCCCAAAAGATACTGTGCTATCTCCACACATGTGTTCTGAGCCAGACCCTCAGCTGGAACCTACCCGTGTGGCTGCAATGGCTTTTAAAGGGCAATTGTATTCATTAATGCTCTGGCCTCTTACTAATTCATGTGTTTCACTTTTATGAGTTTCTCAGGTTTAAATAAGTTCTTATGTTTGTTAGAAGGAGCTGTGAGCAGGAAGATGGTGGTTAGAGAGGAGCCAGCGCAGCAGGATGAGTCCTGCCCTGCATCCAGCCTCTGCACCGCACATGGGAACTCAGGAACTCCAGGAACTTCATGAAGTGACTCTGCATGAGGATATGCCAAATTACTGGTGGGTTATTTGTGAAAATCAAAGAAGAAGGGGGAAAAAAAAGCTACAAAAATATTTAATTGGTGGGAAGATTAATCTGGGGAGCACAGCTCAAATTAGAGTGACAATTACTTTTTTTTTTTTAAAAAAAAAAGGATAGATTTTGAAATATAAATAATGAGAAATAGTTATTGTAGGAAAGGGCCAGAGGAGATGTCTTGCTTTCCTTAGAGGAAGGACCTCAGCACCAAGTACTACTTGAAAAGATTACATTCAAAGCACAACATTTTGAAGTATCTTCTATGTAGTAAGAAAATACTTCATTTTCTGCTCCTAGACTGTACCCCAACGTGTGAAGTGACACCAACTCACACCCAAACGCTTCCAAGTCACCGCATCCTCAAATCGACCTGATGCTGACAGCCCCCTCCTGCCCCCCCCACCCGCCCCCCCGTGCCCGGTGGCCCGCGCGGCCGAGCCTGGAGCAGCCCGGGCGGTGC
>JAVJGJ010000060.1:5263681-5293427 GCA_035590215.1 Microhierax caerulescens
ATGGGGGGACACCCCTAGTGTTCCTGCAGGGTGCTGTCATCACCCCCTGCCCACCCTCACCCCCTGCCCAGGTGCCTTGGCCAAGTGAGTGGGGGCTGAGACCCCCATCCTTTAGGGGACACCCCCCCCCGCTATCACCCCCTGCCCACCCTTTCCCCCCGATGGTGCCTTGGATGGGTGAGTGGGGGGCTGGGACCCCCACCCTTTAGGGGACCCCCCCTCCATGGGTGCTGCTGCTGCCCCCTGCCCAGGCACCTTTGCCAAGTGAGTGGGGGGCCAGGACCCCTGCCCTTCAGGGGACACCCCAACCGCCCACCCCCAGTGTCCCCATGGGGTGCTGCTACCGCCCCCTGCCCACCCTCGCCCCCTCCCAGGCGCCTGCTGCAGCAGCTGGAAGTAGCCAAGTGCAGAAAGGGGGGGGCGGGGAAGCCCCCGAGACCCACAAGCAACAAACATCATGCTTAGAACCATCAGCAGGTTTAAAACAGCCTCGTCCCACAACTGCCCCTGTCACGGGCCCTGTTGTCAGCTACTGGAGTCTCTTCAGGACATCTGAAAGACGGTTGGGTCAAGGCTCCCCTTTCTCCCAGTGATGCGCAGCCACCCCGAGAGGCCCCAGAGCTAAAAAGAGCCGCAGATGAGGTATTAGCTAGAAAAGTGCAGTTACACGTTGGCTAACGGGCTGAGGACCTTGCCAGCACGGTGGGAGCCAACCTGACGGCGGATCCCTGTGGGGTGGTCCTGGGGGATGAACCCATCGCCAGCTCTGCCCACGGACATGGATGATTTTTGTGGTCCTTGAGGGGGGGTTGAGAGCTCTGCCATCGTTCAGTGCCTGAGAGGACACCTGAAAACCGCTTGCTTTTCCATGCGAGATTTATTATTTAAAAGGAGACATGCCTTAGACGTGCAAGAAGAAAATTCAAAAGGCAGTGAAAAAGTACCTTGTCAGAGCCCCCTTCTCCTGCCATTTATCTTCTAGTCCTTAAGACATATTAAAATAGATTTAAAAGGACACTTTAAGTTTTTTCTCTTTAAGGAACGCATTAGTGCTACATAGGCTTTTGTTTTAATTAAAATAGGTATTGAAATCCTCCATGAAGCTTCAGTGGAATTGTTACAGACTGCAGTTTTCTTATGTGCAGTGCAGCCAAAATATACTGTAGCTGTTATCTTGCAACAAGGCAGAAGTCTTATTAATTTAGTTCAATCAAATCAAAGCTGCTTTAATTTACAAAGCAATAAAATCTGCAAGCATCACTTTAGATCAAAGAACTAAAAACAGCCTAAACACAAGTGGAATGTTTATTTTGTACAATGGTCCATAACTGCATTTATGTGATTTAAAAGCTTTTTGAAGCATGTGATAATATTACATGCATATAGAATTGTGTCCTTGTTGTGGATCATTACTCCCCACAGAGACCAAAAAGCATTTGCTGTTCAACTCCTACCTAAAATATTTCCTTTTACATTTTTTTTTCCTTGCCTTAAATGGGATCTCTATGGTAATTTTTTTGCAGGGTTGTGATGCAAAATCATTTACTAAAAGGGATGGGAGCGCTGTATGGCGTAGAAAGAACCTCAGCCAGTTTTTCAACTTTGGACGAAGGGAATATTTGATAGTTTTCCAGTGCTGCAAGAGATGTTCCACTCAGGGGGCGACAATGGCCAGGCACCTCTAGGAACCCAATCACACCATGGCTGCTTGGAGGCTGCAAGGAGCCCAGCATCAAACAAAAATCTGATTACGCCACTCTGGGGCCAATTTGCACCCTCCCACTGGTATCAACCGTATCTGGATGATGTTTCTGCACTATGCAGAAACAACATGATGGGGAGAGCAGGGTGGTCCCATCCTGCAGGAGCGGACTGGGATGCATGTGAGATGCTCCAACCTCCCTCTGTTTGAAGGGTGTTTGATCTGGGGAGAAGCCCACTATGGTTACCAAAAAAAGACTAGAAAGAGCCTGTGTTTTTAGGTTTCAGCTGTGTGTCTGTAAATAATTTGGTGCAACAATGCCTGCTCTACTGTACTTCACAAGGAATGAAAAGTATTTGCACGTTAACAAAAGAATTTAATGGATTGGAAAATGACTCTCGTTTTGAACACGGGGCTTTCCACTGTATTTGAGAAATTGCACAAAGTGCTGAAAAACTGGATGCTGTTTCTCACCTAACCATTAAATCCTTCCAGATGTGGGGAGAATGAAATATCTGTAAAACTGAACAAGCCACCCCAGTGAACAGCCAGCTCTTCGCCAGCATTGTTTGTAATGTGAACGTGTAATTTGCTCCGTGTTGCACAGTTTTATAGATTTGGGAATATTTCTGCCAGAGTTTTTTGGATGATGCTTTACACCATCATCACTGTTGTTTAAGACTTTGGGTTTAAAAAAACCACCGAAACCCAAAACTAAATATTTTCTCATCTTTCTTTTCTTTGACTTTTTACTTAGGCCAGGAGATGGTGGCAAAAACACAGACTCTCATGAAAAATTGCTGAAATACGGAACTGAGTGTTTATATATTTAAAAAAAAAACAACAAAAAACTGAGAAAAATCAATTGTAGTCAAACGATGGAAAACTAATGAAACTGCCACAGCTTTCTAAGAAAAAACCCAACTCCGCCAAAGTCCTTTGTGCCATGGCTGGGTTTATGCAGCAGTAACTCAGACTGCCAGAGTTTTAATAAAGGAGAAAATACTACCGAAACTGCTTTTTAGCAGTTACCCAGCAAAGTTGGACGTTTCTATGGATTACTACTGACTACCCCTTCCAGACCCAGCATGGTGCAAGCGGGTCCCTGGGACCCGTCCATGGGTTCTGCAGCCGGAGCAGCCGGCTCGTGCCGCCCTCCCTCGCTGACACCCGTGCAGTAGAAAAGGCAATTAAGCTAACTGGATTTTTTAAATTTTAGAGTCACTGTAAATAATATGGAGCATGAGTTATGCCACGAGGGCGACAGTAATTGCCGGCTTCTTCACTTTTTATTACCAACAGCACACTGGGAGCTGTTTTATTGGCCCATTTGAGTGTGTAACAGCCCTGCTGGGGTACGTCTTGCCCTCCCTAAATCTGCCTTCGAGGCTGGGCTCTCCGGAGTCCCCCGCAGGCTCCGTTTACCTGGCTGTCATCACTTCCCGTCCCGCCAGCACCAGGGATGATTTAAGCACTCTTCAGGCCGTGAGCACTAACCGTATTTTCCATAGTAAGACCTGCAACACCATCACTCGCCTGGAGATCTCTGGGTATTTTCATCCCCATTTCTGCAATGCATTGACATGAAGTGCTGCCTCTGCCTAACATCCACGCCTGAGTGCAATTAGTGCATCCCACAGGATTTCACCCAGCCTGAACTGAGGTCCCATTCAAGGGTCTGCTCAAACTCAGCTGTTCTTCGAAGCCAGTGTCCATTCAAACCAAAATCTTTCATTCATTCCCCATGACTTGGCTCAGGAGTGAATGAAACCGTCGGCACAATCCTCCTTCCCACTCTCCCTGGGGTAAATAGAGGAGCATCCTATCGGTGCGCCTATAGCACCGTATACATCTGCTGTATCTATTTCCCTCTGTCGTGTGCCCATGCTTGCCCTCCTCATCATGGTGGCCAGGCTGTAAATCACAGAAAATGACACGCTACACCGAAGTACCCAGTCGTTTATAATGCTCAACCCTCGTCCTGGTCCGCTACCTATTAATAAAAAGCAGGAGAATTTTCTCCCTCCCCCTGCTTGTCCTTGAATCCGTTACTTTTCTTGTTGTTGCTTAAGATGGCTTTATAAAGAAGAGGAAACTTCAATGGCAGCAGATGGCAGATAAGTAGGAATGGTAAATAGTTTTAATTACTGCATAATGTAAGTGAGACAATAAAGGGGAGAGAGTGGGAACAAGCTGCTGCCATGGCAGCCCTGGAACTGTTGCGGGACCCAATTTGTCTGGAAGGCAGCATGTGTTGCTTTTAGTCTTAGGAGGGCTTTAAAAGAGAATGCCGAAAAATATTAATTGCATGGCTCATCTGCCCATCCATCTTCACAACCGAGTAACACGCTTCCTTAATTTCAGGGGAATCGTTTTCAAATGGGAATCATGCAAATGAGTATTTTAGCTATTCATTTGTTTTACTGCAAGCGCTTTGTGAGCAAATGGCCTACAGCTTGCAATGAATTAAAAGACACGGGCACTGGAGACCGATTTTTAATACAAAGTCTTGACACAGAGACGACCCCGACCGACAACACAGAAAATGTTGGCATAGCAACTTTGGGCATTTTCATGCAAATTGGCTCCTATATAGATGATACGAATGCAATGTTTTCCTTCAACTAATCATCATAAAATTAGTTTCACTATATTTAAATGCTTCTACTTAATGCATTATATCCATATGCATGAAATTGCCTCAGCTAATGCGGTACATAAAATGCCAAAGATACAATGAATAGCCAAATTGCAAACAGTTATGTTATCTCCCATAAAAACTCCTTTTTTTCTTATTGAAAGTGTGGGCCCCAAAGGCATCTATCACAAATTGCTATTAATGCACATACACACATAGGCGCGTGCACCCACACACAAAACACCTACATTTAAGTAACATTAAGGTTGTTATGCAACCTAACACAAACCAAAAGTCTAAATTCAAGCTGGACTCTTGGCTTATTGTCGTCTCCATTGTACGTATATGTGTACTCATGAGCGTGCTAGTTACTGGCGTCACAGAGGAAATGAACTTGATGCTGTGCTATTGTACATGCAGTTTTCTAAACTTCAAAGAAATTACATTTTGCATGAAACTACCCCTGCGCAGGTCCCTGGATCGCATCCCACTGGTTCTTGCAATACTTAGGTCTGCTGAGAGGAGAGGGAGAAATTGCTGCTGCCACTTTGGATTTCCTTGCTTTTCATGATTTTATTCCAAATCCTGCTACTAAACTGCACTTAGGGTTTGGTTGGTCGTTTTTTTGGTTTTTTTTTGGACTACACTTATTTTTCTTATAGCTGGACAACAGTGATCTGAAGGATAGGTTTATCCCGTGCATGCCCTTGTTCAACGCTTGCTCTTCAGTCTGGGACAGATCTCCCCAGTGCCACTGCCTGCTCTTCTCCTTGAAACCAAGTTTCCCTGAGCACAACCTGACAACAACAGCAGAAAGATGACTCCATCTGCATGATAAGCCTGACTGAGCAATTGCCAGAGTCAATGAAACGGACTTCTTGGCCCTTGGCTGAACTCGGTCCAACGCCCAGGCGCAGAGGTTGGCGCAGTGCTCGCGTACGAGACGCCTCTCTGCCTCGGATGTACATAATGACTCTGCTGTGCTGCAGGGGCACGCAGGGCTTGGTCCTGGGTTGCACAAATGGCCACAAACGCTTAGACTGAAGGCACAGAGGAATTCCCATTTGCTTCCCGAGGGGCTCTTAGATGGCTTCAAACAAGACATTTGTCTCTTTTGGAGGGGTCAATACACCAGCCCAGGTTTCCAGTGTCAGGCAGGACAGACTGCAAACATATTTTGTCTGTCTAAAACACTAGGGGCAATAAATCATTAAGAAAACATTACACCATGCTAAATGCTGCTGGGGGAATTGAATATTCAGAAGCATTCAGCCATCCATCTCCTTCTCCAGGAAAGAATCCAAAGGGGAATGGATGGTGAAATTTCTGTCTCCCCTTGGAGATGCTTCAAGATGGTGCCTGTATCTCTGACTTCTGAGGGTGCAAGTGTCACCATAGAAGGTACAAATGGGACCATTGCACCCACATTTAGTGCAAATAGCCTCTCATTCTGTGCTCCCCAAGCAATGCTCCCCGAAAGCGCTGCAGGGAGCAGAGGAGCAGAGCCAGCATCCCACAGCTGAGTAGACCTCAAAGGACCAGGTCCTGTATCTATACACAAGGGATGCAATGTTGCGCATCCTGTTCATCACAAAATATCTGATCAATGGTGTATTTTAATTCGTCTGTGTATTTTGCCACAGTCCTTAGGGCCTAAGGCACTTCCAGAAAATATTGATTTTAATTGAATTGGTTCTTCTAATGCTGTAAATACAGATGGTCCCAAGCAATCAGCAAAAGTAACACCCAAATAGCTGGCTGGCTGCTTTTAAGAAATCTCAGATGGTTGAACAACTCATCTGACTATGATGTCCAATTCTGGAATTCCCTCTCTGTGCATCTCCTTGGTGGTTTGGTACCACTTGCACAGAGATAAAACACCTTATCTCATCACTCAAGGACTAATTGCAAGATGATTTAATTAAAGTATACCTCTCCTTCCCCCAAGTTAGTTGTATTTCATATTGCTCTAGTAGGAGTAATTTGCAGAAGTTAAGCATTGCATGTCACTGAAATGGTACAGGTGCAATGGAAGAAAAAAAAACCCTTCATGCAGCAGCAGGCAATGCCACCAGAGCTCAGTGAAATATCTGTAACGACTCATTAATTCAGCAAATGCTGCACTTTGCAGCAAACATTCAAATTATCCACAAAGAGGCTGTTTTTAAAACTTGTAGGTTATTCATAATTGCTCAATGAACACTTCAGGCAAATATATTTTAGCCCATTGGGCAAACTGTTTGCTTTGGATTTTTGCTTCATAACGCACAATTAGCCCCAAGAATTTATTACATCATGATATCTTAAAGGCCAAAAGCAGGATGAGGAGGGGAAGTCAACGTGGATAATGAGAGCATCGAGAGCTCTTTTGCAGAGCAGGAAGAGGCACAGACCCAGGATAAATCATCGTGTTGGCCTAGAGCTGGGGAAGAGGTCATGAAGAAATGACTTTATGGGTACAAACCCGCTGTGGCCGCTGTCACACACGCGTGGCCCAGGGATGCTCCCGCACCTGACCTGAGAACGCAGATCTCCGCACCCACAGCTATCCCTGCGCAAAACGCATCATGCCATACCTCAAACCTGCCACCCAAGCCCCACGCACGCCTGTGACAAAGGGCTTTGCACAGCCGAGGGAAAGGGGAAATGATTTCTTGTGGGGGCCAGAGAACATCCCCACTTGCACCATCCCCTGCTGACAGCAGTGTCACAGGGGAAATAATCCCAACATTTACAGTTTTGCTTTCTAGCAGGGCCAACAATTTTTCAAGCTGTTAATTCTCTTCATCTTACAACTCACAAGTGCGTGCCTCCCAGATATTGGCAATCATAATTTTTATTACTAGTTATTGTAACAGTGAAGTCATATTTGTCTCCATTTCACCCTGGAGAGTCACGCAGCAGCAAATTAACATGGTAAGCAAAGCAAGATAGGCAGATGCTGATGGGGTAGCGCTATCGCGGCGCTCCGAAGGTGTCACTTCTTGCAGACAAAGCGGTGGCATTGCTGGTGCCAGCTGCGGGTTCTTTGAGGCCACCGCATCACTGACGCGCAGGGGCCCACGCCTGCTGCATGGGGATGGGGATTTGGGCGCCAGTTCAGTCTCAACCCACAGCCCAGGGCAGTCCAGGGAAAGGCTCGTGGGACTCTGGGCCAGCGGGAGGATTTCCCAGCCCCCATTTGTCCTCCATGAGCTGGCACAGTGGGAGCTTTGGCACTGCCACTGCCCATCACTGAAGCCTCGCCTTTGCTCTCTGGCTGACACGACACTGATTCCCTTCTCTTTTGCTCACATGTGATAATATATATTTAAAGGCCATAAAATTTAGAGCCAAATCTTGCTGAAAAAGAGCATGCTTTTGACTTGATATAAAACACATTTTTGTCTGCAGATGTGCACCAAGTAGAAGAGAGCTTGGCAGGCACCTTTTAAAATGAAATTAAGTCGTGACACAGGACAGGCTATGTCTGTAATTCCACAAACAGCTCCCGCCCAGGAGCACGGTGCCCAGTCCTGCACCCAGTCCCATTTGCTCAGGCAAATACCCTACTCCACAGAGACGTTTATGAATATGGAGAGAACATAGAATCACACAATTGTTTAGGTTGGAAAAGGCCTTTAAGATCATCGAGTCCAACCGTTAACCTAGCACTGCCAAGTCCACCACTAAACCATGTGTTCCCAAGCATTTGATGTATGGGTTTAAGCACGTTTCACAACATCCATTTTGTAGGGTTTGGGAATGTGCTATTTTCCAGACCCAACTGACTGCAGGGCTGCGTTGCATCAGATGGCAGTCGGCTCTGCATCCAGGTAATTCACATAATGAATGTACCATCGTCATTTTAAGTAGGCAAAGAATGACTCCTTTTAGGAAAATTTGACACAATCAGGGTAACTTTATATGTTATCTCATAGGTCAAAGCTTTCCCTTGCACAGGAAAGCACACCCTCTCTGAAAAGTGCTGGCCAGGCTCCCTGCAGCCCTAAGCATCCCATGGGAGTTTGTCACTCATCAGTGAACTGCCGTCATCATCATCGTGGAGGAGCAATCACACATCACGGAGGGAATGAGAGTCAGAGCCTGTGTGCTGGCCAGACCTTGTGGAGGTAGGCGATGCCAAAAAGGATTGATGGCATCCACAAGAAAAATTAAAAGTAGAAACAAAAGGGGAAAGATGGCATCTACCTGCCCATAGCTGCAGGCATGGCACAAACCCACCACGCTGTGCTGTGTGTGCTCCTGTAATGCTGAAAGCCACACTGTTTTTCTTAACCTTTTTTTTTTTTTTTTTTTTAACCTTTCAACAGTTGCAAATGGTTCATTAAGCTGCTGTCAATTTAAGAATACGAAGCTAATCGGTCTTCTCCTAATCTTTTAGCTAAGCTCTGCCCTGGCTCTCACCATACAGTCAAGGCAACGGGATGGTGAACAAACCTGGAAAGGGGAAGACTGCAGGGGCTGCCCTGTGGGGTGGGCTGGGACGCCGAGCTCTTCCCACCTGCCATCCCTGCTACGGGGTATCCAATTGCTGTTGGACGTTTCAAGAGAGATGGGGTGGTTTCCTCCCTGGAAATTCTCCTTCCGGATCAGCAAAAATAGGTGAAGTTGTAGGTAAAACTGAGCCGCGCTGCTCCCTCCCACCCCTCTGTGCTCGAGCCGGTCCAGCCCAGGTGAGGGGACTGGGGCAGCTCCCAGCGAGGTGTCTCTGTCACTTACTTAAGGCATAATTTGATATCTAGTAGTTCATTAATTTTTTTTTTTTTCCCTCTCTCCCCTCCCCCAGATGGGAAGCACTTATGCTTATCTTCAGCTAAATAACTCAGGTCATAAAAGGTAATACCATGGGTAGCAGAATGTAAACAAACACATTCTACCTCAATAAACATGCTAATTTCCAGCTATAATATTCACAAGTAAAATATCCATCACACAGACCCTATTTGGCGAAGGCAGCAGCCCTCATCAGTCAATGAAGTAGGCTCCTGCCAGTTCACTGCGGGAGGCAAATAGTACAACTTAACTCACTTGATGATGCCCTTGGGGGAAAAACATGAGCCTCATAAATGAGTCTGGAAATGTGATAAAAGGATAATCTTGCATAAATGAGTCTATATCATCATTACCTGCACAAACAGAAGAGCGTGGAGATTGCTTGAATGTGGCCACTTTTAATATAAATTAAGCTGGGGAGTAACCACACGCAGGCAGTGCTCGTGGTCCGACTCACACCGGTAGGTGCTGGGGATGGTGAAGCTTGGATGCCTCCTTTGGTCCCCCCTCCATCCCCCAACGATGGAGGCACAGCCCTCCGAGCACCCACGGGGCAGGGCTGGAGCTGGGGCTGAGCCTGGCCGGGTGGCATGGCCAAGGGTCCTGGGGGACCGGACCCACAGAGCCGGTGGCAAACCCGGGCACGTCACCTGCGCTGGCTGTATCTGGACGTGGCTTTCTGTTCTGTTCCAACCAGAGGATGAACAAATGACCTCCCAAAATGACATTAGTGAATGGAAACAACCCAAAAGCACCTTGCTGTGATGCTGAAACCCCTTAGAACAAGAGAAGATACCAAATGACCTTCTAAGACACTTCTAGAAATGCAAAACACGGGAGGCATGACTCCAGCTTCCCCTGCGTTTGCAGAGGCAGAGCAGAGCTGCAGCCCTTCCCACAGCACCCCGGGCTCTGCTGACCATCATGCCCACGCCTGGCTGGTCTCAAGGTCCATACGGTGCTGGTGGGAAGCTGGGGTGTCCCTGTTCATTGCAGGGGGGGTGGGCTAGATAACCTTTAAAGGTCCCTTCCAACCCAAACCATTCCATGGTTCTATGATAGCTGCGTGGCACCTACTCTCCCCAAATCAACGCCGTTAATGCACAGGAGCGCAGCATCGGAGCGGCACCATGCAGGAGGCTGCTGGGGGGCAATGGCCCCAGTTGCCAAGGGGAATGTTTTTCCAGCCTTCCCCAATAAAAGCATCTTTCCCACCACTCATGCAAGCACTGGCACCAGGCTACTTGCAGCTGGGGGGGCACAGCCCCTTCCCAGAGGCGTGTGAGGATTTTGCCTATCTGAGCACCCCACTGCACATCTGGGAGAGGGTGACAGGTGACAGGATAGCTTCCAAGCCACCACTTCATCAGGTTTGACCTTCAGCCAGTTTCTTTGGTTAAATGCCTAAAAGAATAGCCAAATAGGATAATTTTTCCAAAGGATGCAAAATCTTTCATTTCAGCTTTTCAAGCAAGAACACTGATGTTAGGGAACACCCAGTTCATCTGAGTTTAAAACCAGGCTGCTTGGGTCGTCCTGCGCTGTAACACTTGCTAATTAACATCGCTTTCGGGAAGGCTTTTAGTCCTACTGGGTCAAACACTTGAGCAAAGCAGAAGGATGCAAGGAGAGCCCAGTGCTCCTGCTCCCCTCACTTACCCTGGCTCATAGCACCTCCGTGCCTCAGTTTACCCAAATACCACAGCACTGAACTCACACGGGAACGATGAGAATTTAAACCAGTTTGATTCATCTGAAAGCGTAGCATTTGGAAGGATAAAGCCCAAAGCCTTCAAAAGGCTAAAATCAATTGTGCTTTACTTTACCGGCCAGGTCAATCTCTTGGGTATCACAACCCATCTGCACAGTGATGGTTTGCAGTGACCCCCCTGGAGCTGCAAAAAGCCTTTCACAAGGCACTCGCTCGTCTTGTTTAGATCAGTCTCTGCAGTTTCAATACGTCTTTCAAAACGCAATATATTGCAACTGTTCCCTATATCAACAACCGCGTGGCTGATTTAAGGAGCATTTGAAATGCTTGTTGAAAAGGCACAATTAAAAACACGATTCTTAATTATTTGGACTATATATTGATCTTATGGTTCCATCTGTTGCTAACTGCTACATAGTGTAAATGAAAATCCTTGCTCACATCAGACCTGTCATATACCATCAGCCTGGGAAGTGTGTGCAGCTGTCACCGCCGAGATGTGGAAGAGAAGATTTGCTCACTGCTTTGCAGGGTAAGGACCGCTGTAATGCTTCTTTCCAGCTGTGTTGCAAAAGGGCAGCTCAGGTCTGCTCTGCTGGCATCAGGCATGTGCAGGGGACAACCCCCGTACTCCTGGACGTCCCCAAATCATGCCCTGCAGCTACCCAGAGATGCAAACCCAGGAGGACAAACACTGTCCCCTTTGTTCTTGCTGCTCAAAGCCCTTCCTCAGGTTTAAGCAGGTGGCTCCAGCACAGCTTTGGTAACTGAACTCAACCAAGGATGCAGTTTCTCTGTTTTGGTTAATTCCTAGTCTGGGACAACGATGAGTGTGAGTGTGCGTATACACGTATTTAATACCTGAGGCCACAGAGTTCAAAATACAGCAGAGAAGCCTGGAAACCCCCTCAACTGCACAACAGGGTTGTGTTTTATATTGCATGTGCCGGGAGACAAAATGTATGTCCTCTGCACAGCATGTCAGTGAACAAACTCCATTTCCAACCTCAATGTCTCAACCCCCTTTGCCTGGTGGATTCTTCCCATTGCAACAGCCTTGCACAAACACAGTGCAAAATACTGTTTCATAATCTCCCTTTTTTTTTTTTCCAGTTGCAAATGCAGCCATTCATGTTTGCAGCTACGATCCCCCTTTTAGTTACATACTGCATAGAAGGCTACAACATCTGAGCAACTCATAGGTCCTTTGAAATAAGATGCTAGGATGTAAATTAGCCTCCATTTACAGGGCAGTCAGACCTTTCCATTTAAGAAACCCGTATCTGCACCTGGAAAAACCCATGACTGCTGAAGGGCACCTCAGGTGGAGCAGCCATCAGCTGGTCTCAGCCAAAGGTGAAGGACCTGAGACAATTTAGAGCAGCTGAGAAACTTCACATGGTCAATGAGCAGCCACTGGCACTGGGAAACACTGTGGATTAGCACAAAAAGCAACCCCCAAGGAAGCAGATGGCAAAGTTGCTTAGGGGTTAATTTTTTTTTTTTTTTTTTCCTAAGTGGCTATTTGTGCTCTTGGAAAGAAAATAGAAATCAATAAAACAGAGGAGCAGAAATCTTAGTTGCAAGTCTTGGCTGAGAAATGAGAAGGTGGTGCCAAAAAGTGACACATTTAAGCTGGTGTGTAATTTTGATCTACATGTTTAAAATACTTTTCTCCATTTTGTAAATTGAGGGTTTGAATGGGGCAGAGAGAGAGAAAGTACATTGTCATTATTGAAAACATACATTTCTAATCACGACAACTTCGGTCCATAAAATATGTTGGCTGAAAGCACAATGTTAAATAATAGGGGGTGGAAAACATGACTCACAAGTGTTGTGGATGTATAGCACTTGGAAGGCTAAAATGAAATGCTAACACCAGTCTCCCGAGGAGGTGTGAGGCTTTGAAACGAAAGCCCAGCAGCTGGGGCGGCAGCATGGGCAGGGCTGGCCGTGCGGGGTTGACCTGCTGGCCTGCAGAAGAGTTTGGGCTGCTACTGTTGATGCTTCGGTGACCCTGGTTGGATCCGCAGTGGTGCGAACCCTCTACCCCAGGGGTCCTCAAACTATGGTGTGCGGGCCAGATACAGTCCCCCTGGTATTTACAGACCCCCCCCCTGCCTGGGGCTTGGGGGGGAACCAAGCAGCCGCAGATGACTGCCTGCCACTGAATCCGTGCACCGGCCCCCTGGTTAAAAGGTTTGAGGACCCCTGCTCTACCCCATCCATGCAGTGCACAGAAGTCACGGGATGAGGATCCCAGACAGCATCATAACACACACCCAGGTCCAGATGCTCGGCAAGCACCCCAGGCAGAAAGAAACCACACAGACCCACTCCTTGCTACCTATTACTGTTCTTAAAGCAAGCTGCAGAGTTAGCCACCAAGGCTAACGTCACTCTTACAGGAGAAAATGAGGCTTTTCCCTTGTAATTCCTCTGGACTCCCCTGTCAGTACTGGTACTCCCCATACCAGTATGGCTGTCAAAGGCTGTGGGGATGCCCCGATCACCACCTGGCCACGCGCAGGGTGCCGGGACCGGCTGCCGCTGGGGCCGCTGCCCAGATGCTACTCACAGCAGTGATGGAGCCGTGCACCAAACCCTGAGTAATTTCAGGTCAAGCACTGAGAATTTTTTTATAAGTAACTATTTGCAACACGGAGCCCTGCTGAAATGGGATTAAAAGCACTGCACTCTCATCCTTTTATAAACCTGCAGTGGCTTTTACCAGCCTTTTAATTCCTCGCATCATGAGCCAAACCATGTGAAAGGGGAACTGCTCGTTCTTTGTCCCGGGCATTCCCCAGCGCTAATTCCCACTTGCTTAATCAGGGCTGTTTGGGCAGGGTGTTACGTGCTATTTCTTGATCGGGTCTCGAGGTGGAGGAGCCCCAGTTCATGTGCTTTGCAGATGATTGATTACTGCTGCGTCCTCCTCAGGCTCGCCACGGGCTGCTGGAACGCGAGAGCTGAAGACAACGATCTGTCTTCGTCATTCCTTTGTGTTTCAAGGGATTCTGTCACTTGCTGTTGGGGGTGTGTGTGTGTCAAAAAAATTTGTCCAGCCCCTACCCCTCTTCAAGCTTGGGGAAATGTTTGTGTTTGTGCCACTCACAGTGATTCTGATGCTGAATTAAAGTGGGGCAGACGGGTACCACAAAAAGCGATTCTGCAGCGAGCAGGGCAGCTCCTTGGCTACAGCTTCACGACTGCATCTTCCCATCACAAACCAGTGCCAGCACACCCACGTGCCAGCCGTGCCCTGTGGCTGCAGACACCTGGACACACAGGGAAAAAAAAACCCAACTCATTTCCCTGTCTCTCCCAAACCCTCTTTGGAGTCTGCCTTGGTTCCCTAGCAAGGATGCACATCTGCTTTCGCCTGGACTCCAGTCCAGTTAGCTAGATTAAAGAAGAGAAAGATCAAGGGGATTTTTCATTTTTGCCAGCAGGACTTTTCAGCAATGACTGCAATCGCTGCTAGGTCTGATAAATACCTCTTTTTCTAGTCAATGCATTAGGAAACCAACCCTTCTCCTTATATCCAATGTATATATTTGCTTTTGCATCATGTATCCATCCTTCTTGCAAATTTTATGCTGGGAGATATTTATATATGTTTAAAAAATTACTCTGCCTTGCAATATCTACCATTTATGATGGCTTCCGAATGCCTGTTACTCTATCTAACCAGGTTCCAGCATAACTTTTGGAAGGCCTGCCACTGGGTGCAGGTCTGTGCTCCCTGCTCTGTCAGGACGGGGGCTGCCAGACACGGACCTTGCCCAAACACGCCGTTCGGATCGGGACCCCAGTCTGAATTTTGCCACTTGGGCCCATCTCTAATTTTATTATTTCCGTTGAAATAAATTATGGACTTAATTGGAATTTCTGATTTGATCTATCTACTCCCCACGCTGCATAAATATCCCTCAGCATTTATTTTTCCCCTTGCCCACAGCTCATTATATTTTCCTGTCTTGGGATTCCTTTTTTTTATAGCAATTTTATCCCATCTGTTCGGGAAGGTCCTTGAGGAAATGAAGCTATTCGGGGGCTTCGCTTCCTTCCCTGTTCTTGGGGATGAGGGCTCCCCGCGAGCGCGCGGGGACGAGGCAGCTCCCTGGGGAGACCCCCGCCCTCGCTCCTCTGCATGCACAGACGCTATTAATTACCATGTAAATGACTCTGTGCAAAGCCTCACCCCCCCCCAGTTCTCGCAAGCGGCCCGGGAAGCTGGTACACAGCGCTCTGCAGCAGCATCTCCAAGTTTGCTCCGTGCTGTAAGGCACGTGCTGCTCTGCGCGGGGGGACAGTTACTCCGGGTACCCAAACACCCATTTTCTCACCTACCGCTGCTTCGTTGTAGGAGCTTCAACCCGTCTGTCAGACGCCGCTCAGTTAAGTGGTGCACTTGGGTTCTAAAATCACATTTAATGGGTTTTAGAAAAGATTTCCCTGTGCTTTAGGAAGCTGACTGCACTAGGCAGAGGGTGGCAGGGGTAAGGAGGCCAACATACAAAGCAGCCTTAAAAATACCCCAAAATACCAGCTACCTCATCTCTGCACGTTCCCTTTCTGCAGGGGGACCCCTTGGACAGGGATGGACCTGCCCCACTGTTTGCCACCGCTGCACCAAACCCCATGTGCTCACTGCTCAGTGACATTTTTTCCAGTGGGTTATAACACTGGTCATTGTAAAAAGCACCATTTATCGCACTCAAAACATCTGACCTACTTTCTTGCAACGGTTTATCCAGCCTCAGCTCCTGGGATCTTCACATGCCTAAGTCCTCCCTCTCATTTCCATCATCTCATCAACACTCTGGGTCCTCTGCCCACCTCAGGCCTCCCCAGGTCTTGCGGGAATTTAGAGAATGTATCCGTGGAAGCCTCAGCCTCGAGTTTTACCTCTAGAGCATTACTCCTGCTCTTCCTTAAGATATTGGCATGGACCATTCTCTGCCTGCATCCCCCGTCAACCTGCCTGGGTACCTTGTGGTCCCTTGCACCCAGCGCACGACCTCGGTCAAGAAGTTATTTGGAGCTGGGGCAGAGACTGTCTGTGTTCACTTTTTCTAGACTGCCTAATCCACCAACCCCTTTGTTTTGGTTGGAAGCACCGCTTTCTGCTATAATAACACTAATTGCCCCCCTTCAACCACCAGCAGCACCCAGAGCCAGCTAGAGGCAGTTTTTGGCTGAACATGCCTGTAACAGCTCAGGCTCGCCAGCAGCTTTGCCTTGTACAAACTATACATTACAACCTATCGTGCATGTTTTACAGAGGCAGAATTCCAGCTGTCATAGCCGAGAAGTGCAGGAACGGGTCGGGAGACTTTCTTTTTAACAAATACATTAAAATAATGGAGACGAAGCAATTCCTGCAAACCCACACTTCTCAGTCTTTAATCTTGATGCACAGCTATTATGGAGACCTTACTGGGTATCTGGTGTTTCTGTCATTTTTCTTAATGAAAAATTAGTGAGCATAAGGAATAACTTGTCAAACTATAGGGGAGCATTTCACGCATGACATATTTTTGCAGACGCTGTAACAGCAAGAGGAGCCAAAACAAATAGCAAGAAGTATTTTCATTGCCTAAAGTTGAATATGATTAGGATAAACTGCAGCCACATTTCTAGGAGAAATTTATGTGCTGGCAATAATCAGGCGATTTCAGTTCTCAAACCACCGCCCCTTTTCCAAACGAAAATCAAATTAATTAGTACGTTTTCCCCCCTCAGAGCAATCTTTTATGCAAAGCTAATTCCCAGCTCCTTTTTGCTTGGAGATGAAATGAGCTCCCTGATGCTGCTGACAGCGGTTCTGGGCATCTCCCCCTTGGTCCTGGCTGCCATTTGCTCACTTTTCCTTTTTAAGGGGCTTTTCTTGCCATCCAGACCACATCGTGGCTAAGCTCGACCTGGAAGTATCAGCGTGGAGGGTTGGGAAGGATTCCTCAGCTCAGGAGGAGGCAGGAGAAGCTGCTTGGATCTCCTTCAGCAGAAGCCTTTGTTGGGTCTTGTTAGAGCATTTTACTCCTTGTCACTTACTCGAAGCAACTCAGATGCTCCTCCCAGGCCCCAGTTAGGGGTGGGAAACTGAGGCAGAGGCATTTGCATCACTCACATTGGCCTACAATCCTCAGGGGCCGCTCCCACAGCATGCTCAGTACTGCTGTGCTTTGCATTGCATTGCAAATGCTATGCATTGCACCATGCAATGCCCATACCACGATCCAGTGAGATCAGCCAAGCCCTGATTCTGGCAGAATCGAACCTGGCTGGTAAACCTGCAGGCAACGATGCTTCAGAGAGAAGGAAACGCTATGCGACCCCCCAGCAAAAGCTGGGACCTTGAGGGAGCTCCAGCATGTGACAAGGGTTATCACCTGCACCATTGCCTTCGAAGGAATCGTTTGATGGCCATGCTCTGAAAAGCCCATATATAAACAATGTCCACGGCTTTTAAAAGCAAGGACCTTTAGTGCTATTTTACGACAGCCTAACCTTATTGATTTTCCCATCCTTCACTCCCCTTCAGTGACTCGGAAGCATAAACGAGCACATCATCACGGGGACTGTTGGCACGCCCCGAGTGCCCAGCATGGACCACGCAGTCAGGCCATGCACCCACCGCACAGGACAGAAGACGTTTATCAGGTTTGCTCTGCTGCTCCCAGTCCCTTTATTGACTTCTCTTCCCAGCAGGTATGCTTTGGGCCAGGAGTAAGCTCCATGGATCCTCCAGCCTGGGCACAAGGCCTCGGACTCTGGTGGAGATCGTGTTGTGTTGAACGTCACTGCCCAAACAAGTGTATGATACTGAGGAGCCAATGAACCCAGAGCAAGTTCATCCATGACGATGGTGGTGAGATGCATCAACTGCTTCTACAAGAGTCTTTTGAGGGCATGGAAACTTCTTAGAACACCTGCAAATGCTCTGAAAACGTATTAGACAAACAAGATGACAACAACTGGGACATGAAGAAACTCTGTCTGCCCCTTCTGGTCCAGTATTGGCTTCTGTTTGTATTTCCAGGTGCTGCAGAGAAGGGTGTAGACCTCTTTGTGATCAGCACATTTAGACCTGTCAGCAAGAAGAGAAAATGGTCGGCCCTTCACATGGATTTTCCCAGGAACGAGAGGCACAGCATGTCCAAAGCTGTTGGCAGCAGCCAGAGCCAAATCACAGGCCCTGGCCGAGCCATGAATCACACCAGGTGGGGTGGGATGGTCCCACCAGCTCCCTGAGACGGGGCTTTCAGTCCAGCATTGCCAAAACTGCTGCTGAGCAATGGAGGGTAGCTCCAAGCCCTATTAATTAGTCTCTGATTAACTTCCCATGCTTACAGAAACCTTCGAACCAGCACTAAATTAGATTACCAAGATTAGTTTTATTTTTTTTTTCGTGGGTTTTCATTCAGAGCTGACAGAGGAGTCATTGTTTCAGCCTGGAAATGCTGTAGCAAGACACGGGGTATCACACACCAGTGCCTCCCACATCGGGTCCTGGCCGAGGCCACCGCAATCCAGCGGGCAGGATCCCACCAACGCCTACAGGCACTCGCACAGTCCTTCAATTTCCAGCTTGAAGGGTCTCTCGGCACCCCTTTGGGTGGCACTTTTGCAGGTCAGCAGCTGGCTTTGCCTATTAGAAGCAAATGCTTTTGCATTCACTTTCTCTCTTAAACTTTATTTCTTATTTCTCAAGAGCAGAAGCACTTTCCGTGCATGAGCACGGCGCAGTCCAGCTGGTTGATGCCCTTCTTTCTAAGCGTCGGGTGCCTGCACAGTTCTACTATTTTAGTAACTAAGGATCCACCATGCTCATAAAATTTCAACACAGCCAAGCATGATAGTGCCATCTGCTCCTTGTTTGGCGAGACATCGGCTTGACAGCAATCGGCAGCAGTAAGGTACCACGCTCGGTTATTAGCTCCGGCGGCGGCTGTTACAGGGCTGTCGCGGCTGGGGGAGCCGAGCCCGGGCAGGTTCCTCCATCAGGGTATCGCTGTGTCCCAATGGCTTCGGCTTTCCAAACGGAGCAGGGGCTGGAGGCAGGAGTGAGGGCTCCGGATAACACATCCAGACAGGAAGATTGATTGTAATTGTGTAAGATAGCCCTTAGCTCACCCGTGATTATAATTACGTTAAATTGCTATTTAATGGTTTTCACATCATCTTTGACAGTAGGTTATTTTTGTAATCTTTATTTAAAATAAACTCTTTTTCTGTCTCATTGCTGAAACCCTTCTCTGCTTCCTTTTGTGCTCGGTGCATTAGGAAATCAGTTTGTCTTCATTATCCCCGGACTCCTGTATCATTTCATTATTACCACAAGATTAGAAAATAAGTAGCTCCCCCAAAAGGGCTTCTGGGTGAACAAACTTTCTGGTTATAGTAAAATGAAGTGTAGCCTTTTCCCACTGCTATTCATCCGCTGCAGCCTGTCATTTCCTAACGCCACCCTGTCAGAGCAGCAAGAAAATCTGGGCTTGAAACACCCTCCCTCCATCCTTGGCACAGCCGTCGCAGCAGGGGTTTCAAAGGCAGACCTGGGCACGACGGGAAGCACTGCCTGCTCTCGGGGCAGAAGCAAAATCCAGACCAACAAGCGGAAAACACGACTAGCATTTCATCTGCAAAATGCTGCGTTAATGGCCAGGTGCTGCAACCCATCACTGCCGGCATACAGCAACCGAAGGGATACGCAGACCCACCCAAGCAGACGCGCTGTGCCCCAGCCATCCCTGGACCTCACGGCTTGGCTTTTGGCTAAAGCCCACCTTTAAACACACCGCTTGTCAAAAAGCCATTTATACCTTTCTGAACCAAAACGGGAGGTGAAAAACCTCCAGGTGGGTTCAGCGGCCAGAAGCTGCTGAGCTGGAGTAAATGGAGCATCCTTGTGGGGTGCTGCATCCCCAGCAGCATCCCCGCACCTGCTCGGCTGACCACGTATCACCTGCTTTGGACCAGATTTCCCCCACATCTCTTCCTTCCTCAGCACTGACCCAACCTCCTGGCTGGGATAGAAACCTTCCAGATCAGAAGCTTCATCATATGTTCCCACTCAGAGAAATGAAAGGTCCACTTCTTGTCCTAAGTTTAAAGAATCGCTTCTTTAAATAATTTGCTACTACTTATGCAATTACTTTATTATGCAGCATTAGTAAAAAAAAAAAGAAAAAAATAGAGCACTTACAGTCCAAGGGTTTTAGCTCCTAATTCCTAATAAAAAAGCTAAATTCAATTAATAACTTTCTTCAAAAAATATTGCAAAAAGTGCTTTCAGTGACTCCTTGCTGTGACCACGTGGTCAAGCATTTCTGCAATGAGCATGTAACCATTCACAGGGTTGAATATCTCAAGCGACTTCTGAAAGCAAGACCCAAGTACCTGACTCCTCAAACCCCAAACTCAACTGAGAAAAACTAACAGCACATTCAGTGGCCTCTGGGATGGGTTACCTAAATTCAACACTGCCTGCGGCCACCCAATAGCCAACTCAATGGTTGGGCTGGAGCAGCGCTCGAGGAGCAGCCGACTCTCCCCATCGGAGCAACGCGCTCACAGCGGCAAGCAAAGCTGCATGGCGTTTCCCCATGCTGCTTAACAAAATCCATCAAAAGAAAGGGCTGGCAACTGGGATCTCATAGTTGGGGTGATTTACACCAGGAGAAAAGGCGGCACGGTGATGCTCAGCTCATCCGGGCTCCCACATCCCGAAGCCCCATGTTGAAACACAGCTTGGGCTTGCTACGGCAGGAGGGTGGTGTGCCGGAGCGCAGCCGCAGCCCTGCTCGGGGGTTTGGTCGGGGGCCAGGCCCACCCCCTCCGATGCGGAGGAAGTTACCTAAAAAAGTCCCATGACCCAGCTCTCTCCCTTATTGTCCCGAATAAACCACTCTCATGTTGTTTAAACACTCTGCTGTCAAAACCTGATGGTTCTGGGACAGCAATGACCTTGCGGAGACACGCGGCTGGAAAATTCGGCTCGGGCAGTTTGTGTAATTAACGGTCCTGTTCCCAGAGAGAGACAATGATGAATCTCTGCGTGCCGGGCGCGGTGGGCAGGCCTAATTCAGCAAACCCAGTCACACTTGTCACCCACACTTCGAGCTGTATCAACAAGCCGGCTGGACTAATGAGCCCAACTTCAACAGAAAATGACCTCATATGGGGCAGGACCTCGGCCATGAATTTGCTCTTTGTTGCTGCAGCCGCCTCCCTCCGACACGGCAGACTTGCGGCATAATCCCCTGGTATCCCCTTGCTTTTATGTGTATTTTATATCTTTGAGAAATAGGCTTTGTTTGTGCAGCTAAGGGCATGTTTAAATTGCTGGGCTACTCTATTAACAGTTTATCCAGCCAGATGGAAAAAAGTGTTTCCCACCTGTATGGAAATGTGTGGGATATACGCAGCTCTTTCTTTCCAAGCTAATGATTAATTTATCACTTCTCAGGGTTGATTGTCGTCCCGTCCCATCCCGTCCCCCTCTGAAATGCAACAGAGTAATTAGCAGGGCTTTATCCTAACTAAACCCCACTGACGTTTCTCTATGCGTGCTTACCAAGAACAGCTGATAAAGAAATACCTGAGATACCAACAGAAGGGAATGAAAAAAATTATTAAACTAAAGGAGGAAGGTCCTTAAATATTTCTAAAACCCTGTTTTTTTTTCCGCAATGCTTATCAAGCCACAAGCATTTGCAAAAAAATAACAGACCTGCTCAGAACCAAGAAGAGCAACCCTGAGCCATCACAGTATGCATTTGCTTGATGCACTGAGGTTCATTGCTCTGCCCCTTGGCTGGATTTGTCTCTCAGCTCTCTGACGGGTCCGTAATATTCCCTGGTACCGTACTGAACCACATCACTGTTACATCTGACATCTCAATCCGCAACATGAGCAAACCTACCACGAAACGCAACAGCGGAGGGAGGAGAGCAGAGAGCCACATGGCTTTGCATCCACCAGTGAAAACCAAATGCAGCCGTATCCCTCTACGACACGAACCCTCTGTATAAAGTAATACATTAAATGGTGGCAAAAAGATGGATAACACATACCCACTGCATGGCTGCCAAGCTGAATGATCAATTGATTTACCCCCCGACCCCCGCACACATGGGATGTTTCAGTTGTTGTCTGTGAAACAGGCACATGAAAATGAAGAGGTTGAGGTTCAGGTGGGATTTACTGCGTGTTTGAACCTATTCTCCCAGTTCTGGGAGGGTGACACAACGCCGCAGCCACGGTGGTGGACCACAGCTTGAGAGCTGCTGATGGAGGAGGTGGGACATGCTCAACCCCGACCAAAGCAAAACAAATTGCAGGTCAGGCCAGATTTAAGTCATGGCTGATTAAAAATAAACCACTATTTCTTAAGATGGGTTAACATGAGCTGTACACCCAGTAGGGAAAGAAAGAATCCTTTTAATTTGGTATAATTTACCATAGCACTAGTCTTAATTTCATGGTTCAAAACATCATTCAGGCAATGTTAGCCAGATTGGCCAACTCCCAGAACCAGTGGATGTCAGAACATTTTGACCATTTGAAATAGTTTTATTCTGACTTGGAACAAAACAAATGTTTTCTTAAATTTCCTGTAGAATAAGAATACCCTGCACTTTGTTCTCAAGAAACACAGAAAAGTGGCACCCCAAAAACACACTCTGTCCTTTGGGGACCTGGTAGCTGCTAAGAACGTGTGAACTTTGCTCAGCATCTGCCAAGGGATCAAGGTTGCAATCTAGGCTGTGCCAAAGCTGGGGATCCCCAGGGGACCCAGGCAGCTCTAGGCTCATGCAGGGCTTAGATGTCCTTGTTCTTGCAGTGGGACGCAACTGGGACCCCCTGTCACATCCTCGTCCTTGTGACCCTGGGCCCTGCTCCCTGCGGAGCCTCAGGAGAGGAGCAGCAGCAGGTTTCTGGTTAGAAACCCCAAAATATTTATCTCTAAGGCATGACAAGAGGTAGGCCCCTTGGGAACTTGTGGTTCAACACCAGTTCATCGAAACAGATAAGTCTCCATGTAACATGCGGTTCAAGTAATTAACGTTCGACATAATTGTGCTGGGCTGGAAAGCGTCCGATCTGCAAATAAAGCATGTGGTTTGTTCGTGCTTTGTGTTAACGTGGCACTCGGGCATTTGTTGCTTCACTGCGTGTTGTTGCACACGTCTGGCACGATGGATCTGAGCTGCAGAAAACCCACCGTCGCTGCTAGGTCACCCTTGGCACACTTCTTTTAGCCCACTGCCTTCGTATTATTAAAGCCATTAGGGTAATGTAAGAGATAAGGTTTCAGTCAACATATTTGTCCTCAGTCCTAATGAAAACACAGTGGTGTTACATTTATAGCTCCAGAAACCACAGTGTCAAATTCTATATGCCCTGGAGAGACCTTATCTGCAACCCAGGAAGCAAAGATAAAAATCACATTTAGATATTAACTTCCCCTTGCGCGGGATCTATTGCTGCTGTTGAGCTTCCCGCTCGGCCCGAGGTCGCTGGTGCTCCACGGCCACGGGGGTACTGCACCCAAGGGGGCTGGTTTGGGGCTGGAGTGGCTCTGTCATCAGCCACCGTGGCAAAACCCTGGGTATGTCCCACCAGATGTGTCAACGAGTCCTCCCGGCCACCACCACGGTCTGTAGCAAGTCACGATTTCCACTCAAATACACCCAGTAGGGGGGAAAACCCCAATAAAGCAGGAAATTCAACCCTCCTCAGCCCAGTCCTCCCAGTATCAGCTGGGAGGGTCTCTCTGCCCTGCACACAGGGAGCACAGCACAAGTTTCCAGGCTCAGATTCCCAGGACCATTGGTGGGCATTTGCACCGCCAGCCTCACGTTGCTAAAAGACGTGTTTCTGGTGATGGAGCCACCGGCTGAGAGCTGACCCTGGCCCCAGGCTGGCAGCAGTTACGATGCTCACGGGTCACTCACCCCTACCTGAGCTCTTCCTCGGGTGTCCTTGTCACCCGGGGTTGCCTCATCCTGCCTGCACATCGGGCAGCGCCCGGCAGCTCTGCTTTGCTCTGCACATCTGCACTTCTAAACTTCACACTGCCGCAGTTTACTTAAGGGAATATTTCTGTGTAGACAGAGATTTGCTTAATGCTGCGCCTACTGCTGAAACGCTGGGATGTTTGTTTATCTTCCACTAGTGTCGAGGAGAGGCAAACCTGGAGGCACAGAGCAAGTTCAATCTGCTGTAAGCAAAAGGGAATAGAAAAGGGGAATGGAAAAGAATTGAACTCATACTGCAGAGTAGCAGAATGGTCTTTCATGCACCCACACCAGTGCATATGGAAAGGGCAACCTCAGAGAAACCCTTCTTTGTCATTTTGTGACCTCCTGTAGGTTCTGGAGCGGTATCACCCCGAGGCAACCACATTGCCTGCATAAACCATAGGAATTACGGAATCATTTAGGTTGGAAAAGACCTTTAAGATCACTGAGTCCAACTATTAACCCAGCACTGCCAAGTCCACCACTAAACCATGTCCCTAAGCACCAAATTTACACATTTTTTAAATACCCCCAGGGATGGTGACTCCACCCCTTCCCTGGGCAGCCTAGTCCAGGGCTTGACGACCCTTCCAGCAAAGAAATTTTTCCTAGTATCCAATCTAAACTTCCCCTGGTGCAACTTGAGGCTGTTTCCTCTAATCCTAAATCCCCTCTTCAACCACAAACTTCCCTTCTGTTTAGCGTCAACCGATCAGGAGGACATCTGGACAAATTCTGCGTAAGAGGACAGCGGAGCAAAGTGGTACACACAGTTTAACTCCACAGATATGAAGATACAGCGTGTCCATTTTATAAGTGCAGAGCAGGAGCAGATGCAGAGCACAGCCCAAGAGCCAGGTGCCTCGTCCCAGCCACTGCAGAGCTCCCCAGAGGTGTCACAGCTGTGACAAGCCTGAGGACCACCAAGGACTTTGCTGCTGTTTACAGAAATCCCCTTTCTTACCCGAGAAGCCACAGGACAAAGAGTGCACGAGGGCTCCGAAGCCTGCTGCTTGCACACAGCCCCCCCTCTATGCCCCCCATGGTTTACAGCCTGACATCAAGCACTGCCCAGTAAAATCCCCACGTGCTCAGTGCAGCACCGCAGCACAGTGCAGTGCAAGGGGAAACCACAGGCAGCATCAAGATTTCAGGTGGTACCGAGGCACCTCCTGAAGTCAAGTCAACAGGCTCAGTGCTGCTTTCCATTAAATAAGTGTAATTAAAAAGGTACATGATTGGCAACTGCCCCTGCTCCCTAAGCCCAGGGAGCATCCAGGACAGCTGCGTGTTCAGCAGAACCCTGGGCAGAGGTAGGCTTTGGTCACTGGTTTCATGTTTTTTTTCCTGTTTAACCTAGAAGGGTCCATGAAGCAAATAAGCTTTTGGCTAGATCTTGGCTCACGGGACAGCCTGAGGCTTTGAATCCCCCAGACTTGGCTCCAAGACTGCTCAGGAGTGCTTCGGACGCGTCCCTGGCTCACACCTTCCAGCTGCACTGCCTCAATCTTTCCCCTTATAACCCGTATCTGGAGTCTCCTTGGCAGCACTGGGGCTGAAATAAACTTCATGCTCTTTTTTTTCCCCTTGGCTGCAATCACAGCTGCTGCCATCACCCGTTACCGAGATCCCCGACAGCCCGGCTGATGGACCTGTGCCGCCAGATCAGCTCCTCCGGCTCGCGTGGAGCCGCATGCCGACGGAGCCGCGGGGGATGGAGCAGTTTTCACTGCTCACCTGCCATGTAGAGAGGCTGTCGAGGTAGCGAAAAATGAGAATTTGCATGTTGGCTGGGGCCTTCCCGCTGTTACTTGGTTTGGCTTTCAAGTTCAACAGCTTCTTGTGTTTCCACGAGGCTGGCACGGCTTGTGCTGCGAGCTGACCTACAGCTCCGCGGGAACAAACATGGGCTTTGCTCCCCACCGCCCAGGAAAAACCAACAGCGCCTTTTCCCGATGTGTCACACTCTCTGCTTTGCAAGGCATCATGAAACATTGTCAGCTTGTCCACAACTGAAAATTCCAATACAAGGCATCAGATACATCCAAATTCAGCTACAAGAAGCTCCTTCAAAGGCCTTGGATTTGCAGAAGGGGTATGTTACAGCTGAGAACTGAAGGCTGCTGAGCGTAGCAGGACGAAAATGCAGGACTCCCCCCCCTGCAGCGTGAAGCGCAGGCTGCTGTGCAAGGCTGGCGTGAGGGGCTGCAGAAAGGTTTGCTGCAGGAAGGAAGGGGCTTTCGCCCTGCCAGCATCATCCCCAGATGCACAAACCCAGGAAGATTAGAGTGAAAAAAACCACAAGAAAATATTTTAAAAGCAGTATTTTTTCGCAGGCAAGCTTTGACACAGTTTGTAAACCCAAGGCTGTGTATTAGGGAAGACACTGTTTTCCAGTGCTGGGGTGTAACCCGAGGACTGAGTGGGCAGAAAGCAGCTCAGAGCAGCAGGCTGCACCCCACCTCCTTCCCACCCACGTACCCATGAGTTAACACGCTTGCGGCACAACTGCTCCGTTTCCTTCAGTATTGTTCAGCTCAAAGTCAGTGCGTTGTTCCCTTCGTTGTGCTGTCTTTTTGCGGTTCCTGCATTCATATTAATCACGCCTTAGAAACCTGGAGACAACTTAGGACACATTTTTCCACGATCGGTGGCACTGATGGAGCGTGGCTTCCTATGCCTTCCTGCTGCCCCCAGGGACTGCTCGGTGCAGGGTGGGAGTTCCTTCTGCGGGGCTCGGACATGGCCCCAACAGCTACTTTCACTCTGCATCGAGAACCCTCACGGGCCTCCAGACCCAGACTCTCCAGCAAATTCATTTTACATCAGCCAGAGGTTCAGAAGTCACTGGGGAAGGCTCTACAGACACGCGTGGTCACAAACCGTCCGTTTCCTTGGGGTAAAGGGCTTAAAAGGGAAAAGCGAAATATTTTTTTCCACGTGCTCATGAGCTGTGTTGTGCTGTGGGATGGCAGGGTTTACAGCGGAGGTACCGATGCCCAAGGTGGCTGTGGGTTTTCCCTCCACATCCCTGGGGAAAAGCAACAGCAAGGAGTGAATATGGACCTCAGCTGAGCGGCCACGGTGGTTGGTGCTGGATCATGTTCAGTGCCAAAACCCAAGGGACAGGTGCTCCTAAGCCACGTACACACTGTGGGAAAAGGAATTGCTAGAGTACGTGTGTGTAGCTGAACCTTCATCCTTTAAACCAAAACATTGCTTCTGCATGTCAGCGTGGCTCGGAGCAGCGGGGCAGAGCAGAAGGCTTTCCTAGCACCCACAGAGGTACCGGGGGTGAGCACACCATCATGTCCCACATGGGAGAGCCCACTGATGCACAGTTTGGACAGGACTGTTTCCTGACAGATAAAAAAATAATAACCTGTATCCACCCATGCTATTGCTAATTAGCACTTGCAGGGCCGATGCGGGGTGGTGGTGGTGTCATACCAGCTTAATCAGTTGGGACTGTGATTAGACCATGACTCCTTGGCTGGGAATCTTTCTCTCCAAGAACTTTAACTCAACTTTCATACCATGTTCCTCACTCGTCCTCTTTTAAAAGCAGTAAAAGGCGGTGGGGGAGTTTCTGACGCACTGGAGGTGATGCTGGTTCACACAAGCACCAGGAGAAAAAGCATTTCTTCAGCCAAGCACCCAAAGGTGCTGCTGGCAGCACAGCCCGAGCCTTCTCCTGCACCACACCGTGGCTGCACCTCCCTGAGACTCAGCTGTTTCACAGCGTGCTGCCAACGAGGCAGACAGCACCTTTCACTGCGTGAGATGGACGGGTGAAGAGGCAGCGTAGGTCTGGCGCTGAGCCTGGCTGATGAGAATAACCCGAGTATTTAACGAAAAACTGGAATATTTAGGCAGTGAAGCCCTTTCTGTGTTCAAGGGCTATTTAAACAGGCTTGGAACCAACAAAATGTTGGGGCTTTGCCAGCTCCTGCTCGGGTGCAAAAACTCTCGGCATTTTGCCCAAAATTTGCACGGTACCAAGGGAGGACTCCTGGCGATGGAAAATGCTGAGGAGGTCCCTGTGGGCGCCAGGGCCGGAGCCCCACCGAACTCAGTTTGTGTAAGCAAGCAGAGTAAACCGTGGAAAAGACTGACCGAAAGACACGTTACGCTTTAAATCCAAAAGCACAAGAAATTTAACCTGTAGTAGCTTGATAGTGATGCAGTGTTTGTTGATTCTCCATGCTTGCCTTTGGGAGAAGTCCCACGGAGCGCGGGTGAAAACGATAGCAAGTGAAGAAACATTACACGGAGGATTTAATGAAGAACTGTAAGTTATGGACCACCAAACACTCTATTGATGGGATCCTGGACTCAACGTCACCAGCTCAGGCTCCCCAGCAGCACCAGCAGGGCCAGGAGCTCAGCACCTGCCAGGGTTAATGCCTTTTTGCCAGAAAACAAGTATCTCGCTCACCTCCCGTGGAGCTTGGCTGTGCGATGGTGCCACCACCAGCCAGTCTGGTAGGAGGTTGCTGGTATCAGGCACCAGCTCACGTTTCGTTACACCTAACGCCCTATTTTTGAGCAGTTCAGCCTCATGAGCATTCTTTTAAAGTGGAAACCTTGCCTTTGCTTTTAAATTGCAGCGAGCTGGCGTGCCTGGGAAAGGGCACGGGCTGTTCCTGTCAGGCAGCCGAGGGGTTAAAAGTGGGAGAAAGTCTTTGAAGAAAAACTGCTGATGGGCTTGAAGGAATCCTTTGAGGATGAAAGACAGAAACCAGTTCCTATAAAAATGTTTTTTAATGTATTTTACAGACTGGACCCATTTCTATGAGTACCAAACCTGCCATTCGGGATAAAAGCCACTGTCTAGCTGGTCCAGCATCCTGTCTCCGAGAGCAGCCAGTGCTGGATGCTTCGGAGGAAGGTATAAAAACAATGGAGTAGTCAGACACAGGAGAATCCAGCCTCTTTCATCCAGACCTCTAAGAAAGATTAGTTTATATCCAGCAACCCAAGATTAAATGCACTTTAATAGTTTGCCCGGTTTTCTTTACTGACAGATCTCTCTATTCCTGCCATGGCATTTTCCATCTCTATTTCAGAGTAGTGAATCGGGGTCACGAAAGTAATGATTCACTGTTTGATTTTGGGGGAAGCCTGGCAGCTTTGGTGCAAAGGGTGAAAGAAATGTTTGCTCGCAGGAGTCTGATGGGTGACGCTGTGGGCTTTAACCAGGACAAAAATAGGAACTGGTTACTTTCCAAAGGGAAAAATAAACTGCTAAGTTTCCACTGACTTGGAGTTGCAAAAATGCATTTTGGATTCTGGAGCACTTGGTAAAATATTGTGGTTTAGGCTCAGTAAATAGCAGAGAGCATTAGTTTAGAAATAGCAGTGTAAATATACAGCTTAACGGGATGGTTTGTTTCAGGTTCTTTTTTTGGGTTATAGACTCATCAACCTGTTTTAGTTTATGTGCAACTTGCATTTCAGTTTGAGGAACAGCCCTTGGCTGGCCATGCACCTGAGCTGCTCAGCTGCTACCCAAAACCAAGCTCAACTATATCTTTTTGATATAGAGCATCATATCTAAGAGGATATTGGGAAAAGGGTTAAACTGCAAATCTTTAGACATCATCTTCCCTGCAGACCGTCAACCCCAGGGCCCTGCCCTCAGCTCTCTGTGTGGGAGCAGGGTTTGCGGGGGTCTGGTCCAGCTCAGGAGCTCTGCTCCCACCCCTGCAGTCAGATGGGTTGGGGTAGCTCCCTCGAGAAAAACAGGGGGGAAAACCAAGGAGAGCATGGCGTCATGTCTCCTGCCAGCCCCATCGTGCAGCACTGAGTGCTCTGTTGCCAGAAAGGGCACATCTAAGCTTTTGTTTTAAAGTTTAAACTTGATCTCAAAACCGAGATC
>JAVJGJ010000060.1:5295512-5309304 GCA_035590215.1 Microhierax caerulescens
GGTTTGCGGTTTTTTTTGTTTTTAACTTTTTAAAAACCGCAGTGGTAAAAAGTTTTTTTTTTTAATGGTGGGGAAAAAAAAAAAAAAAAAAAAAGAATTTGCTGTTACAGCCCTGGGCCTGGCAAATAGAGGAGGAGAAAATTAAACCTGGGAATGCTTCTGTGAAAGTCAGCCTGTCACTTTGATAAACACAAATATATGCAGAAACCAAGCACCAGCAGCTTTCCCTGAGCTAGATTTATAAATCCCTGAGGAACAGAGCCTGCCCAAGCGCAGGGAGCCAGCGAGCATCCCCAGCCACCTCCGAGGAGCTGCGTGGCTCTGTCCCCACTTCGGGGTTGCCATTTCGGAGAAGGAGATGAGCCCTGGGCCAAGCCTGAGCCCTGGTCTTAACTCAGGAGCAGATGCCCTGCAGCACCACAGCAGCCCTGCGCACAGCTGCTCTGGGGACAAAGTCCTGGTTGTACCCTGTGCTGCCAGTGATGGGATGTGTTTGGGGATTTCTTCCCTTTCTCTCTCTCAGCACAGCCATCTCCCAAATACCAGCCTTTCTTTGCCAATTTTGCTTTACAACAATGAAGGAAAATGTGCATTTTGTGCGATTTCCGACAGCAAAGGACTGTCCCAGGGCACAGCGCCTCTTCCACTTGTACATCTTTCTGCACAGCCAGCACTTGCCTTCCCAAGGTCAGGGCTGATACACCCTGACAGAGTTCATCTGTCCCTTCCAGCTCATCTTCCCTCAAGGTCCAGTTTAGCCTTTCACCAAAGTCCTCTGGACAGAAGGAGCTCTCTGGACCTTGCACAGATCTTTCTACATGGTTGTCTTCTCAGACTCAGCAGCCCAGCCTGGTCTTAGCAGAGCATCTTCCCTGCCCGAATTAAGAGCATCCTCTGAATCCTGCTGTGGTGCAAATACCCAGGCTGAGCCCCACAGCTGGCTCCCACTCAAGCAACTGGTCTCAGGAGACCACATTTCATATGAGGGCTAGTGGCCACCAGGAGCACGTGCCAGTGGGAGAGTCCACAGTGCCCAGTTACCCCTCCCAGAGGCTCAGCATTGACCTCTGAAATCAAAGCAATCCCCCCAAACACTATTTCTTACGCGTGCACCCCCAGCAGCGCTGGGCTGACTCTTTCTGTAAATTACTGGCACCAAACAACCTTGCATTTAGCAGCTTCCATGCATATGTATCCATCAATTACTTATGCATAACATTTCAGTGAGCATAAAAATTGGCTCATTTGAGCACAGTAAACAAACATTGAGTAATGTGAATTCCTAATAAATCTGCTATTCAGTTCCATTTAAATAAATAAAACAAGTCAAAACAATGCAGCTAACAAAATACACTGTCCATCAGTGCTGGAGCCCAGAGCCACTCATCACACGCTGGACTTCGCAGAAGCGCTCTCAGAAGCCAATTCACACAATAACTCTGGTCCACGTCACAAAGCAACATACTTTAGGAATGATTTTTGTGCTGCTTGGTGTTTGATTGTAGAGCAAAGGAGACCTGAGCAAACAAGGCTGGAGGGTTCATCGTGGTGCTCTGGTTTCTACTTCAAGGTGATGAAGCATCGTGCCATGGGACTGATGGGCTGGGTAACTGCAAGCCAGCTCCATCACCTGGCTTAGGGCACCCATGCAGCCAAGCAGAGGTTTGAGGACTCTGAAAGCTTTGGAAAGCAACGAAAAGCTGTTTTCAGGCACCTTAAGAATTATGTTTTCAGATATTCTGGACCCATAACTAGAAATTCTTCCATGTTCAAAGTGCAAATCCTCTTTAATATAAAATAGTTTGGATTAAATATGTTTCAGGTTACAGTTGGGTTTGGGGTTTGTTTTGCTTTTTAATAACCCTGCTGCCAATAACATCTAGCGCTCCATGAGAAATGTTTGTGGCATTAATTGCAATTAAAAAAAAAAAAAAAAAAAGCGAGCCAGCAGTCCAAACCAAAGTCTGCCTGGAAGGGCTTTAAAGGAGAAAATAAATAAAATGGTTCACAGGCTGCACCAGTTCCTTTTTGTGCCTGCATGTGGAAAATGTTAAACACATCCACCAAGGAGGCGAGGGTCCCCACAGCACCTCCCGCCAGTTGTGCCGCGGGCAAGCAGAGCACCCTGCGGGTGCATGTTCACACAGCTCTTTGCTGAAGCCAGAATAGATCTTCCCTTTTTGCCTGGATATCCCATATGAGCTCCATTTTCCAAGCAGATTAAGACAATGGATGTCAAACCCAAAGCCATCCTTGGAGATTTCCAGTCGGGCAGGCATCTTGCTAACCTGATGGCCAGTGCTGGGGGCACTGGTGGTCCAAGGGTGGCTGTGAACACCCCCACATCCCTGGGGCAGGACCAGAGGCAGGGGATGGGCAGGGGGACAGATCTGTGATCTGCTGCCAATGTGCTCTGGAGGTGTAGAGATACAGCTCAGTCCAAAGACTCAGTCTTTGCTTTTCAACTGGTAATATTTGTAAGGGTACGAGCTCAAAAAGCACGAACTACACATGAAAGGTCGTTCACAGTATAGGAAATGTGGGATTGCGTAGAGAGATCTTCAGAAGATGGCAAATTGTCTTTCTCGTGGTCAAAACCAGGCCTGAATCACAAATACCTCTAGCGAGTATCATCCCCAGTTGGTACTGGAAGACAAATCCACTCGCCACAGGAGCCATAAAGCCTAACCAGAGACATCTATTTTCATTTCAGCTTGGCTACTCTCAGATATTTGTGTTTGTTAGAGCCCAGTTAGCAAACGACCAGCACTGGAAAGAAACACATAACAACCAACAGCATCTTCTACAAGCTTAACTACCGGCAAAGTCCATGGAACAGAGGTCTGAGAAGTTTTCACAATTAAATGTAAGCAAATTGCCATAAGTAGTCACCTACTACAGACCTCAGGGTGGGTTTTGCATGTGATGCTGCATCTTCCATCAACCTAATAGCACAACTTATTGAGGTCAATCACAGCAAGGGTAAAGGCAAGGTGGAAACTGTGAGATCAGGGGCACAACCAAGGAGCAGAATCCACCTCCAGCTGCAATGATAACTGGAGGTATGGGGATTTTTTGGTCTGGCCAGGTAGGGACAGCTTTGGAGCTAGCCCAAGCGTAGCCAGCTGCTTCAGACTTCTCAGCCTTTTTTGTGCTGAGCCTCTTTATACCCATGTGCCACAGAAAACCTCCACTCACTTTGCCACACTCAAGCCCCGACCATCTCAGGAGCAATTTTTTTATCTTCCTACACACCTTCACAATGCCTTCAGTGGGCTGCCCTGAGCTGGGTGCTGGCACAGAGCCTTGGTAGAGGAAACAATTAATTATACTATCTTTTTCTGACTATGACGGTGTTGTCAACTTTCTTCCCAAAAAGGCTTTTTTAGGTGAGTGCTGGGGCTGAGGGTCAGCTCAAGGCTGGAAAATAGCACCCAAAGGCAGAGGGCTGAATAAACACCCAGCAAAGGGGGGTGCGTGGGGTGTGCTGCTCATGGGGTAGCTTTTATTTTACCTGCCTCTCCAGCAATGTTTTCATAGTAATGTAATTGCACAGACAGCAAATACATGGAACAAAAAAAAAAAAAAGAAAAAAAAATCAAAGAACCAGGATTTAGAAATGACCTCCCATCAGAAACTTGAGGCTGCCATTAGCAAGGAGGGCAATTAGAAATACACTTGAGTCACAAATGAATTTCTGTTGCCTGAAATTAATTTATCAGTAAGTTATAGAAGCAGTCAGAACACTCATACGGCATCAGATCACATTGACTAGCAGAATCCTCAGTGCTGGGTTACAGCAATGAGTTCCCTTTGCAGATTTAAAGACCATGGCCGAACAACAGCATGAGGAACAGAAGAACAATTTACGCAGCTTTGCATTTAGAACCAATTTCAACACTTGCTCAGAAATTTCTCCAATGCAGACAGCAGCTGAACTGCACAACCCCTCTCAAGGAAGCAGCTGGAGCAGGACTACAAACCGCTGCACCGCTTCCATCCCTGGGTTTTGGGTGGAAGGCAGCTTGGGATTTGGTCTGGTACTGGTTGCACACAACAGCCACCATGGGAAGAAGAGCTGGAACCATTATGGAAACATCATGGTAACCAGAGGGTGATCACATTTTAAGCCTTTCACTGTTGCTCATGACTGTGGGTCCTTGCCCACGCTCCATCCTACCATTCCCATCCCTGCCTGAAGCTGCCCACCGCAGGGACCAGGCACCTTTCAGCACATCCCAGGTCTGTGCAGCCCCCAGAAAGTGCTTCTTTAGACACAAGGAGTGAGCATCACCCAAACAGAACACTGAGCTGGGGGAAGGCTCAACCAAAAAAACCCCAGAAGACTTCAGCAGTCTCCTGTTGCACCCAGAACAGGATGATGCTGCAAAAGGCAACGTCCTCAGGCCACAAGCACCCTTTTATTTTTATTACCCTTCAGCAAAACCATAAGCAAAATAAAAGGCACAATAATAAAGGGAGATCTGAATCTCTCCTGATTGGATTATTTTCAGCCAGCTTCTCTCAGATTTTCGCCTACTAAAGCATCAGAGAGGGAAGGGGGCTTTGCAACAAGGCAGCTCTGCAGAGCAGCCGTGGGGCTGGCTCTTTCTGTGGGGATGAAGGGTTTTGCTGTGCAGGCACGGAGGCTTAGGGCAGGGCACACAAACAGTGTTCAGATTTTTTTTTTTTGATTGACGCTGCCAAACAGTTGTGCGTTTTTTAACTAAAATAAGGAGCAGAAAGCACACAGTGGTGGAAAGCACACAGGGACTCTCAAGGGAAAGGACAACTCTTGTTTGCACAAGCACCAAGCACAGGAGGTGTTGGTACATCAGTTAGCTGTACCGCAAGAGCCCGACCACAAACCTCCTAAGACCTCAGTGACCATAAACACCCATGGCTCAACCAGCACAAGGGGAAACTGAGGCACATGAAAGCAAAGTGATTCCCTCCAGGTCCCTCAAGCACAAAAGCAAGGCAAATCCCAGCCCAGGGACCAGCCCCAGTGCCCTCCCCACAGCCAAGCTCTAATTGTTTAGAGGCTTAATAAGTTGTAACTTAAAATTAGTTTATGGCTGTACATAGAGAAGAAAAAAAAAAAAAAGTCCTGTCGTAAAGTATTTATTACACTTCCTTTGGAAATGATGACAGTCCTCCAGTGAATGTTTTTATTGTTATTCATCATCTTTCGAGAGGGTTAGACAGCTCTGAAATACAGCTTTAATATGAGAGCCAAATGAGAAAGTGCAGATTTAAGGGAAACCTCGGCAGATCGGGTTTCACTCAGTGCCTGCAGCACTTACAACATGTGTTTCTGATCTGCAGCTCGACTTTGTTGTACCCAAACTGAAACTGCATTAAATTCGCTTCACAGGAATTGCAAAAGGACAAGAAACACACACAAAACCCAGCTCGTTTTACGCCTGTGACTCCTGCGTAATCCATGACCTGGAGACGGAAGCGGGATTTATCCTGCCGCGGGCTGCGACGTCGCCTTAGAAATGTGATAAGCAGAATTGATTTCCCATTTTTACTAAGTTTGTACTTTGAGCAAACCAAACTAAAGAGGCAATTGGAAATGGTAAAAAGTCCTGCCAGGCCCCTGCAGGGCGGTGCTGCAGGTGAAACTTTAAGCAGAGAATCTGTTTGGAACAATATGCCAACTTTTCCTCAATCAAAAAAACCCCTCGTGCATGCACAGCCTGTATCACCCTGCCCACAAACAGCACCTTGAAGCCCAAAGCCCAGGAGAAAGGGCTCACCTCTCGCAAATCACCTCTGTCTCTTCACACAAGCTCTTGGGAAAATGGGGCTGGAGCAGAGGAAAACCACCAACAACTCAAGGAACATCTTTGGGCTCAAGATACCATGATGTGCCATTTATATTTAATTATATGTGTTAATGCAGGAGCGCCTGTCTGAGAAACCAGCTGCTTTGCCAAGCCCTGGAAACAAGCTTGCCCTGGCTGAAAACCTGGAGAAAGAGAGTTATGCAGCTCCAATAAGAAACACCCACTGAATCCTACTGCATTTTGTCACCCTTTTCCTTTAAGGCATCCCTATGAAATGCAGGAGTGAGGGATGCACCACGTGCTCTCCCACAGACCCAGCCTCTGCCACCCACTCCAGCAGGGCAGGGATGGCAGGAGATGGAAAATTCCTCCACATCTCATTTAAATCACAGGGATGATGAATTCCTGAGCTTTATGGCTCCTACAAATACTCTGCAGCATAGCCCTGTTACCATACCCTGTAACAGCCTGCAAGGAATCCTATCAAAACAGCTGAGTTCAGAGGAACCAAGCACGACCAGCTTTCTTGTTATAGTCCAGACGGATAAATATGGACCTGTATCTCCACCTGTGGCTTAGGCAGAAGATTCTCCGGGTGAGGAGGGGGAGAAGAAGAAACCCACATAACCCACAGAATTTTGCTTATGGGAGTGTGAAGTGATGGTAGGGCAGCATCCCAACTGCATCACCCCGGGTACCACTGCACCCCAACCACATCACCCCGGGTACCACTGCACCCCAACCGCATCACCCCGGGTACCACTGCATCCCCCTGTTGGCAACCCCTGGCCTGTATCACCCTCCCAAAAGCCCCAGGCTCCTATGTCTGATTTAACAAAGGACTGTCCCTGCAGATGCTGGGGGAGGAGGGAGGATTCCCCAAGCGCTGGGCAGCAGATGCTGGGGAGCCATGCAGCCTGATGCCTGTTTTCACTTTGTTTAACAGCTGCCCTTTGGATCGTGCTACTTTGCAGGCTGCGGACGAGGCCGTCACAGGAAACGCAGCCAAACATTTACCTACCCCGCTTTGATTTAAAACAGCTTGAGAAGGGCTGAAAGTCCGTACGTCAACATTTAGCTAATCCAACCTTTCCTCCTGCCAGAGAGAGCAAGCACGGAAGAGTTAATGAAAATAACTCCTCTGCCCTAAAGAAATCATAGTTTGAACATAGAGTCATGCAAACTCCAATCACCCTCGCTTAACACTTGCGCAGAATTATTTTAACACTTGATTTTAACTTAAATAAACACGCTCAGTGCTCCAGACAGGGGCGTGGGAGCTCCCTGCTGCTGGGCCACCAAAAAACAAGGCAAGAGGCATCTGCCCCCACCAATATGAGAAGTCAGCAGCATCTGTGTTCACGGGGGACAGACAGCATCCTGAACCCAACAACGCTACCGTGGCTTCGCTCCATGACAGCTTAAGCTTTTCTTTTTTTTTTTAAGCTCCTGCTGCACTGCTGAAAGGATGCAGCTAATTTGGAGCCACCCTGGAGACATCTGCAAGGCGAGACATTCCCCGGTGACTTCTCTGTCCAGGATGGTCCCAGCCCCAGTGACCTGCTGAGAAACACTGCCCTAACACCCCGGATGGCAATTTGTACAGGGCCTTTTTGGGGAAAAGGAGGGACGAGGCGCTCATCTCCCTGACCCCAGGACTGGGATGCTCAGAGAGCAGGTCTCGCCTCCCATCTGGGCTGCAAGCTCAGAGCGGAGCCAGTCGGTCTGACAACCACTGGCTCTTCCTTGCTTATAAATGCTGAGAACATCAGATAACCCGGGGAGGTCAGGGTCAGCTGTTGCAACTGCTTTATCCCGGCCACAGAGCAGCTCTGCGTGTGTCCGGGTACCAGGGACGCCACAGCCTCTGCCTTTTTATACTCAACATTAATTTTAAAATACCTCATTTATGAGCTCTTCTTGCCACAGACATGATGAAGCACAAAACTAAAACCGCTACAGATTAGTGAGATTTCTACATTTTTCCTGATTCCACACAAAAGCAGAAATCCTGCTTCCCACCTCCCAGCCCCGCTCCGCCGCTCCCCACTCTTCACAAACAATAAGCTGCTCATAAAATTTAAGGTCGGGCCCTTGGCTCATCTCATCTTCCCTGCTCCATATTGCAGAACTACATTGCTTTATAACATCCTCCCTGCTATATCATGCAGAAGATGACCGAGCTCTGCTGAGCCCAATAACTGTTTGATTTAAGCATCTTTTCCAGATAGCATATATATTTTTGCTGCTGTAGCTCTGCTGGCAAATCCCTCGTGAGCAATGGCCTGAAGCCAAAGGCCACAGAGGGACTTTTCCAGGGTGCAGATTAAATAGTGAAGCTGTTTGCCCCAGATGCTGTGGATTTCACAGTCTTGCTCCATGCAAGGAAGAATATTTGTTGTGTTCTGGGGTGGGTTTTTTTTTGTTTTTAAACTCTTGCGCTACTTTAAAACCCCTGGTACGGACAGCTCCTTCAGTGCTTGGGATGGACATTTTGGGGAACACCCTGGCCTGTCCTGCATGGCTGGCGAGCGATAATGCACTTGGCCCTGGACACATGGGAGCTGTAGCTTTAACCACTCAGCGCAATGCAGAGTTTATCTGGCACAGTCTGTTGCTTTTGCAAAGCTAAAAGAAAAAAACCCAAACACCAACAAACAAAAAACCAGTAAGAAGACCCCAGGCTGTCCTAGAAGAATAGAAACAAATATCCAAACCTTAAAGTTTTTCACAGAACCCCAAAATTCTTATTCTGCAGCCAGCTGCACTGCAGCACAGCTCCCCCCCCAAGCTGCTGCTAGCCCAACGCTGTGGCAAGGTAGCCAGAAACAGTCCCCCCATGGCTCTGCCCCACTATCTCACCTCCCTCCAGTCTTTAGAAATGTGTTCTAGATCCATTTACTCAATAGATTTTCATTCTGAATTGAGTTTTTCTCCAGCACAGGCCAAAGCAGCGGGGCAGGGGGGGGGAGCTGGCTGCTGTGAGCGGGTACCTCGCCCCACTGCAGGGGCTGGCCAGCTGCGGTGCTCCTGGTCCTGCATCCTCCTGCAGAGCAACCAGGAGCTAAATGCCAGCTGATGCTTCCAGGTCATGTCTGTTGTCGAGTGCCATGTTTGGAAACAGTCAGATTCCCCAGAATCATGCCGTTTATAAACTATTAAAAAGAGAATGGGGGCTTTGGGGAAGGACACGTTGGCCTCGGGGTTCAGAGTCAGTCCAGCACCCACAGGTCACATGTCATTATACCTGTTTTCAGGGAAGAGCATTAACAAGTTTTTCACTTTCTGAGTAGGAGCTGCATTCTCACCCTATCTTTTCCAGGAGTCATTCAGTAAAAAACAGCCTTCACGTGGTCTGCAAACCTCGTGAAAGAGCAGGAGATGGGCAACGAGCAGAGGGTCCAGGGCCACGAGCTGGGGTGCTGCGGGTCATCCCCTCCCCAGCACCCAGTGGGTTAATTCATCTCTGCCGCTGTTCACCCAGGGTGAGCCCAGGGAAGTTGGCTCCCAGCTGAGCTCTTCCACATGGCTCAGGCACCGCCACAAGCATCACTTCCCTCCCACAAGCCCAGATACTGAGCAGGTAGGATCCAATGTTAAAATATTTTTGGTATGTAAAAAGCAAAAGGCACATTTATAAATGGAAAAGTCAGGACTGCTGAAATAACGAGTGGCAAAAAGAGCTAAGTTACAGAAAGTCCAGCACGGCCAGGGAAGCAGGCAAAGCCACGCAGCATTGAAACAGTGGTACCCAGTCCTGCATAAACATAAAACCTCCAAGTCGCTCTGAATCCCTCATCCAGGGGACACTGGCCTCAAGAACAAGCCTTTCTGTTCAAGCAGTTCAGCGTGGGCTCACTGCTCATCAGCTGCCTGCCTGATGCTCTTGCTTTTCATGCAATTAAATGTCTTTGTTTGCATCATTCTCCCTGAGATCAGTAAGAGCAGAGCTGCACAGGATCCTCGCAGGCTCTGCAGCCGGCAGGAGGGCAACTCACTTTTGTTTCCAGGATTTCACGTGCACCAGCTGCCTGCACGCACATTTACTTCTTTAAAAAGCATTTTCCCCTTTAACTCGGCACAAAATCTGATTGCCACAGTATTTTTCCTCCTTTAAATAAACAGCGTAACGCGCGATAATTGCACTCTGTGGCTGGAAACTTAAAACAACCAAATACAAACTTGGGGGTATTTGTCTGTCACATCAGCTGTGGAACAGCTTAAGATTTCATGCAAACCAGCAGACGTGCTGTACCCTGAGAGAAGGGCACCCCTTTTCTGTTGTTGCTTTTTTTTTTTTTTTTTAAAAAAAAAAAAAAAAAAAAAGAGGAATCGTTCCTGAAGGAAGCATGGCTTGGCTGCTCTGTAGAGATTGAGCCTGTCCCCTGCGGCTGGGGTTTTACGCCACGGCAAGACAAGGCTGAACAGCGCTTGCTGGGCACACAACTCTCGTCAGCCACTTCTGGTGGGAAACCTCACCTCTGCAGCAAGTTACAATTTGCATTTATGAAGAGCAGGCAAGTATTTAAAAAAAAAAAAAAATATTCACTTTGTGCTGAGAACTAACCCACTGCCTATCACTGGGGCTTGCAGTGGGCAGATGGGGCTGCTGGCTGATGCAGCACCAGCAAGGGAGCAGGCACTGCTGCTGGCCTGGGGTGGAGGATCCTGAGGCTGCATCCTTTGCTCCAGCCGCTCGCTGGAAGCAGATGGCAGAGTATTTTGCATTTGCATTCAAGTTGAGCGTGAAGGAGAGCGTGTACTTCGCTAACAAGAGATCGGCTACTATTTATCTTACACGGGTGACTTCACTGTAGAAATAGCACCAGAGAGAGGTTTAAAACCTATTCCTCAGCAAGCCGCTTTTTCTAAACAGCATTTGTAAAAAAAGAGTAGAGTTCAGAAAATAAACAGGACAAAAATTTAGCATGGGTGTTCTAAGCAAACTGTTAGAGTTTCACAAATTTAAAACTTTTTTTTTTATATATTAAGGTAGGAAATTTACAAGTTTACTGTCTTCTGTCACTTTTTTAAACATTATATCCCAATTATGGATCCTCCAACAGCAGTTTGGTTTCTATTTCTTTGTTTATCACCAAATGCCAAGACATTTGTTCATGCAGTGGCCCCTAGGTAAGGGACTTTTAAGAAACCAGCCCCTGGATCTGCAGGTGCAGAGATGCTCTCACCCACAGGTCACCGCATAGCTCACATTATTATTTTTTAATGCTTCCTCAGAGCGCAACAGGATGGACCTGGTGGAGGATGCTGATGGATGAAGCTGTGGGCAGGAGGGAAATACCTGCTGACGACGCCTGGCCACGGGCCAGCCTGCGGGACCGCAAATGGAGCGAGGACTAACAATGTCAGGAAGTTGTTGATAACTGACTCAACACCCACTAACGACATTCGCTTCCTTTATTTCCCACCTTTCGCTACTCCAGGCTCGGTGCCTCTGCTGTGCAATAACAGCACAACAAAACCTTGGCACCTGTCTGGCTCTCGCCGCTAGAAAACTAGTTAGTTTGCTAGTTAGTGCAAGAGCCGCTGCACTAATGCACGAGAAAGTTTCCACCGGACAGAACAGACTCTTTAAAAAAAAGGAATATTTTTGAAAAAATAGATAAAAATGCTAATAGGCTTCGTTCTACTTTTGCAGCAAAGGGATACTCCTGCACAAGCTCTCCAAGGTACAGACATCATCAGCTCCTGCCACAGCGTATCTTATTTCCCAGTGGGCAGATTAAAGCCCCCCTGAAGGCCACCTTGAGTCCCTACAACGTGGGTAACATTGCTGCAGCCCAGGGAATGCCACAGGGACACCGAAATCATCGCCACAGCGTTAGCAACTTGCAGAGGTTCTTACAAAGCTTTTAAATGATTCAAAGTACCACACTACCTGGGTCCGACCCGTGATAAATCCTATTTATGATCATATCCCAGGGTGCTTGGAGGGGGTACAGCCAGCCTTGCAAACAGGTCAAACGTTCACTGAGAGCAGAAGTTTGACAAAGCGGTGGAAACAGTAAGAGGACCCAAAGAAATGCTACCTTCGGTATCATTTTCTTTTAATACTACTCATACTTACATGCTATAGGCTTTACAGTTACAGTACTGGGCCAGTGCACAAAAAACTCAAAACCTGCTTTTAACATTAAAAAAATAAGGATTCAGTTTTCAATTAAGTTGGAGCAAGTAAAGAGACCTGAATCATCCCACCCAAGGCTTACGTCAACTGCCAATTCATCAGGTGCTAGCACCAGTTCAGAAGCAAGAAAACCAGCTTATTACCATTTAAAGGAAAATTTCTGAAGGGAAAAAAAAAACAAAAAACATTTAAAAGACAACCCAAGGATTTCACCAGATTTCAGGATATTTTGCAAAATCAAACTGGAATGAAGGTGAAAGTAGGGATGTGTGAACATGGGCAGACAAAAGAGTTTTCAACAGTTCTGTGGCCCATTTACTCACCCCTTACCTCTAGAGATGCCTTGCATAGCCGGAGCAAACCTGATAAATCTGCTGGTACCTGCAGGATGCCGGAGAGTTTCCTCAAGGAAACCCTCCTGTATCACCCTCAGTCATCCAGCAACTTTTGGCAGCTTCTCTTCACAAGGTTAAAGGCATCACTGAGGTTTAAATATGAAGGCATCCTTGGCTTAACTAGTCTCTATTTTAATTGAAATATTACAGCCCCCATCCACAGGGAGGCATAAAGTACTGTTTTTGTAATGATGCAGGCTACAGCTGCCATTGCCACTGAAAAGGTCTGAGCAAGCAAATGGGTGAAATAAAACTAGAAATGGTGTTCTGCTTTCTGGTCTGCCACATCGCTGCCCCTGGACCGCTGCGGACAACCCTGTTTTGGGAGGACCCAGAGCTTCAAAACCCACGTTGGAAGTAACACCATTATTACAGGCTTTATGCATCCAAAGACTTCAGAGGTCTTTCCGACTGCTGGAAGACTTGGAACTGGCTTGTGCGTATTTTGGATGACCTATTTATCCCAGAATTGGCAAGGCTAGGGAGCAGTTTTCCTCACCAGGCAGGTCTGGGTCATGGGGAGTTGGTAGGAAGGAAGGAGGTGGAAACCTTGCGTAAATAACAGCCCTCACCCCTTCCAGCTCCCTGCCTTGTTGATCATGCCCATTCCTTGGCAGAAAGGAGGTGGGACAGGGGCGTTTGGTTTTGTTTTGAAAAAAGTAAATCCCTTTTTCAACTGAATTACATAGCCAGAGCCTCAGATCTCTCGCCAGAGGCATGCTCTCACTGTCAGTAACAGGCTTTAAAAATAAATATGCCCTGCGCCTGCCAGTAACGGGTCTTCTCTAATTAATGAAGCATCCTGACCGCCTTTGCTGAACAATTTTAGGTCTCCAGTGCTGAGCCAGCGGCTGCCTTTAGGGACTGCTCTCCATTACACAGGGCCTGGATGAACTCTGCTGGGTCCCTCACTAATCCAGCTCCTTCTGAGAGCACTGCCCCCCTTTCCACCCGAGAGAGGCAGTGGGGTGAGGAGCTGCCATTAATGTGTTAATGGGGTGCCAATGAGGCAAGAAGGACATGCCACCGAGGTCTGCACTCAATCATGGTCAGCACCACAAGTCCCAGGAGATCTATGGCACATTATGCCAAGCACACACAACATCTCAAGGTCTTTTCTGTACACGCACATGCTGTAGGGTATCGCATATACTGTGTTATTCTTGTAGTGGACCCTAAAGATTAATTATTAAGAGCAATTTGGCTTCCAAGAATTCTCCACACCATGCATTTATTAGCCCAGGTGGATTTACTAAGGAGCAGGAGTGCACTGAGAAAAGGTGGCCATACTGGATCACACCCAACCCAGACACCTCTCACCCCATCTCCTGCAGCAGTCCTGACAGGAACGCAGGGAAAACTCCAGGAATCCCTCCCCGGAGAAACCAGGCAGGCCCTCTGACTTCCCAGCAAGCAGGCTAGGGACCACACCACACCCGTCCAGCCTCGGGGGG
>JAVJGJ010000060.1:5309404-5350476 GCA_035590215.1 Microhierax caerulescens
AGGCTACGCACCACACCCCACCCGTCCCCCCGCGCCCCCCCCCCCCCCCCATCCCTTTTCCTGCCTAGGAACTGCAGGAGAGACATTGTCCCACCACAACAGCTTTTGATGCTACTCTACAGCATCCCACTGCCCAGCCCTCATCATCTACTTTTGCCCAGCGGCCCGAGTTCTGACACGACCACTGAAAGCCTGGGGTGAAATCTCCCATATCAGGTACTTCGACTCCTGTCTTCATCTGGATGGAGTCTTCCTCCATCCGTGGTTCCACACAGGGGAACGCCGGCATCTTGGAAGCAGTTTTCCTGCAAGAGGAGCTACACTTCAAGGAACCAGAGGGGCTGTACAGGTCCAGCCTCTACTTTTGCCTGGGTCAAGCACAACACCAGCATTTGGATGAAATCCAGGCTGCCATCCTCTCTGTTCCCAGCCCCACCCCTGCTCCAGCAGCCGGAGTTTTTGCTCCTTAAGTTTTACCTGCCTTTTTCCTCTTTAAGCTATGCAATTCACATTAGGAAGTCCCAGCTCAGTGCTGTGGGTGAGCTGTCCCAGAGGTGAGGCTGGTCCTGTATCAAAGGCCGTGGTGGCTCGCTGCTGGGCGCCGAGCCCTGCTCCGCACCTTTATCTTGACAGGGGATGCAAGTACCATAACACATCCACTCACACTCCTACGTCCTCTGCGTGTGACCTGCTGAGAACAGACACAGACACAGCGGATGACTGCCTTAAGAGTTATCCCATTTGCTTTCACCTCCACTCTGGTCGTTTCCCAGTTCCTTGCTCTCTCCAGGCAAGCCTGTAGGTTTCAGCTCCAGAACTGGCTTGTGGATTTGTAAGCTTTGCACATCAAAACCAGTTTAAAGAGGTAAAAGAACTGGTGGAGGACAGACACCCCACACACACCACCCCCAGCCACACGATGCTGCAACCATGTCCTGCCACGGCTGCTCCATCCCTAGTGGCACCTGGCCCTTGGCCCGCCCCCCCCTTCTCCTACTATTTTTATATTCTTATTTAAAAAGTTGTCTTTTTCTCACTAATTACACTTGAGGCCTTCAAGCCACGATTTTGGAAAAAAACACCGTTTTCCTTAGGCGATGAGAAGTTCAGCTTCCTCAGCTGATGAGTACTCCCCTGCAGACAGAGCACTGAAGGGGGACGGACAGCACCAGCACAGTATCTGCAGCGCACGTGAGACGCCAGCAAGAACAGAGACAACCAAGCTGCTGTTGCTCCAGCACGCAGGAGAGTGAAATTATAATGCCAGAGATAATAAAGAGGTTTTATTCCAGCTGTCACTCAATCTCCCTCCACTCCTCGCCTGCCCTCCAGAGAATACTTTTAAAGGCCACAGACTTGTAGGTGATGATGTTTTATTACATCTCAAAAAGAAAGGGGGGGGGGGAACCCAACACACGGAGGAATGCAGTTTCATTTGCAGTTTCCTGAAACCTGAGCAGAAAGTTTATAAAAACTTTGGGTCATGTTTGGAGTTAGGAAACAGAATGAGAAATCACTCTCCTTTTCCTCTTTCTGTTTGCTGAGCAGCACCACCAATCCCACAACCTTCCCACCACTTTTTTTTTTTTCCCCCAGCAGCATTGCAGTTCCAAGCCTTGCTCTGTTGGCTTGGACATAAATCAGAAAGCGAGGGTCTGAACAAGATCCTTCTTGTAGTTCACACACCCTTGTATAGAAAAATACAAAGGATTAAGAAAGCAATTCGATCCTCACTTCCTAAGTCTGAATTGGCTGGAAACTGCTGTTCCTTCAGGTCAAAAGAAAAGCAGACAAAAACCCAACCTCCAAATGTCAAAACAAAACAACAAAAAAAAGATGTTTTCCATAAAACATAAAAACTGACATCGGAAAAAAGGAGAGGAGCCAGTCTGGGCCACCCCGCAACACCTTCATCACCCATGACCCTTAAAGGGCCACCCGTAAAACTGCTTTGGGCAAACCCACTCCCGGCTAGAGCCTGTCCTGGAAACCCTTTGCCAGGGCTAGCTGGCACCAAGGACACCAGGGGTTAGGGGCACTGCTGATGGGATCTGGGCCCCTGCACACAGAGCGTGACCAGCCATGGGCACAGACAGCCCTGCTGCAAAGCGGGACTTGGGGGGCTTCCCAGGAGCGGGGATTAGCAAAGCCCATCACGAGCGGCCAAGGGGAGGCCAGGCCCTACGCACCCCGTCCCTTTGTGGGGGCATCCGAGCTCCCACGGGCATCACCCACCCAGCCATCCCACTCCATTTTACCCCTACATAAATTGTCCCTCATTTTTTACAGCCTCAAGCCTCCAGCTACCCGGCAGGGCAGACACACAACAGCCACAAGACACCATCTGCACCCCTGAGCGCTTCCCCCACACCCGTTCAACAACCCATCCACACACAACACCATTCCCATGGCTACGCACACCATAAAGCAAAGATGCAGAGTCCAACAGGAGTGCCCCCTCATCGCATCTCCCAGCTGCTGGCAGCGCATGCTGCCGACACGAAGATGACAAAAAGGCCATATGGCCACTTCTTCCATAGCTTCTTCCACCCATTTCTAGCAGCAGCAGAGAGAAGAAAGCAGGCTGGAAATCAGGGTGGCATATTGCACAAGGCAGCTGAAATAAATTTACAAAAGCAGCTTCATTCTAGTGTTTCCCAATTTTAAGAGCTGATCTATGCATCCTTCACATTCTTTTTAACTTTTTTTTTTTTCCTTAGTGTGGTTTTAAAGCAAAGACATTGGAGGTGGCATGGGAAGGGGGCCAGAGAGGCTGTCCAAGCGCTGGGGTGGGTGCGTGATGGACCTGCGATATTTCGTTTTGGGGAGGAATGTCACACTTCTCCTTCAGGCCAGGAGCACTTCGTTCTGGAGACTGATCTGGCCAAGGAGACAGAGCTACTCAGGAAAATTAATTTACTATTTCTTATTACTGGTAAGTCTTCCAGGCCAGATCACCAGCAGCTGTGAACCCACAGAGCTGCACCAGCTCCAGCTCTACCTGCTGCAGTTCAAGTCCAACAGTCAATCATTTAGATAACGAATCAAGCTCAAAGATTTCGGCAAAGTGCCAACACAGCTTCTCAGATCCTTGGCTTTCCATACCAGCAAGCTGCTGCCAGCACTGGGACAAGCTGCTGTACCCCTGGGGCACATGCAGTTCACCGGCACTTGTGGTAGATGGGTCCAGCCCAGATCTAATGCCACCACGGTCCGAGAAGCTCGGGGTAAGTGAATTTTAGTGTCTGGTGTCCCATGGCACTCCCCAAACCCTGATCTTTGGTGCTGCGTGACTTCAGCCAGGGCCATGTGAAACCCCAGCCAGCCTATTCCAGCAGGGGAATGGAGGGACAAGGTGTCTTTGGATTTTGTCCCATTGTGCCACATATTTGTGACCACTTTACACAAGGAGAGCTAACAGACTTTAAGGGCTTCTGTGATCACTTGGTCTACAGCCCATCCTTGTGGTTTCAAAAAAAAAAACCAACAAACCACCCCAACAAAAACCACCACCTGAAAATAATCAAGAAACACCCTAGGAAGACTACACTTGGAGGGCTCTGTGCCACAACTGTCCAATCCAAGGAACTTAATGATCCTTACAAGAAAAAGGTATTTTCACCTCTTTTTCCCCACAGGAAGGCACATCAGCCTGGCTGCACAGCCCACTCCTTGGCATGTGTCCCACCAGCCTGGGCTCATCATTGCTTTCCAGCTTCTTCACGTTACACCCAATTTCCTCCCACTTTACCACCGTGCCAGGAGAAGAGCCCAGCATTGTGCTCAGGTTTCTGAAGGCATCAGTGTTTTTCTTCCGAATGAGCCAGGCCAAGCTCAGCTGGAAAGCCCTTGGACACTGGAGAAGCAGAGATGTGAAGGCAGAGCTGAGCCAAGCCAGGTAATTACAAGCCAGCCTCCTTCAAAGGGAAGCTAGATCAAGTCTCATCACACCTCCAGCAGCCACCCGTGCCAGACCATACCCCTATGAACAGCCACAGCACTACACCAGAAAAATCAGGAAGCACCAAGGCACTCATGTGCCAAATCACCCACCAAGAAACTTCAACAAACTCCGCGTTTTTTTGCACTGTGGGACCTGAAATGCCATGAAAGCAAGCTTGGAGCTGCTCATGGACAGTCCCACTTCCACAGGGGATAAAAATACCGAGCTGGTTTTAAGTGAGACTAGCCAAAAGCAAATATTCATGCAAGAAAACCAGCACCCATTTGTCTTAAAGTCCACTGGTTTGTGGGGTTTTTTTGTTGGTTTTTTTTTTTTGTTACTGCCACCTCCAATGTTCAACCCACCAATAAAACAAACGGCAGAGAAAGAAAACGTTCCCACCTGCTCTCCCCAAAGGGCATACTCCCCATTGTCCCCTGTGTCAACTCCTAGGGATTTTCCAAGTGTTTTACCATGTAGGTTTGGAAATGAACTCAACCAGGCATGCCATGCGCCATGGATTGCTGCTTTTTGATGGACCACAGCTGTCTCCAGGAAACTAAGCAAAACCCAGCATCTTAAGTGAGAAGCGTTTCTGACATTGCAATATATTTTGCTTTTAATTAGTTTTTCATCTCAGATTATTAGTTGCCAAAAGTTTTGCTGTCTGAACAGGTCCAACCAGCTTTCACTGCATACCTCTACTGAAACCAGCTCTAAATGGGAATGGTAATTATGCGTTGAGGGCAGAGGAGATCATTAAAATAAATTACTTGGATTCTGAAGCCTATAAACTGTCCTCCTCTGCAATTAAAGTAATTTCATATTTCGGTTCACTTTGTCACCTTGTCTATCTTTCCCCAAGTTGTAAATTAAACCCAGGAACATATATTAAAAGCCTGTGAAGTTCTCTCTAATAAATGGGATCGTAGCATTGGCAAGAGGAACAGACGCAATGCACGAGTCACGCTCTCCAGGCTGCAAACCTCCTCAGTCCCTGCAGCTTGTACAAGTGCAACGGGCCACTGAGCTGCCCAGCACAGTGCAGAGCTCTGGTCTCACCTGATCCTGCCTCGTTTGCCCTAACAGCTTCACACAAGTCCTCTTCCAAGTTGCTCTGCTGAAGAGCCATGTCCCTGCATCCCGTCGCTGCAGTGCCTGTGGATGGTGGACACCACACTGCCCATATTTCGTGGTCCACGTGGGACTGGCACTCTCATTTCATACAGCTGCCAGAGATCACGTTTACTCTCCCCTCCCAAGCCAGTGAAAAGCACCATCCATGGCCCCGGATACATCCCTCTACAGGCAGCACACAGTCTCAAGCAGCTCCAGACAAACACCACGGACACATAACAGCATCCAAGCACAGCAGATCCCAGTTTCCCCACAGGCAGCACTGGAGTGTTGATGAAGTCCATCTTCTCACTGCTGCAGCTCAGGGCTTAAGGAAATTATTCTTTCACTTCATTGTACAGTAAAAATAAACAGATCTTTTTCCCCACTTTGTCCAGAGTCCAATTAAGTTAAACAGGAAAAAAAAAAAATCCATAGACTCCATTGTGCATTAGATTGTATATGTAGAGCATGTTAACGATGTGCCTGCACTACTCAGATCCACCTCAAAGCACCACCTGGGCTGCTGCAACCATTTCATCACATACTCTGGCTGCAGGGTTACAAGAGCAGCTCACAACCACAAGCAACATGGAAACTGTTCCGTGGGGACAGCACAGATGCCTCTTCAACCGCCACCATCCAGCCCTTTATCCTAGTCAGGACTGGGGGACATTCGACATGTTGGAAGGCATTGTGATGCACAACAGAATTAGCGACAGATGCTCGCATTGGTTAAATGAATCCTGAGAGAGGGTTTGAATGGGATAATGGCATCCCTGGAACACCAACTAAAATGACATCCATCATTCCTGCTAGTACCGTTGGCTTTGTGTGAGACCTGGTGTCGGCCACAAAGGTGGCAGAAGTGAAAAGACCCAGGTTCACTGCAGCCCATCCCACCAAAACAAACAGCCCTGATGCTCTTTACCACCCAGAGGAAGAACGGAGGCATCAGTCCTCCCCTGACCGCTCTGTGGAAACCCAGAACAAACATTTGACATCCACTAGACCAGCTCATTCATCCTGCGTCAACACATCCCTTATTGTCTGGCAGACAAGCTCCGCTGTGTTTCGTTTGCCTGACCTTTCCAGCAAGACCCCGATTGCCTTTGGTGACACGGTGCCCCGGGGCCGCATTCCTCCTGTGCTTCGCCATACTGGTGTATTGTGCGGGGGGACGCGCCGGCTCAGAAGTCATCACGTGGCCGAAGCGTCAGACCCTGCGGTACCCACCCTTGCTCATGCCAGCAGACCTGCCGTCGCCAGGACAGGACGGCCGCCGCCAGCCCGCGTAGGCAGCGGCCAGAGAGGTGCCGAGACCCCACCAGCCCTGGGAAAGAAATGCCCACGGGTTTGAATACGATTAACTACCCCAGGCTGGCAGCACATCCATGGCATTTATTGTTCCAGGGCACAAGAGCTCTTTAGGGAGAAAAGTTTCACCAAGTGCCTTTGAGGAAAGATTAGACCATTTCCCTTCATTACTATTATGCTCCGAGATGAAACTGGCGACGGCGGATGATGGAGCATCTGACACTGTCTTTGTGTGCTCCGGGGCCTCCGCTCTTCAAAGCCGTTCCCAGCAGGGAAAGTGACCCCACAGTTTACAAAAAGGGACATTCTCCAGATCGGCGACAGCCGGGCTGTGGGACTGGGACTGTCTCTGAGCAGTCAGCCTTGGGCCATGGCTCAGCTGGGGATGAGGGTGGCAGCGGCAATGCTAATAACTGAACCCCAGGGGCAACCGCAACCATTTTGGGAATCTCCCCCCCCGGGAGAGGAGACACACACTCCAGGGAGATGGCTGCATCCCGATCTGAAGGCACAGAGGGACAGCAGCAGCCTTGAGCATCCCTCAAGCCTAGAGATGAACTTCCCTTACAGAACACCCCCAACCCCATCACTTCCAAAGCTCTGTGCTCTAGATGTTTACTATGACCCCCCCACCTCAGCACCCTTGGGGAAGGCACCGAGGAGGAGCACCACCTGACAGGATTGTGTAGGAAAACCATGGTTTAGTTAAAGAAGGGTGCACAGGGGTGATGGAGCTCTGTAGCTCCAACTCAATGCATCAGAACATTTTCCTTCATTTTGTCACTAGCTTGCTGGTGACCAGGTCACTTCACCCATTTCTCCTCTCCTGTAAAACCATCACATGCTGGTCTCATTCACAGAGATCTATCGTGAATCCCCATTTGAGAGCAGTTTCTTGGCTCTGTACACCAGACAATACTATATTTTGCACATGCTTGCAGAAAAAAAAAAAGTACACATCATCTTGGAGACACCTGCCCCACAACAGCAGTTCAAATCCAAGCTTCTGCAGTGACTGCAGAGGCAGAAGGAAGAGAGGTGAGACCAAGAGCAGCATTCCTGGGCAGCCGAGACCTGCCGGGAGCCACCATGCAGACAGACCTCTCGGCTGCCAGCGCCATGCAAGATCTGTCTTGCTGCCACCCACCCCATTTCTCATTTTCTCTTTTCATGGTTTTGTGATTAAAAGCAATTACAGTCTAGTCATATTCATGGACTCACAGGGCACCCCGAATGAATGCATCAAAGACAGGGCTACACAGAAAACGATCGCCAACTCAAAGCCACAACACTTCCATTGCGTTCCTCGGTTGCGACGGGGCAAACCGATGGGGAGTTTGGATGTCTGGAGAACAAAAGCGCTACACAAAGTATTCTTGCCTGACTTGAATCACAGCCCTGACTGCTGATACAGTCTCAACTGCAGTAATTATTGCTGGCTTTGAAGACTAACGTGTGCAGAGTGCACTTTCCACACCTATTTCACCCAAACGACAACACTTACCCCATCCTCCGCGTACCTGCTCCTCCGAAGCCCTTTGTAGTCCTGCCAGGGCAGCTCATTACTCCTCTCAAATGCAGCTTCTTCTAGAACAAGAAACAGTACCTTTATGCAGGAGAGAATGCTAAATGAAAAAGGTTGCCCTGAATTACAGCTCACATCACCATGAGAAAGCTTTTTTCTTTATTATTATTATTTCAACCCGCTTGATGAGGGGAAATTAAAGGATTAATTTTCTAAATGGATGTCTACTGTGCACACTGGCACATGCCCAGCCCTGGCTGGTCCTTGACCCACCACCCTGAAGGACCCTCCGTCTGCCTGGTCTTTTCTCATCTCCTTTTCACACAGACCATCTTTGTCAGCACAACACAAAACAAATCCAATGATGTCCCTTGTGGGAGATGAAGACTTCTTGCCATTTTACCGTGCAAGTGACAAATCCAGAGGAGTGCTATAAAGCCAAGGTGGGCTTTCCCAACACCAGCCTTGCAGGACAACAACAAAACTTAGAAATCTGCTTTGCTACCCCCAGCAACATCCCTGAGGCAGTAAGAGCGGTAAACTAATTCAGAAGAGATAACATCAGAAAGCCCAAATAACTCTGAGCCAGCGACATGGAAGAGAAAGCATGTTTGCCTGAGAAAATGCTCCAAGGATATCTTAAAGATGGTCTCGACCAAGTGGAGCTGACCCCGAGCAGTGCGTCGACGGGGAACATCAGCTCTGCAGAGCGGCTGCATGGCACTGGCAGGCTGGAGCAGAGCTGAGCAGCCCCCACGCAGCGGCACAGCCTAACCCCCCTCCCCAGCGGCTGGTTTGGGCCAGCTGATCCCCACCACGCTATGCTCATACCCACCCAGTGCACGTCCAAACATACAGGGTGGACTTTAGCAGACAAGATCTATGAGATAAGGTTGCTTGATCAGCTAAACCAGAAAAAAAAAATGGTTTATTTGGTTCTACAGGAGCTGGAAAAGTCCCTTGCAAGCTGCTTGGCATCCACATACTATGAGAGCCACCAGAAAGGGAAGAAGGGCAGGAGGTGACATGCAGCCAACCACCAGCCGACTGAAGTAGCTCATTTGATCAGGCTCTGAACACCTTGCCTGGACACTTGTGTTGATGAAGATACAAGCTAGGGTCCACCAGCTCTGTTGGCCAACAAGCTGAGTCCTCCAGCTCAGCAGCAGAAACTAATTTCCAAGGGTTTTAGGCAGTTTGGAGGCGTTAGCAGGCGGGAGCCAGAGCTCCTTTGCCACGTGGGACCACATTCTCAAACCCCAGCAAGGGACCCAGACATCTTTATCGGTGTAGGGAAGCTCCTAGGAAGGTGGTGGCCAGGCACACAGCCCAGCTCTGCTCTGTAACCTCTGTGGCTTTGCAGTTCAGTGGCATTAAAGCTGAGCTGGGGCTGGTGGGGACCTGGCAGAGGTGAAGCCAGCCATTTACTGCTGGTGGTGGCCCCACTTGAGCCATGCCCTAAGGGAAAGAAAATTTTGGCATTTTAGTAAAAAAAAAATAATAAATAAATAATAAAAAAAAGCATTACCACTGCCCACGGTCGAAACTGGCAGAGGAGGCGCAGCACCCACTTGGCACCGGGCTGAACACAAGCTCCAACCACGAACAATGTCGTGTCTGTAAAGCACCGACAACGTGGGGGGTGTTGTAGGAACAAGACAATCCCTGCAATTATTTCAGGCTTTTTATGGCCCCATGGAGTTTTGCTTAGGGAATAAATCCACAAGCGTTTTCCTTATTCAGGCTGACCTCTGGCAGTGCCAAGGAGTGCCCAGACGCTGCTCTGCACACGCACAGGCTGCTCCAGCTGCCCCGAATAGGTGTGACAGGTTTGGTGCAGCGTGGCGTATCCTCCCTGCTGCCAGGCTGAGTGACCCCAGCCCAGCACCCCACTCAGGAACGCAGCAGCCTATTTTTTCAGCCACCTGCACGTGTATCTCAAAAAGGCACCGCAAGAAGCTGTAGACAGTGCTATTGCGGGGATTAAAAAGTCAGTATAATTTATCCAGATGCTCCTAGACTCAGCTTCCCAAGCCTGACTCCTCTAAACACTGGGAGCAGCTCCCCAGTGAAACTGGGGCTCAAAGCCATGCAAGTGAAGAGCTCAGCAGCCTGCCTGTTGCACTCCGCTTGCGAGACCTACAGATGCATCCAGGCAGATGTGCTCGTGGAGCTGAGCCCCAGGGATCTGCAGGGCTCAAGCATCCACGCTGCACACAGCTATTTCCAAAAACCAGAAAGGGAAACTGGGGGAAGTGCCCGTAACTCACCACTAAAAGGCAAAAGACTCTGGGCTGTTTTTTGCTACGCTGGTATTGTGGAGATGTTCAGAAGGGCAGAAGATCCGCAGTTATGAAGTAGTACAATGAAACAGATGCTCTTTAATCTCATCACCTGTCCCCAGTATTAATAACTGCACTGGCACATTGATGAGCCTAATTAACAGAAGCACTGCCAATCCACTGTATCTACCAGTATTTGACATTTCGCACTCCTCACTGATGTTCACTTTTTAGAGCGTATTGAAAAAAAAAAAAAAAAAAAAAAATCTCCTGGTCCCCCAAACAGCAAGCACACAGTATCTTATTCAGAGCTACAGAAAAAGAAAGAAGGTTGTGCCTCAAAGCTATTAAAGTTTCAGAGACGGCACTTAAGCTATCAGAAGTCATCGTCGCCTGCTGAGCCCAGCGCCTTCTGAAACCAGCTCCTGACCCCATGCTCTAATCCATGCCAACTGGAAAAGCCTTTGGGTGCCTATCAATACAATTTCAGCCTTAATTACAGAGCACTATTAAGTAACACTATTGTTCCCTGAAAAAGCCTGTCAAATTATTTATTAGGAAAGAAATGGGCAGATTGAGCCAAACTGCCAAACCTTTGATAAACTGAAACCTCATTTTCTCTGTGATCTCAATAAAACAGATTTTCCCCCCCGCCCCCTTGGTGCTTTGAAATCTGAAGTCTGAGTAGTTGTCACTAAGTGATGATGACAAAGGGCTGTTTTCCTGCCACTCGGAAAAAATGAAATTTTACTGGTCTTTACAGTAAAAGATAACTTGGCCAAAGCAACAAGATTGGATGCTACTTTATTTCATCTCTGCAGCAGGCAACGTGCTCAGATACCTTTTGTCTGAGGGCCCTGTAGAAAGCCCAATACACCATCCCTACTCTAGGGGTTGGGGACCACAGACAAATGAACCAGAAGCCTCTTTCTTTTTTTGCTGCAAGGTGGCCCCTAACTTTCTGAATTGCCATTTATTCTGATATCTTCTCATGGTATGCAGGAGCAGAGCTGCCTTTCGTCAGAGCCTCACCCTCCCAGGAGGATGCAACCCCCACGGAGAGCTTTGCCTGCAACTGCCGCAGGCCAGGACCACGCACGTCCCAGGGATGCTGATGCCTCATGTGAAGTCACAGTACAGCCTGGCACAGGTGCCAGCCCACTGCTTGCCACCACAAGCCCAGACCTAACTACACTCACATCAGGAACGAGTACCTCAGACCTGCCACCACAAGGGGCCAGACCCCAACAAGGATTTCTAGGTGACGTTGCGGTCCCAGTTGCTCCTGCTTCTGCAGCAGCACAGCAGCTGCAGACCAACCACCACTTTGGTACTGCTAGAGAGGTTTCCCAGCAAGACCACTGGTCTGTTCCATCAGGACATGTAGCAGTAAGCAACAATTCAACTTTCAGACCATTGCATTCTTTAGACATTTTTAATTATAAGCTTTTGCCCTTCCCATCGCTATAGAAACGTCTCTCCCACTCAGTGTGTGCTGGGATGATTATTGCATTTCTAAATGACACAAGGATGACACTTGTGGTTGATCTAGTCAGCATCCCATGATGAATCTTCACGTAACTGTCAGGAAGACAAGTGTTAATAGATGGATTTCCCTTCCTACACTGCACAGGACAGCATCGACCCTGATGGGCTCGATCTGTTTCCATACAAGGAGGTGCTTTTCACTGCCAACAGCTAATTCCTAAGCAAATTCTTTTCAAATGTTAATTACAGTAGAACATGGTTGAATTTTACTGACCCCATCACATTTGACAGGCAACTTCTCATCTTACCCAGAGCCACTTAAAAGGAAACTAAAGTTGAATATATCTTCAGGCTAAAATATTTGTTAGTCTAAAAGCCTGCAAGCTTCAACCATAACCTTGCAATTTCCCTTGTATGTATTTATGTTGATAACAGGTTCAGGACAGTAATTACTGGGCTTGTAAATACAAGCAAATATCAGGTCTTGGGGCCAAAGGCCAAAATAAGAGTGTGTCTGGTGTTCAGGAACACTGGTAACTTATTGTTGTTCAGTGACACACAGACAAAAGAGATTTTATTCCTAGATCACGGCTAAGTACAAGACAAGAAGTTACTTGAAGATCAGGCAGTAATATTTTTAAGAGTGGGCTCTTGGTGTCGATCCCTCCTCTTTGCTCCTTTGGGAGCAGAGGACCTGCAAGTTCCTTCCCACCAGGTAGCAGCAAGGACCTGTGATACTTATTCTTCCTGACCAGCTTCTACCAAGCCTTGCCCATCCTGGTGTACCTCCAGCTGCTTGTGCACACAGGGAAGCCACCTTCCCCTCCAGGCAGGTTTCTCCTTTGCAGCTGTGCCCTGATCACAGCATTTGCCCCGAACTGTAAACCCAGCACAGGGGGGCCAAGTGCCTGACCCACAGCAAGGTCAGACAGACCATCCTTTTTGGTTTGTTTGGGGTTTTTTGTTGTTGGGTTTTTTTTTTTTTGTGTGTGGTTTGTTTGGGTTTTTTTTAAACTTGTCCTCCGGTCACCTGCCCATTTAGCATCACCATCCCACTGGGCTGTGAAGCTTCACTATGGCAAATCCTGCAGGAAACGTGGGTGATTTAACTGGGAAGCAAGTGCTCTGGATGAGAGCCAGGTTGCACAACTCTTCCTTACGGAAACCCTCCCGCAACGATTCACAAGATCTTGCTGTGGCCGAGGATTACAGAAGAGGAAAGGTGGAGAAGTTCAGTGCCACCAGGACTAGTGGGGCATAGCATCCCTTTTCCAGACCAGAGTGAGTTCAGACTTGGAACCAGATGCAGATGTTAATCATCCCCGTTTGGAGGAGGTGACTTAAGAACACAACGGCTTCTCCCATCTGGAGCCTGCATCAAGGATTTGCAGTCTGCAGCCAGACAGCCCAGCCCCTGCAAAACTGGGGATGTCTATAACGTACATCCGAACAGCCTGGACCTAACGGCTCTTCTGCCACTAAAATCTATGAAACAGCCCCAGGGAGGCAACAGGTGCACCAGGGACGCTTCAGCGCCATATAAATAGGACAAGAAGCGTCTCACAGCCCAACAGTAGTGGGTGGCCCAGGATCCAGACTGGTCCAGGCACGTGCCTTTCCCACCCCTCAGATGCACCCATACACAGGGTCATGCATGCAGCCCTCCCACCACAACCTGCATCGCCACCCTAGAAAGCCAGAAGTTTCTTCCAGGGGGTCACCCGCATGCATCTATATTTGACACACTTTGGCAAGTAGGAGAGCGCCACAATTTCAGCCCCCTTCTTTTTGCCATCTTCAGAACAAGCTGCTCTGTGCAACTGTCCCTAAGGCACCCAATGTCCCTGACACTCAGCCAGAGCACGCCACGCTCCCCAGCTGCCTCCGCACCTCCCGTGCCTCAGGGGTGCCAGATCAACCCCCAGAATCTCAGCTATAGATGTGCCCTGTGCTTAAACCCACATCTTCTACCTTTCCACTGGAGAAAGCTCCCTGCTGCTCCTCCTGAAGCACTACCCCCGTTATTTTGACAGATGCAATACAAGTCTGCTCCAATAAATCTTGCTCGAACTGGCCTCGCCGCTGAAGCGCAGTGACATACTTCAATGGAAACAATTAAGGGTTGACAAACATGTAAAAACAAACAGGACATGATATCACCGTAAACAGCTTCTCTATTAGCCAGCTTCAGGCTGCAGACCACAAATCCCTCTGTTCCCCATCAGCCACCTCCTCACATCTGGGCATCCCTGTCCTGCAGGAGCTCCAAGCTGCTGCCCTGTCCGAGGGGCTCTCCCACCCTGCAAGCAGCACAGGGCGGCTTGTCCCTGCTGCCATCCATCCCCACCTCGCTTCCAGCTTTTGGGAGAAGTGTTGCAGGAATTGAAGTCACATCATGGGGACAGCAGTGCAGATCAACACAGTGACAGGCAAAGGGGACAGCCACCACCGCCTCCAACGAGCTCACAGAACTAACATTTCTCCAATTAGTTATTTCACCAAAGTTGGAAACTACAGTGAATCGCACATCACTTTGTCAGCCCATATCCACCACGGCCACCCCACCACCACAGGGATGGGGTTTACCCCGTCCCCACCAGTATGACCAGCCCAAAGCCAACCCCTACAAGGACACCCTGGAGAAATGGGACAGAGATTTCAGACACAGCCGATGGCTCTGCTTGCCATTATGCCAGGGAGAAACAGTCAGGTTATTTTCCAGGAAGATCCAGAGAAACAAGTGTTAAGCAGGACCCCAGCAGCCAGACCCACCTCCCAAAAGCCAAATGTTGTGGCTCCATCCTGCATGCTGGGGCCACACTAGCCCTCACCCCTGTTCCTGTAGGATTCTCTCCTAACATTTCCCAGCCAAACCAGGGCAAATTTCTTGTGTTTTGAGCACTAAAGGAAAGCCCACACCACACTTGCATTCATGGCTCTGGAGTAAGCACAGTGACAACTATTTCTTCAACACTTTTTTTTTTTTTCCAGCTTCACATGTGGAACAAATTAGTGGCCACATCCACCCCACACATGCTCCTTGCTCCTCTGGGTGTTTTCCACAAGCTCCTGATGGTTAGCAGCAGCTGGATGCAACTTTTTGTTCCCTCTGTTGTTACGCTACAAAGCCTAAGCTATCCTTCCAAATGAAGGGAAACAGGGATGCCACGTTTCTACATCCTTTTGTTGTTTCTCATGGGCATTTTCTCCCCAGGCTTCCTTTGATCTGAGTTGGCATCCAAACCCTCCAAGCCACAGCACACTGGGCCTGCAGTTTCTTTTTAGACAGTGACAAAGACCCAGACCCTGTGTAAGCACAGTGCCCATCCCCGAGCAAGGGGACAGGCTCTGCCATGGGTCACGCCGCCATACCCACCGTAGGAAGGGGGGAAAGCTGGCTGGGTGAGAAGGCAGAGGTCCAAACCCACGGTCCTGCCTCTGCCGACAGCCAGTTTAATCCCCGATGTCACTCAGCATTTTGTATTAGCACAGAGGAGAAATAATTATCAGCCTAGAAAGGCAGGACCCTGGGAAGGCAATTAATCCAGCTTCCTGCACGAGTTCAGTCCTAACCATTCTTCTTTTGCATCCACAACAGCTTTTCTTACTCCTCCCTTTCTGGTTGGGATTTAACGCATTGTCTTCACTATACTTAGATTTCTTCTCATTTACCAGATCTTCATATTAACCTTTCCTCAGCTTTGGCCCCTCCCTTTGCTTCTCTGCGCCTGTATTATCATATTTTGCCCCTTTTTCTGCTTTGAGACTTGTCTTTCCCATCTCTGCTGATGCACACCATGAATCCTTTGAAGTGCCTTGTTCTTCCCTGAAGCAGGGGAAGTCTCACCCAAATCCCACACACTTCCACCTCCAGATGGGGTGGCTGTGGGTAATACACTCCCACATTTATCTCAGCCCCCACCCCCCAAAAAAAAAACCAACAAACCAACCCCAAACCCCAGAAGAGATGCATGTGAAGGTCTGCTTCCTGCAGAGAAGTAAGCTCACTCTTGGTGATGCTCCACGCACCTCCTTAATGTATCAAGACACATGGCTACAGACAACTGACACTCTCCAGGTACGACGGTGGCTCTGACGGCAAGGTCCAGCTCTCCCGCGCTGCAGGACACCACTTTGGCTGCACTAGGAGCATTTTCAACTCAGTTCAGTCTCTGGCCCCAGGCTACTGGAAACAAACCTGCAGTAAGTGGTTTTTGCAACATCGACCAGAAGCATCGGACAGGTGTTATCTTTCGGCCCAAATCTTAAGCCACCATTATCTTCTTCAGCCAGTTTTCTCTGGCAGAGCCCCCACAAATCCTCTGATCCTGCAGGTAAAACCAAAGCCCAGTAACATTCCTCTCCCAAAAGAGAAAAGCACCAGCCTTTGTGAAATTATTCTATTTTTCTTCCCCATCATATCACCATTCTGAAACGCTGGCCTGAGCTGCTCTGTTTCAAAGGCTGGTTGGTATGTGTCTGACAACTGCCACGTCTTGTGGGATCCCACCAGCTCCCAGGGTCTGCAGCACAGCTACAGTCAGGGCTTCCATCTCACCCTATTTTTGTAAAGAAAAATTCAAGTTGCCTGCAAAGTTAACAACTATGCACTAACAGCAAGCTGCAAAAGAGGTTCCTATCATCTCCAAGGCTTCTGGTCTCAGCTCAAGTCATTGAAAGCATCACTGGAGCTTTACACGAGCACGTGCAGGCAGAATTTAGATGTATACTCAAAATAGTGTTATTATGAACGCTGATTGTTTTTTCTGGACCTGCTTCTTGCTCGCGTCCCGCGCTGGCCATCACAGCCCAGACAAGGGTAGCAGCTCGCTTTTCCCCACTTAAAAACGTCTGCCCAGCACCTCATTTGCACATCCTTAGCTTTGCTGTTATCCCTCCACAGGGAATTCAAGCTGATGTTTGAAGGCATCGGGCAAGTTGGTGCTTTGCCTTTGGATTCCATTCAAAGTCCAGTTTTCAGACAGTCCCAGCCCACTCTAACATCCAAGCTCCTTCCAGGCCCTGCAGGACAGCAGATGAAACCCAGTGGCCATTCCTTTCCCATCCCTCCCCTCCAGGCAGAGGTCTCAGCAGAGCCTCTACCCACGGCTTCAATCAAAGCATGCACACCAGGGAACAGCACCTGCTTAAGTAATTTCCAAAGTGGTTTTAAATAAGTTATCACAACTTGCAGAGATGTGACCTAGAAATCAGACTTTTGGCTTTATGACAGGAAGAGGGAAGACCAAACCATGAGATGTATTTTTTTAACACTTAATAGGAACAAATTCAGGAGTGGTTTATCAGGCATATGCAAGGCACGTGGCCTCTTGCGTACGTACATTTTTCTCGTGGCTGAACCCTTTATTGAGGTTTTTGTTTTGGACTGTGCAGCCTTTGAAGCTGCCAGCTGAGCCTGCTCAGCAGGAGGATGTGTTCAGGACCTAGAACCTGGGGGAGCTTAACCCGCTCTGTCAGAGAAACCCACATCACACATCCCAAATGCCACTTCCATCATCTCATCATCCTTCAGTGCAGGATGCTGCAGCCATTAATTAGCACAGGGATAGTCCCACTTGTGCGGGAGATTTTCCTCTAGCTACTTTGCATCTTTATCCAAGCTTCTCTGTAGAAGGAAGGTTTTCCTTTAGTTTGTTTCCAAAGGTGGTTGTTTTGTTGGGGTTTTTTGTTTGTTTTTGAACACTGATCACAACTGAAACGGGGCTGTAACTCCCCAGACTTATTCTAGCTGCTTCAGGTGTTCAGGCTGCCACTCAAAACTCAAGCTAAAAACGGGAAAACTCCCAGAAGTGTGTATTTCTAGTACATAGTCCCACTCTGGAGCTCTCTTCTGTAACCCCCTGGTTAGCCTTTCTGGGTGAGCACTTGGGAGAAGGTATCTTTTACACCAAGCCACAGCTTGGTTGTTCACATTCACACGACCACAAACACCAACCCTCATCCCAGTATCTTTATTTTCCCTGAGGAATCACGACCCCCCCCAGAAAGCAGCGCTCGCAGCAGGGTGCTCCACAAGCATGGGCAGATGCTGCTGCTGGGCTTTCAGCCCCAGACCCGCTGCTGGCATAGGGGGCTGCCTTCCCCCATCCTTCCTGTCAAAAGGTAACGTTGCTTTGCTTTTTGACATTGCAGCCTTTCTGTACAAATAAATCTTAGTTTAAACAATGCTGAAATGTTATGTAAACAGCTTCCAAAAGAAACAGCATGTTTTTGCTGTTGATTATATCTGAGCTGTTTGTACATATGAGCAAGTTCCTAAGAACTGCGGAGATTTGCAGCCTTAAATAGCCCAGATTTTTCCTGTCAAGCTCACCATCAGTGAAGTTACTCCAGGGATGACTTTGTTCCAAGAACAACCATTTTAGAAGGACAGTTTCACAGCAAGGCAAAGCTCAAAGCCATTGGGTAAGGCTTTTGGGACACCACCAAGATTAGGATTATCAAAGGAGAAAATCAGTATTGTTTTAGCAGAGGTCGGTTCAGGCTGTCCCCAGGCAGAGACCAGCACCAACACGCTGGTTGCTTGGCTGTGTCTAAGCTTGTGGGGTTTTCTGGCAGTGATGGGGACATGCCCCAATCCTAGTGCTGCCGGCTGTCACTCCAGCCATGAGTGGGACATCGTTACCTTTTCCTTGATAAATTCACCCAGCTATTGCCTGGTTTGGGGTTCAGTTCTGGCTGAGCCTCCAGCCCAGGTCTCAAGCATGTCCAGCTACACCTCAGGCTGGCCATGTCCCCAGGGCAGCTCCTGTCCCCTCTCCACTGCAGTTTGCACAGCTGCAATTTCCCTCAAGCTTTGACAAATCTTTCCAGCAACATCTGGATGTGCCAATTCCACAATACGATACACTGATGCACTTAACATCTTCACACCCTTCATCAGGGCACGTAGAAAAAGCCATATGAGAAAAGCCAGTTTTATTTCTCAAAAATCATCTCTGCACAGAGCTTCTCAACCCAGACAGAACAAAGAACATTTACCCCAGCGCTGTGCCAGAGCCCAGCTATGTTTGCACACCGGTATTTTCAGTCTCACCCCATAGTGGAAACCAGTAGCACTATTACCATTTAGCCCCACTGCAGCCAGACACACTGGCTGTGGTTTGGTGGCTGAAGAATCCCCTCGCCCCAAACCCAGCTACAGCCAGACCCAGCTGCCAACGTCATGGCTGCACAATCAGCTGCAGATCACACCTGTTCACTAGTGCAACACCCACACATTAACTTCCACAATTCCTTTGGAAGAGAAACCACCTCACGTGGCACGAGGCACCGGCATCCCCAGCAAGCTCTGCCCAGGCTGCCTGGCCATGCTGCCTTTATAAAGCCCCGATACTGCCGAAATTCTCCGTGCCAGATGCAGCACAAGCCTGAGCCTGCCAGCAGGCTCACAGGAAAACATAAACATGGGGAAAACTTGTACAGTTACTCAAAGCTTGTGGTCAGCAAAATGGTTTCGGCCAACAAACTTCATCATGCCAATGGGCTGGCTCCAGAACATTTGTACATCTGCTAAACAAAGTCCCTGCCGTAGCTAACGCATCAACAAGGGCAGTTTGAATTCAAGCTTGTGATTTATTTTAACTTGGGCCACTTTGAGAAATGCTTCTGTGTCTCATGGCAAAAGACAAGAGGCATGGAACTCAAACCTGATGCATTGTTTGCTTTCAGGGTGCAACTCCATGCCTACAGACAGCGATGGGGAAGCCTGGGCAGGCTGAGCTTCACCAGCTGGAGCAAGCAGCACTCATCCTACTAGGGTGCACATCCAGCATGTCAGGAACCAGTCCAGGATAGGGAATGGTGACCAGAATCAGCTCTTCCTCATCCTGAAACTACCACAGCAGCCCTCCTGAATGGTTCTCAGCTCTTTTCAGTACCTATAGGCAAAAATAGAACCCAGCAACTCTCCATTGCAGCCAACAGCAGAAACTAATTCACATTCCCCCTAGAAAATCCAGTCCCCTAAGGCATCACTGCTGCTCAGCCCCACAGTGGGCTTCCACACTGTGCAAGGGCTGCCCAGGGAAGCAGGTTTCAGGTTTTCACTTTACCACCTCCCCAGCCATCCCTGCCTCACTGTACAACTCAGCAGTGTATCTGCATTTACAAGGCAGACCCTTATGCTTACCAGATGCTCTCAGACAACACAGGGCCTCATTACAAGTAATACTTTTATCTTGCATGAGTTCACAAAAAAATCATATGAGGGAGCCTGTAAAACACGTTGGCTGCCTAATTTATAGAGACACGTTAGGCTTTATAAGTACCTATGGGGACAAGCAGAGTTGTGAACCATCGCTGTCAGCATATTGGGATTTCAACTGGAGCCACAAAAGCCAAGACACTGCAGGGTTTTTCTCTGCCCATATTTGCTGAGCAGCGATTCAGAACTTAGAACTCAAATTGTGCCAGTTTATATCCATTTTGGAAACAGAGCATCCTCTATGGAACTTCATTTTTATCACTCACATCCCAGCATGAATCCTGAGCTGCAGGAGTCACGCTTGGAACAAGCACAGGTGTTCCTGTCCACCCCTCTGCCATGGCAAAGGCAGGTCCTGTAACCTGCAAGGAACCCATATGTGAAAAAATAAAACCAGAGAGTGCCACAGTAAGGTTTGTCTCACATCTTTGCTAACCACGTAGCATCCTCCAAGCAAGGGACTCTAAAAACAAAGGTGACACACAGCATCCTCTAAAAACCAGGCAGGTACCCTCCTCCCCAGGTCAGGGTAATATCTTTGCCACACAGAGGACACCAGCACCACCCTGATGAGGGGAAGAACAACTTCTCAGGGACCCTTTCCCAAAACAGAGCTGGAGGGAAATGTTTCAAGCACAAATCTTTCCTGCCAAGTCCATCGCAACCTCCCGTTCCCTTGAGATGACAGCTCTGCAGCAGGTTACACACAGCAGCTTCCCGAGCATCCCTCCCTGCTTCTCATGATGGGTGAGCTCTGCCCCATCTTCCACCATCCCAGCTAACCTGCCAAAGCCCACATTAGCAATTAAGGATTTTCTGTAATGAGGAGGATTTTTCAGTAGAAACGGCACAACTTTCCCCTCTGCATGTCAGCTGTTGAGAGGAAATTACAATAATGAGCACAGAAGGTCAAACCCACAGCTAAGCACGGGCCAGATAAGCACTCCCCCAGGCACAGCTTTGCAAGCCCTTGTGAAACAGGAAAGCTTTCCAGTTTCCAAGCTGTCCGTATTTACCTAGTGAGCTAAACCACTATATCCTGTTTGTAAAGAAAAAAAAAAAAGCAACAGGATTTCAAGTCCAGCACTACCACTGCTCAGGAACCACGATCCCACCTCTGCTTTGCACACTCAAGTGCCCCAGCCCTCCCTTGAGGGGCAGAGCTGGCTGGTGAAAGGCACCATCACTAGTGCCAGCATCACGCTGAACCACAGCCCATTCCCCCCCTTGTCTTTTGTCCCACTTATATCTCAGTCTGTAAACACCTTCAGGCACTTTTGCCATTCAAGGGTTAAAATGTTTGCTGCTCACACACCTGAAGAGGTTAAGGCAGAGGCTTTGGTACTGATTAATCATTGGCAGTAGTTTCCTCCACATCTCCTGTGGAATACCACCTGAAAAAGGTCACACCAAGACTGGCTGCTCCAGGAGCCTTGTGTGATGCTTTAAATACTTAAAACAGTGCAACATTGCAAGTGCAAAAGCAGCTATTTGGGGACAATTTAAAATGGATTAACCACCATGTAGGGCCCTATTAGGTGAAGGAAAGTTCGGGTGAGATAATGCACCTTGCACTAAGCCACATACAAATAAAACCCAAGACACCAAGTAGCACTGCAGAAGATAGACTGAGCTGCAAAACCTCACCCAATACAATATAGCACGGGAAAGAAAAGGCAGCCTTTGGTTTAAAGAGCATATTGGTGCACAGAGAAGGGGACAGGTGGATTTTGTTGCCTTCCAAGCTCTGACACCCCTCGCTCTGACCTGGCAGGAGCTATGGCACCAGGGGCCCAGCACTGATGGTACGTGCTAATGAAAGCAGCTCTGCTCTCTCCATGCTGTTTCAGAACTAATCTTGGGAGAACAGGCACAACTTGTCCCGTGACATTTTTCTGTTGTGCAGGGATTTACTGGAGAGGTGCCCAAGTCCCCGGCTGGGGCCAGGGGAAGGTGCCCAGGGTGGCCACAGAGCCCATGCCCCAGCACAGACCCACCTGCTTCCCCTCCCCCGCCTTGTCCAGGCTCCTAACCACCCTCCCACAAGAGACAGTTGTGTTCTGGATGTTTCCAGTCACTTCTCATGATCCTCAGGGACTTCAAGACACACAAGCAAGAGCAATAAAAATCATAAAAAAAAAGCTATCCAAAGAAGAGCTTAACACAGTCAGAAAATGCTGTCTGGAGGAAGGAATGTCACTTGTCCACACTGATAAGCTTCTGCAGGTGACAAGCAGCTGCTCCACAGTGGGATGTGTTCATTGTGGTGACATCCCTTATGGGACCTGCTTGGGTAGAACAGGAGTTTGGTCACCTCTGGCACAGTGGTGCGCCTGCCATCCAGCTCCATCCCCCAGCGCAGGCAGATACACTGATGTCCCATCAGCAGAGCAAGGACACCAGTGCCTCAGGCACCTCTCCAGCCACTGCAGTTCGAGAGAGCCCGGGTGCTGCTGGTGGGGGTGCAGGAGCGGGGCACAGATGCTCTGGGCTGCTGTGTAGGCTACATTCAAAGGCCACCAGCTACGATGCCGCAAGGGTTTCCTGTGCCACATGCTCAGATGTGAGACAGACATCTGGCAGAATTGCTGCTGAATGGGCCATTAAAACCACTTGGGGACTGATGGACCATCCCCTTCAAGAGCCACTCACAACAAACCACTCGCCATGCCTGGTCCAAAGGGCACCAGAGCTACAGCTCCTGCAGCAAACCCTGCCAGCCAGAGCTTCTCCTCGCCTTCCCCACACATGGGACAGGGGTCTGGGGACTATCCCACCCACCCAGCCCCTAGGGCTTCACCAGCTGGGATGGCTGCACCCTTTGGGACAGCATCAGTGTCAGCACAACTCACCTCCAACAGCACCAAAAATAACAACACTTACATCCATCATTGGGAAGCTGTTAAACTCTCAGCCACCAGCTTTGGGCCAGAAGATTAGGTTTGTCAGCATCTTCTCATGCCTATTTGCATCTCCAAGGGGATACTTCCCACTGCGGAAGGTTGCTCAGCCCTGGCACCAACCCTCACCCAGCACAGGGGAGTTCACGCTGGACTTGGCTGCCTTATGCTTTATGGTACTCCTGGTTTGGTGGTGGTTGTGTTTCTTTTTTAGGGCACAGCAAATCAGCATCATTTGCTATTTTTTTCCCCCCTGCACTAAAGCAGCAGCAAGCAGCATGTGCAGCCAATAAATAAAGCTAAATTTCACTTACCAATACAGCAATGAAAAGGCTACTTCAGCAATGGTGATAACCCCTTCCCACATGACCCCACTTGGAACTAACCCTCGAGTCAGGGCTGAGGCCCCCAGGCTCTCCAGGGAAGAGACATTTAGGTAGGTAGCTGTTAGCTTAAGGGGGGATTTTGTACATCATTTCTCATCGTGATTACTGTATAAAAGCACTGGAAAAAGTATTTTCATTGCTGTATTGATATTGTTAAAAAGCACACTCATAGGCTGTAACTACAAGCCTTTGCTCCAAAGGTAGTTGATCTTCAGCATCCCTGAAAGAGCAACAGTATCTCAACGGATTCCCAAGATAAAACTAAAAGGAGACCTTCAGAGAGAAGAAAAAGCAAGGAGCAGAGGCTGGACCTGGGGCTGATAACCAGCCACCATGTGGAGGCACAAGACAAACATTCCCAGCACCTAATGCACACTTACTTCTACTGCAGAGCTGCCCAGCTAACCTCTCCAGGCTGCCCCAAGGTAGGCTCTCTTATACCCAGCGTAAGGGTGTGGGTTTATACCTGGGAAACAAACCACTGAAAAAAGCCCGTGTGAGCAAGATCACAAGGAAACGCAGGCTCCAACACCACCACAACGCACCCGCCCTCCCAATGTCACAGACTGCGCATCAGGGCAGAACCGTCATATTTACCTGTCCCTACGGGCACAGGGGAAATTAGTTAACTGATCTTATGTAATCCACTAATTAATGTTTATAAATTTCAGGGATGAGAGTCACTATAAAATTATTTTATAGCACACCCAGTTCCTTATCAAGGGACCTGTTTGTAACCTTAGAGCCTAGAATGACACTTTGGTTTAATCCAGCCCTTCTCCAGCCCTATTTGGCAGTAGTTAGGCTGGTGCAGTGCAGAACATGACTCATTAAGCCCCTGAGGGACAGTCCAGGGTTTCAGAGCCCAGCCTAGCCAGGAAGATAAAACTACAGCTGAAACACAAGGGAGATTTCTGCGGGAACAGCACTGGGACCTTGTAACTTCGCTGATAGCATCTAAAACCACCAAACTCTTTCACAGTCCTTTTATTCCCAGCCAAGGCAAGCCTGGCATGAATTAGGAGCAATTCCACCGCGGTGTCTACAATGGCACCCCTGGAAGAGCCGTACACCACCAACCCCATCCACTCCAGCAGCTTGCAACACCTGCTCAAAGGCAGCAGAGACTGGAGCGAGAACACCAGAGTGCTACAGCGTGGGAGAAAGCACATCCCTGCTGGGCATCTGCTGTCCTGCTTGCTGGGCTGGGGAGGGCAGCGAACGGGACCTTTCCCACCCGTATGGGTAAAGTCACACGTGTGACCGGTCTGCTCCGTGTTGCAGGGCCACAGGAGCTGGACACTCTGCAGAGCATTAGTCCATGAGCAGGACGTGGCTGGGATCGCACATGGCACATCATGCAGCAGCCAGGTTATTCTTGGGGGAAGGTGCTTTCCCAGGTTAAGCTTTTAATACCCCAATTTTTTTTTTTAGCGTTGCTCCGAATGCCCCTCTCTGCTTTTGGAAAGATGGCAGCATCAGATTTTCCACCAGGAAAGGTCTTCTCAGTAACAAATGTTTTATTTCAGCAATGTGCTAAAGAAGTGCAAAGGGTCACGGGAGCTTTGAGATGACATCAGCCTCTTTACTATTAATCCTGTGTTGAATATTATCCAGCAGAGAGTAATTTTTAATGGGGCCCTGGTTCGTCTTGTTTAAACTTGCACATACCTGAGCTACTTTTAGGCCTAAGCCCACAGAAAAGAAAATAATGCAGCTTGGCTTTAGCACAAGCAAGAGAAGTGCTAATTCCACCTTCTTTTATCTCCACGTTTACTCAGTAGTACAGAGTAAATACACGAAAATGGAGATTGTTACATTAAGGCACACCTAATAATACTACACTATTCTTAATGCCAATTAACTCTGGGACCTTTCAACATTGCAGTCACTCAGAGCACACTTCAGATAATACAGCTGATAGAGTAAGTACAAAAACAAGTGGAGTGATCCGCAGCTATAGGTAAGGCTGAGCTTCAGTGGGTGAGACAAAAGCGTTTGTCACAGCAGCACACAACATCTTTGTCCTGCAGGTCTCCAGGGCTTTATCAATAACTAACCCAGCTCAAGCACCCCCGCGCTGTTATTAAATATTACACTTGAGACGTACAAGAAGCAAGCCCCAAGCAGCAGGAAAGGCATTCAGGAACCCAGTTTCAGTGCTAAGGTTTCAGCTTATCCCAGATTTACAAATAACACCAGGTGTAAAGGAGCTGAGCAGCTGGGCTAGGCTTGCCCAACAAGTCGTGGTGAGAGGTAAAGAGGGAACCAGGCATCCTGCCCCCGGCACAGCCCCAAGCCGGCTGGGGTCTGACTCTACACAAGCAGAAACTGCTGGAGGAGACAAGCGTTTGTGTGAGCAAAGGATCAAAATCCAGCCTGTGTGAAGGACACCGTTGCTGCCCATTAGAGATGGGTTTTCTCCACCAGGATGCACATTACAGGTTTTCAGCCTGTTTATTGACAATTTTACAGACATAGCTCTCTGATGGCACCCAGAAAACCCTATAGAAAGTGTAAAATTTTGATTATTAAGAGATTTTAAGATTTTTTTCAACAATGTCTGCTAGTAATGAGAGAGAGCCTCCCATGAAGTCCAACTTAACATCAATGCCCAATTAACAACCAAAGAAGAGAAGCCAGCATCAGCAGAAGAAACACCGGTCCACGTGGCTCAGCACACTCCTACTCCCAGATAACCCACGAGATGCCCAAAGCCAACAGAGATAAACATACAATCAAGTGGGGGGACTCCACTGCCAACAAGCAAGCAAGCAAGCGGAGCCTGAACTACCCAGCAAGTTTAAGAGGGAGCTTTTAATTTTCATACTCTAAATTAAGTCATCAGGTTTGGTTATTTTTGAGATGGAAGGTATGATCTTCCTTTCTAAATATACGCGTGGAAGGCTGCCAGGGGGAACACGGGCCTCCAAAACCAACAGGCAATTCAGCTTTCAGGAGAAGAGAAGCCCTCAGAGACCTCAGGAGCTGCTTGAAAGGTCTTTTTCATGTCAGGGAGAGGAGACCTTGGTAGGTTTTGCAGATCAGGCGAGCCTGTGTTTCTGATGTAAACTGAAAAGCGACAGAGCCTTCAAAGCAGAGAAGACATGTGTAAGCAGAGCAGCCCCGTAGTTCAAACAAGCCACAGCTCTTGATTCAACAGCCTCCCCTTAATGAGCGGGGCAGTGCCCCGAGGAGAAAGCGAGGAGCTGGCAACATCCCTGTGCCCTTGGAGCGCTCTCACACCTTTGACTGAATTAGCTCAGCTCGTTTTAAACCTGTTTGTGGCAAGACCCCAACGTTGCACGTTGTCATTAGCTACCCAAGGGTATGGACCTGTCTGACAGGGGCTCCAGACTGTAACAAACCTGCCGGGGCTTTGCTGGAGGAAGGCTTGGGCTCCTCGCCAGGGCGAGATGCTCAGGGAGCCAGAGCAAACACCCACAGTGGCATCGCCCACGTCCTGGGACCCACGATACAAGGCAGTGCCATGGGCATCATCGGAAGACCTACAAAGCAACCCCCCAACCATTTCCTTCCTCCATCAACCCCAAAGAGTGATTCAATTAATTAGGGGAAGGTGCGCTAATGGCACTTGGGCACTAGTACCACCCAGGATACCAGAATGTTCCAGACTTCAATGCACCAGAAGCAGACAAAGAAAAACACACAACCCCCGCCCCAGGAACCAGTCTCACATGTCCAAGCGTGGCATCAGCCCACAGGACAGGAGCTCCCTACTAACACACAGGCAGCTCTGAACAAAACTTTTCAAGTTTTATAAAAATTCCACCTTCCAAAAGCATTGTTTTGCTGCCTTTGGCCCTGAAGAATCCAAGATTTTCAAGTGCTGAGTCGTTCTAAACTTTCCACTGGGGATGAAAAAGCATTGTGGAAAAATAACCCCACCAAACCGTGGAGGATTATTCCAAGAGCATTTTGATAGGGTCAGGGAAGTAACCAGCAATGCTTATGCCAGGCACAGAACTAGCTCAGCATTCTGAAACCTTGGTTTTGAAGTTGCTAAATTTAAGAAAGCACCTTGCTACAACTTAAAAAGTTAATTGATTAAATCACAGAACCTGACACTATGGAAAAACTAAGTTATTACTTGAGGGGGAGGGGAAGAAGAAATTTTTTCAAATGGAAATATAACTAGACTGATCTGTGCCAAAGAAACTTTTTAAAAAAAAAAAACAAACAAAAAACGTGTACTGTTTGGTCTGTGGCACAGACCGGGAAAACCTCGTTTCAGCTCAGAGCTCATGTTTGCAGTGTAGTCACCAGTCCTCAGAAGGTCAGGTCCAGAGCCACAGGGTGCCACCCCACTGAGCGTGGTGCACACCGGGGCCGAGTAACCAGAGCAGCTCGATGACCTCAGAACAGCAAAGCCACGCTCGCTTGGATTACTGCTTCGGACCAGTTTTGCAAGTGCAATGGCTTCTGAATAAGTGTCTAAAAGTTTTCACTGGAGCCATAACAAAGTCATTCTCACTCATTTCAACAGGCTTTTCCCAGTTGCAAAGACAAGCTCGCCCGTGTTTTATAGGGGCAGGAGCCTATCAGGGGAGATGCAAGTTAAAAGAGCAATACTCGTGAATTTTAAAGTCATCTGTGCTGCCTTTTATGTACGTGTTGCTGAAAACATGAGCGGGATCATGGCAAATCAGGTCATTTCACACCACAGAGCCATAAAAGAGCTCTCTGGGTCTTGCTGCTCTAGTTAAAGATGGCTCGGGCAGAGCAGCGCCCGGACAGACACCCACCAGCCCTCCCTGCGCTAATCGGAACCAGCCCTCTCCGACTCTGAGACTAAAACCAGTCCCTGCTGCTGCTTTGCTGAAGGAGAAAAACCCATCAGCAGGTTTCAAGTGATTTTTTTTTTTTCTTTATTGGGCTGGATCTAATTATGAAAGGAACGGCACCACCAGAAAGGCTGAAATTAAACTGTCCCCTCAATTAGCGAAACATCGCTGGCAGGAGAGCGGGACCTCTGGGCTCCTGGTTTACTGTCCGTTTCTTTGGCTTGGCTCTCCGGGAGCACCAGGCACTCCCCTGCCTTCAGACCCTGCTCACTAGTTGGATGCTAATTTAATTAAACCAGGATTTCAACAACAAAATAGGAAACTTTCTGGAAAAATGCATGAGCAGGGACAGGCTGACTAGTGCTGTGGTCACTGCCTTAAAGCCTTTATCCAAGGGGTAAAGGAGACAGAGGTAAAACAAGATTACTGGCCATGCCAGTGCTCCTCAGCATCCTGACGGTCCACCAAGCACGAAGAAGGGAGAAGGGGCAGCCTGGACCCAAACTAACCTCTTTTGTCCTACCCTACACAAAAGGAACCTACCAACCAGCCAACATCAAGCCAGTGGAAGGACGGTCTCACACTTAAATTCATCAAGATTTCACCCAAACCCACTAGAAAGATGACAAGAAGATTAACAGGTTTAATTGCCAGCTCCTCAGTGTGATGCCATACACAGAAGCCCATCTCTAAGCCTGCATATGCTCATAAACATCAAAAGGCTTGGAGATGCTGCTCGGGATGGGGAAACCAGGTATTCTGATGCAAATACACCCAACCCCATCACCCAGAGCTCAAAAGCACCACTCAACCAGAAATACAGCTTCTTCAGACTGGGAGCCCTTGTGACATCCAGTCTTTCCTGCTTCTAATAAGATCTGGAATTGCCCTGAAAGAGCCTTTCTGAAGATAGTTCAAAGGACCTGTGTGTGCAGAAAACTAAGAACATCTTCACTGAAGGTCATGGGACAGGAGGTGGTGACAGTCTCATCACTGACCTCCCCTTCCCCAAGCAAGGGTCTCCTCCAGGCACCTCCTGCCTTGTGCCAAGAGCATCACAGGAACCATACTAGGATCATAAAATTCAGATTATCATCTTCATTTTACAATTCCTTGAAGAGAGGTGACTTGCCTGAAGCCAGGAGTAGGATTATGGGCTATAACCCATTAGTTCCCAGTTTACCAAACTGGGACATGGCTGACTCCATGTTTCCTGTTGGAACTCAGCAGCACATCCCATCCATGCTGCAAAAAAACTTCTGCTCAGTGTTCCAAAATGAGTGACTAACAAGGAACATGCCCATTTTTCCACTAAAAAAATATTCTCCCAGAAGACTGCAACATCTATAAAAAGTGGACCCAAACAACAGTAAGAAGAGGCCATTCCTGCACTGTTAATGGGGTGTTAAATTATCCCAATTACATGTGTTGCAATGTCACATATTTAGGTCTGTAACAAGCAGTAAAATCTTGGCATTGCTTTTGGCCAAAGGCAATTGCTTATCAAATGCAGTGCCAAAGAAAAATGATAACTATTTCCTAATGCATTAGAGGAATTTTGCACTAGATGCAGAGCTTCATTAGCCAGAGACAAATCCATTGTGATTGCATGGTTTTAATCTATGCGGGGTCCAAGCCGGCACTGAGAGCACGTTGTGGCAGGGAGGTCTGTGGAAAGAGGCTCCTGTTGAAAATGAGATGAGCAGAGCGCAGCCAGAGACACGTGCACTGATGCGTGTTAATTTACTCATGCTGCTTTTTATTATCATTTATTTAGAAAGCTTGCTTTCTGCATTCAATGAACTGCAAAGAGGGAATGTCAGCAACACAGAAAGGATTTGTAAGCATTCATTATGCTATGTGAAGGATTTATAGGATCCTAGAACCACTCAGGTTGGAAAGAGACACTTCAGATCAAGTCTAGCCATTAACCTAACTACCAAGTCCACCAACACTTCCAAGTCCACCACTTCAGCACGGCTGCAGAATGAATCAGCAAAGCTGGGATGGGTGTTCCAGCTGCGGCTGCCTCCAGCCCACAGCAGCCGGACACTGCACCGACCCTGCAGCACCAACTAAGCACAGCCCAACCCACCCGAGCACCATCCCCATCTGTAAAAGGAGGAATAAAGATGATCTGCTACCCCGAGCAACACCCAGATCTTTGCTGGATACGTGACACAAACCATTGTGTTTGGAGAGCCGGGAGCACTGCAACAGCAGGATTGCTCTAAGTCACACAGGCATGCTCAGATTTAGGTTACTGGCTTGGAAAACCGGCAGCAACAGCTACAGCCTCCCCCAGCACTTCAGCAGCTCCACATCCCAACCCTGCTGGAACGTGGATGAGGAGAGCCTGCACTAAAGGGAAAAATAACACGGGGGAGGAAGAAAGTTAGCTGAACTTTCTTTAACCCCAGAAGGAGTGCAAAGGGATTTCTTAGTTTCATCCCTCTGGTTTGTCCATCCCTAATTAGTATCTCAGAGAAAGCCATGTCGGTATTTCGTAACCCCGCCAGAGCGGGGAGGCTCAGCCAGGATTGCTTGGTGCTGCAGAATTTTATAGCTGATGCTTTGTCCTCCTAGCGCTTCTCCCAGGCCAGACCACAGGGTGTGCCAGGGGCCAAACTGCCAGACATCAAAGCGCACTTTGGCCCAGAGAGTCCTAAAAAGGCGACTGAAACAGGATCTTCTGGGAGCTGGAGAGCCCTGGCCCGAAGCCAGCGCTGGGAGCACGCTGGTACCAGCTACAGAGGAAGAATGACTTCACCATCCAAAGTTGGGCTACAAAGGTGATAAACTCAGCATACTGCTTGCAGCATCCAGTGGAGATAACACTCCAAAATTTTGTCCATTTAAGCTCAAAGGTGAGGAGCTCAGCTTGGGAGGTTGCATCCACCCAAGAAAGCTCCTGGAGATGCAGGAGGCTTGAGGTGGAGCAGGATGGATACAACCCACACGCGCTCCCAGAACTGCCAGGCCAGCAGCTGCTCTGGGGAATGCAGGTGCTTCTGCCATCAGCTACTGGAAAGCAGGATTTCGACTCGGAGCAGATATTTATAGGTGCTTCCCAGGAGCATCGTGGCAGGGAACCACGGACAGCCTGTAGAGTTTGAGGAAGGCTCAAGTCAGTTGCAGTCAGAACATGGGGACTATTTACTAGAAAGATTATTCACTCATGACAGCCATTTTAATGCAAAAAGGTAAGAAATTCTAATTTGCTATTAGATCTGACTTCAGCTGTGAGTAGTTGAGAGCTATGCTCAACCAGGCCAGGGAACAGAGTCGGTGCTAAGTGACATTACCTCATCAAGAGAGCTAAATAAAAATGCCATGACTTACTAACAAGCCAGAACACGAGATTGATCCAAGAGAACAGTGGGCTTCCACGTGAGCAGAGTGTTCAAGAGGAAACTCATCGATTCACCAATTCCTCCCACTCACGGGCTACCAGGACCCGGCTGGTACGTGCCTTTGTGGATGGCAGACTTTAGACCAGATGTGTCAGCCAGCATAGGTTCATCTTCAGAGCAACGACACAGCTTTACAACCCATAGTACCTGGCTCACCGGACTTCCTACTGACCGGAGGGTTGCAAGAGGTGCCCTTAACATACACCACCCCCCAGAGCGTACCCACCACAAGCAGGCTCACAGATGACTTCTCCTGGAGAAGTGCAGTCATTAACAGCTAGAGGAGGGGTCTCCATGGGAGGGATTTACTCCAAAGAAGACACATCCTTCCTGATAATGTGTTCCAGTTTCCTTTTTCCTATTAGCATCTGGGGTATATTTATAGGTAGCCAATTTAGCTCAGCGATTCCACATATGGTACTGCAGCGTCGCCTTTTTCAAGCCTTAGTGCTTGCCGTACGCACTCAAAGAGCGCAGAGAAATCCTTCTTCTGGAAAGCAGTGAGAAATGATCCCCAGCACTTTATAAAGTTGAACAAGGAGTCGCTAACACATGAAGAAAGAACAGGAAAAAGGAATATAACTTTGAATAAAGTGGTGCAACAGCTCTGGAAAAAAACAAGCAAAAATTATCCAGTTTGTATAAGATATTCCGAAACCCAGTGTCAGTCCATCATGTTTTGTATTAAACCCAGATGTATATCATCTTCTCATCAAAGAGAAGTGGCTGTAGTTGTTACAGTTGGCCAGCTGGTTTTAAGCTCCCCTTTTCCCCGTAGTGTAATATATCCTGTGCTCGTTGGAGCTTACGTCCCATGGAATATCTTTGCAATTTGTAACCAGCACACAATACGGCTCAGCTGTAATTTCATAAATCACCCTAGAGCCTCCGTTTAATAATAAATCTTCCGATAGCTCTGGACTGCAAGGGACCAAAGCAAAGGTCTGAAAGGGATTTTTTTTTTTTGCCTTTCGAAGAGAAAGAAAAAAAAAAGATGCAAAGACGTTTGTAAGATCCACAAGGGGTCAGTGTCTTGGCAGAAATCCTGTTTTCGACGTTGAGCAGCACAAGCACGGTCTCAGCTCCAGGATGTTTTTAATACTCCAAGACAAGGGTAGGACTTGTGGGGGCAGGGGGTCGATATTGCAGTTTCTCCCTCCCTTTAATGAAAAAAAAAAATAATAAAAAAAACCAACTCAAGCAGCAATTCTGCTTTGCCATGCTATTTCTCTGCTTGCTTCGGCACAAGCAACCTCTTCAGAGGCGCAGCACCCAGCTAGAGCCCTGAAGGGGGGTGCCGACCTTGGACCTGGGTTGCTCAACCAGGATGGATGTTGGGGCCAGGCAGGGAGGGGGCTCAGCACCACCAGCCTTCCCAGTGCTCAAAAACATCCTCCATGGTGGAAGAGCAGTGCCCCAAAGGGACAGCAGGACCACAGCCCCTTCGGTACACCCAGTTCCGCAACACCAGTACAGCTGCACAGCGAGCTCAGGGCTCTCCTCGGGTGCTCTGGCGTGTCCCAGCTTGGTGGTGTCAGCCCCAGCATGGCTGGGGACATCAGCCCAGCCTGGGCATGGTGGAGAACGGAGCGGCACGAGGCTGCGCAGGAGAGCTGCGGTGCATCAGAACAACCCCGGTCTGCCCGGCGCGCAGCCCAAGCCTCCGTCTGACCACGCGGCCTGCGGCACCGTGACCTTGTGCACACACGATCTCTGTGGTGCTGCAAAGTCTTCAAATACGATCAGCTCCTAAGTCCTTCCCGCTCCTTGATCCACCCGAGGGCTGCGGTACCAACAGCAGGGCTGGAGAAGGAGGGAACAGCACATTCCCCAGCTCATCTCAGCACAGTAACCCCAGAGGCGCGTCTTTAAAATAAGGGAACACCTTGTTCAACACTGCCGCAGAAACTCATGCACAGCCACGTAAGCAGCAGGCTGAGCTCTCAAAGTTCAGCTGCCGTTTCCCTCCGCCACTCTGCTGCCCACAGGGATTTCAGGACCGTTCCACATGCTGCTCCCACCGACGCAAGGACTGCTGCTCTGGGAGGTGGTGTCCAGAGGCCGTGTCAGCGTGGACTTGGTTTTCCTTTCGCTGGTGTGTTGTGCCGAAGGCAGCTCAGACACACAGAGGAAGGGTTTCTTACGGGGAGCGTAGGCTGGCAAGAGGGGAAGAATTGCCCAAGTCTTACTCAAGGAGCAGCCCTGACCTCCCCTCCCCCGGTACCACCACTTATCTTGAAGGAAACATTTCATAAGATCACATTTAAAAAAAAAAAAATTACCTCAAAGCTTTATTTTATATCTGATAAACCAAAGTCTATGAATGTTAAGCCAATACCAAAAAATCCCCTGGAAAATTCATCTCAGATTGCCTAGTTTCAGAATAAGAAGGTACAACCATCTTGGCCAACTCCAAAGCCATTGCACAGCCCCTTTCATCTTGCCTGATAAAAGCTCATCTCACAAAAACGCATATATGTTTACTAATGCAAGAATTCAAGGGCATGGCTACCAAGGGTCTTTTTAGAGGAAAATAAATACTGAGGTCAGTTCCTATCAGGGCACCACACACCTGAAGTCACCCGAGATGCAGAGAGGCTTCCTGCCCAAGGTACCACAAACACACTGCAGTTTAATAACAGCTGCTTAGACCAGCAGCTGCCTAAATCCTGCTTATTTAAGGACTGCCTACTGAACCCAGCACAGGAGGCAGGTTTGATCCAGTTGGGTGATATGTCACATTTCAGGGACTGATAAAACTGGGAAGCAGAGAGGAAGAAAGAGGTCTCCCATCACATTCCCACGGAAGGAGGGCTGCACTCCTGCATGGAAATTCTCCCCATGGGAATGGCTGGAGGTTTATGTGCAGGGCACACTGGTGGGACCTTTGCACCCATAGAAGTACCATGGGTGAGTGCAGGGAGAGGGAACCCACACAAGGATGTGGTGCCTCAATCCCCAGCCCCCCCATGCAGAGGAACATGCTCCCAGACCCAGCACAGCTCCAGCCATGGCTTGCACTGACTGAAGGACCTGGGCACGAGAAGCACACCCCAGGAAGAAGCGATTTCCAAAGCAAGGTTAGTAAGCACCAGCTGCCTGTAACGGATATAAACATACTCCTTTTATTAATCAGAATCCACTGGAAGTGGAACCTCCATTTTGTTATCTGTTATCCTCCTTCTTGGGATTTGCAATAACTGCATGCAGACAGGAGAAACTAGAAGTGGCAACTAACTATGCACAGATCTTTCCCCAGACACAAGGGGAGGAACCTGCAAAAGCATAGATCACCAAAACTAACAGCTGAACTGAAAGAAAAGCCCAGGTCTTAAAAAATAATGGGAGATTAAGTTTTGATCAGAAAATTCTGATCTGATGGAACTGGAACCATTTGCAAGACTGCAGCCTTTTAGACTAAGCTGTAGGTGAAAACAGCATGGCCAAGCATTCTTCCAACTACTCAAGTTCTGACTTAAGTTTCTTCAAGATTTTTAAAGCAGGAAGGACAGACAAGAACTTCAATGCTCCAGGACAAAGGAGTTCTTGGTTCTAAGAGCCTTCTGGACATCCTTTCTCTGGAGAAGTAATTTGGATGCTGCTTGGAGTGTTCATCCTCCAATTCACACGTGAAACCCTCCAGATTTGAGTTCGGTGGTACTAACAGCTTGCTGATGATTAGCTCATCACCACATACATGTCAGAGCCCAGCAACAGGTCACACAGCAAGCTGCACCCCAGCCAAACATCCTGTCCTACCACCACAGGTGGATTTGTCTGCTGACCTAACCCGTGCCTCCACCTTCCATCAGTTTGTGGCCTCTGCCTCCAGCCTAGAGAGAAGGAAAGCCTCTGCCCAAGACCTGAGGCAACGTCTGGGGCAGCTGAACCCCTTTCCAGGTACCATAACCCACAGAGGCCAGGGGTCAAAGCTGTGTTTTTCCAAGGAACTGGTTCCTTGGCTTGTCCAAGAGGCTCCAGCCAGGCACCCAAGCAATCCACCACTGGGACTACACGGACCCACAAGAAAGCAGTAGAGTTTTCAGAAGCACTTTAGATCAGCAATGTCAAAGGTTCCTTCCAGCCACCTCCCAGAGAGGAGCACGGGGGTTACCCTGCAAACACGCAGCCAGCTGCGGGGTGTGGGGGGAGAAGGAAGCAACGAACAGAGGGGAATCTCATGCAGTTCACTGCATGCAGCAGAAAGACAGCTCAGTGGGGACTTTCCTGGTGTGAGACATTTTGAGCAGAGCAGAACAGCCTTACTGACCATCCACACACAACTTTCCCTTGGAGAGCCGCAAGCGAAGCAGCCAAAACCCGGATGAGCTCAGGGAGAGAGGCACAAGGGACATTTTAGAAATAAAGGCATCAAACACCCAAGGTTAGAACATTGAAGGCACTCCCACATGCTTAACTTGTTTCACTAGAACAGAGGGAAAACATCTGTAGGAAGAAAAAAAGCTTTTTATGAAGTTTCCATGCCAAGGGTTCAGCTCCCGCAGTGTCACTTTGCAGGGAGCCTCCCCCACTCCACAGCGGAGTGAGGACTGGGGGAGCCCTGGGCTCCACAGGGCAGTCTGAAGAGCATCAAGACAGGGGTCACCAAAGGACTTCTAAACTTTCACACACTTTGGTTTCCAGCTTTATTTATGATACTTCAAAGACCTGAACTGGAGGAAAGCAACCGAGCTGGAGACAAAGAGACCAGAGCAGCCCAAATGAAACTCCTCAGAACAAGTCACCTCTAGAGAGACTCTTCCCATCCATATGGCTGTTCACTCCCACCACCTTGGCCATGAGATTTGGGACCAAAATCCTGCTTGAAGGAGGTTGAACCCCAACCATGCATACATGGACCATGATGTCCGGAGAGGTGGAGCAAGTAGAAGCTCTTGAGGCACCATGACTTCTGTTTTTCCAAGCAGGCAGACAGGCCAAAATCCAAGAGAATGGATGTGGACCACATGTGGTCTGAAGACGAAAGAAAGGAGGATTCTATAGCAGTCAGATAGCCAGCAGAAAACCTAAGAAGTTTCTGCCAAAGCCTCTAATGTGTTTTAACATTTTTCTTGGTCTTCCAAGGCCAAAGACCAGCTCTGCCACAGGAAAACAAGTCCCTTCCCTATGGACACTGTCCATGTGAGCCCAAAGAGTACCCAGAGACCTCTGCAGAGGGAAGGTCCCCTGCAAGGTCCCAGCTGCAGCAGTGCCAAACACATCACAGAGCTTCTCCTACAGATCCAGCGCCAAACCATCACATCCAGAAATTCACACACTTGTGAGTTTTAAGAAGTAACGACGGGTTAATTATTGACTCAAAGCTATTTTTAAACTGCTGCTGTGACAGAAGAACTCCAGAAGCCCTTACAGCATCGGCTTCCCCAGGACTGATGGTCCCACTCAATCCCTACCATGCAAACTGGACTGTCGGCTGGCTTAAGAGTCCTCAGAAGAAAAAGAAAAACATGCTGAATTCCCCAGCATTCAAGTCACACAAGCATTTGCCAAGAATGGGCCTCCCTCGTTACAGTTTCATAATTCTTCGGTCCTTTCAGACCAGCTCAGACACCATTTGGGTAATAATTAACTGTTCCCAGCGCTCAGTGCCTGCTCAGTTGAGCTCTGCATGTTCAAGCTTGGCATAAGACCTTCAAAATTAAGAGCACTGCAAAGTTTATTTCTGTTAATTATGCTATTTTGGAAGGAGAAGAGGAAGGAAAGCAATTTCCAGAGACTAGTGGGGGTTTTCTTCTCACCCTTCCCCCCTCAGCATCCTTCAGGAGATGGCACTTCACACTCATCATGTGTCTTCCCCAGAAACTGGTTGTGGTTTCAATTTTGTGTCCCCAAAGTGGATGCAGCAGAGTGTCAGATATCCCTGCTGCCACAGGAGGAGGCACAGCGCATGCTCCACACAAAGCCCTTCAGATGGTGGTGTTCAGCCACAGCCAGGGTTCCTGGCAGCTCCCAGAGCAGCTCACACACCTGCCTGTAAAGCCTCACATCCTAAACGCCATCCCACTGCACAGCACCATGACTGGCCTCAGACCGTGCTGGCAGAGCATCATCCAGCCTCACACACACAACCCAAGTAGGAAGATGATAGGTGCCGTGGGTGCTGGATGGAAGAGACTGCCAGGGACACAGCGCAGAATCCTCTCCCTTCAAACCCCACAGTCAGGCTGCAAGGGATGCTCTGAGGACCCTTCCCTTTCTCTCCCATTGCACATGCTCTTCCCTGCAATGCCAGGCTGGAAGGCATGCTCTGGGGACAGAGCCAGGCTGTGACCTCCTGCAACTGAGTGGCACAGACCCCCACCATCCTCCAACACCGTGGTCACACAGGCAGGACATGTTTTGTGGCCATTTCATTCGGTTTCCTGCCCCATCACAGGTCCCTGGTGCAGCAGCACACGTACCAGTGTCTCCACCACTATCACGTATTAACCAGCAGCAGGCAAGGGGCAACCCCATCCTGACCATACTGGGAAGCAGGCAACAGGTCAGAGACACTTTCAATACATTATTTGAAAAAATAAAATCAATGAAAGGCATTTCTAGGAGTCTTTTATATGGACAGATTAATCCCATTTCCTCTTCCTCCTGTGTCAGTTTGATGTTCACTCTCTGCAGGAGCTGTGGAAGATGCAGACAGTCCCATCACATGCCACAGGGCCACCAGCTTGTCACCCAACTCAAAGTGGCAGCTGGAGGGTGCTGAGGTTGCCTGCACCCCCAGGGCTGTCACACACCAGGAAGCTGCGGAGGGAAGGAGCTGGGAAACACCAACACGCAGAGGAGGAACCTCTGAGCAAACACTTGGCAGCAGTTGTAAAAGCAACAGAGAAACCATGAGCTCCACGGATCCTTTATCGGGCTGGCAAGCTCAGAGCAGGATGGGGAGATGCCACCAGTCCATGGCCCTGGCAGAGACAGCTTGGCATCCCCGACACCAGTTCCCACTGCCGGTGCTAACCCCTTCCCATAGATGCGAACAGGCTGAACACAATCCCATAAACAGCATCCAGATGTGGTTTGCTAAATAATAGTTCTTGATCTTCTGACAATAGTGCCCAGAAGGATTTGGAAAACTGACAAAAAGCTTTGAAGTTTTATGTAATAAGCTTAGGATTTCTACAGTGACAGCTCCATCACCCCCATCCCACCCAGCTAAGGGGCTGAGCACCCTTCCCACACCCAGAGGTGCAGCCATGTCAAAAAAAAGAGAGCCAAAAAAGTTTACATGGGTTTTGTGCTGCGTGTTCAGGAACTGGGAAGCTTGGATGCTGCTCTGCTGCTTATCTCCGTCTTGGTGGTCTAGAAATCACACCGACGTTACCCAAGGAAGACTGCACTGAGGGCATTTCCTCTGTCTCCTGATCCAGGCTGAAAATACTGTGGGAAAAAATTATTCCCAGAAAAAAATTTGGTAGCTCCAAGCCAGCAATCAGAAAGCCAGAGGCAGGAGAGAGCGGAGTGGCACTCCTCATAAACCCCCATCAGCTACTCTTCAGTTATTTTTTAACCAAGTTTCCTAAGGAAACATGGGAGCGAGCCACCCTGTCTGTCCATCCCCACAATTTACGAACCACTTATTTGATTGTAACAAAAGCCATGCGAGGATGAGCAATTGCAAAAGACATTTCGTGGGGCCTGGCACGCCATCTCTCACACCCCTTGCTGTCCCTGCACAGAAAAAAGGCTGGAGCAGAAACAAAATTCTGATTTAATAAGGAGCTACAAGAGATGTTCCAGCCTTAACACCTATAACCAGAGCCTGCATCTTCTCAGACAAGCAGAAAAATGCAAGCCCCAGACCCAGCCCCACAGCAGCTGGAGCCCCCCCGAGCCCCCTCCTCAAGAAACACCTCTGCTTTATTTCCACCAAAGCTTTGCCTCTCCACCAGCCTCCACAAACGAGATGCATTTTACACCACCCTCCAAGAACTCCATCATGCACCCTACTTCTCAGAGGCTTGTTTTCAGCCTTGTCCCCCGAGCTGGGGCTCAAGGGCAGCTGCAAGAGTCACATTTCCCCAAGAAATTCCGGGAAAGGCACTCCTGCTTTTAATGAGGAGAAGATTTTTTTTTTCTGCCGACTTCCATAGCCAAGCTAATAAAAATGGAAAGCAATAAGAAATTCCAGCAGAAGGGAGGTGGAAAGGGAAGATACCACTCATTTGAACCTATCCTAAATAGGAGAAGATAATTAGCCACATATATCCCAGAAAGAATAGCAACAGTATATGCAATTATTGGGAATGCACACTTTAAGAGCATTTGCCAAAAATGCCTGCTTTTATTAAAAAGGAATGGTTTCACAAAGGCCCAACTGTAAGAAAGGTTGTAATTTGCCCAAATAAAACTTAATTTGATCCATGAAATAGCTGTGGTTTATTGTGTAATATATGTGCTATGTGTTTTAATTTAATAGAATCCAATATAATTGTAAGCCAGTCGAGTTTCAGAGCAATTTTGGGCTGTTCCCACAGTGCATATAGTACAGATGCTACTTTGTGCATCACACCAGCACATGCATAAATCAGGAATATAGAAAGGATTATCCACAAAGCAGCAAGCAATGCTTCATCATGCACCAAATGGAAAATAAGACCTTTGAGGAAAGCAAAATAAGTTATTTACAGGAAATAACTCTGGATGCTCCAGTTAACCACTGCATCTCAGACTCCCGGACCCAGTCTTGGGGTGCTGGTGCTGGGACAGTGGCTGCAGGGACCAGGCTCAGGATGCCACCCAGCGCCAAGTGATGCTGTGGACCTCATTGCAATGCCACGTCAGCCCCAGCACACCTCCCCTCCTGGGGCTTTGCCAGGTTCAGCAACCCAGCCCACCTGAAGCGAGGGGAAATGGAGACGAATCGTTATTTTTGCTTTCTAGGAAATTTGTGGTCCACATCGGCCACCCATCAGACCAGATCCACGTTCGCCCACAGGGCAGCTTCACCTCCCAGACAGCTCGGACGAGGGACAGGAGGGACACAATGGGGTGAAGGCACCAGGACCTCTCACCCCCAGCTTCTCTGAAAACTGAGCTTAAAAACCAGCCAGGGCAACCAGGTAGCAGCAGATTCACCACCAGCCCCACTCAAACCCAAGGCCATGCACAGCCCCGTCCCCACAGCTGGCTCCCTCCACAGGGCCAGTCACCTGGATGAGACATTTGGGTTTTGCTCCTGGCATTCGTCAGGAAAGAAAAAAAACCCACTCTGGCTCCCGAGGCTCACGTCACACTGCTCAGAGGCTCCAGGAGAGCAGCAGCTCCAAGCAGGCAGCTGCTTCCCCCTCTGGCCCAGGACCACGCCATGCCCCGCAGCTGGGAGCTCTTCCTCCAGCTCAGCCCACCCGCTGGCACAGCTACACCAGGTCAGGCAGAAAGCCCGAGCCCACAGGAGCCACGGCAGTTCTGTGAAGTGCAAGTACACGTGTGACCACTTCAGCAACTCCGCTGCTCCGTCACAAACGTCAACTCACATCCCAGAGAGCTGGAGATGCTCCATTACTTACCAAGACTACGAAGTCCAGCAGCATCACACCCCAAAACAAACCTCCAGCTCCTTCCCCTGCACCAACAGCGATTTTTCTTTTATCCTTATTAGTCCATACATGGGGGGCAACATTCAGCTTTAATTATGCATTCAACCAGGGGG
>JAVJGJ010000060.1:5353111-5381158 GCA_035590215.1 Microhierax caerulescens
AAATACCAGGGAAGAGAAAAGGAAATGGGGAGAAACAATTCGGCTTTTGGACGATTCTTCCCCGTTAAAATGAGGATGGTGTTAACAAAGATCTCTTCAAAAAACCCCAAACATAAAAATGGCCCCTTGACCGATGGCGTGAGCGATACAGTGAGTGATGTAGGTGGTATGGCAGGACACGCCACATCTAAGCCAAAGGGGATAAAAAAAAAATCTGGCTTTAAATGATAATGACATGTTTTGACAGTGTTCCCTGACAACAATGGCTGTAACACGAACAAAAATTAATGATGTCAAGTATTAATACTGATGCTGCATGAATTCAGCTAATGTGGTCCCAATTAAATATCAAGCGTGGTTATAATTTGAAAAATGACTGCGGAAACGTCATTGCAACATCCCCTGCCCATCTCCCCCCGACACCCCCCAGGCCTGCACATCTCCCTGACAGGACGTGTCCCCACCTTCCCCACCCTCGCTCGGGGCTGCTGTAGAAACACCAGGTCCAGCTGCCAAAATGCACAACCCCGACGTGCATCAGGAGGGTCCTTTAATAACAACTTTACATCCTATTTTACTTTACTCTCTGTGTTTTGAACCGTTGAGGAGGTCTTGTTGCGTAAAAGCTGAGGTGCTTCTGCAGTCACCGGACTCCAGAGGCCGGGACTTGATGAAAATCCAACGTGCAGAGATGCGCAATACAACTCTAAGACTTGGCAACGCTAGTCACTGGCAATAAATAACTTCACTAACCAAACAAAGCCAGGCAACGTCCAACCTGCCCATGCAAGCGCATGGGTGCTAGAGCGCTGACAGCAGCCAAGCTCACGCAGAAGTCAGCAAAATGCCTGATTTTATCCAGGATTTCCAGAGAAAGTACATCAGCCAAGACAAGCTCATTTCACTAGGACTTCTTCTGGCTGCAACTGCTCCTCAGAGCAAACATGTTCTTCCCAAATAACCCTGTATCAGTTTATTGCCTGGACGACAGACTGGGAGATCTACAGGACAAAGCTGCACAGACCTCATCCAGCTCACCGCCGCCCCATTTCAAGTTACTGGAGAGGTTCCCGAAACTCGGGCCATGCTACAGTGTCTCCAACTGAGGATCCACCCAACTGTGAGTTGTCCACAACCACCATTTGTTTCTCAACCAACAAACACGTCCAGGAGATACCGGACTCAGAGACAACCCCTGTGTGAGGTCGATAATGCAAACTGGTCCTACTGGGCAGCTTTTAGGGCTACGATCTGTTCTGCTCTTCCCACCAACACCGGTACCCATTGATTTGCAATGACAACCATCAATTTGCACAAATATGAACATGCACGCTCACCTTCAGGATGTTCCCATCACGTTTGGGTCATCGGAGAGCCCAGAGCAAGAACAGCTAGGGGAGGTTTTCCTCTCACCTTCTCCGCTTGCTCCCTGGCTCTCAGACTGTCCTCGTTTTCCCTCTTGGAGACAGCTGCAGCCTTCCAGCAACTCATTTACTGCTTTTCTCTAAGGGTCCTGGCTGAGGTGGGAGACAGTGGTCACCTCCCTGGAAATACCCCCTGACTGAAGAGTGCTCAAGCAGATACTGCTGCGGACTTCAGTCGGGGGAGGGGGGGAACAAAAAGACAATTAACCCCCCCCCTATAATGCGAATACTTTATTATCAATGAGTGACTGGTATTAGCTTTTTGTCTGGGTATTAATAATATTTCAAAAAACCATACATCAAAATTAGGGCTTTCTCCTATTTTTGCTGTATAATTTTTCTTTTTTAAAAAAATCTGTATTGAAAGAATTATATAAGCCAAAGTGCATTTTCTGTTTTTTGTCCATATACACATTGCACCATACATAAATAATTACATTGTAAAAATGACTCCATAATTACAAGTATAATATATATTTTCATATAATATATAAAACTTTATATTAAATCTAGGTAGATGATATTTGGGATAGTCTGTGTCTTTTTTTTTTCTTTTTCCTTTCGTCAGAGGCTGACCGTTATCGATTGTTACTGAGTAAAATCTCCAGCCAACAAGGACACGACGTGATAAACTGTCTTGAGTAACACGGCCCCCAGCCTTTTGCAAAGCTAATCCGCACGCTGTTCGGGTCGTAGGGCCCGTCCGCGTAATCCAGATCAGCCGTGTGCTGCAAGAGGCAGGACTTCTCGTAGTCAAACACCTTGATGGAATAGCCCGGCATCACCTTGCGCACTATCAGAGTCCTACAGTTGGGGATGTCCAGTGTCGGGGAGTTGACGAAGATGGGATGCTCGCTGCGGTTGTAAGCCCACACACCGTCCGGTTCTTTGCTAAGTAAAATCCCATAGCCGATTTTACTTCGAGTCCTTCTCACAGTCTCGCTCCTGTTTTCCAGGTTTAGCTGTCCGAGGCAGAAGCCGTTTCCTTGAGGTAGGTCATAAAATATACTGACAGACTGTTCGTACACTGTGTAGAGGCGGCCGACGCGCGTCCGGTGCTCCCAGTAGGCCACGTTGCACCAATGGCTCCTCTTCACGGCATCGGGCGACGTACTGGCATCTGCGGGGAAAAGCAGGGAAGAGTCAGGGTTTGCTGTGATCATCTGGGAAAAGGCAGGGATGGAGGGTAAGCAAACAGCTCTCCCCACCCGCTGGCTTTGCTCACGTGGGAAATGAATTTGGTTCAACCCAGAACTTGTGTCCAACCCGCAGCCCACCTCCAACCCAAAGCTCGTCCTCAGTTACGTCAAACGCCACCAAGAAAGAAGGCTCAAGCAAAGGTTAGTGACCCAACGGGCCACGCACCAGCTCCCATGAAGCTCAATGCCTCTTTCCCTTCTCTAATTTAATGTCCAGTCCCGCATCCAGCAGCTGGGACCCTGCGGGTTTCTGCCCCCAGGAGCCACCATGGATACTGCACCGCTGCAGCTCAGCCACCCCGGAGCGCGGCAGGTCCCCAGGCTCCGCTGCGGTGCTGTACCCCACTGCCAAAGGCAACTTGCGTTGAGCTGGAACACGGGGGATGTCCACAAAGTGCCAGGATGGCTGACCCAACGGTTCTCACCGCCACACAATATTCTTTCACAGTGATGCCGATGTTCCCATGGGGAACATGAAATCTGAGGAAGCATTTCATGCCAAGGGGGAGTAGCTGCCATGAACTATACATGTTCTCCTACAAAGCCGCTGGAACTCACTCCAGGACAATGAGAAATGTCTCTTCTTTCTAGGAATTACATTCAAGGAAGACAGGAGGGATGCAGACTGCCAGAGAGCTGCTTGATTTATGACGCCTCCAGAAGGAAGATGGAAACTCTCAGCCCTAAAAGAGCCCCGAAGAGGGGAAACAAACCTCTTGCTGAACATCATTCCTGCTCCTACCGCACCAGTTAAAAGAAATCCACCCTGAGATTTCAAGCCAGGAGCTCTCCATCAAGCCAGCCCCGCTCCGTGGCTGGCATTAAGCTCCCTGACAATATACCGCGCGCCCGCGGCCTGCTGACCCCTCTGCCTTCGTGCCATCATGTCCGATTAACTCGCACGCGAGGTGATGCCATTATTTTGCTTCAGAGACCCTATTGACGCACCGGATTTCAAGCACAGCCCCGCAGCCCCCTTTCTTTTCAGGCTCAAATTACCCCGGAGGGGAACGAGCTCTCCTCCCCATTAACAATCTTTGAATTAAGAGGCTTTGTTAGAGTTTAACTTGAGTTGTAACCATACAGATTTAAGGGGAGGGAGATGGAGGGATTGGGGGGGTGTGTGTGTATTGGTAATCAGGCAAACGGGGAGGCAGCGGGATGCCCTTTGCCATGGGCGATGCTCATCGTCTTGCACCGACCCCTTCACCTGCCACAGGTCTAAACCACCCCAGAAATGCCAGATTGGGCCCCTTCTCCCCCATCATCTGTTTAAATTATTTTTAGGACCCAGCACGGCCACCAACAGCCCCTTTTCAGACTGATGCATATTTTATCCAGAACCGGGAAGGAAACCCCACAGCAATCAAGACACTTCAACCCCACTGGGAAAAGCAACGCCATTTCCCTGCATTTATGGCAATCCTCTGTGGAAGAGCGAGCCAACAGCTTTGTGCCCCCTAACACTGGAGGAGATGTCCTGGGCCACCTAAGCCATGGGAAAAGCCCTGCTGTGCACAAGTGGGTGAGACAGGCCCCTTGGAGTCTGTTAGTGGCTCTGCAGAGCAGGGAAATGGGTGAAGAAATGGTCAGGGCAATGGCAGCATCCCAGAGCCGGGTGAAGCAAACTTGGGTTTCCTTCCCCAGGGACAAGGTCCTGTCCCTCAGCCACAGCCCCTGTGGCAGGGTGGGCCACTGCATCACGTCACGGTGGCAACGATGGGTCTTTGTGTCTCTGTGCTTCTGAGCCATCCTCGAAGGAAACCACCCAGAGTCACTCTGTAATAAGCTCATCCTAATGCCACACTCTGCTACCAACAAATAGCAGCAAAACCAAAAGTTCTTCACCATCCTTACTTTTTGGCCAGTAACAGTATTTCTTTTGCCATTTCAAATGACCATCCTGCATCCGGATCACCAGGAGTTAAACAAACAACCCAACTTGCTCTGAAATAGTAATGACTTCATTGGCAAGTGCATGATGAATATGTTGTACCCAAGCACACCATTAAATACTGACGACTGGACTTGACCCTTCCTGAAGTACCTCATGATGCCTTGCAAAGCACCAGCCAGACGATACAAGGAGTTTTAAAGAAGGAAGAGAAGATTCAAATGTAATTCTGGGTTAGAAACCCTCCACAGCTGCCTAGTGCCAATATGATGCACCAACATCTCCACCAAGAAGAGAAACTGATAAAATTGGTGATAAAAGGTTTCAGAACCTCTCTGCAGTATTTCTGCAGCAGTTGCAAAAATTATGTTAATGATGTTTATGGCATTAACACAGATCTGACCCAAACAGTTTTACCTAACTGAACGTTACTGAAGCAAGACCATCCTTGGCTACATCTGTACAACCCCCTGAAATGAACAGCTTGGCACGGATGAAAACCTTCTGACAACACCTCTTGGTCTACCACCATGCAGATTGAGTATGTTCTGCTCTTTAGAATGCACTACAGCAAATAGTTCCAGATTTTCTTTTAAGAGGTGACACAAGATGTAGTTCATAAATGACAGGACAGCAGAAGGAAGAGGTACTGAGCAACTGAGCTTCATCCACAGGTGCATCTCCCACAGCATCCAGTTCCCACAGTCATCTTTCCCCTGGGACAAAATACAGTCAAGACGCTCCCAAAACCTTTCCAGAACTCCTCTCAAACACTGAATTTTGCTGTTATCCCACTCAAGTGATGCTGGGGGGCTACAGACAAGCTCAGAGCTTTTCATCTGCCAGGCCCAGAGGCTGGTAGCAATTACCGAGCTCTGCATCTGTTTAACCTCCCGACCTCCACAAAGCCCTGCATGCCCATTAGGTAAGTTGGTTTTGTTATTACATTTTTTAGAAACTACCACTCACCCCCGCTATTTCCCTTACAGACTAAGTATGGGACAACTTCAAAACTCAGGTTTCCCCATCAGCTGAATTAATCAGGGAACAGTCAACAATAAATATTTAAATAGGTGTTTCCTAGGGTTTATTGCAAATTAACATACCTAGTAGAGGAAAGCAAAGCAGGAGGGAACCAGTGTCTATACTACAAGAACATCTCGCTGTAGGTGCCACCACCCCCATGCCATCTCTGCTTTCCAGGAACTGGCAAATATTTTGGCAAAATCATCAATCTACACACACGCTGAGGAGAGGGGAAGTTTTTTTTACACCTCCTGCTTTCACTCATCTGAAACAGCCTTATTAAAATAACTTCCAAGCGATTTATGGCATGAGCTTCAGTCCACCCATACATGCATGCGTCTCGCAGGGTGAAAACACCCCCCACCAACGTGCTTCTCATCTCTGTCACTCTGTCACAGCTCCTGCCCGGCAGGGCCAGCTCTCAAAGTGCCCCCAGAGGTGTCCTGTGCTCCTTCAAATGGGCGAGGACGCTGAGTTTTAGGTAACTACACATCAGGCAGCTGAAAGTTTCCTCTCCACCCCTCTATTCCTGGCCAGGGGTGAAGAAAGGCTTTAAAAGCCATGCACCAGCTGCAAAGCAACCTGCCTGTGGCGGGCAGGCAAATAAAACATCCCAAAAGGAGACTTAAAGGGCTCATCTGAAGAGCCTCTGCTCCAGAAGGCTTTTGGCAGGGTCCCTCTTCTCCCCCAGCCCCATCCAGCGCCGCCCTTGCCAGCTCCCTCGCAGCCCACGGTGGGGTCCTTTGCCTTTTTTATCTCCCAGTTCGCTCAACCAAATCTTGAAAAGATGAACTCGTCTCGCAGCCCTGACACAAAGCAAGCACTTTAGCAAGCACCTAATACAAGGGGGGCTGCGCTGTCTCATCCCCTGCCAAGTATTAGTTTCGCCTCCAGCTATTAGCCACTACCACTCAGCAGACAGCAGGGGCGGCCGGCAGAAAAGCATGTCCGCTGCCTTTTAAATAAATATTCAATTTTTTCGCCCTCTTTTTCCACACTGCCCTTTATGCACAGACATCAAAATCCACTTCTTCCCCCCCGGCCCGCCCCCCCCCCCCATCTTTCTGCTGGAACAGAGGCAAGCCTGTTAGCTTCCTTTTTGAAGAAAGAAAAATATTTTAGTCCCGCAGTGCCTCCCCCGATGGTATACCACGCATTTTTAACAACTATCATTGTAGGCAGCTACAACTTCTAACAGCTACGTTTAGGCTGGCGTCAGGGCTATCTCCTCCATCACAGCCACCTTTATCGGTCAGATGGACGGGCTGAAGCCCTGGCTCTTGTTTACTCATTCCTCCCAGTTGCTGTTTCCTCCGCTGCTGCAGCAGACACATCCAAAAGGAAACTCAAACAATTTAAGATAAAAAAACAAGATAGGAAGCAAGTCAGGGAATCAAAACCAGAACTTAATGTGCAGCTCGGGCAAAAGAAATCCGGGTACAGGAATAAATGCAAAGAGCAAATACTGTAAATCCTCACAGCGTTAGCAGCACTGCTTGCTTTTGCTCCCTGCAGAGCATGGAGGTAAAGAAAATAACTCGAGGTTTTATATTATTTGTGATTTGACAGCATTTTATGCTAACGAAGTTCAAAGCAGCGCATTGAAAGAAAAAAGAAAGATGCTTTTTTTTCCAAAACAAAATGCTGCACAGTCCCACTGCTTGATGTTGCACTTCAGAGCAGGATGGAAAACATGGGCAGATCACAGAACCCATGAAACATCTCTGATTCATGCTTGGGCTCTTCCAAAGCCACCAAACCTCTTCTCAGCAGGTCAAATGGCCCCCACGATATTTGGCTGCAAGTAAGACCTTGTGTGTAGGGAAACAGGGGTGAGAAGGGAGGTTTGCCACAGCGCTTTGAGGAATATTCCCATTTTCACACAGACTCCTGAGGAAACAGTCACACGTGGCACTGCGTTGTTTATCCAAGCATTCCACGAGGAATGGGTGATGCCAGCCCCTCCTTTCCCACCTAACCCCAAACCACGCTCACGGGTTTTCAAAACACATTTAAGAGGCGCCCACAGGGAAGACCATGCACGTAGAAACCCAAAATCACTGCACTTTCCAGATGTGATGAGGACTCGAGTGAACATGTGGGCACCTGAAGAGATGAAGTGAGATATCCAAGTGTCCCCAGAACTCAGCCCACAGCCCAATTTCATGTCCCACCCTCCCGTACCCCCGCACCACAGGGCAGCCTGAGGCTCCTCTAGCCACGGAGCTCAGTTACATCCTTTCTCAACTGCCACCATCTTTCCATCCAGTTTTATCCCACTTCAGCTTCTATTAGATACATGCTCAGACTTTTTTCTCCCCTCCACCACAGCACAGATGCATGCTTATACTACCCAACACGCCAGAGTGTGGAAGCGGGATGGTTACAGCCATACATAGGTCACTGTGAACAAAGTCCAGATAAAAAGCCCAGCACAAAGAACATGCACCATTTCCCAAAAATCTTTTTAATAGTTCACTGGGGGGCGACCGGTTAAAATAATCCCCCATTAATACCCTTTGAAACAAGCTCCAGGGTAAGGAAGGGGTTAAAACTTTCCACAGCAGAAATGGAATTTTTATGGCCCTGAAAAAAAAAAAAAATTAATTGTCAATCTGCCCCAGCAAAGCTCACAACCATTTTTGTTAAGCCAATATACTTAAAATACCTCTGCCTTACAAGTTTCAGCTGGAATGCATCACTGCGGCCCCCCTGAGAGCCCCCGCGCCGCAGCCAGCACCATGGCATCCACCCCGGCACCAGCCCCTCCCAGTGGGGGGGAAGCTGATCTTGCCCCCCCGCACAGCGCGCCCCCATGCAGATGCCCTGGGGACACAGGGCCACAAAGCAACCACCATCTGTCTGCCCATCCACGGGAGCCGTGGGGTGGGACGTTGGAGGCACCTTCCCACCGTTGAAGGAGCCGCAGCCCGTGGCGAGCTGTGGCCTGGCCAGCCGCTTTGCCGGCCTGCCGGAGCGCTCCCATGCTGGGCCCACCACGGACGTTTAAGGGAATGTCCCCAGCCCGGCAGCTGAACGCGGGAGGCTGGGCAGGACCGGGGTTGCCATCCTCAGTGGCCCTGGAGACACTGGACGAGCCGAGGCAGCAGGAGGGTCTCCATGCTGTCCCCCAGTGAAAAGTCAGGGAAAGCCCTGAGGAGGACAAGGACAGTTTAGTTCCCTTTTCTAATTACGTCTAGGTCTCTCCGATGAAGCAAGAAGCTGTCTGTTATGGTGGGACAACAGGTCTGGGCAAGGAGATGGCAGCTGGGTGTAAGCAGGAGGCTGGACAGCCCCCTGAGCTTCTTCCCAAAACTTTTCCTTAAGGCTCAGAATCAAGTGAGGATCCTTGAATGCCCCAGCTCCCACCAAGAAACACTTGCTCCCTGATCCACGGGGCCCCCGAACAGCTATCACCAGCTCCCCAGCCATGACCCAGGGCAGCCACAGGGACCTAGTGTGGGCCTAGCAGGGTCTGTAGCAGCAGGACAAGGGGTGATGGTTTTAAACTAAAAGGGGATTGGTTTAGGTTAGATATTAGGAAGAAATTCTTTGCTGTCAGGGTGGTGAGACGCTGGCCCAGGCTGCCCCATCCCTGGAGGTGTCCAAGGCCAGGCTGGACGGGGCTGGGGGCACCCTGGGCTGGTGGGGGTGTCCCTGCCCCTGGCAGGGGGGTGGAACTGGATGATTTTTAAGGTCCCTTCCAACCCAAACCATTCCATGATTCTATGACCTTCCCCATGCTGCAGAGCATCAAGCTCTCCCCCAGACTTCTGTTCTGCTCTGCTGACACATAAAGGTTCAGCCCACCTCATACCCCAATTACAGAATAAGACTGTGATTTCATATTACGATTAATCTGGTGTCAACGCTGTTGTGGTGGGGTCCCATCTCCTCCAACCCCAGCATGGCTCTGGCATGTTCCTCATGTTTGGATGTGGCTGTTGTTCAACTGCGGAGAGCAGTTCAGCTCACCCATCTGGCAAAACCCAACACCAAAGCAAGCGCCACCGGCCACCGCAAAGCGCCCTCGCTGCCACTGCACCCACCGTGGAGGAGCCATCTTCCTCCTCCTCCTCCTCCAGCCTCTACCTTGGAGCAGAGCTCTGGTGCTCCCCAGCCTCCTCCGTGAGCCAATTTAATTTGTTAACCCAGTAGATGATTAACTCAGAAGAACACTTGTGCTGGGTTAATTAATTAAATTAGTTCAAAAAAGGGTCTGATGGGCAACAGAGCCGGTGGAAGAGGCGCGTGGAGAGGCCTGGGGAGAAAGGGGGACATTTCCATGGCAGCCCAAGAAACAAAAGCAACACAGGACAGGAGCCAATGCCAAGAATTAGAATGAAAACAATTTTCTCAGCATAAAAGAAACCACTCTGCAAAATCATCAGCTCATGCTAATTTTTTTATATCCTTCAAAGAAAACACATGCCACATTTAGTTCTGCCTGGAAATTTGTAAGTCATCATCAGTCAGCTTATTTTCAAGTTAAATTCAAGGAGTTGTTTCTAATGTACCTTCTCTGGCCATTAAATACGTACTCCAGAACATGATTTTAAGGTATTTTAGCAGGTTTTTTTCCAGCTCCCCTGCATGGTTTAGAAAGGTCTTTTCAGCCAAGGGTGAAAAGTCCTAGAAAGTAAGAAAACTGGAAAAGCCCAACACAGGTATTTTTCACTGACATTTTTATGTGTTACTTCTGAAGGCCAATGTTTTCAGAGGTTTAGGTGATTTTTATTTTTTTTTTTTTTGAGTCGAACAGTCTCCATATAATCTCAGCTTCCCTTGCTCACAGCTTTCACAGGCACATTCATCGCTTTAAAGTTCCTGGGCTGTGCATGTAACCGCTTTATACCTGGCATGTAAAAGTTAACACAACAATGTAAATACATCTTCAAAAGGAGCCCAAAACGTAATCACCTGTGTTGGCTGCCAATTATGAAAGCACCAGACCTGTCATCAGCCAGAATTTGGCTGAGACACTTCTCCCCTGTTGGAAACCAGCCCTGGGTAAGTCCAAGCCCAGCAAAATCCCATGGTCGTGCGCGGCACCTCCGTGAGCATCCGCAGCACCCCCGCTGCCCGCCCGCGGGTGCCCCCACCCTGTGCCCCAACCAGCTGAAAAAATGGGAGGAGGAACGAGCTGGTGAAAGAGACAGGGGATGAGGTGGGGGGAAAGTCTCCCTGCTCATTTTCTGTAAAATCAGGAGGTTCGCTGAAAATCTTCCGAGTACCATTTAGTTGGGGTTGCCGCCTCCTGCCAGCCGGGCAAGGCACCGACTACCCTTGGAGGGGAGAAGGCTCGTTCCCCGACTGCCCTCCACAAGGCAGGACGGCAAGGGTTGGGGATACTGGGACAAAAAAGTGGGGAGAAATATCCCGTTCTTTTATTATTATTTTTAGGTTAAGAACTCGCACGTTTTCAGCTCTTCCAAATTACTGTGTATGCAATCCCTTTTTTTTTTTTTTTTCCTCCCAGAGCCTGAAAAACGCTGAGAATCCAGAAGAAATCACCCCATAAATCACCCGATGGCAGAATTCCCTTTTAGTCGCCGCCGCAATGTCCAACGCTCCCTTCCCAGCGCCGCTCCCACCTGGAGCTGTGCCAGCACTCGCTATTAATTAATCCAGGGGCCGCCTGCTGCAATCCCAGCTACGCCAACCGCATCCGACTTGGGCTGGGCTGGTGGGCAGAAGTTGGGCTGGCCCCGTCCCACGGGACCTCCTGAGTTCTCCTCTGCCTTTCAAACCCAGTTTGGCTTTGCAGAGCAATCTTAGGTGCTCTTAGAAATCCTGACTGATGCCCTTGGGGAGGGAAATAACCTGCCCAGTGACCAGAGCTGCAGCAAATTGGAGCATCCTGCGGTGGAGCAGGGACTCTGGAAAATTATATAAATGAATAATAATGGTTTTTGCTCATAGAGAAGTTTCGGCTGAGCACTTCAAAGCGTTTTAAAAGCAGAAACTAATTAGTAGGTCCTTCTGAAGAGAAATAAGAACAACATCACTTTCCGCCTTCATCACGCCTCTCAGGCAGAGCATGTTGGGTGTCGGACTTGGCTCCCAGCTCAGCCTGGGAATCATCTTACTGGGGGGTGATGGTCCAGAGGCGCGAGGCTCGGGCTGTAACTGAACCAAACCCCTGCCTGGTTCACACCAGCACTAAATGATGGGGTTTCTGCCAGGGTGGTGGGGGCACTGAGGTGATGGAGCTGTTTTGGGAAGCCAGATGCTGAGCTGGTGAGGACATGGCTAAGGTGGCTGCAGAGATGCTCCTAAAGATGCTTCACTTCAGCCTCCCCACACTGCCATGTTTGCTAAGAGCATCGGAGCATCCCTGGTGGCAGCAGGATCACTAACCCAGCATAGGGTGCCTGACACTGACACCTGCTCCAGAGAAACAGCAGCAGATTAAACAAAAAAATAAAAAAAGGCTTTTCTTCCCTCTGGTTGTTAGGTTAATGCTCAGGAAACCCTGAGCTCCTCCGAACAAAGAGGGCTGGCAGCCAGGCAGCACACCAGCACCTACCCACACTGCTCTCAGCACATCCCCAACTCCAAATTACAGCTCAGCTCCCTTCTGTAACAACCAAAATTTGCCATTTCCAGAAGGCAAATGCTCAGTGGTTCCCCTGCATGAGACCTCCTTCAGATGTCCCTGACTGGTCATGCAAAACCCACTCCCCAGAACACCAGCAAAGCTGGAATCTTCGGGCTTAAGAGCTCACACAGGACATGGAAAATGAAAAAGTTGTGACTGTGGCAGCTCTGCTGCATTTTTCTATTGTTACCACCCAGAAAATGAGCAGAGATGCTTTCATGGGAGGAAAATCAAAGCCAATACCCAATAAAATGCCACCATCAGATATATTTTGAGAGCCTGCAATTGCGCTCCACGCCGAGCCGTTCTCTCCGGAGCAAGACCAAAGTCAGCTTTACTCTGCTATCGCACCTCTATCAGATTTATTCCTGAGAATAAACCACAGGGTTTTGAAGTTGAGGAAGATGATGTCAGAAGCATCGAGCAGGGTGAAAAAACCCAAGGCCACCCTAATTTCCCTGAAGCAGCATCCTTGAGGGAAGACCAAGGTGCTGGAGGCAGATGTCTGTCAGCTTGATGCCAATACTACTGCAAAAATCAAGGACTGAAATCTTTAGGGAACTCTCACCAACCTGGAAAACAAGCTGTGATGGAGGAGTGCTGGGCTGGGGAGGCTCCCCGGGGGCCACGAGCAGGCACCCACCAAATGTTCTGTTCCATATGTGCTGGGAATGAGCTGCTTTGCTGCTCCCTGGCCAGCTGGGTGCAGTGGCTGGTGCTGGGCATCCGTGAGACCCCACAGTCTGGGACCTCTGGGACAACAAAATGCTCAGGGTTTTGTCCCAAATCCCTACTGGTACCCAGACTGGCTGTGGGTCCCCCCATCCCAACCCATGCTCTGCCCCCCCAAGAAGGGCTCCAGCTGATACTCCCCCTCACCTGACAATTCTCCCCCAGCATCCTTTAAAAATGCCTTTTTTTTCCAGCACGGTATCAGCGCCCTCACATACATGGGAAGCAGGCAGGGTTGAGAGTGGAATGGAAATTCAGGCTTTGTTCTCGCTGGCCAAAGCCCAAGATCCTTCTCCTGATAAAGGCCTCCCCGAGCCTCCATGTCTGAGCAAGCACCACAAGACCGGGAGCCACGGCTCCACGGCTGCCACCACACGTCATGCCACCAGCGGCTGTTTCCAAGTCCTTGCTCATGATGGATCTGCCAAAGTTTTACAGGGAATTAAAGGATTTTGGGTGCCAGCGTGGCCTTTGAGAGGAAAAAAAATCCCTCTGGTGTGCAAGCCAATTTGGTCATGCTGAAAGGATAAAAGCCTGTATGGGGAGGTCTCAGGGTTCTGATCTCCTGGCAAAATTAAAAGTGATGTGGATGGTGTCCACACGCGGTGTGAGCAGCCATGGGAAGAGCACAGTGGCACTGGAAGGGAGCACGGGGATGGCTCCTGCCCTCCTGCTCGCACATGCACGCATGTCTGCACAGCCACAGCCGAGCTGGGAGGAACGTGCAGGGGGATGCGTGCATGCGTGTGCACCCACACACCAGATTTTCTGATAGCTAGTTCGTGTATTTACGTGTAAACATTTTCTGAGTCCATTCCAGCCCTTACTCCAAGCAAGCAGCTCGTTCCACTGACAACTGCTTGTGGCCAGCATCCATGGGCTCTTACTCCCACTTAAAGCAAAGACTAAACAATGACTTAAGCATCTCAGGATTTAAGCCCCATAGCTGGTCCCTCACATTCACAGTCGCAGCAGCAAGGATGCCACGCTGGTGGCTTCTGCTTTGCAGGAGGACCTGCGCCGCTGTGAATGCCATGAATAACCCTTGTGCCATTGGGGTGCCATGGTGGATGCACTGGGAGGGGTCCCCTGGCCTTTTTTTTCTGTAAAATCCACAAATTAGCAACCCAGATGCACTCCTGCTAGCCTGAGCTAAGATCACCCCCAAAGACCAAACATGCCTCACCTTGTTTTTATACTCTTTGCAATGGTGCTGTAAATCTATTAAAAGTGCAGATAAAAAGCAAGAAAATTTGCGCCGGGGTTAAGTGGGGGATGTATTTGCATGGAATCCACAATGTTCGCAAGCATCGCTGCAGCCCAGCGAGGCAGCAGTGTGTGGCCTCTGAAAGCATCTTCACAGTCATCTCCCAGATGACAGAATTCCGAACACTGTATTCGCCATGGAGAGTGGAGGTGACTCATGCTAATTACCCTTCCTGGCCAAGGAGGACTTGTTTTCATTTCTAAAAACCACAGTTTCTTTTAAAAAAAGGGGGAAGAAATAGGAAAATACCAAAATACACACAGAACTCCATGGGCTACATCCTGTCCTGCTGCACTAATATGAATCCCAGACACCCCAGAACTCCAGCTTCACTCAGGACGTTCAAAGAGAAAAGGGATTAATGAGTTACAGCACAGACACAGCCAGAGGCACATGGCAGAGACGCTGCCAGCGTTACCTCCGGGTCTCCTGATTTCCAGTAACACTCATTCAACACAACCCAGCTAAAATGGTTTGTGTGCATATGAGCGGAGCTCAGGAAGGGTCCTTCGTTCAGATTAAACCCCCTCCCACCTTCCTCAGACAAGCTCTCACCTTTCCTGGAGGGCAGCTGAAATTTTAAAGTTAAAAATAACCTTTCCAGGCCCAGCCTGTGCAGGGTTCAAGGTGGCAACTCCTCCACGAGATGTTTCAGGGGGAAACGCACGGGCTGCAGTTACAAACTCCGCAAACTCAGTACCCAAGTAAACGACCTTCCCATGGAGAGGGAAACGGGAAGGAGAGCGGGTCGGGCTCTTTGTAAATCAAGGACAGGGAGATTAAGGGAACATGTGAACACTTCGTTATGGCTAACGAGTTCAGCACTGCACACCCTCCACACAGCTAAGCGCTGAAAGAGAAAGAGCAAATTCTTCCCCTCCCCTCTAGGGAAACTGATTTTTAAAAAATAAAGGTGTACTGGGGGAAAATACGCCTGGTATTACACGTTAAAAAGGCAGCCTGTCAGAAGCCTAAACCAGACCCATTTCTCTTCTCCACTCTGTATGTATCATATATATATAATATCCACATGGATGCAAAGAACCCCCCTGTACAAAACCTGAAGAATAACCGAGTGTAAAATCAGGGTCAGATATTTTGCAGAAATACATCCACAAAGCTCCAACAATCAACACAAGTTCCCACTCTGGACAACTTTTGCTCATTACTGCAACATTTCGGACTATTTCTGTTGGGGCTGCGGATGCGGATGCCTCACCGTTCAACCCCGGTACTTGCACGGTACAAATAAACTAGTGCTATCAATGTTATAAACTCTGTAAAGTTCCTGCACTAGTATCCTTAAATTGTTAAAAATAGGAAAGAAACTGCACAGTTCACATATTTTATAAAGCTGGGTTAAATCAACATCTGCAAAAAATATCCCTGTTAAACGAAATAGCAGGATTTCATTAAGTAAATTGCAAGTTGGCAAAAACTCTGAAAGAAAGGGAAAAAGCCACAGCCAGCCCTGTAATTTAAACCTTATTTTAACAGTGACAGTATGACTGCAAGAGGCTGCATTTCCAAACGAAAAAATAAAATAAAAGTTTAAAAAAAAGTACCTGTTCCCATTTCTTCTTCCTGCCCAGCGCACCAGTGTCTGCCATCATTACGCTAACAAGCTCTTCCCCAGGCAGATGAAGAGGGAGCAGGACCCACTCCCAGCCCTGCATCCTTGGGTATCAAACCCACCAGATCTGCAAAATGCAGGTTTTTCCACCACAGGAGCACCCAGATACCTGTGTGGCGGTGGGGGTTACGGGTGACAGTGTCTGTGGAGCCCCTGGAGCCAAGCGGGCTCGGGTACACCCCCGCGGGTCTGCAGCCTGCGGTTCCAAGCCAGCATGGAGCCAGCCCTCTGCCTGCAGGCTGGGCTGCCGAAAGCTGCGATTAGATGGCTGCAGGTCTGAGAAACAGCTTCGTCCAGGCAACGCTTAATCACTTTCTACATCTTAAACACATCCTGCTCCTCTGCACAAGACCAGGAGCCAGCCAGGGGCCAGCGCCCGGGCAGGCAGCGTGGTCCTGTGCAGGTGCCCATGGGGCTGGGTGCCCATGGGGACTGGGTGCCCACGGGACTGGGTGCCCATGGGGGCTGGGTGCCCACGGGGCTGGGTGCCCATGGGGCTGGGTGCCCATTGGGCTGAGTGCCCATGGGGGCTGGGTGCCCATGGGGGCTGGGTGCCCACGGGGCTGGGTGCCCACGGGACTGGGTGCCCACGGGGCTGTGTGCCCAAGGGGGCTGTGTGCCCATGGGGGCTGGGTGCCCATGGGGGCTGGGTGCCCACAGGGCTGGGTGCCCACAGGGCTGGGTGCCGTGGGGAGGGTCGGGTGGCAGCAACTGGGCTTCTCACTTGGGCATCCCAACAAAGTCCCCGAAGGGACAGGACGCGTGTGCTGCTAAAGAGCAGGACAGCGGTGCTCTCCCACAGGGAGCTCCCTTTGAGGTCTCCTTTGTGACCAGCGTTTCGGGGTGGTTGTGGCACCATGCGCACACGCTCAGGCTGCAATGCCACCCACCCCCAGCCCCAGAGCGAACCTCAGCATGGAGGGGCAGCCGCTGTCGGCATCACCTGGGGCAGGCAGGGAGCAGGCAGGGAGCAGGCTGGGAGCAGGCAGGGAGCAGGCAGGGAGCAGGCAGGGCATTGCCTGCCCTTCCAGCCAGTTTTCCAAGCATGCCGAGCGCCTTTCCTGCTCGGGGGTGACTCAGGCGGGCTGGGCTGGGCTGCGTGGGGAAGCTGGACTCTTCCCACAGCGCCGGCCAAAAGCCGCTGCAGGAGTCGTCCCTGCAGGGGATGGGGGACTGGGGCAGGCCCTGCCTGGCTGGGGGGGACAACCCAGAGGGCACCATCCTCTGGGGCTACCTCCTCCAGGGTCGACACCCCCCCCCCAGCACTGGGCACATGGGGTCCAAATACTTGCTTCAAAATTACAGTATTTACAATTTCCCACCCAAAAGCTCTGCTGTCCCAGGGAAATCACCTGGAAGCAGCACTCTGGGATCAGTAAAATCTCTCATCCGGCACATACCGAATCTGTTTGCTTTGAAAATAATTGCAAAACCTCAAAACAAAACCTAAACCCAACTGTTCCAATATGCAAACTCGGAGTTGAAGAAGAGACTTTTAACAAAAAGACCAATTATTTGCTTACAACATTTTGGCTTCGCTATTTTTCCTGGCACTTACGACACCGGAGTTATTTTGAAGGGCTGTTTGCTTCATGAGGAGCCGAGAAAACAGTGATCCTATTTCCTTTCTGATCTAAACATCCGTTTGTCGTGCGAGCAGGAGGAAAAAAAAAACCACCACCCAAACCCCCGTGCATCTGAGGAAGCACAAAGGAAGGGGTGGTGGGTGCCAGTGGGGAGGAGAGTGGACAGGCACCCACCCTGCTGCTGCTCCCCCCTCCGCCGCCTCTTCATTTATTGCCATCCAAGGGGGCATCCATCCCGTGCCGGCCCTAAATGAAATGGAATGGCTGCCCCCAAGGGTCTGGGCTGCTCTCCTTGAAGCAGAAGCGAAGGACCCCTGGACAGACCCTCGCATCTTGTTTAACACGTCCCTGATGGCAAAGGCTGCCCAGCTCCTCACCACCAGCAGCTGCGCTGCCTTACTGAGCAGCTCCCCAGGCCTCGTGCCAGATGAAGCAAGAAGTACAAGCTACATGGGCACCTTGTAGGCACACTAGAGATACAGCATGGCTGGAGCCTTGCAAAATCACATTTGGGAGCAAAAGAAAGGTGGTTGCCCTGGGGCAAGCGCAAGGCAAAGCAGGCAAAGCCCTGCCTGCCTGCCACCAGCACTTGCTCCCAAGTCATGTCCAGCTGCATAGCTCCAGTCGGCTCGGCAGCCAGCGGGATGCTGTGGAGGGGCAGGACTGGGCAGCCAAAGTCATTTCAAGGGCAAGGTGAAAGCACTGGGGATGCTCATGCATCCTCGACGACCACCAAGCAACATAAAGACCACCCGTGCCACACCAAGCCACCTACAGACCACAGCACCAGCTCCACCTGAACCCCCAAAGGAGCTCCCCACACTGCAAGTCATCGATCAAACCCTGCATGGAGACGAGATCCTACACGTGCAATGGCTGCACCTCCAGCAGGGTGCCTCCTGCCCAGGCTTGGTGGCTGTGGCCATCGTGTCCCCCTGTTTAGTGAGAGCCACGTGCCACCCCCAGGAGCTGTGCCACCACCTCCTCCCAGCTATGCTTTCCACCCTTCAGTGAGTGAAGGGCCAGCTCGCCGTCATATTCCTAAATTTCCTGGCTTTTGAGGATACAAGCCAGGTCATTAACATTATTTATAGGTTCCTGTGTATGAGTTTCCATTTGTTTGTCTGCTTAAAAACAGTTAGGTGAAAAAAAGAAATTCCTGGAGGTCAGACAGTTAAACACCCCCCCCCCATGTCTGATGGACCCAAAGGATCAGCAGCTCCTTTAGAAACATAACTGTTCCCTTAAATGCTTATTGTGTAAATATTTAAGCTACTTTATAAAACTTTTACAATGTACTTAGGAAGCATAAATCTCCCCATCAGAGCACAGCAGGCCATCGCAGCGGCGCACGCTTAGACGGTTTTAAGAACACAAACAGGGACATTTCTAATGCTAATGCTGGACCCAAGGGGCCCTAAGGTCACAATCCTTTGGAAATAATTACTAAGCTGATCCCCTTCACTCACCCCAAAATGGAGCGTGGTTATGTGCAACCAGTCATTGCAGTAAGTGTAACTGCAGTGTCACTTTTTTGTAAAAAAATTTGATTTACGGTTACTGCGTAGCGCGTGGCATAAGGGATAGAAGTCCTGAGATTTTTCTCTTTGAAATGCAGCACCAGATTTAGTGTCATACAGGCAAAAATTATGTAAGTCCAACATCATCCACTAATACTCATCCATTTCAGGAATTAAGAGATTTCTTTTTAAATGCCATGTGGCAGATTTGAAACAATGCCCAACGCATTACAGCCGATTTCTGCATCCCTCACCGGTACAGATGACTGGAACCAAACTAGCAGCAGCTATCCACCACGGCCGCTCCCCAGGGTGCAGCTGGGAGAGATGCACTTCGCAGAGGTGAACATTCCCCTGCAGCAGAAATAAAGAGATGTTGTGCTGACTGACACATCTGTATTCAGGGTGGTTTCCATATGGAAAGCCATGCAGCTTTATGAGATTTGCTTGGACACGGTGGTTTGCAGCTTGAATTCTTCAAATAAATGCAAATCTTCTTATCTAACGCAGGAAATAACAAGTTTTTCCCCCAAACAGCTTTTTACTGTAATTCAGGTGTGTCTGAGGCAACAACAGCAGCAAATGGGAGCAGGGAACTGGAATTTTACTCGCTTTGCAAAGCACAGCTTTCTGCTGTGTATGATGAAGTGCACAGAAAAGTCCGGATGAAACCTGGATGGGAGTTCGAACACCGATGTTTTAAAGATGAAAGCAGGCTCTTTGATTAAATATTTAAATAAAGTTTTCTCATACTAAATCATTTAAACATTTTCACATTCCTCGCATTTCTAGAAGTGCTGTTCACTTCTATTTATTGTCGTAACCCAGTGCCCTCAGCAAGCGACCACGGCTATTTGAGGCAACCTGTTTTCTAAAGGGAAAGTTCTTGCAGGACAGTAAAAATCCACAATGAGCAGGGTAGCCTGACTCTTATTCTCCAACTCCTACTTACTCTCCAGTCACCATCATATTTTCCTCTTTTTCTTACAAATAAGTTCTTCCACACTGCACGTGGGGACAGCTAGGTTCTGCTCCAAATATTGACCAGAAATTCAAAGTAACTCAACCAACTTCACTGTGGTTGTATTTAGACAGCTGTAACTCAGAGCAGAAATTGGCCTGGGTGTTCAAATTGTCTTTTTTAGAAACGCTTGGGCTGTTCCAGTCTCCCGTCAGTGATGAAGTCAGCCTTACTCATCCAAACACAGGGTACGGCTCCGCCATCAGCACCACGAAACAGCTCCAATAAGCTTAAAATCTGAGTGTGAGTCTTGCTTCTAATGATGCAATTGTACCCAATGGAAGGGTCCGGCCACGGATATGTTGGCCATCCCATGCTTCCCAGTGACAGCACCTCACCGATGTCATTTCAATGCTCACAGACAACAGCGATGGCAAAGAAACCACTGCCTTGCTGCCACTGTGACGCGAGATGGTGGACAGTTGCACTGGATGATCTCGGAGCTCTCTTCCGACCTACACGGTTCCAGGATTCTATGCTGGCAAAGCTTTAAAACACCTGTGTGACTACAGAGACGTGCTCAGACCACGCAGACCTGGGATGTCTCAATCACTGAGGCGCCCATCTAAAGTCCTGGAGTTTGTTGAGAAGGTACAACTCATGCAACCATGCAGCACAACGCTCAAGCCCCACGATGCAATGAAGCACTAACCCGCCCTCTCCCAGCCTGTGCTACGAAGCTTTGAGGAAGGGGTAACTATAAAAAGATAAAGAATAAATGGGAATAAACTTGCCATGAGTCCATTTGGAGTAGACACACAGGAAAGGTTTTTATCAGAGGACAACACAGCAGTAGCAGGGGAATGGAAATCTGAGTTTAAGACAGAGCTTGATAAACATAATGCAGTTTCCAAAGACGGAAGGTAACTGGGCTAAGTCACCCAGTGTGCTGTTACCAGCCCTGATGTTCTTAGTTCCTTGTAAATCCATCGTTAAAGAAAAAAACAACAACCCATGAATCCCAAGTCCCACTTGATGCTCAGTGTACCCTGATGGTTTCATCCCCGCTGTACTCCACTGAACCTCTCCCCACGAGCTCGCAGGGCTGTTTAGTTAGGGCATCCCAGTATAAAACTCCGTATTTATTTTGGCATTGTTCCTTTAGAAGGCCCTAAAACCCAAATAAAGTCCATTCCCCTTTCTGTGTATCTCCAGCTATTGACACTGCTCATGACCAATTTGCAAAACCAAACAAACGCGCGTTGTGTAATGGAGCTGGAAAAACAATTAGGAAGGGACTGGAGATCGGCTCACAGGTTCCCGTGGGGAAGGCTGGAAGGGGCGGCAGCCCAGGAAAAGATTACAAAAAATTAAACTTTTACTCTGATAACAACAGGCGCTATTTTCTGCCCATGACATCATGCTCCCAACCACTATTAAACAAGAGAGATAGTCCAGCGCTAGCTGAAGTTGCAGAGAACTTTACTGTTCGTTTCAGTGGCCACCGCAGTACGTTTCTCTCCTTCAGAAACAGATATTTTATTATTATTTTTTCACATGCAACCACCCAAATACCCTCCGCTGGCTCAGCTGACCCAAGGATAAATCACAGCATCCCGGGTCTGTGCCAGCAAGCCCTGACCTTCGTGGCTGCACTCCCCACCAGTGAGTGATGCAAACTTTGGGGCACAACTCATCTGACCTATTTTAGACCTCTTCCTCAGAGAGAAGATTAATTGTGCCCTACAAGTGTTTCTTTCTCCCTGATGACTGCAGTTAAGTATCTAGAAGAACGGCACAGACATGGTCATCTGTATTAATCTGTGATTAAGTGTGAGGTCTGCTACCCAGGCAGCGTCAAAATGGCCCCCAAAATTATCAGCTCTAATGACACGCAAAAGCAACATCTCACTAAGAGAATTCAAATCTTAAGGGTAATGTGTCATCCTCCTGGATTACTCTGGGTACAAAATCAAGCTGGAAATGGACTGTGGATATAAATACATGAGTGGATCCTTCTACCTGCGGACACAAAACTGCTGTGTAATTGGTGGCGTTTAGCTACACCTACGTAACTGAAGGATGTCTTCAGTTATTATTCAGTGTTGCTAAAAACAAAGTGCACCTACAGCCCAGGCCTTGCAGAGGGTAAATGAGATCACCCGATGGTCTCCAACAGCTACAATCTGCATGCCCCAGCTTTGCACAAACCAAAGAGGCTGACAGAAGATTAAATGAAATGTTTGAAGGAACCAGGGGCTGAAAAAGCACAACACTGTGGTGTGCAGGAAATGGTAAAGTTACAACTCATATTCACGCATCTCCTGTCTCAGAATCAATTTTTAAAAATAAAAGCTACCACTGATTTCTCTTGCAGCTTGAAGGACCCCATGATGGCCAAAGGCAGGCTGCTGCTGAACACAGACCCATCCCAGCCACAAAAGGGTCTCTGCAATGATAGAAAAAGTGCTTCCTCGTATGTGCAATGTAGAAGGCAGAGCATCGTTTCTTTTTTAGCCCTGTTGCTAAGAAAGACACCTACAAAAATAAGTCCTGCTTGCCCCCTCCCCCAGGCACACCCTTGTTGCACCCTCTCTGCAGAGAGACACAGCAGAGGATGGGGTGAGTGGTCTCAGCCCCTGGCCCTGGCCAAACCCACCTGGCTCCAGGTTTCTTTACAAATGCCAAAACATCAATATGTCCCCAATTCTGCTGGTGACAGAGCCAAGTTTCTGGCAGGGCTGTGTTTGGGACTGAAACAAGGGGGGCAAAAAACCCACAGTGTTTTTGACCCAAAAGCAAGATCTCCCCCCCCAAACCTGGCAGTTCCCACTGCCTTTTATTTTGCCTCAAAACTCAGGGCTCAAACAGCCTCCTTTGGGAAGGGGTGGGATTTTCAGAAGCCTGTGAGACACCCAGCTGCCTGCCTGATGTTGGGCATCTGGATGGATGTGTGCTACACCAGCCCGCACTTCTGCAGCGCAAAGACGAGGCAGTCACAGCTTTTAATGCAGCAGGAACCCCAGAACGATGGGAGCCCGTTCCTAAGCCCCCGCTGCAAATCCCATTCGTGCCCAGAGATGAGCGCTTGCAACGGCGGCCGTCAGCGGCTGCACACAAATATAGCTGCAGGCATCTTTCCGACTGCTGCAAAGTCAAGTTTAAAAGCAGGATGTTTGGCTGAGCTGCTCTTCCCTCAAATAAACACCCACAGTCTTACTCAAAACAGAGAGGCACCACTCTGGGAGTACTCGAGTCACTGTATTCCCAAAAAACTGAGCCTCTTGCTGCAGCAATGCTGCTGGGCTGGCCGGTACCTCGGGAAGGGAGTGATGGCTGGTGCACTCCGCGGGGCACACAGCCAGCCTGGCACGCACAGCATGCGTTTTCTCATCACCCCTTTTGCAGAGAGCTGCTAGGTTGAGCCAGCCAGAAAAACTGTGTTTCTGAAGCTCCGAAATGTTGAATTGTGGAGAATTTCTCCCTGCATCACAGTCTGCTTCATCGCACCAGAGGAAGAGAATCTGAGGTATCAGGGTGACCTGATACTTCAAGTCTGGGAGCGTATCTGTGTTTAACACTTGCTGTTGCCTTTGTAGCACCGATCCACGTCAGTTTGGAGACCCCAAAAGTCTCCAAACATGCACGACTCCGCACCACACAGCCTTGGCACAGAAGCATCGTGCCCAGGAGACACGGTCACATCCCGCTACCATCAGTTAAGATGGGATAAAGATCCAGCACCGTGGAAAACCAATTCTGCTGCCTGCACATTATATGTCTTACACATTGTTTCAGCTTATTCACTTGACAGAAGCATTAAATGCAACTTTAAGGGAGAAATAAAAGCTCCCAGATATGCCCATGCTGTTTCCTGCAGGTGAATGCACTCATCCAGGTGCCAAAGAAATGCTCTTTCCCCCGTTAAGGAAATAAACCACCACAGGTAACTGTACTCACCCTCACCTACTGCAGCTGCATTTCTTTTTTTCATCAGACCCAGCTGCAGACATTTATTTTCCCACCAAGTGCCAGTGCTGCCTGACCCCCCACAGCCAGGGCACACGGCTGCACCCATCGCGGTGGCCTGATGCTGCTCACCCTCACAGCTCGGGGTACCAGAGCACCCCGCTGGGTGAGGCACTGCACGGCACCAGCATGTGGATGCTCGATCCTGCAGGGAAACGCCAGCTCCTGTTTGTGGTTCCCTTGGCTCGACCAGCGCCAGCAGAGACGCCTGCCTAGGCGACAGCTCCAGCCAAACCATTAACCTTGCTGGGTGTTTCAGCTGCAAACCCCAGTTTCCCAGTTTGTGCTGCCTGCACCACTCTGGGGCACTGGAGGATGGATGTGAGCAGGCGTGTTGGTACTTAATGAAGCACACAGGTGTGAGTTGTTAATGCTTTAATCAATTTCACTTGGAGTTAAATCCCCAGCTTGCTTGCCAGCTTTGCAAGCATCCTCTGGATGTTCAAGACCTTCCTGGGTGTTTGAACAGGGTGGAAAAACATGGCTCAAACTCCCAGCAGATGCCTTCTGTGCTCAACACGCCACAAACACTCAAACCCAGGGATCTGCGCAGAGAAAGCCCGACCCGCAGAAACAAATAAGCGCCATGTCTTTAACAAACCTCTAATCAAAGCAAGCTTGTGCTGCGATGGCCGGAGGCGGCCGAGCCACGGCAGCGAGTCGCAAAGCTGTGCAGCACATCCCGCATCCCGGTCCTCCCTCCGCACCGCCTGTACAAGCACCCAGGCGATGCTCAGAAGCCAGCCCAAAACCCCAGGCGTAAAACCACTATGTGTTCCAGAGAGGACAGAGCCGGGAGAAGCAGTGTTTTGGAGAGCTGGGCAGCAGCGTGAAGTGGGGGCTGAGCACGCCCCAGCACCACACAGTGCCAGCTTCGCCCTCGCCCGGCCCCCGTGCACAGCTTGCTCCGAGGGGAAATGCGCTTTTTGAGCCAGCTGTTTCTCATTGTGTGCCTCTCACAGCCTGCATGGGGGGAAGAGAGCCTGCAGGGAAGGGGAGAGGGAAAAGGAGGGGTGGGAGTACTGGGATTAAAATAATATTGTGTAGAAATCTCAATGAGAGGGAGAAAAGGGAGGGGGGAGAGGAGAGAAATGTTTTCTGCAAGGCAGGGATGGAGCAGCAGCGATTTGAGCTGTGCCTGATCTGGGATTATCTTCTGGCTCTCAGAAACGTTCTGGTGTTGCTCAGTTTGTCCTCATTTAAACCCTGATTGATCGCATCACACACATCCAGCCAGGGCAGCCCCTTCCCATCCTCGAGGTAAGGCGGCCCCAAAGCATCACTGGGAACGAGCCTCTGCATTTAATGTGGACAACATGTTCTCCACTCACATAAACCTTAATCACTTTTGGGGTGGGCTCTGAAAGCAACTCTCTTTAGCAGCTCGAGACTTTGGGAGGTGACAGCCCTTCCATTAGCACTTTTTTTTTCTTTCCCCTGCTGCTTATATATTTTAAAATGAACAATCCCAGTTTGCAGCATGCTGGGATGTGCAGGCATACATCAGGCTGGGTGGGAAAGGGCTTCCTGCCCCACCGTGAACAAAACCTGTTTGGTGACAGAAACATGCAAAATGCCACAATGTTAGACAGGTTCTTGCATTTTTGCCTTTGAGATTAAATTACTTTTGCAAAAAAATCAGATTTCGAGCCAAGAACTGAGAAACTCCGCAGTATTATTTTTACCATTTACCTTTTTAAAAACAATAGCTACAGTCCGACTGCATCTCTTGTGGTTGGCTGCTGACTGCAAAGATCACGGTCGAATTTTCTGGGACCGACTCTCCCTAAATCTCTGAATGCCATGCAGGTCGCCCACAGGCTCCTTTCATCCACAGCCAAAGCAAGCCAAACCCCGGTTAGGGCTCTATCATTCACAGAGACCAAACCCAAGGTGACTGCAGCCACGCAAAGCCCTGGGAGCAGGCGAGCCTGGGGTTCAGCAAACGCTGCAGCAAAGCAAGCTGTGTGATCCTGTGTGATCCCTCCAAACCGCCTGGTACCGTCATGCCCCTCTGGGGGCGGGGGGGGCCGAACACCTCGCCGGCTGGGGGCATCCAACCTGCCCCAGCTCTGCATGTCTGGGTTTGTATGCAAACCTCGTTTAAGATAATTAAAAAGCCAGCTATACCCCCTGACACCCCTACATAAATACACATACGTGCTTGCCTCCACGCAGCCGGTGCATGGAAGGCTTAAGTGCATCCCCACGGGTGTGCTATGGGATGGGGAGGGCGGATTGCACACCAGCACACGAGTCCCTGACAGAGCTCCAGCACTAGCTTCCTATCAGGAATGAGCCTTGGGCATCCAGCTTCCTTGATGGCTCTGAAAAGCTACACTCGGCTTTTCCTTCCTGCAGGTTTTAACAAAGTCATTAGCTGACACTTCCCTGCGCAGCAGTGGAGTTTCAGGGATACTGGAGCTCAGCGTATAAAACACCAAGTGTGAGCAGCCTTTGAAGCAAAGCCCTTCAAAGACAGACACATACCAAATCCACCGAGTTTTTTTACACAAACAAATTCAGTATAGCAAGAACAAAACTAATTTACAAGTATCTTCAATGTTAAAAAGTCTCAAATGACCGAGCTTGTTCAAGCACAGCTGAATTTGACACAACTCTAAAGGTCCATATTGATGATTCAAAGTGGAAAAGACCATGGATATTTCAAAATATGTGGTCATAATTACCTGGAAATAAAAGAAGACTCTAATTTTCTTGTTTCAGCAGCAAAGCAGCTGCCCAGAGTGCTCCTATTATAAACCCAATGATATGCAAGTGACTTTTTTTTTTTTTTAAACATACTTTTGCTGACATTTCCCTTTCATTAAAATAGCTCAACAATGGGGGGAAGAGCAACTCACCACGCACATAGGATCTTTACCTTACTTTGTACTCACAAAGGAATTTCCTTGCTCTTCTCTGGGGTGGAAGTTTCCACCGTCACACGAGAGTGACTTTAGCAGAGTGTCCCGTGGCATCCCAAAAACTGGTTTGCTCCCTTTTATCACGAGACAGATGTAAATCTTCGCAAGCCAGGTATAAATCAGCTGGACTAAGTGAAGACAGATGCGATGTGCTGCCAACAGGGTGCAAATGGCCACCCCCTCCGCACTCACCCCGACGGGACGGGGTGGCCATTGTGTGCTGTGGCTGCCTTGTGGACCAACAGCCGTCCCCAGTGCTTGGCACAGCTTCAGGTGGCCGTGTCTGCCAGGGATGGACAGAGGCTTTGCTGATGGACACCACGGACACCAGTTTCCAGCACAGACCATCCCTCTGTGCAAGTGTGGAAATAAAACCTTGTGCAATTGGAAAAGTTGGATGGATTCCCATGCTGGGAACCTCCCGCAATACTGAAAGATGGGTCAAATCAAAGAAAGGGCTTGTTTTGGAGTCTGGTCCTCCAAACAGTCACCTGGCTCACTGGGAAACAGCTTTGGGTTTCGGTGGGGCCAGGAGGTCCCCACCAGAGCTGTGGGCTTGGGAAGCAAAGCACATGGCGTATCACCAGCTCACCGAGTGCACGACGTAGCCCAAGAGTCTCCTCTCGCCCGTCCCTCGTCCCTGGATGACCCCGTCCTGTGAGGACCAGAGCTCACACCACAGGAACACGGATGGCTTGGCTGAACTAGGAGGGGGACGACACCGAGTGATGGAGTAAGAGCCAGCCCAGTCCCATCCTGTGACAGGCACCCAGAACCGGGGCAGCCCTGTGGCCTGGGCCCCGTGGGGCTGCCCAAACCCTGTATTTGCCTGCAGGAAATGCCGCCTCCCCAGAGCCCACCACCCCACGGCCGTCCCACCGCAGGGGCGCGATGGGCTCATTCATCCCATGTTCATCAACCTCCACCGATGGTTGCAGACCGCAGCAGGTCAGCGAGTTAGTTACAGCAGTAATTCCGACTGACCGACCTGCTCACTGCCTTGCACGCAGCGTTTCCCTCGACTCCTTGCAGGAAAACTGAACAAAATGGCCAGAAAACATGACACAAGCAGACATGCCTGGGGCATCGATGTGAAAATGACATGAGCAGACGTGTCTGGGGCATCAATGTCAAAGCCCCGGGCGAGGCTTTTGCCAAGGGCTGTTGAGCTACTCAACACGTGGCACCTAACAGCATCCGATGTCCCTGCAACAGCCCCGCCTCAGCCCGCGCCGCCGCCGCCCCCGC
>JAVJGJ010000060.1:5387366-5398774 GCA_035590215.1 Microhierax caerulescens
GACAGTATTTTTGAGGCTGGTGATGACGCTCTCATGCTGCATGGGACGCAAAGCCTCAGAACAACCTTTCCTTCCCTCCTCAGGATACCTTCCGCACAAATCACCTCTTTTCCCATCTCAGCGAGTTCCCCAGCGGTCCCTCACCCTTCATGAAATTAATTTCCCCTCCCCATGGTACTAACCTGGCTCAGCTCCGAATTAATTTCAAGACCGAAAGGCTTGTATTGTGAGCTCATAACCCACAGGATATTTTTTTTTTTACGAACAGGTGTCGCTTGCTTTAGAAACCCCTTCCACAGCTGCACGGCCACTGCCGAAATTTCATCCTCCTTCCAGAGGCCCACACTCTGCATGGATGGGGTTCACCTGCACCTCTCCTGCTTCTCCAGACGGGCCGCTGGGTACCGGTGGCAACATGAAGGTGTACTGTCACCCAAGCACAGTCACCCACAAGCTCTACATGAGCAAGCTCCAGCAGACCTTCGTGCTACAGCTGTTGGGTTTGGTGGGCAGCAGGAGTTGCCTTGCAGGGTTTTAAGGGAGAAACAACCCTGCACAGGGAGGAGAGAAGACTGGAGAAGGGAAGGCTAAGACGGGATCTTATCAATGTCTACAAATACCTTAAGGGTGAGTGCCAAGAGCCAGGCTCTTCTCAGTGGTGCCCAGAGGCAGGACAACAGGCCATGAGCACAAACCACCCCCCAGGGAGTTCCATCTGACTACGAGGAAGACCGAACACTGGGACAGGCTGCCCGGAGAGGCTTGCAGTCTCCTTCCCTGGAGACATTCAGAACCCGCCTGGACACGACCCTGTGCAGCCTGCTGTAGGAAAGCCTGCGGCAGCAGGGGTTGAACTACATCTCCAGAGGCCCCTTCCTAACACAACCAGTCTGTGATGCTGTGAGTATCTTCCCCAGCCTTGATCTAAGGTGCTTCAGCTTCAATTGGTAAGAAAGAGTTTATTTGCTCCATCTCAATGCTCTGGACAACATCTTCAGCTGCACATTAACAACCCAGAGTGCTCTCTGCTGGGTTATACTGCTCATGGATGAAGCACTGCCATCAACAGGCTCTGGACATAACGAGGAGCCCACTTGGCTGCAGAATCAACGATGGTTTCCCTTTCCCTTCTGCTCCAAAGACAAAAATGTTTGAATTCCAGGAGCTGCCACCTGAGCCACTCAACTGTTGCAAGCACAAACATAATGCAAAAAAGACCTCTGCAATCCTCCTGTAAATCTACAGGCTCCGGTAGATTTATCGTCAGCCCAAGAAAGACATTTGTTGTAGAATAAAACAGCACACCTGCAGCTCTCTGGAAGGGACAGGCGCTGAAAGCCCAGGGATGCCGTCTCCGAGAGCTTGCCCACATTCCCTTTCAGGGATTAATTCCATGATTCACCCTGTTTGCACAGTTGCCTTTGATGTAAACTTCAGGTAGGGCCAGAAGCTGCACAAGGACAAACCCAAAGTGAAGGCAGGTTATTGTTTGGAAGTTCTCCCAAGCATGGGGAAGGATGCTGCTGTGCGGTCACGCTCTCCGATGGGGATTCCAACATTCACAGCCATCCACAGCCGTGTGGGGAAAACCTTCACACCAAGCAAAGAATTCCTCTCTGAAGCACGTTAGAAAATAGATGCATTTTATTTCCCATTGGCAAACTAAAATTATGGAGGAAAACTGTTTAATATAAAAACATCTGACAAAGCACCTCCAGGATGTATTCTTTTGCATCAGAGAAGTAGCTCTTGGCAACAGGCTCGCTCCTCCGACAAGAAAAGTTTTTAGCCAAACCCTGATTGTTATAGACTGCACAGGGTAAGACACGCCAGCGAACTTAAAGTTAAATATGAAAGAAAAAGGAAACCAAAACCATTACTGGCCCAAATAAACATCTGTCTGTGATTAAACTGGATGTGCAGATATGCTCTGTTTTTGGGTTTTTTTTTAATGGATTTATGTTTCTGCAATAGGATGGGGGCAAGAAAGGACGAATAGGCTCCACGGTGCTGCTGGGTCAGACCCAACCTGCTGCCCCCAGCCTAAGCCAGCACCCGCACGCAGGGCTGCGGTGCGAGCCTGGCACCCAGGCATGCCGAAGCCAGAGGTGATCATCAGAAAGCTGCAAAGCCAACATTTCACCCCCAGAAGAAACTGCCACCCTATTAATGAGAAATTTTTTTTTTTTTTCCTGTTTCTATTAACAGGTAATTTCACAATCTCTCCCCCACTCTGGAAAAGGCAATGTTTGCCCAGTTTCCACACACATCCGCCTTACATATTTAATAGGCACTTTTTTTTCCCCTACTTCTAACACACAGGATCTTCATAAATTTCCTTGTTAGCATAAATCCTTGCAGTCTGTTATTTCTGGGGGGAGAGGAAGAGAAACGTTCACTTTCTCCATTCAGTGGGTTTTTAAAAAATGCTTCCTTAAGTTCATCCTAAATATTGCTGGAAGCAGAAAAAACCCTCCGGCTCTCGCACTGGAGCCATGGCATTGCTTCAGGGGGCTGAGTCATCAGCCGGGATGGACAGGCGCGCTCCCACCTTCCTCCTCCCAGCAGGGATACAGGGACCCCGCTCCCCAAATCTAACACCCCCAGTTCCAACACTGCCCTGCAAGCAACATCTCTACCTTCCCAGGCCTTCAAAAAAAAAAACAAACCAAAAACCCAACAACAAAATCCCCCAAAATTTAAATAATCTCCAGCCCCTTCAGTCTCTTGTTTATTTCTCCTCTCTGTTAATTCACAATTATCCTCCACCAACTTCGGAGAAGGTAATGGCAAGTAAGTGACTGAGCAGAGCTCATCTCTACATGGAGCCTGTCCTCTTCCAGACTTCAGCAGAGCTGCCTGGAGCAGGCTCACATGTGTGCTTCCACTTTTGGGGCCGGCTCCCCATTACTCCAGAGTGCAGAGAGGAATTAATCACTCCTCCAACAGTCCACCAGCTCACAATTTCTTCTTTTGGATGCACATTCCCAGCTACCAACCAAGTGGGTTCACCAGAGCTGGAATCTTAAAGTAATAGCACATGGGAAGTGAACTGATTTTGAAGTAAAAAAAAAAAAAAAAAAAAAGAAGTATTTTTGGAAAAAATTAAAGCGGCATCTTCCCCTGCCTCCTGCAAAGCCTCTTGTTGCTGGTGCAACCTTCCCTCACTAGCCCTTGCTGTCCCCACTCTCCTCAGCTCTCACTCCCCTGGCAGCACTTCTCCCTGCTCGGGTGCAATACCCAGCCCCAAGCCACCCTCCTTTCTCCTCTCTGAAACCACCCGGTGCCGAGCACCCCTGGCTCCAGCACTGGCTCGGCCGGTCCGTGGCAGAAGGACCGGGTGCAGGACGGGGTCCCCCGGCATGCTGCAGAACTGAAGGGAGGCAGGTTGGACATGGACACCTGCACTGGGCAAGGAGCCCCTTCCCTCTGGAAAACCCTGCCACACACTGGGCTCGAGCCTCACGGGCACCATCGGTTCACAAAGGCATTTCTATACGAGCGACAAGATCTTCCATGCAAACACTGGTACGGTGCCCGATGAAGCGAGGAGTAACAAGCAGGCATGTAGGGACACAGACGGGCTCTAGTGATGAGTAGCTCCTTTTGAGAAAAAATAGCTATCATAAGAGCCTGGCACCGACTGCTGCAGGCACAGTTCTTGTTTGGTGTCTTCAGTGGAGACACACAGCCGGTGTGGGACCTCGGCACGGTAGCCAGGGACTTTGCTGTGAGGTGGCAGTGAGTTGTACTCACCATGACCTGTCTGCTCCTACAGCTAACGACTCACCCTTACTTACTATTGCTCCAAAGAAAACTGATGCGTTTTTGCACTCTCTAGAAGACAAGTTGCTCCAGACCTGCAGCAGCAGCAGCCACGAGTGATGGCCCAGTCAGCACGGAGACCTACAGAAGGCTCCCGAGCAGCACCACCACCTTCCTCCCTCCCTACCTGTGCTCAACTCCTCCCCTGCTGCACGGTCCCTAGGACCTCCAGAATGTATTGCCACCACTAACAAGAACTCTGGTCACTAACTGTACGAATTCATGGGGCTTTTTTAGCCAAAAAGACAGACCGATGTGGCGCACTGTGCCAGGGGAGCAGGGCTATTTCATGGTCTTTAAGAGAAGGTCCTTCCTTGGGAAGGCGAGGGATATCCCTGTGGGATTCAGGGGAAGGCAGGTGATCCCAAAGCCCACAACGTCTGCTCCAGCACGTCCCCACCACACTGAACCAGTTCCCGCAGCAGCAGCGTGGCCCTCTACAAGCCTGGCAAGTCTAACGGGTACAGCAGCTTCTTGGCATGTGGTAGAGGAGCCAAGTCTGAGAGGAAGGGGAAAAAAAATAAAAAATTACTACAAATGTTCCACCAATTATGAGTCATGGAGCTGAGCTTTTGTTTCTGCCTTGCTGGATTTTGCCCTTTCCCTGGTATTTCCCCAGCTCCGGCCGGGGGAGCCGCGGGGACACCGACACTGGCCAAGGCTCTGGCACAACTCCAGCCAGGGGAAGCAATGGGGCTCAAGATATAACTCCCAAAATGGCAGGTTTTCTTCACCTCTGCTCCCCAGGCATGCACAGCTGCAGAAAAAAACTAATGAGGAACTCGCACTCCTGCAAGCCTGAATGTGACAATGCTTGAACTCAGAAGATGGTAACTTCGGGATCAAACACCTCCAGGTGCCTTTGCCACCAACCCAGATCTTCCCAAGCCACTGTACCTCACCGAGACATCGGAGGCGTCTCCAGTCCAAGGGAAATGCTGTGGCTGGACACCAGTCCTTGGACAGTGAGCTTCCTTTCGTGACCCAAACGTTCTGAACCTCAGCTGAAGGGGACTCTGCAGCACCATCCATCGATCCAGTTCCCGCAGAAGGTCGCATCTGCACAACTGTGCACAACTTGTGATTCCAGTTAGCATTGACTATTCCTCCAAATTTTATAGCAAGCCTCCTAGTTCATTGAAGACTTCTTGCTATTTTTAAGAGTGGTATTATAGCCATGAAAAGGTCTACACTTCAAAATGAGGGTTGTTGTGGTGGTTTTTTTTTACATGTATACATATGACAGAGATGATCTTCTGACTCCATGCTAAAACTTCCTCATCAAGTAAACGAGTAACAGCAGAAGAATGGTTCTCTTTGTTATCCAAAATTGAATTTTGTGGGTTTAGTAGGAAAAGCCTTTTTGATGACCAAAGCTGAAGCAATAAATAGTAGTGGCTTGATGATCCAAAATGTACTTATTTTTGGAACGGGAGTTAAATGCACACTGAGCTCCTCCGGTACGCACAAGGGAAGGCAGGGAAGACCACGTGCTTTGTGTATCCTTTACACAGGCCTACATTTCAAGCAGACCTATTAAATAAGTTGAAATTGAGAATAAACAAACTGAAACACGGCAGATAGACTAGAGTCTAAGTGTTTTTTCTCCTTTTACTTCCCTGTGATGACAAGTATGGGTTAACTTCAGTGAAGCTCTTATCCTCTTTCAGCAATCGTGAGCACTGGGGAAAAATAAATCACACAGCCCCAGACTCTTATTAAAAGTTACACCATTGGAAACTACGCAGGGGGAGAGGAGGTATCCGATTTCAGTACAATCTCGGTCACATGTTATTGTTATATTGTTCAAGTAGAAGTTAAAAATCTCTCTTCTAGTCCAGAAAATCCACCAGATGTCCCATAAAGGGCTCCGCTGCGAGAGAGGCTGAACCACTACATCCTCAGGAACCGCGGTTTTCAAACTCGGCTGCCATAATTAACGGCAATTATCAAGTTACAATAAAAGCCATGGGCATGGGGAGCTTTACGGACGCGTATCCAGCCCGAGGAATGTTTGTTAGGAACTGAACACATATTTATTAGAGCACAACCCTGAACGATCCAACTCCTGGCTATCAATTGTTCCCCTGCTATGGACACTTGGCAGCACAACAAAAGCAAGGCGGGCCGGCACGCCGCATTCGGCACGCGGCAGCACCGTGGCAAAACCAGCCGCAGCAGGAGAACCTTAAAGGAGAAGTAGGGAAAAATCCCCGAAGGGAAACACGCCAGCATGCCCTGACACCGTGGTGCCATGCTGTTTAAATGCCCCTTAAAATGCTGCAGGGTCGGGATCGGTTTAGGACCCTGAGGGCCAGCACCCTAAGGGTCCCCTCCACTGCTGTCAACTTGCAACATCCCCCAGAGAGCAGCAAACCCCATCCACACGCTCGGCAATCCAGCACCTGGGCACCGAGGTGCCAGAGTCCTGCTCTACCACAGAGCCCAGCCCAACCACCCAAGGAGGCACACGGGGCTTCAGCAGGACAAAGGTTTATCTGTCTTCATCTTGGCTCTCACACCGTTAACCATGCCATTTCTTACATGGAAATTAAACCTGGTCCCACAGACAGGTCCCTCCTGCCCGACGCGCCATTCAGCCCCCAGCCTGGGATGCAGCATCAGAGGAGAAAGATGAGAAACCACCACGGCAGCCAGAGCAAATGGAAGCCCCAACTCTCCACCTGCTTGCAGGTAAAAGCACCCGGGGCCTTACACAGCACCATTAAATGAATGAAAGGCTGCAGGGGTGGGGCAGTGCAAAAACCAGGACCTAATTAAGCAAAGCTTTGTTCAGGAGCTTCAATGGCACCGTAGCTGGGAGCCCTACTCATGAAAGCAGGGTTTGCACTGTAGGGCCAGGACCCAACAGGTAACACAAGCCAGACGGACTCAGCAAGAACCACCACAAAGTAGTCATCGTTCAACACGGCCTCACTGCTCCTGCCATGAAAACGGCGACGGCACAGAGTCCAACCTCATGCCAGCCCACAGCCCTGGGGCTCGGGAGAGGTCTAGGTGGCTTCCACAGGGGACACGTGTGGCCCCATGGCCACCTCCCAAACCTTCCCACTTGTCCCAGCACACTCATCCCATAAACATCTTATCACAACACGTGGAATGCAGACGTCTTGGAACAATCAACTCAAAGTTGCTCTTCCCCCCCCACTTTCTTTTTCCACCAAGAATATAAACCCCCAGCAGAAGCACCAGCCCCCATCCCCATCTCCTCCTGCTGTCCTGCCCCACACGAGCTCCCCGGCACAGACCATGTGTGCGTGAAGGCACAAACATCTGCCAACCTGAGAAGTCTCCGGGCGTGACATTGGGCGAGTTTGTAGCCTCTGTTTCAGTGTAAGACAACGTGGAATCTGATAGATCTGGGGGCAGAAGAAAGGAAAAAGAAAAAAAAAAAAAAAAAAAAAAGCATTTTTAGTTTTGTTGTGTTTGCAAGTGCTATACCAGCACCCATGGCGCGTCAGTTTCCCATCATCTCCCCAAGAGAAACTATTCACCGGGCCAGAAAGCAACGATTAACTTTGTACCTCTACCACGCAAATGCAAAGTTTGAATTGCTTCGACCACAAAAATAACTGCAGTTAAGTTGATCAAACAAGTAGGAACTTGGAGCTTACTGGATAAAGTTACACTAAGCCTCTAAACAACTCATAGTTACTATACTTAATTATCACCATTAAAATTCTTGAAGCTGTTTATTCTTGCTTCCTTCCTTCCTTCCTCTTTGCTGAAGCGAAGGAAACTTTGTTTTAACAAGTTAAGAGTCTTTGTTATTCTCTCTTGCTTACACCCCTCTAATTAAGTGCTCAACTGTTTGCTCACAGATTAACTATTATTTTTCCAATCAAACAAGCCAGTGAAGCAAATTTCAATCCCTGGCTGTTGTTTTAATAAAGTCACATGTCACCCACTATCATCTCTCCCTGCAGCACAAGCAGTTTCTAAAGGGAATTAACTCAGACGGAGAAGCACAGGGAGGGACAACTCCTTTTTTTGCCTCCACACCAAACAACCAAAAAAAAAAACCCACCCAAAAAATGGCAGGTTGTGGGCAGGTCACTGGCAGCTCCCAGGCCTGGCAGGGCAGGGACTCACCTACGGCAGGACACTCGGGGCTGGGTGGGCCAGGCAGGCACGCTGTCCCGCTCCCATCACCCTGGCAAATCCCACTGGCCTCCTCCCTGTCACCGCCCGACGGGGAGCAAGAGCGGCTCACCTCCGTCACTACCCTCCCAGTAAATCAGAGCCACCGACTATGGGATGAAGAGAGAAATCCCATGCTCCTTAATGCAGCCACAGCTGCACCGATCCCAGCAAGAAACCCGAAGGGGACATGGGATTCCTCCCTTCCCTCCCACATCTTTGCTCCCCATTTACTTGAGCAAGCAGCGGGCTCTGAGAAAGGACAGTCAGGATGCAGCGATGCCAATTCAAAAGGTCCCCAAGGCAGCACCACGACCCCAGGCTGCATTTCCCAGGCTCTGCAGCGGCTTTTGCTTCACACCCAGCCTACCCACGCAAGCTGCTTTTGCTCGGCTTTTCTTTAAAAAGCTTTTATAAGTCACCAGGAAAAGCAAAATGTCACTCCGAAATTATACAGTCCCAACATTCAAAGAGTTTACATCTCATTTTAATACGCAGAGGAAGGGTAATAGCTGGTTCCTCCGTGGCGCAGCACAGGCAGGGCTTTATGGAAATGGCACCCAGGAGCTCCCACTCCCCCTCCGCTCCATCATCCCACAGATTACACACACAGACAAAACATGACGTCTGGTAACCTTTCATTATGCCTTCATTAAAAATAGCGCTTCATATTATTTTGGAAAATATGCATGTGCCTACATGGTAATTTGGTATGATAAACTGACATCCATTTACTTCTTAAAACCCGTCAGCTGATGCTTGCTCAGAAATAATGAGCAGCCATAAAATCCCGACTTGTTGGCTTTTGCCTGCCATGCCACGTAGGGTTGTCTTAGAACCAACACCAGGACTGCGCCATGAAAGAGCTGCCGGGAGATCAAAAGAGAGAAAACACGTACCCAGTGGCTTTTGCTCATCATTAGGAGACAGCCGAGAGTAGGGAGGCGGTGGAGACTCTGGAAAAACAAAACTTTACATTAGTGCCGTGTTCGGTTTATCAACCCAACCCTCGTGCTTTCACTTTCTGGGTAGGAACCCTCCCAAGATTACAAACGCCCAATGGAAGAAAACCCGCTTGGAAGCAACTCAAGACCAAGAGTTTTCCAACTCTTTCAAGACTGGGGGTTCCACCCTGGCCTTTCAAAGTGGGCTTCACCACTGCACTTCTCCCCGTCACCTCCTGCCCTGCACCCACCACCCTGAAGCGCACAAACCAGCGCACGGCTCCCAAAGAACGATGCTTTCCTCATCCGCACTGGGAGACAACCGTGCAACCACGGCTCAAACACACATGACCACGTTGCAAGGACTGCAAAAGGGTGTCAGGTGATGAAAAGGACATTCCTTTCTCAGCACACGTAGCCTGCCACCAGTGGCCAGGCTGCCCTCAGCCACCAAAGTAACCCTGGTCCACCCCAAGAAGCCCCTGGACGCAGGAGCGGCTGATCCCGCTTCCCCCGACCTCCGCTCAGCGAAGCTCCCCAAGCACTGGGACACGAGCAGCAGCACATCAGCAGTCGTGCTGACAGTGAAGCAAGTCCTTCATAAATCAGGTCAGCTAACTGGCTCTGGCTGGCCTTGGAAGAGTCCAGACCACAGGAAAGGCTGACAGAGGTCAGCCATCACCTCTGTGCGCTGTTCAGGGTGGGGGTTCCTTCTGAATTTCAGCAGTGATGTGTTTTTTTGAATTATAACTTGCTAAAATTGAGAGGCACGCAGCCCGCTGGGCTCTGTCACAGCACCCAGCACTGGGCACCGACTTCAGTGAGAGACTGCACTGAAAACAAACGGCATCACGTTGACCCCATGCTACCGAAACAAGGGTGTGCTCCTCGGTTCCCACCGACTCCATCCCCACTTGGGTTAGCTCCTGAAGAACAACCTCAGCATCCCCCGTGTGACTCCCCTGGGATGGCCTCGGGTCATTTATTGCTGCTAAGAAAAGGTTGCTCATCTCCCCTAACCGAGCAAACTGCCAAGCAGCAAGATGCTCTCCTTGCAGGGCGCTTAAGAGTCTGAAAATAAAAACTTAATAGCGCCGATGTCCCCAGTCGGGATGTCTGGCTGGTCCCATGCCAGAGCCAGACCTGCCGCCGCAGGGGACGCCTCCCAGGCAGCGAGAGGCGTTTTAACTGGGCTCGGCCGCGTCACCCCACCGTGAACTGGGTGGCAGAGCCAAATGTGGATGGTCTCTGCAGGGAGTCTGGCAAAGGCTTGTGGAAAAGGGGATCAAGGCCCTCCTCGGGCTCCTGCCACTGTCCCCAGCGCCTGGTGGGGGCCGGGCACAGTCACCTGCTATCCAAACGCTAAGGAGCCACTCGATCAAAGCTCTGCTCTCCGCAATGCCCCGCACAGGGCTGGCGGATGCTCACCGCCGGGAAAACAAGAAAGCGACCCGGAGGCTTTGCCAGTTTCTAAAATAAATGCACAGTCCCAACAAATGCACATCACCTCCGACTGAAGCAAAAAAGCCGCTTCTAGCCTCCAGCCACCTTCAGGGGAAGCACGCCCAGCATACAAGTTTCTTTCAAAGAAGTACTGCAACGCAAGGCAGGCTCCCGGCTTGCAAAAACCATAAAATAGCCAAAGCTTTTGCAAGGAAAGGGACCGTCAGCAGGAGGCTGGTGTCCTCCGGGATCCTTCTGGCCACGGTATAAAAACCCATTAGCAATCACCGAGAAATGCCTGGGCTGCCCGGCGGGTCCGGCGCTCGGCGAGCATCCCCGCAGCCCGGTGGCCATGCCCGGTTGCTCAGCGCGGCCAGCCGGGCTGGCAGCCGCAAACCGCCCCGGGCACCCCGAGGCTGCGGGGACCCTCCGTGGGCAGGGGGGAAAAGCGGCGGGAAACGGGGTTTTTAAGCACAAGGGGGAGCCGGTGCCGGCGGGGAGTGGGGACGCCAGCCCGGGGACCCCACACCAAGGCACATCCCGGCCGGGCATCCCGCCTGCCCTCGGGGGTGCAGACGGGCTGAGGCTTGAAGCCCCGACGTCCCGAATTAGGGTGGGGGGTTGGAAAGCCCCCGCCGCCCAGCTCCTCACCTGGCCCACAGAGGCGGCTGAAGTGGTAGGGGTTGCAGCAGACAGTGGGTCCGTCGGCGACGCCGAAGCTCTGGCACTCGCAGAGGGGCTTCAGCTCGGCGGGATGCTGCAGGTCGGGCCAGCGGAAGAGTTTGCCCAGGAGCAGGTGTGGGGGGGCCGCCTGGCCCCCCAGGCGCAGCTCGGTGCGGGCCACCAGCACGCAGCCGCTGGGCATGCCCCCGCGGGACTCCACCGCCTCCAGCAGGCTGTCCAGCGAGCGCTCCTTCAGCCGCTTCAGCAGCGAGTAGGTGACGGCCTTCAGCTCCTGCTCCAGCAGCACCAGCCGCGACCGCGCCTCCCGGTCCCGCCGCTCCGGGGAGCCGCCGTCGGTCGCGCCGTCGGGGC
>JAVJGJ010000060.1:5400654-5447761 GCA_035590215.1 Microhierax caerulescens
GTGGAAGGGGGGTGGTGGTGGTGCGTGGAGGCGGCGCGGCGCCGTGTCCCGCCCCACACGGCCCGGTTGGCACGGCGGCGGGGGGAGGGTGCTGCTGGGGAGCTGCGTGTAGGGACAGGGACACCCCTCCCGCATCAAAAAAAATATTACAAAATTACTAAAACCGGCTAAAATGGCGATTCCCGCTGACCCCGCTCCCCCGCGCGGCCGGTGCCCGGGCACACCAGCCGCTGCCCGTGGCAGGGACACGCTCGGCACGAAGCGGCTCCTGCGGCCGGCCCCGCTATGGGGGCTCGGGGCTTCGCTCCGCCCCGCACGGGAACCGCGGGCCGCGGGGGGGTCCGGCCCCTCCGCGCACCCAGCGCCGGGAACCTGCTGCCGGGGGCATCCGCTGAGAACCGGCCGCGGAACTTCAGCTCTGGCGAGCGAAAGCACACCGTGGCAATTGATTTCCCAGCAGCTGACCAGCTAGGGAAAAGGAAAAAAAAAAAAAAAAAAAAAAGGAAAAAACAAACACCAAAAAACCCCAACACCAAAACCACCACCATAAAAATATTTCAACCTACAAATCGCAGACAACCTGAATGTCTGTACCTTTTCTCTGGGCATCTTTGGGTAGCTCCTGCCGTCACGGAAGGCTTATACCCACATTTTCCCAGACCGGCACCGACGCACCTAAGAACTTAAATATAAATCCATTTGGTTAAGTCAGTCCGGCTTTTTACAGCAAATACAATCTGTGTGCATCAGCTTAACGTAAGGGATTCAAAACAATGCTCCATTTAAAATCAGTATGTGTGTGCCACTGAGGTTTGCACCAACATCATTATAAAACGTAAATGAGGTTTTTGCCTTCAGGTGCCTTCTGCCCCTACTGACCTGCAGGAGCAAGGGCAAAGCTCCTTTTCCCCTGCCCACCTAAAAAAACAACAAACCCACCTTTTTGGGGGTGGTTTTAGGAAATGTGCGGTTTGCCTTGTTAAAAACGCCATGTGAAAAATGATACAAAGCCTGTAAGGGACCTGCTGCCTCTGCCATGGGGTTTCCTTACTACTGCGGATGGGGGCTTGATGGTCCCGTGCAGCGCTGTCCTCCCATCAGCTCCCTCCCTATGTAGAAACCAAACTGGGCATAAAACCAGATGATGGTATTGGGGTACCGACTCACTTGGCGTGGAAATAATGTCCCATGACGGCTGGGCTAAAGCCCAGCGCTCTTACCGACCTGCACAGCCGCGACATTTTACACCCATCTCACAGTTTAGAGCTATTTACAGAAGTCAGCCAACATCCCACTGCAGTAGGAAAATGCCATTAGCCTTTCTTCACGTTAGGGAATAAAGAGAAGTTAAAAGGCATGGAAGGGCTACAAAAAAAGATTCAGCTTCAGATGTGGAAGCAGAAATCGGGATTTCCTGAATGTTGGACCCAGGTAGGATCCCTGCCCATCCCCTGGCTGCTCCAGAGAGGTTCCAACAGTTGTTTAAAATCCACATCAATCAGCCTGTCCTGCATGACCCCAAAATTTACCTCCCTAAATGCAGCCTGATGCTTTTCTTCCCAATATCGTATTTACAAACGGTCATCCAAATTATAATAAGTCACCAATGTGCAATTACCAACATTTAAATATATATAAATCTTAAATATAGCACTGTTTAAACTAAGGATAGGTTATTTCAGCAAGCAACGTATTACTGCTTATCCAACACTATACAATCATGGTGTGTGCAATATGGCACAAAGAACAATGGAGCTTTCACGGGACCTGGGGTGGCCACCGGTCTCTGCGGGCACAGGTATGCGATGGAGAAGTCCTGGTTTCACCCAGTGCCATCCATGTCGGCTCTTGCAACAACAGCACATTGTTCCATGCTGTAATGTGGGCAAGACAAACAGAGCGCTCAATTGTACTTCTCATAATGCACATATAATTTATAGTAATGTTGGTTATTAAAGGATTTCTAGTAATTAACAGCACTGTGCTCTTTCACTGCCTTTTTTCCCCCCTCTTTTTTTTTTTTTTTTTTTTTTTTGCCTGTCATAACAACAAACATTCCTGGGAGATGCTCTGGAACACATCCTATAGATCTTGGCACAAAAGCTGACGAGAAGCTTTTGAAAGCCTGCCAGTCTTATCTGACATGGATCTCCCAAGTAGTATATAAAGCCAAATCCTCTTGGGCCCAGGAGGACCGTGGGTGGCCAGGAGGGCACCAGCACCAACCTCTTCCCCAAGTCAAACTGCACCCAGGGGGGGGACACACAGAGGCCAGCGCTGCCATTGTGTCCATGCCAGCATGGTCAAAGGCATCAGCAGAGCCCAAACCTGCAGACAAGGACCACTGAGCTCTGGGTTTTTGGTAAGGAAGAATAAATCTCATGATTTTCTGCTTTTTTGTGTCTCTGTCATTTTATATGTTTCATGATTTTCTGCTTTTTTTTTTTTTTATCTCTAGTATCTTATACGTTTCCGGTCAAAGAGAAGGATGCTGAGGTTAAAATAGAAAATGAGTAATTGTCATTGAAACAATGTTTTAACAGCTCAATTTGTAGATTATTTTAATGCCTCGAAAATGGAGCTGAGACAGGGACGGCTCTGACTCAATGCCGAGGGGCAGTGAACACTGCACCCCCCTTTCACCGCCTGGGGATGGGGGCACAGAGCGCATGAGCCCGGCCAGAGAAACCACGACAAAACTGCTACGCCACGGAGAGGGGCTCTGCCAAGAACCAAAATGCCTCATAAAATCAGGCTGGTTTTGCTGGAAGCTGATTTTGAAAGGAACCAGAGAAAAAAAAGTTTTGACAACATCAGAATGTCCCGTTTCCTTTGTTTTAATGGCATTGCCGTGATTTTCCAGTTCAAACTGACTTTTCATTTTACTCTTGCAAATGTTGCATTCTGTGCAGTAACACACTGTGATAGGACTTTGGACTGTCTTCAAAATGGAAAAGTTAAATCAGAACAAGGCAATTTGATAAATCCAAAGTTTAAAAAAAAAATATGTTTGAAGAATTTTTCTTTATGGAGAATTTCACAGCCACTGGACTCCACGCTCCCAGACCTTGGCATCTTGAAACCCTTCATGCTGAGGATGTGACCCCCCACACACACACCTGGGTGCGTGCCCCCATCCCGTGTAGGCTGCAGCCATGGCAAAGCCCATCCCGGCTCCTCCAGGCCCACATCGTGGCGACCCTTTGCCACCGCTCCTGGGACACAGGCGAGGGCACGCGTCAGGGGAACACAAGGGCTCTTTCACATCATCATCCGCTGAGTTAAGACCTGGGATTTGCTACCTTCACGTGTTTTCCAGTCGGCAATAAATGCACTTTGCAGATGGCTCCGAGATAGCCTGAGGTCAGTGGTTTGCACAGACTGCTCCGAACTGTGCGCGTGTGAGAACAGAGCTGCGCCTGGGTGCGCTGGGTTCACGGTCGGGAAGCACAGCTCACGTCCCGCCAACCTCGCGCCCCGAAAGCGGGTTTGTATGTCCCACTGCAGCAGGGCTTGCAGACGGAGCCTGCACACCCACAGCAGCATCGCACCCAGTCCCTGACCTGCTCCAGGCACCCTGCCCTGTGTGTCACTGCGCTGCGGCCACCGCCGGTGTGGGCAGGCAGGCTGCCCAGCTGGCAGGGGTGGCAGGCACCCGCGCGGCTTCCTTGCCTGCGTCCCCATGGGGAGCAAAGTCTTCTCCCAGAAAAGCTGGGACATCGCTGCACGACCCTCATCCCTGCCAGGAGATGCCCAAGTCAGTGCATTTACATCCCGGCACAGCAGTGCAGCCAGGAGGGTTTGGCACTAGGGAAGTTTTCACCAGCATCTTTCCTGCAAGTAGGATCAAAGTTCCACCATCCAGTGACCCCATCCGAGTTCCCACCAGATCCAGTGGCACCACGGCGGCTGCTGCGGTTGCTGCCCAGGGCCAGCCTGTCCCATGGGGCCCCAGCAGCCAAATTGCTTAGGGACGAGTTGAAATTAAATATCCTCCAAAATTTATCAGAATCAGGAAGGGGGTGGGGGAAAAAAAGGGACAAAATCCAACAGAAATTCGCCAAATACCACATTTCACTGGACCTGAAATTAATGTTAATGGGTTAATGGAAACTCCACAAGGCAAGAGCTGCTGAGTTTCCAGGCTTTTCAAGGCCCTTCCCACGAGTATCTGCTGTGGGTGGGGACAAGCTGACTCACAGTTTCCAGGGCTGTAGTAACATTTCAACACCCCAGCGCTCCAGCCTTGGGGACTGATGGCAAAGAGCACATTCCCAGCAGAGTGGTTGGGAAGTTTTTTGACAACATGTTTTCTTGTGTCAGAAAACGTCAGTTGGGCAAAACCAAAAGTTTTTGTTTGTTTGTTTTTTTGTTTTTTGGTAGCAAACTACCGGTTTCCACAAAGTGCTGCTTGGAAAGGTTACCTGGGCTCAAGCCTGGTTTTCTAGTCAAACCCACAGAAGTAAAATCATCTCCCAACACATCCTCACCGGTGGGTGATGGCACCCATCCGTGGTGGACCACCACGCCAGGAGAGGCTCCTTGCTTGGAGTAGGGACACGGACTCTTGCATCCCAGGAGGAGACCCAGCTCTATGGGCAATTGCAGCCCAATTTCTTTAAATCTCTTCCAGGTGGAGCTCGGCCAATTTGTATAAATATTCAAGCAGTTATTCAGGGAGAAAGAGTCCAACACTGGAGATGCAAGGACCCATGTAAGATACAGGGTATTAGGTCCAGTTCTCTGGTTTGGGTTAGGACGAACAGGGACTGAACCACAAGTCAGGCCAGTGCCATGAGTGCAGGATGATCCCCCTGTGCTGCTGCTCTCATTTTGTAGGAAAACAAACTCAAACCATCCTGGTAAAGTCCTGCTGCAATCCAAGGAAAGCACTGGTGTCCTGGGTTTGTAGGAAGAAAGGCTGCCTTCATCCAAACCTATTGCCAAACTCCACAGCAGAGAAAGGTGTTTTTTTTCTCTTTAATAGAAGCTGTGTTTCCATGTGTTGCGCACTGCCTCTCTCCTTGAACATGGCTGGGGGACCTTATTCAGGCCCTCTGCCCTGTGGTGTCATTTCACATTCAGCCAGAGACTAATACTCACACACTTTCTCTGTTTGAATAAGTATAGAACAACAAGAAATGTATCCTTGTCATGAAGTTTCGTTATTACATATTCCAGGCAGTGAGAAGTGAAAAGAGAAATTTTGGGGAGTATTGCAGAAGGTGCGTCTCGCTCCCAGGGAGAAGCTGGCTGGGCTGGGCCAGCGGTGGCTTCACAGCCTGAAGTCACTTGCTGCCAGCCTCAGCGAGGGCAAAGGATGCTGAAGCAGAAAGAGCTGCAGGGTGCAGCTTCCCACGGGATCCAACCCACAGAGAAGACACAGTAGCAAATATCGCAGCAATGAACACAGACCTCTTACGATTTCCAAACCACATGCACCTGCTGTTTCCTCTAGGCTAAACTGCAAGTCTTCCAATGGGAGAACAAGCCAAAGGGACACCTCGACTCTTGTGTCAGCCACCGGGCACATGGTGAAACACGGAGCAGGAGGAACACCTTCTCCTGTAAAGACAGGAGAATGGTGCTGAAGATCCCAGCTGAGAAGACCACTTCTCTCCGAGCAGCTTCAGACAGACACCTTCAACAAATCCAGCGTAACCTCAGCAATCTGGACATCGCAAAGGATGAAGAGCTCCATGAAGCGTGCTCGGCGAGGCTTCCCTACACCGGCGTTCTGGGGAAGGTAATCGGCAAGCGCGTGCTGCCGGCAGCCCATCCGGCTTTCTGCTGGCTGCCCGCGCGTGGCTGCGGCTCAGCGTGCAGCAGGTCCGACCAGGCAGGCGCAAACCAGCCAGGGGAAAAGGAGAAGCCGTCGGACTTGAACCAAACCCAAGCCAAACTTCTTCTGAGGTTCAGCAAATTTCATGTCAATAACTTTTATTCCTCCTCCAGCAGCCAATACATTTCCTGAGCGTGGGCAGCACCGGCAATGCGCACCGCCGTCTCCCACACGAGCCGTCCCCTGGCCAGCCGGGCAGAGTCTCAAATTGGATGAGATCTGCTTTATCAGCCAGTTCCTGCTGCCTAATCAAACCCAGCTCTCAGACCTCCAGAGCGTCCCTGTACCACCTCTGTAGGCTCTCCCCCTCGATCCCACTCAATATTCATTTACTTGCACCGTGAATCGCTGCTAACGTCCCCTTGCACTCGCCTGGAAGCGCTGCAATGGGAAGGACTCTCAGAAGACATCGGTGCCCGGCTCCCACAGAGTCCAGTGGGACACAGAGATCTCATTACCTTTGCTGGTCCAGGGGAAAGTGGTTTGCCCAAGGTAGCAGGCAGTGTCTATGCTAGAGAAGGGAACCGAGCACATGTGAAAGTCCAGGACCGAAAACCTTCTCTACCTGAATGGGACTGTGCTGGGCCACAGGAGCTGCCCTGGGTCCCCACCTCTTGCAGAGGACCTGCGAGCAGCAACGTGCACCCACCAGCCAGGGTGGTAAGCCCCTGCCCAAACCCATTCCTTTCTTTTTCATTTTTCCCCAGCTGAGCACACAGGATTCAGACCAACAACTGCTGGGCACTGCTGCTCACTCAGGAGGTTGGTATCAGCCAAGGGAACACCACTCCCAGGTTTCAACGGGCTTGCCGGTCCTGCGCATAGTAGCTATGAGTTGGTTTTGTTGGTTGGATGCTCAGTGAAACAGGGCTGATAGTTCCAGCCTAGAACCCGGTCTCAGCATCTAGGAGAGGCCAAAAGGCCCACAGGGACACAACTGTCCCCTAGGATGTTCCCCAGCTATCATTACCCAAAACTGCCCTGACCCTGTCCTTCTGTCCAGGAGAACCAACGCAGAAGTTCCTTAACTTCTGTTTGCACCCAACGAGTGCTGTAGAGAACATGGAGGGCATCGGGACACTGCTTCTCAGAACATGGGTTTCTGAGGACTTCTTGGGGTTGGAAAGCAAAGCTACAATTCCTCAAAGCAACAGGATCTTGTGAGCTTACCCCTGCATTACAGATTCACTGGACAACTGCAGAACGTGAATCTCCTGGCCACCGGGGTGGCAAAGGAATGTACAACAAGCATCACTACTCCTCTGTGCTCTGGAATGAAGCTCCTGATCCAGGGGAAGATCTACCTGCCAGCAAACCTTTCCTGATGCCACTGATAGTGATTTTCTATGTCTTTTTGAACTGATGATCTAATAAAATGAGGCATGTGGGTAGAGAGGGCGAAGACATTGACTCCTAAGCCTTAATCTAGGGTTTTATCCAGGACATCCTACCTCATGGTCAAGTATGAACGACCCCCCCTCCAACGGATCCTGCAGCAGCGGGAGCACAGTGATCGGCTCCTGGACTCGCACGAGGAGGTTATCGGTGCAAGATGGAGAGGTAGATGGGGAGGAGAAGTCACACTCAGCCAGTCCAAGGATGGTGCAGCCTTTGAGACTCCTGCGGGAGAGAGAGGGACATGCTGAGTCCAGCCACCCGCCTGCAAGAGAACAGTTTGGGGATTTCGAGGCCCACAGAAACTCAGAGCATCTATGTCAGCCTGGTTCGTTACTTCCCCAGTTGCAGGCAGAACAGCAGGACTAGCCATTAAACTCCTCCTGCCCTGGTCTGGCTATACGAGTCAAGTAATATCACATAAAACAGATGCTCTGTTCAAATAGGAAGGGAATTACAACCGCCCGCATCCACCAGAGGACACGTCTAAAAACCACACCACCCATAACAAACATGCAGGAGTTTGTCCCTTTTATCAGCATTTATTCAGCAGCCTGTGGAGACAGTCTGCCTTTCTGGAGCCTTTTCCAGGCAGATAACACCTAGTTTTGAAACTGCCCTTTACTTTTTTTTTGGCTTGGCTTTGGTGAATTCTCATTTTTGAGTTGGAAAAGGTGTATCTGAGTAAGAAAAACAGTCTGGCACTGCATGCTGCCACCACACTGATCTAGCAACAGACTGTGTAATATGCCAAGCCCGGTGTCTTAAAAAAAAAATAAAAATAATCTATCCTTATCCTTATTTACCCATACAATTTGCAAATACAAACCTGGAAGTTCCCTGGGAGGGCAGGATTAAAAAAAGGATTATTCTATTTGGAGCTGGTCCAGAGAGCAGAGGGAGTGTATGTATATGTCAAAAATGGATTTTAATTGAGGTTTGTTGTGTCCAGTGGTGCCCTCCTAGACGCAGGAGCTAAAAACATGGTGAGGCTGGACAAGAAGGAAGCATAGGTTGACGAAGACATCAAAGCAGATCTGAGAAAGGTCAGATATAAATGGCAACCTGTCCATTTATGCAATAGTTTGCTCTTCTATTTATGATGGTATTTTCTGGGAAGAGCTGGTCAGAGCCAACTAGGGCAGGCTTGTAAAAAGATAATTTTTCTCCCTTAGAAAACACAAAGACAGACAGACTGGGCTGCTGGCTTTTCTCCTTCCCAAGATCTGCTGCCCTGGGCAATTTGTTCTGTTGCAGCAGCTCTTTGCTGAAGTGACTGGCGTCTGGTCCGATTCAGAGCAGACGCCAGTCACTCCAGTAAAGAGCTGCTTACCACATCTTTGGTAAATATTTTCTGCAGTGGTGCAGTAGCATCTTAAAGAGCAGCACTGTTATTTCGTAGGCATCTCCAATAATAACTCAGAGAGAAGCAGCCACAAGACATTAACTAAAGCTGCTGCCACTGACCAAAACTTTAGAGAAGCAGGAACAGAAGTGGGGAGAGAATAGAAATAGTGACTGAGTCATTGGCTGGAGAGGCTGAATACAGAAAGGGGAAAAAAAAAAAAAAAGGCAGGCTTCAAAAGCTGGTCCCAGGACAAGTCTGTGGGGCCAGCACACACTGGTCTGCTGCTTCCCCAAATTTCTTGCAGCCTTAAAATGGGGATATGAAAGTCATTGTGGGAATGAGAATATTGTCTTCTCTGTTTTGAGCCTGAACCAAAGGTAGCCAGAGGCAATCATTGCTAAAGTCCCAAAACTACGTCTCTTTTTGTGTTGAAAAACTACGTCTCTTTTTGTGTTGAAACTGTATTTTGAGTATCTCTGCTGGCAGCAGGATCACCAGGGCTTGCTCATGCAGAAGTATGTGAAAATAGAAAGCAGGGTTAGGGAAGAAAGGAGCTAGCCCTGAAGTCATTGGCACTGCTGGGTGTTACTGAGAGCGCGTCACCCTTAGGTATGCAGCAGGACACAGAAGTATACGGTCTGACCAGCAGCAGCACAGTTGCTTCTTAGACACCCAGCTTGCGGACCGTGCTTTGCTGAGAAAGGACATGGTGGCTGGAAGCCAGTCGGGTCTCCAGGGGATCTTCTCCATCCCATTACCACACCATGGAATGAGAAAACCCCTCTCTGAGCAGGCACCCCATGGGGACAGTCCTACTGTACCCTGAACTGTGCTGAGAAGCCGCCTCTGTCCAGGAAACTGCTGGCTGCACATCTCGGGCTGTCGTGAGATCAGAAGCAGCAGCTTCTGCCCTGAGGCACCCTGGGTGCCAGCAGCGCGTCTCCCCGCTGGGCAGCCACCCTGGCCACCAGCACAGCTGCTCATGGGCACAGACCTGTTCGTTTGTGCCTGGATGAAACACCTCCAGGCAGGTCTGGAGGTGCAGGTCTCCTCTGCAGAGCCCGTATCAACCTTTTGGAGCCACGTCTGGGGCTTTCCATAGTTTGGCATGCATTTATGACACTAAATCCTTTCACTGGTATTTTTGGTGCCAGCCATCCCTAGCAGCCAAGCCCTCGGAGGGTGTAAACTGGCGTAGTGCCTATCACCTTCCGTGGACAGGTCCCAGCCAAAATCTGACCATTTATTTACCTTCTTATGCAGGCGATTACCTGGGATGATGCCTGACCCTGCCCGCTGGCTCTTACCCACCCTACCCAAAGTCCATCCCGCGCTAGAGCTGACCTGGCACAGGGATGCAAAGCTGTCCTGCTGTCTGGAAATGGCAGAAGGCTTCCCACGGCCCATCAGGCTATCCCAGCATAAATCGGGATGAGAATGAGACTGGTGGAGCATTGACTGCAGCAGATACCTGGTGACAATACTTGATAGAAAACAAATTTTATATAAGGTGAATGATTTTTAGCTCTCAGCCTCTTTATATTCAGCTAGTGAGTAAATAACCATTAATGCACGGTGATCAGATGGGGTGATGTGAGACCAAAGCAGCAGTGAGAGAGAGAGGAGTGTGTGCGAGTGCAGAAGAGCTTGGCTGAGGGCTCAGGCACAAGATCTGCGGGAACTGAGTCCCAGAAATTCTTGTTCCGCTTTTCATGGGACCAGCTCACTCTTCATTGAGCTTCACCCAGCTCCATGGCAGGGGACAGCAGCTTGTCAACAACAGCTAAAGACAAGAGTCATTTAGGAGGAAAGACAATGAATTGTGTCGCATTAAAAATTAATCCCCAAAGCCAGGTTAGAACATAATTTTCATCTCAGCTGCAAGACCTGCCAGCATCTCCCGAAGCCACCTCCAGCTGCGAGCTGCTGCTCACCACTGCTCCCACATCCCCCCGCTGTGACACCAGTCAGCAGTGGTGACAATGACCCACCGGATCGCCAGTGTCTCGACCAAGGACCAGCTCGCTGCCAACTGCCAGCCCATGGTCCCATACTCTCGATGCAGATGTTAAATGTGCAGGACAAAAGAATGACATCAACCATCCCAACACAACTTATTAATATCGTCATTAGCCAAACAACAAACGTTTCTCTCAGCATCGTAAAGCAAGGGTGGCATTTTTATTAGCTGAGGTTTCCTCTTTTTTTTTTTTTTTTTCTCCTTTTTTATGGCCTTATCCACAAATGCTGAGAGCCAGAGGGAATTATTTGTTACTTACATTAAAGCAAGAAGCCATCAGACCAACAGGACTACAACTGCTCTCCATATCATTATTTTTTTCTTTTGGATTTATATGAACCTCATTATTAAACCTTAGCTAATGCAGACATCCTAACAATGCACTGAGTGCTAATAACTGCTAAGCAGCATTATTAATTATTTTAATTAAAGCATTTAAAATACATTTTGATTATATTAAAGAGAATACTTTCCTACTTTTCCAACCAAAAAAATCCACAAATGTAGCTTATTAACACTAATTCTATTCTTATTGGTAAAACTATTGTTAGATTTCAAAGGCAGCTAGTCTGGGCCCTACAAAAATGTGTCACGCTGGGACGGCGTGGCATGTTCTCAAACTCTGGTGTCACTTAGCTGGGGTGGGGGCTGGAGGGAGCTTGGCAAAATGTGTTAGCGGGGACTAGGATGAGGAATTCAGCCCTTGAAGCTGGCAGCACCCTGCGCCGGTGGCCTTTAGGAGAGGCATAGATACACACACACCCCTTACAGCTTACATCCCCCCTAAACCTGAGCTCAGAGGATGCTGGCAGGCTCCGTACAGGCTTGGGGGAACCAGGATCACCTCTCCAACAGGTGTTTATGTGCACTTGGTGGGAAGCACCTACAGGCTTACTTATGGTGAGTTACAGAGCTACTGTTAGGGGTACAACGTAAGGCCACCATCCTGTGACAGGCACTCTTGTCGTTAACCCTCACTTGTAACGTTCAGAGGAATTATTCACGCTGAACCCAGACACACAAATGGCCATATAAACACATGGTCGCACTTTTAATTAAAGATGTGCTGAGATAAATAGCTTCAGAAAGCAATTTTAAACAATTAAAAATAATATTAGAGGTGTTTGTCTACCCAATCTGCATGTGTCCTGAGCCGCTCGGGGAGGCTTGCTGTATTCTGACCATCGACAGGGCTGTTTACAGTGATTCCCCTCCACCCCGCCGGCAGGCTGAACACGCGTCCGGACGTTTCTTTGCTCCAAAGAGTTAAGATTTCACTTGTCAGGCTGTTTTTGTTTCTATTCACATGTCAGTGCCTGTCATTTATTTAGTCAATGGGACTTGTCCAAGGGATGGAGACAGACTGGGTTAGTCATTCTGACCGTGGGTCGCCAGTCACTGCAAACTGCCTGAGGTCATTTCCAAAAGCTCCACTAACAATGAGAGGGAAGCTGGGCCCAGGAGACCTGCAGGAAACGCGGAGATTAAAGACAGAGATAGTCCTTTGCAAAAGTACACTGGAGGAATGTTCCCTATGTTCTGTCAACAGAGTTTCTTCCTCGCTCAAGCCTGTCTATTTTAAGGCTGAGCTCACACCAAAAATGGAAATCCTTGCTCAATGGCTATCAGTGGATCTTGGGTTTCTGGGGCTGCAGCAGCATTACGGCCGAGGAAATGAACCCTCCAGCTCAGCCTTTGCTGCCAGAGCTGCTTTAAACAATTCCTCCTTGCAGCAGCTCTCCGCTGGGTTTGCTCCTTTGCCTGGTTAAAGCACTGGGTGTAAAACCCAGCTGAAGCCCAGGGTACCACCCTGCGCTGCCTGTGAGCATGGACCCCACCAGCATCCCCACCACGTACCTCTGGCACTGCCATGGCAACGCCCGGCTCTGGGGATGGCACCTCAGCCCAGGCAGGGCAGCAGAAACCACAGCAGGGCTGCAAGGGCCACAGTTCAGGCATGATCTGCACACCAGGACGCTCTCCCGCTTTAAGGAAGGGAATGGAAAAGAAGCATTGAAACACAACCATAAATATTTGCTGCAGCATCTTGGGCTGAAATCAAGCCCCGTGACTGCAGATTTGGGGGAACGGGAAATTCCTCTGGCAGCCATCTGGGCGTCAATACAGGGCTGAAGTACAAGAGCAGTTTTAGGTGCAGAGATGCACATTTTGCTTTTTAAGCAAAATAGTCCAGGCCACTCTTACTTAACACATAAGGTACCTCTGGTGTTTTGGAAAACATTAATAACAACCACATGATTGGTGTAAAACACTGATTTTCCATCCAGACACACTATTGTTTTCAGATAAATACATTCCATTGAGCTTTTTTGTATCTGAACTTATTGCATGTGGCTTCTGCGTTTCAGGCAGATGGGAATGGGGGTTTGACAACAACAGCGGTGGCCCAGGAAGAGCCACCGAAGGCCACTGGCTCAGGAACCAGTGACAGGGGCTAAACCCTGCCCTCTGGTATGGGTGCAGTCACCAGTGATGTGGGACATGGGTGGAAAGTAAGGAAGGGATGGGAAAAGGAGCTGCACAGTGGATTTGAGCAGCTTTGCAGAGATAGGGAAAAGCAGAAAATGCATTTCTTAGAATACAAACATCCATCATGGACACACACGAGAGTATCCAAATTCCTCAGTGTTGTATTTATGAAGCCATTCGGAGACATGATACAGGCCAGTTCCTGTAGATTTTTCCATGTGTTGTTAAAGATTCAAATTACAGAGCAATTTTCGGTCTTTGAAGACATTGGTCTTGGTATTGCAGAGCCCGGAGGCTGCTCCAGGCGGGGTCTGTCTGCGCTGCAGACGGGAGATAACGCAGAGCCACCAGCAGCGCTCAGCGAGCTCAGGAGTCAGGAGCGGGCCAGGAATGATGGCGTGGAGGCACTGGGGGAAATTTACTCTGCTTGCAGATAAGGAAAGCATCCTGCTTTAGCATGGCGTAAACAACTTTTGATACACAAGCTGGTTATCTGGAAAGTCCTCCAGGAGGAAGCGTATCTGGTGCAAGGCTCTGCAGGCAGCGCAGTGTGGGGACGGTGACCCAGCTCTGGCACCCAGGGGGTTTTGGGGAGCCCAGCTGCTCATGGGTGCTCACCAGGGCCAGGGCCAAGGCTCCACCAACTTGCAAAAGGGAATCGAGATAGCTGGGTTTGTCTCTGGGAGGAGGAATGGGGCTCCTGGTCCATCGGTGGCCTCATGGTTGCACATGTAGGACTTGGGCCACCCAAGTCAGAAATCACAAAACAGTTGGGCAAAATCAGAAAGGCTCTAAAAAAAAGACTTACAAACTCTTTCAGCACAGAACTGGCAACACTAATCATTTTTCCCGCTAAGTACTCAGAATACTCTACCAAACCAAATTCAGTTGTGTTTTCATTGATAAGGCCTTGAAAACACAAGCTGCAGAAGGCAAGTCATTTCATCTCAGCATGATAACCCTTCGGAGAAGGAACAAGATCCCAGCTGCTCCCTGGGTAGCTGCAGGGTTCATCTCTGGCTGCAGAACCGAGGTCTCAAACCTCGCTAAGCATCACTGCTGGGTGGTACCTGGGGAACGTGGGCACAAGCTCGGCCCTTTGCCTTATTGTGGAGGGGCGATGGAGTCAGGAGAGGTGATGCGGGGAGCAGGAGGAGCTGATTTCAAGTTTAGAGCCTGATTTACAGCTGAGGCCTCAGGCAAATCACTTACTGGCTTTGTGGTTGCATTTCCTCATCCCCAGAATCTCTTTCACCGGTGATATGTGAGGGGGAATTAACATTCACACTTTGGTTTTAATATTAAAGATTCGCCATGCATTTTATGAATATTTCGAATGATCTTTCTACCCTTGCATAAGGGTCTTTCCCTGCCAGCGCTTTAATGTGCGCTCCTCTCCCTGGAGTGGGTGCGATGCCCCTGCTGCAGATGTGCTTTCATTGAGTAACAATTAAGCTGCCTCAGTTAAATGTAAAGGCATGTGAAGAAAGTTTTCTGCTGTCAGTTCTGCACCGGGCCACGCTGGACACCAGCAGGACGCATCAAACAAAAGAGTTCCTCTGCATAAAACAAACCAAAGCAGCACCCAGCACATGCCCATGAGCTGTTAGCAAGCTCTGAGTGACCCCCAGTACTCCAAAATTCTTTATTTATGTGTGAAGCATCAGTAAAAACTGTTTTCACCAGCCCAGCGTGATTTGGAAGCAAAAGCATGGGCTTGAAGCTACTCTGTGCAGAGGCCAGTGGAAATTCGGTGTAGGTTTGACCCGAGGACTATGCACACTTTAGTCTCTGCCTGTTTATTGTTAAAATCATTAAAAACATCAGGGGTTTTGCATCTTAAAAGTCTTCACTAACTTCATAAAATATGTGAATGCTTAAGAAAGAATCTGTGTGCAACTGTATAAATAGTGACTAACAAGTAGGAATTTTGTGGTGTTCAAAGGGAGCAAAATAAGCTGACGAGCCTGTGGTATAATGAGTTAATTTGCCTTGCAGCCTACCTGGTGCCCAGCGGCAGCCTGCCCTCCCTCAGACGTTGCTGGTGATGGGTCATGTGCTCCTCCACCCAGATGAGTGATTTTAAGTTAAAGATTCAAAATTAGCTGTCTCAGACATGCCCCAGCCCAAAGCTGGTCACTTCCTTATAATATGGATGCTGAATTTCTTTTAGAAGAAAATTCAAAGCATTTCAAAATGAAGCATTTTGACACTCTGAGCAGAAATCAGCTCCATTTCTACATGACGTTTCATTCTATTTTTACAATGCTACAAAGTTTTGAGAGCAAATCCAACCATGCATTCAACCAAACCAACATTTTTGTTCAAATCCTCATTTCCCAGAAGAAGTTGTAGCCCATTTGTTTTATTCAGAACTAGAACAAACCTTTTCCCCAAAACTTTGCAACTGCCAATAATCCATTTTTATCCCAGATTTAATGTTGTTATAAAACTTCTTTACTGGAACTGCTGGAACTTGAAGTTGTCATTAAGCGGATACCTTGCACTGTCACTAAAATTCATGCCATTTTGTAATCCTGTAATTCCCCAAACTTGTCTCAGGCTTCAGCACCCCTGTCCAAGGGATGTTTACGGCTTATTCTTCCTCCTTAGGCAAAATTAACCCAAGAGCTAAAACTGATGAAAGGCACATTGCTGCCTGTCATAAGGGGCATATGTTGGAATATGGCAATGAAAAAAGCCAGCAAAGCTCAAACCGCTGCAGAATCCCAGTGGAATGAGACATGTGAAGAATATTTTATATTTAGTCAGAGGAGGGGAAAGGCAGGAGCCGGATGATGTTGGGTTTTTCATGATGAAGAACATTTCTAGGGAGATTTCCCTGCCATGGGAAAAGTTCCACACTTTATTTTTCTAATGAGCAACTGTCTCCAGTGTTTCACAACACCAGGTTGCTTACTATGGAGAGCTGGAGCAAACCTACTTTCTCTCTCCATGTCCTTTTCAGCCCACATAGCTTTATTAGCCAGGATGGGAAGAAGGCTTGGAAGTCATAATGACAAAAACACATCAGTTGCAAAAAGAAACAACATCCTCCTCCTGGGCTCTCCTGTGCTGAGAGGCTTCCTTTAATCTTTACCATCGCTGGAAGCACAGCCATCTGCGTGCTTGTTCCTCAGCTGTTGTCTTTACCTGGGTCTTCTGTACCTCCTCTGCTGTCCTGATGCACTTTCTCCCTACGTCTGCAAGCACCTGGCTGCTAGCTGTGTGTGAGAAACCAGCTGTGCTGATAAAGGATGGAAACCAACGGCACAGGGCTGATAAAAGAGTGAACTGTTTCCTAAATAGAAGAGCCACACAACACCTCAGGTTTAAGAGACACTTAAAAACTGCACTCCACTCTGTAGATGGAGCAAGTCCCACCGTCCAGCATTCACCTTGCAGACCATAACGGGGATTCACATATCCGGCTGCCTTCCAAGGGTATGAGAACTTGGATCCTACCAAATGACAGATTGTGCTGCTGCCTGTGAAGTTCTCCCCTTTGATTCTCTTGCTGAGTGCTTAAGCCAGTGACTTGGCCAGGAACAGACTCATTTTCAAAAGAGGCAGTCACATTTCATCCCCAAATGCTCTCTCTACGTCCCTCCCACCTCGGAGCATCTCTGTGCTGGACCACATCACACTCCTCCTGCAGTGGCTGCTCTGACTTAGATCTCCTCTGCTTCTTGTGAGAAGGTGGAACAACACTGCTTTCTGAGCACTCCTCCAGAACAGAGGAGCTGGACATTGTTTTCTTTTCCTGTTTTGTTTTACATGGAGTAACTCCCCTCTATGGAGTCACTTCGGCTCCAGAAACAGACTATTAATAAACTTAACTGCTTTGGAGAGTCCAAGACAAATGCTGGCTTTAGAGGAGGGAAAAAAGCCCTACAATTGCACAGAGCCTTTTCATCGCTGACAGCCTTCCAAAGCACATGTGGTGATTATCCACCACCGAAATGCCACCACCTCTGTGGTGGCACAGAGGAGCTGTTTAACACAACAGGCCAGTCTGCCCGCCCTGGCGCTTGGGTGGAGGTCTGTATGCACAGCAGATGCTTTCTTTAAGTTGGATGCTGTTTGGAGGCTTTCATCAGCTTGTTTTTAGTCCACAAATAAATGGTCATATCAAAGGGGACAAGGGGTGGCCCTGTGGTTAAGGCACAGAGCTGGAAGTCAGGAGTCTCGGCAGGAGGTTGAGACAGTCCTTTGCTATCAACGTTTTCCCTGCTGGCCCCATCACATTCTGCAGAACATAAGCTTTAGGTTTTAAAGAGAAAAATAATTCAGTTATTTGGGAGTCTAAGATCCAATCCGAGTAGCCAACATGGATGAAAGCACAGTTGTACCCTGTGCTGCCCATTCACCTTTAAATCTTACTCCAGGCACAGGATCAGACTCCCAGGCTGAAGTCACTTCTGATATGACCAAGGGTGTCCAGCAGCCAGCAATATACAGGGATCCCAGGAAGAGGCCAAGTGCTACTTTGATAGTGGGTGAGATGATATTTAGACTATATGAAGGCAAGTACAACATGCAACCCGCAGACAGCACCAGAGGTCCCAAGGAAACAGAAAAGGAAGAAGGCTGCGTGCTCCATCTTGCTCCAATGATACCCGAAGCCAATGGAGTTGCTCTGGATCTGCGCTAGAGAAGGCAAAACCAGAATATTATATAATAATATAATATATAATAATTAATTATAATAATATAATATAAAACCAGCACCAGTTTTAGAATGAGATGGATGCAAAAGCGACACACAATTTTAAGACCAACAGAAAAGTTTGAACGCTGAGTACAAGTGCCATTCTGGTATGGACCTCTGAAGGAACAGAGGGGTTTAGTCCTTTTCCTTTTTAAAACTTATAAAATTAATAGACAGCTTGGTGAAACAAGAAATGGCGCAAGCCAAGTGTTCAATGCCAAGCACTCACAAACCATAGAACAGCACCTGCCCCCCTTCCCACCTCCCAAAATAGACCTGACCCTAAAAATCAGTAATTTTAGAAACATGTCTTTCACTCAAAATCCCCAAGTAACTACAGGTTTCACTTTATTCTAGTATCTCCACCATCAAGAAAGCATAGCAGCTGCCTTTTGATGTAATAACAGCCTCTCCTTGGCGCTACCCCACCACTACTGACACTGTGGTAGGTCACCTCTATTCTCTTCCCTATTCCTAAATGAAATCACTTTTGCCCGTGGATCAGGGCTGGTACCTTCACCATGATCACTTGTGCTTGCCCTTGGCTTTCAGAACATACTGTTCACGTACTTCAGCTGACAGACTGGGAAAGCGTTCCCCTTGCTCACCGCAGAGCAAGGCTTTGCCTCTTCCACCAGCTTCATGTGACTGATCTGTAGGAACTTGCTTTGGCACCATCAGATTAGTTGCTGTTAACATCACCCTGTTGAAGTTTCTTCCCAGTGAGCAATGAAACATACCTAATCCAAGCAGATTAAAGAGAAACACATTTCATCATCTATCCCTCAGCTTCAACCACTCCATTAGAAGGCGAAAGGCATTTGGTTTTATGGATTGCTCATAGCTTCATCAGACTGAAGCAATAGTCTGCATCTGTGATAGAGACACAGACTGACATATTTCAGATATACGGGGATATTTAGCTGTGAAAACAATTTGCACGGTGCTTTTCCTCAAACTGCTGCAGATGCTTTGTACCCTGTAACAGCACTCAGCCCTAAGCGGCTGCTGGTTTCAACACATAATGTCCATGTCCTGCTCAGCCAGACCCACCACTGCCGCTCCAGCCTCCTCCCAAGTCCTCCTCCAGGCTCAGTTTGGGAGACTGGGAGATAGTATTTTACATGGCCTTATCCAGTATACAACACTTTTCATGTTTTAACCTGGCTTTCCAAGAAAACAAATGCTTACATCGTCATTCTCAGTGGTTGCTTGTCTACGTGCACATGTTCCTCACAACCATGGCAAGGACTTTTAAAGTCCTGGGTCACTCTCCATCTAATTTAGCAGCACAGCAGGCTCAGCTGCACCGCATGTAGCGGGCTCTGTGAACACTGCAGCCGGGAGGAGCACCGCCTCTGAGCACTGCTGCTGGAGAAAGACCAAACTACGAGCTCAGAAGATGCGACACCAAAGAATCCACCAGCCAGACGGAAATACTATGTCAGAAAAAGCTTGAATCAGAGGCTGCACTTTCTTTGTTACCAGAAATCCAATCACAAGGCAAAAATACGGAGGAAATCAGAGCTTCATTATTTCTGCTGCTCACGGAGCAGATTTTTATTATCATAATAAACAAAAAAAGACTCGACCTCCAGAGGTGTCGGGGAGTACCAATGGCTTTCTAAAACCTCTCTCTGGAAAAGGTGGTGACCACTGACCCTATGTAAAACATAACAGTCTCCCTCAAGCCTTGATCTCTCCCCAGTGTTTCCCATATCCCTTGTTTCGTCCGACCCCCAGACCGTGTGCCCTCGGAGCAGGGGCTCTCATGTGACTGCCTGCGGCACTACCATCTTCTGAGCTCCAGGAGGACCCTGCCAGGACCACGGTCTAAATCATACATAGTCTCAGTGAAGTCCCTGCTTTTCTAACACATGGCTGGCCACAATGCAGCAAGAACTGAGTGAGCAAAGACTGACTGCATCCTCCAATGCAAAACAGAGCCAGTGCCGCTCTGCTCTGAGATGATACAGGGTGAACCAATTCAGATTCAAACCAAGCCTTTCACTTGCCACCAAAATAAGCATATTATGGAATTGCTATCCTCCCCAAACCACAGGGTTGTTTTAATGACCTTCCATTTAAGCATTAAGGAGTGAAATGTCTAATCCTGTCGAGTGTGTAAGAATGTGACTCACTCCTTTAATGCTGTGAACTACCCCCTTTTTGGCAGCTGCTCCGTACGGCAATCAGTGCAGTATTCAAAATGGCAGGGTTTGAATCTGCTAAATGAAAATGATAAATAAATTCTAACTGCAGGTAATACCTAATATAAAATGTGTGTGTGTGCAATAATATTATCGTAGTTGCCAAGCAACTAACAGGAGGCACTGTGAAAGAAAGAGATAAAACCTCCTGAACACAGGTACGCACAATTCACTTCATAAGGGACCCTGCTCATGATGGGTTTATCAGATCTCACCCAATGAATAGTTAGCACCAAGATCTTCTCTGTCTGAATAAAAAGAAAAAGGTGATGAATGATTTACAGTAAACCAGGCTGGATTCAAAACCCATAGAAATCCCTGAGAGTCCTGCCACTGGCAGTTCTGAGCTTCCCTCCAGGCTGAAAACGGACAATGGGATGGGAGAAAATGTGATGCTGTAGCTGTGGTCATCTCCCACATGGATGGGTTCTTCTGCTGCTAATAGTGATGGTCTTGAAGTCAGCTCCTTACACTCTTCTTGTGCTGTAAGCAGCACGCAAACAAGCAGAAACAACCCATGGCTGTGCACCTATGTATGTGTTTAACTGCATCTGTTGTTCATGTAACCGCTTGTTTGTGCACATTTATGCACATTGCAAGATGCTACCTGGGTGATTAACGGGGTGAGCTAGCCCCTAATGGGTTTTCATAAGCAGAACCCAAACCACTGAGCCCTCTCTTGCAATCCTCCAAGCAACAGAGCTGCTGCCTTAGTCTTCCAATTGAAAAAGGGTAATTGCATTATCAGTGAGAGCTCTCAAGATCTCCCAGGAGATGTTCTGGAGCTAGCAGGATCAGGTCCGAAGCATGCATGATTCACTGAAATTAACAGTGGTCTGCGTGTTTAAACTTGGCTTTCAAATTTGCTCCCAGAAATGAATGGCCCACACTCCATGCATCAGCATCAGACAGGATATCCATAACATACAGGTGGCTGCAATGTCCGATGAGACAGCTCTCTCTGGTAAGCATGTGTCACCCTGCTTCTTTCAGGCATGAAAATGAAAGTTGAAATTCTAAAGTTGCTTCTAAAACCTGACATGCAGAAATACAGGCATGCAAGAAGTCCATTTCCATTTATTTTTCCTTTATGGACACTCTTTTGACTTCTTTCCTCTGGCTGCAGGAGGTGACACATCAGACCCAGACAGCCATGCATTGGATGTTAGAGCTAGTGCCATCCATCAGCCCCCCAAATGATGCTTGTTTCTTTTTTAATTAAGCAATGCATTGCACCAGAGTTGTACATTTTAAGAAACCGCTCAAACTTATCTCCAGCTTCACATAGCTTGTTAAACTGGCAAGCTAAAAGAAACCAGAAACAAACTCAATATGAAATCTTACAGTTATCTCGCTGCAAAATTACTGGCATACAGTTACTCCATGGAAAATACAATAAAGCCAAGTACAAAACAGTTTTTAAAAGAGACAGAGGAAGAAGAACACATAGCAAGAGAAGAACAAAACAAGCACCAAAGAAATGCATTGCAATGAGCTGAGGCACGTTATTTACCGAGTGCAATGTTTGCTGCAAATGTTACCCCTGTTCTTTTACTGTTCACAGATCAGTTCAGTTAAACTGAGTTTCACACCTCCTACTTGTCATGTCTGACTGACTACATAGCTTGTCTGAACTTCCAGCCGCGAGGCTGGGCTGCAGCGGGACCTCCTGGCAGACCGATGGGGAGCTGCTCACAGCCCTGCCCTGGGTGCCTGCAGCAAACGGCTGCTGATAAAGGCCTGACTCCTGGATTTAGGGATTTAAGGTTAAGGATTTTCAGTAGGAGGCTCTTCTGTGCCGACAGTTATGAATCTTTAAGGCTCTGTAGACATTTATATCAGTCCTGGCCATCACTCAAATACTTGCAAACAATGACTAACGTGAGCCCACACATTGCTCTGATCAAGCACTCCACTGCGCTCACCATTCCTCCCGATGTGCCTAGCTGGCTGTGTCACACCACGTTTGGCCACGGGGATGGCTGCCTTGTGTTCAGAAGTTGGTTTGTACCAAAGGGAGGCATGCACATGCTTGTTTAAACCTAACTCGCTCACATTCTAGCCCCAGGACTGGCTGCAAGAGTCACCCCACTGCTTGGCATGGACGCGGCCAGGTAGCCAGCATGGAAATCCGCTCTGCTATGAAAACACTGTTTGGGGCACACAGGCTGAAAAGACCAGAGAAAACTCGGGTCAACGTACACATGCTCTGGTCACGCCTCCGATGGCAGCTCTGACAGAGCGTGTGAGTCACCGGGAAAAGATTAGAGGAAAGTTCCCTTCTGTTTTAATGAATGAATAAGCTCTAAGACTTTTTTAGGGTGTGGAAAAAGATAAGGCTTAAGGAGGAAATGCAATTGTCTGTGTAGCTTTCAGGTCTACCTAATGCTTCCAGCACATTCCTAGAAACAGCTGGCATTTGATCATATAACATACAGGTGCCTTCAAATAATTTTCTGGACTGTCTAACTGGAAGTAGTGTACCTGAGATCCTAATGGCAATACATTTCACTGTGGAGCGTTCACAGGTCTTATAGAGATCTTCACGTACGACCTCACAGCCACATGGAAAAGCCTTGGAAGGATTATTCACTGGAGCTGTCCGCATGCAGTGAAGTTAATGGTGGAAGAAACTTCGCTGTGCCAGCCTAGATCCCTGCAAATCTGCAGAAACAACTGTGGCACCAGGAGTATCTACCTGTACTTGCTCCACGCCTCAAGTAAAGGGCAGAGACAGGCTATGACCCTCCAGGTCCCAAGCAGTAGCAGAAACCAGAGGTGGGCACACAGGTTGAGACAGTGGATTTTGCTGGCTTACATCTCCCAAGACTTGGATATTACGTGGGTGGGAGGCCCATAGAAGAGCATCTCTTTTGGTCTGCACAATAAGTTTGTGGACCAAACCCTACCACCACTACACAAAGTCTCAGATAAGCAAGAAACTGCTCCTCTCTGACCATATACTGATACACAGAGTTCAGAGAACAAGTTGGAGCAACACACAACCTGGAGATTTTGTCATATACGTGCTGAAGCCACCTTCACTCTGCCCTACCACAGCCTCACAGGGCTCAGACCATTAGAGACTGGAGGATGCTTGCCTGCACGGGCAGAGCCAGCGCCAGGCTGCTGATGGGAACCCTGTCAACACCTTCTCAGAGCAACCCCACAGAGCCTAAATGTGTCCTTTACTGCAGATGATTTTATTCTATTTTTGCCTCTACTGCAAGCCCAGTGTTTCAGGTGAGTTATCACATGGGGTGTGCTGCTCCTGCTGGCTGAGGAATGTGGGGCAACTCAGAGCCTGGAGCACCGGCACTGTCCAAGGGAGGACATCTTCTGCTGGCATCGCAGCTAGTCATGTTCAAGAGAAGGTTAAAGCCTGGGCAGATCACCGTGAGCTGCGTGTGGCTGCGACAGGATCTCTTACACTGAACTTTTGGACTCCTTACAGTATGAAACTATATATTATACCCTCACTGGCTCCGCAAGATGTCTGTGAAAGATGCAGCCAGGAATACTCAAGTTCACCCACTGGGGAAACATTATGTTACGTGAAGATTGCAGCCTTCTCCCCTTATCTGCGAGGCAGTTGATGAAGGGCCTGGCGTCAGTCTGGCAACTCTGATGGCTCCCATTTAGCACCAGCGAGAGCTGCCTATCAGCAGAAAGCTGGGGCAGATAGCAGACAGGACTATCTAATCACATACCTTTTGCATTAGTGCTGCCATATATTCCTTCCATTTACAATCAGGAGACTGGACTGCACTGAATTTTCACAGGAATGAACTGTCAACAATCCCATCCTTCCCAAGGCCTAAAAATGGGTGCTTTATCACAGAGGCCAGTAGACTTCTTTTCTTAGACTTCCAGGCAATGGCCGGAGCAGACTTGGAGCCCCCACGAGCGAGACATTAAGGAGACCTTTTTGAGATAACAACAGTTCACTTGGCTCTCTCAAGAATGCCTTATGGCTGTTCCTTTTCAAAGCTGAAGTAAGGAAACTAGCTCAATTAGAGCATATCAAGAAACTCTGTGTCTCCTGGTTTGTTTACCTTTTATCAGTGCTCTTAATATGCTTTCCTGCTTTTCCAAGAGGAGTAGGAGGGCTATGCTTTGTAAGATCATACTAGAAAAATCAAGTAAAGACGCAGCTTTTTTAAGTAACAAATCAAGAGTTAATAACAGGACAGCAAACAACTGCTACCAGCTTTCTGCTAGCTTGATGCTTCACTGCTTCTCAGTGCATTGGTTTGGCTGCATGATTAAATTTCACTTCGATTTTGCAGAAGTATATAGTTTTGTTTAACACACATTGCCAACCTATAATCTCTCAGGTCCTGTTTAAATAGCCTGTGTAACTATTAGTTCTTTCCTGAGCCAAACACCCATTAGGACTTGTCCTAAACAAAGAGCCTGGTAAAACATCTTCCATAAGAATGGCATCTCAAAACATTTTTCAAAGCAAAACCCTGACTTTGCAGCAGACTCAAGTTCATCAGCTCTTGGAACCTACATTATGCCATTAATTGCAGGAATAATTAACGATGGCCAAATCTCAAAAAAGTGCCAAATTAGATTTCACTTGAGACAAGCAGATGTATTTTGGATGACTGGGTAAGGCCAAATCCTACCTGCCACTGAAGCCTAGAAGTCTGGTCACAGATGGAGAATCAGATTTGCAGCCTTCACATGACTCAGCTCTCCAAGCTTCAATCCCCCTGTTCAAATCCCCCTGTTCAAATCCCCCTGACCAGAGAACTGGACACACAATTGCCTTAACGGCTTCTGAAAAAAATTTTCCTTTGGAGGTCAGTTGGTTCATCCTATTATAAAGGCTTTTTTTTTTCCTCCTGCACCTCTCTTCTTCTGCAGGTGAGCTAGAAACCGTGCCAGTGTCATGCACTGCCACACAGTTTCCTGATTCCTCTTGCACCAAGAAAGGAAAAACAGAAAAAGAAGATGAATCCTCCATAAAAATCTGATTTTAATCCAGTGAAAACCCTGGGTGAATGTTCAGAGGATTTTTTATATTACAGTGAATTGGTTCACACACACTGCATCTCTGCACCACACCGAGCCATTCAAACCTTGATCTATGACTTGTGCTTCAATTGTATTTAAAACTTTCTTCATTGATTCATCTTTGGGACAGTTTAGAAGAGGGAGAACACAAAGCCTGGCCAGTGAATTCCAACTTTCAGCTAGCTCGGTCTGTAACTCAGGGGTTGGGCTATTAAACATCCAGTCTCACCCTGTCCCTCCAGAAAACTAATTTTAGTCATTTCCCACTGGGAGATAAAATGCAGGTCTGCTCCCATTCCAGGGCCCTTTGGCTGGGACACAAATGGCTTTGGAAACACTCTTATCTATGCTTGAACATCCTTTCAGAAAATATATCAGCCTGCAAAGGGCTGTCTTGGTACCACTAAGCCTCTTCATAAAAAAAAAATGGGAGCTCAGCCCACAAACAGAGCTTCTCAAGGAGATTTGCTTTCCCCTTAACACCAACATGCCACAAGCACAGAGGGACAAAAATCCTAGTTGCATCCACCCTGAAAGGAACCTGCCCACACATTTTGGAGGGGTCCTAGAAGCTTGCCTCTGAGGGTTGGGTCCTGCACATGGTCACAGAGAGGTGATGCTGCACCCCCAGCACAGCCCTAGCCATGCTCCACAAGGTCAGTTTATCTCCTGCCTGGAGCACTCCTGTTATCCGAGACAACTTCTCTGGGATCCCCTGTTTTACACATGCTTGACATTTTTTATGATTCCTCTTAAAACCTAGGCTTTGTCTCAGCTGAAAAAAAACAGGCTTATATCAATCACTGAAAGCAGAAATAGTTCGGAAATGTGGGCAAGTTGAAACCTAGTCTTGAACGGCTTGGGGCTGGCCGAGACATCCCTGGGTTCGAGCCCCTGTGCTCTGCAGGTTCCTGAACCTGACCTCTTTCTCACATCGGTGACACTTGGCTCACGTGGCTTAGATTTCCCAACCAAAGCTTTGGCACCACTCCTGTTACAGTGCCAGAAAGTAACAAGCCATCACTAACTACTGACACATCTGCTGCCTGAGGACATTCAAACCCTGTCTGCGTAAACCATTATATACTTTTTTTTTTTTTTTTTTCCAGGGGGAGGGGGAAGAAAAGAAAAGAGTTTGGCCTTGCATATCAGTAACAGCGAAATCCCGGCACGTCTCTCCTTTCCTCCGTGCCAGCCAAACCTGCTCCTGCACACCTCTGCAAGGGGGCTCTGGGGCCTGGCAGTGATGACTGCCAGCAGATGATCGTATTTGGGTGACTGTCTCGCTGGCTATGTGTAGGGCCAGGCTCGGTGCAAGCTGCTGAGTTGGGTTTTGGAGCCTGTCTTGGACTCCTGTCTCAGTGAACACTGGGATTTTCTCTCCCAGTACCAGAGGAAATGGAGCAATGGGAGCACCGTGTGAAGGCAGAAGCAGACACAGGTATTACAGGCACAGCTTGGTGAGCCCCCACCTTCAGGTGCTGTCACAGCAAAGGCTTATCCTAGGCTCATCCTTAGGCTTCTTCCTAGTGTGTCCCAGGCTTATTCTAAACGTAATGGAGTAGGCAGGGGCAGCACGGTGTGAAGGAGATGCCCACAGGGTGAGTAAGTGTGCTGTAAAAGGAGCGGCAGAGCTGGCAGAGACTCCTCCGAACATCTCCCTTACCCAGTCCTGCACTGGGGACTATTCACAGCACGGCTGCTGCCACCCCAAGGGAACAATTTGTTCCCAATGGTTCCCAAACCCCCTGCCCGATGCCTTGCCCCATGGCTTCCAATCCTCCTGTGCTTTGGAGCGTCAGGAGCCTCTTGCAGCCAACCACATGCCCTGGCCAGCCCCTAAAAGAGAGCAGTGGGATGGAGAGGGGACTTTCATGGTTGACAGCAGTTTGCAGATAAAGCTGCAGGCTCCTTCCCATGGCCTCCGGGGTCACCGGTGGCTGCCATTTGGGAACGACAGCTCTGCGTGTTGTGAGGATGTATTTCCATTGCCCCACACTCTGCACACTGGTGTCTTTAAAGGCTGACATGTTGCAAAATAAGAACAAAATGTTTGCAGCACACTATCAAACCTCAGTGGCTTCATTTATCCCCACAGGACTGGTGTAAATGGTCAAACAAGACAGCAGAGAGCCAGGCCCACCGCCTCTTGGCCTGGAGCCCGGAGAGCAACGATCAGTGCATTTTTCCATCAGCTCTATTTATGAGTTGTCTCTCCCCAGTGCTGGAACTACCTCTATCCTTTGACAAAAAGGTCGTCTCCAAGTATTTCTGAGGTTAATCACCCTGGTGATGGCATTTTCTGGTGAGACACGTAGTCGTTGCTGTCACCTCTGATGAGCTACAGGCTTGCTCCGACCCGCAGGAGACAGCGGTGCTGCGGCACGGTGTCTCTGCTGGCACAGTCCCTGCACACTCCTGGTAACTGTGGGACTGCAGCCCTAAATGCCCAACAATCCCTTAAAATCTGCAGGATTCCATCTGCCCTTTAAAGAAACTGCAGATATTTTTTTTTCTTCTTTCATTTAATAACATGGACGAACTTGCCTTGACCGCTTACTTGTGCAGGCACTGATCTGAGATATTTAGAGAAGTTTTATTTTGCTTTGATGGGTACCTCTTGCACACCCTCACTGTCCATCCCCATGCTAGAAAAGGTGTCTCCTCACATGCTTATGTCCCAGAAAATAGAAAGGGCTGAATCACCCCCTGCATTACATGGAAGACCATTGTTTCATTTACTTAATGGAACACATTTTTACAGGGCCTTCACCCCATCTCTGAAACTGGAGGCTGCTTTTTCTTGGCCATATTTTTCATGCACTTTGTTTCCTTATCACACCATATAATTTTCAGACAAATGAAAATCTGGGCTTTCACTTGCACAAACACTTGGACGTAAAAACCTTGCCATTGCCAACTGTTACAAATGTATCCTCATAGTTGATGGTTTTTGTAAGGCCTTGGTCCTGGGAGAGCTGTGAATATACCAGAATCTTGACTTTCATTTTTTCAGAAGTAATTTTCTAGCCTTCATGGTTATAGAGAAAAGCATAAAACTCAGGAACCCCAATAATGCAAAAAGTAAAAGGCTGAGAAAAAGAACTCCCTTGTTACGATTTAAAAGGATATACATTTGCTGGATTTTTAAGGGTATCTCATGAGCTGGGATTGGCAGAGGCTTGGGAACACAGCCTGCGACCCTGCTCCAGCACCTCCTTTGCAAACAGGGTCCAGCGCAACACCCACCCCCCACTGGGGTTCTTACCCTGGGAAGTACTTCACCACAGTCTCCAGACATCACCATTTCTAGGCTGTTTTTCAACTTGTTACAAAAACTAAGGATGCATTGTATGCATCGGACTGCCTTTGCCAAGATAAATAAACTCATAGATGCCTTTTTTTTTCCAGGCATTCACAGTCAAATAAATGCAAATATTAACAATTGCTACGTTAGACCCAAACTTCTGTGAAATAATAAAAGAAAGTGACTCTGTAACCCTGCTTCTTAAATCACATGTTTAATGCACTCCTGTCTATCTGCTGCTTTCCATCCAAAAGCACTGGTAATTAATAGATAAGTGATAAGACAGAAAGTAATAATTCCGGGAAGCAGAACAATTCATTTTTATGAAAGACAGCGGTACTGTTGGCCTTCCATAGAGTGATCTGGTAGCAAAAAGTTCATTGCTGCTGCTGCTGCGGGGGGAGTGGATGGCAGTGGGAATTGTAAAGGTCATTGGTCACCCCGTTGCAGACCTGTTGCAGCCCACAGGAAGGGTGCAGGGTGCTGGGTGCCTGTCCCGCTATCAGTGCAACTCCATTCACGCTGGACAGACAGCATCACACTGTGAGTGCCTCTAAAATAATGGGCATGTCCCTGGGCCCTTCTAATTAAATGGTGTAGGACAAAAAAGATGGAGAGGCAATTTCATAGGGGTGTGCTGGAAGCTGGTATCGAGGATCTGTATCTGGCTTTACACAAATTTTGCACTACTTTACATCAAAGGCAAGCCAACACCATGAAGATGAAGGCATCAGGGTCTCAGCCTTGTATTTTCGCACACAAAACTCCCAGATCCCTTTCTGCTGCCATACGATTCGATGGGAGCAGAATCTGCTTGCTCAACTCCTGGGGAGTAATTGTAGGCTAATAACATGTGCTGGCATGTGGGTTGGGACGTTAAGTATGTGAGTAGGTGCCTCTGGAAATATGTCACAGAGAAAACACCCCTTTAGCCCACAGAAGCACTGTTCAACAACAGGAATTCCTTCAGATCTATATTCATTGAAACTCTAAAGCCACTTTTTGTGGCTATGCCAGGCAATAAACCAGCGATAAATGAAGGAATTTACACTTCAGACATCTCAGATTCCTCTCCCTCCTTTCCCAAGAGCAGTATGAGGGGACAGTTAACGATGCTAGTTTATGGTATAAATATTTTGACAGAATATATTTTGATACCATAAATTTTAACAGTTCTGGCTGGTTTTAAACTCTGTTTTTCCCCAACCAGGAATCTGTGTAAAGTAATAATATCTGAAGTGTTTCTTAAGGAGCATAACCTGTCCCTAGGAAAACATTCTCCATCCCTTAAAATAATACTGCTTCGCCTGACAAAGAAACTCCAAATGTCTGCACTTGTTAAGCATTCATGACTCAAAGCTCTTTAATTCCATCTTTAGGTGAGATCTTGTGATCACTTGTGTGTAGGACCACTTGCTCACACAACATTCCTGGGGGTCCCCCATTACTACCCCTGTACCCCCAAAGCCCTGCTGTAGCCACCTCTGCAGCACCTCCCAAGTGCTGCCAGTCTCACTTACACTTGGGAAGACAAAGCAAAAATAACTGACTTGCCCAAGGTCATGATGAAAGAAAAGTTTTTTAAGGAAACGGAGGAAGAAACTGAACATCAGTGGAATTAAGAATTACCTAGAGTAAGAATGGGATGAGTTTATCCTACACATGAATCCAGAAAGAGGAATTAGGATGATAACACTGCTACATTTCTGATTCCTTAATGGAGGGCATCCATTTTGATGGTACATCTTGGTTACTTCAAGTGGTAGCATAATGTGTCGCATTGAGCCCACAGACCAAGGTTGGTTTGTTGTGCTGCCAATGACAAACTGCCCTTGGCATGGGAACCTCGGGGCGCCGAGATGAGAGGCCTCAGAGGATGTGAGAAACTCCACAGCACTCAGTCTGGGACCGTGTCCCTGCCATAAAACCGGCACCTTCACCTGCCTGCTTGCAGCCTGGGGTAGCAGCAGGAGGTTGGCTTTGCCCAGCTCTCAGGGAGCAAAGCGCTCTCAGTTTAGCACAGGGAGAGAAGGGAAAGCTCTTCCCACAGAGCCCACAGCGTAACTGGGCACAGCTACAAATGAGCAAGCTTTCACCTCGCCTGCTAAAGCAGCCACCATCCTGCATGTCCATTTGCAAGGCCCTTGGCCCCTCCTCACACACCTCCTGAACCCAATTCCAGTAACCGAGACCTTGAGACCTCAAGTCCCACAGCATCTGCCCTGCTGCGCAACACAAGGGGCAGCTTGTGTCCCCAGAGGGTGACTGGGAGCACACGGGCAGTGACCAGCACCTTCCGCTGCCCGCTCGCATGGGAACGTGCAAGGCAGCGACTCGGGTGGGCAGACCGCAGGAAATCATCCGGCCAAGGCAGGACTGTTACAGGGAAGTATGCAAGGGACACAGACTACAAATCCCAATGAAACCAAGCTTCGTTACTGCCACTTCTTAATGAACAACTTGTTTAATTACCCAGTTGAAAAGGAACCAGTTTAGAGCAACTTTCCAATATGCTGCTTGGATGTCATTATACCCAAATAGGTCTGTTAATGGGAGGAATTTCAAACACCCTACAACTGAAGTTTAGCTAGATTTGGGGTTATAGAGTGCTCTGGGACACATTTCCCACAGTGGAGCTTAAATTCTTTGCAAACGTACAATTAAAATTCTCAGATTGCACTAAAAACTGCTGCAGCTTAACCTTTTGCAACAATTTTTGATGGCCACATTTTTCTCTTTCCTAGAACAAAAAACCTAATATCTACAAACAGCAGGGCCTATGTCAATCTTCAGACATGCCAGCTCAGGGCTGAGAACTAGATAGGCAGAAAAAATGTTGCTGGGAGAAGGATCTGGCTTTATCTGCTTCCGAACTTTCCCATGCACAGAAATGAAATGTGGACCCCGGCACCTCGGTGTCTGGCTCCAGCTCTAAAGTGGTTTCCACTAGTTATAGAACATGCTGACAGCCTCTTCAGATAAGTAGGGCAAGGCAAGGGCACTCGGGCACTTGGCAGCTGGAGACTCAAGCGTTCTGCTTGTGTGGCTTCAAGAGCAGCTTTTGAACCCCAGTTCCAGTGCCTATGAACAATTCCTCTACCGAAGGCACCTGATCCACAAACGCCTTTGGTAATTTAAAGATCATTAAAATCTCCAGTCAGTAGTGCAGGCAACTTGGAAGCCCTCAAATCCATTCCTGTAAATGTAAGAAGAATGGGAAGGCAGTCACTGTTGAATGTGAACTGGCTTCCATGGTTGCTCCCAAATTTAAAAGGATTTCAAGGTGTCCGTCCATCGCAGGTTTTTACACCATTGCCCATCACTGTGGTGCCCAAATCCTTTCCCCAGATCAGACAGTTTGCCATGCCCAAACCTTTAATGGCATTCATGGAATTTCTGTTCTTTTTCTCTCTAAAGGACAAAATTTCAATGGGATCCGGAGCTCTCACATGGTGATTTTTTTCAAACAAGTTTAAATAATTTAAATTAATTAATTTAAAATATATTTAAATGCACGTTTAACCATGCTCCGTCAGGGAGGTGGGGGAGGCAGAGATTTTCAGATAGCTCCGATTTGGAGACAGAAGCAATTTTGTCTCTCTGCAGAAGCTTGCACAACTGACCATTAGCAAAATTGTTGGTGGCGTCAGGATGGTTATACCCGCGCTTTCAGGTCTCCCTCACACGATTACAGTACTTCCATTTCACAACTGACCTGTCTGTTTTGAAAGGGTAGAAATTGCTTTATAGTGCTATAAAGCTCTGTTTAAGATAATAGGTCATTTTTATCAAGTAAACCCTCTTCCCCCTGTTAAGATATTGCAGGGAAGCGGGCAGGTGCCTGGAATTGCTGTGACGATCCTACCCCAAGATCCCCCGATGTCTGTGATGGGGTAGTATGACCAATGTGTAAGTAGCCAAGTGACACAATGACACTTTTTGGAGAGAAATAAGTAGAAAGGGACCTGGAGCCTTCAGCAACCTAAGACTTTGGCAGGGCGATGACCACAAAAAGGGGTTTGCATGTGAGTTTGGGGCAGGAGCTGCTTTTTTGGATGGTTTCCCCATCTGCTCAGGACACGCTTGCGCAGAGTTGCTTAGCCAGGGGTCTCTCTTGAACAAACACTCCAGAAACGTGCCCGCAGAGCAGGGGGAGAGGCTGTCACAGGGTATTACTTCCATCCTTGTAATGTTGCTGAAACAGAAGTAGAGGCTCTTTCACACACACAAATTACGCTGTAGTGTAAACATAGCCTAGAGGAGTCCACTCGGATTTCAAAGCTACACGGCACAGTCCATCAGCCTCACACAGCACTTTGCACATGCGCACACGCACACACACGCACACACACACGCACACACACACACACTTTTTTAATGACAATGAAGAGAAAGCTTCTGCCTAACAATAAAACAGAGTCGATAAGCAGTGGTCTGCCTCTTCTCCAAGTAATCTCTCTGTGATCAGCTGGACAGCCTGAAATGGAGGCAGACAACAGAACATGGGGCGACAACGTCTTCCTATATGAAAAATTTCCCTGACCCGGTGCCCTTCTAAGCAGACAAAGATGTTCGCTGACTGTCATCATCGTCCCTGGCATGTTCAGAGACTGCAGGCAGCCCCAGCCCTCTGCACTGTGGTGCCAACCACACGTGGGCACCAAGGTTAGGAAGATGGCAAGTCCTTTGCCCTGGTCTCCAGTTCTTGTGAGGGCCAGGCCATAACCATGCAGAGCTGCTCAGCAGAGACCATCGGAGGCTGCCATGTTAATTTGGCCTGGGTTTAAAAATTACCCACTGTTCAGCTGCATCTTACCCAACTTCGGAAATATGATGTAAACCAGAAGACTAATATCTTCAGAAAGCTCAAATTAGTCTGAGACAGCTCGGTTTCCGGCAGACTGGGGATAATTGCTACTGGTTGGTCGCCCAAACTTCACTGTTTTGAACATACTTTTCAGTTGCTTATTCATTTTCCCCGAACTGTGTCTCTTGCTTACAACACGGCGCATTTTGGACAGGGAGGGAGCAGATCCTGAATTATCAGCACCTCCCTCTGCTCACAAACCCTGCATCTCTGTGTGTTACCCCCCAACCACATGATGGAGGGGCTGGCGTGACAGAGCATTTATTGCTGGAGCAACCGAGTAAACAGAATCCCACATCAATCAATGCTGTTTAAAAGGTTTATTACATTTCAGGGCTGCCGTAATTGACAGCAGGGCCCTCAGGTTTGGAAGGCTTTTCTATTTTCTTTTACGTTCCTGTGTAAGGGCTTTGCACATTGTTAAGGAGGGTCTCCTTGCAGTTCAATTTGCCCTCTGTTCAAGATGAAACTTCCCAAATTTCCCCGGTGTGAGACGAAGAGGTGTTAATGAGAGAAACGCAAAGGAATGAATCACAGCCAGCCCCAGCCCAGCAGTACAGTCTGCTCGTCGGCTGTGTAAAGAACATAATGTTCATGAGGAAGCAGTTGAACTAGTTTCTTTCTCTGAAAAAGCCCTAAGAAGAGCTGCAAATTTTTTTGTAGAGCAAATGTCAACAATGCAGGACTCTCCGCCTTGTCTCCTTCAGCAGAGACCCAAAGCAAAGCTATGGAGAGGCACATAAGGCATAATTCAAAGCAGGCTATTTAAATCTCAATTCAGAATTACACTCATATCAAGGAAACTTAATTCTCTGTATTTTAACATCTTATCTCCAATATGATTTCTCCAAACAAACAGCAGTCTGGAAACAGCCAGCAGATAATCCATCCAATCTCTGGTATCTCAGTCAGAGAAAGTCAGTGCCTGGGGCAGTGGAAAGAGATGGGGGGGTGGGGAGAGGCAGGAGCACCCAGTTCCCAAAGGGACATGATGGATGCTTGCCTTGGCATGGGACATGACCTCCTGATGAGCCCCAGGGCTGGTGGGACTAGAGGAGCTGCTGGGTGCAGCCAGCATGGACGAGGGCTGGCTGCATGGGCAGAGCATCATGCCACTGTGTGATGCCCTCCACAAGTTTAGCAGCGGCCACTGCCCCCAAGTCACTGTGCGAAGCAGCAATCACTGCAAGAAAAGAGGCTCTACAGTGCTCAGCATCAAACCCACTGCCACAGGACGCTACTGCAACCAGCCATGGGCTAAGATGCTCCTCTGCGTGTTATTCATATCATAACACACCTGAATTCATAAGGGAGAAATCACATGCCAGTAAGCATTTGTGGAAACGTGAGAAATTTGGGAAAACCCAGTTTTTTTTCAGCATTTCTTTGAAGATGAGTGCTTTTTCTGGATTTCATGTCTCCCAACCAAGAGTTGGGCAACAAATTCCCGTTCTAATTGCTCAGCAAGCATAAAGACTGGATCCTGCATCTTTAGTCCTTCACTAAAAGTGGGCTCTTGGACACTCCTGTAAGGTCAAAAAATTATATGAACAGAACCTAGAAGACAGTTGGATTGATAAATTTACTTAGGTAAAACTGTTTCTCACAATATTTTTCACATGCTACATCCCAAACACAGCCACCTGCCTACAAACACATGGGAAGTGCCGACCTAACTCTAGCTCCAAGGTCTGGTCCTACTACATCAGTGGCAAAACTCCTTGTGATGACGACAGTACTAATGACTAGTTCTGATAATAATTAAATTTCAAGGAGAACTTTTCATCCAAAATGATACCATAAGCACTAGCTAACATTCTGCAGATAGAGGGAACTAAGTGCGTGGAAATTCACTGGTGTGTAATGTTTCCTGTTTTACACTTGCCAAAGGGATCCAGAATGGGATAATCTTGTAGAGCCTGGACAAAAGATACCGTCCCTGGTACTATTTGGGAGCCAGCTCTTCCTCGAGTAGGAATTCTTTTTAAAGACCAAACTTCGAGATTAAACATTACGTCTAACCTGTGATAAAACTTTCACTAATACAAACAGGGCTGAACTGCTCCCCGTCCTGTCCCCAAAACCTTGTAACTGAGAGTGAACAAGTTCCACCAGAGGTAGAGGTGGCCCCTTGCTCTATGCTTACTCAGCAAGATCCTCATCCAAATCCTCACCCAAAATCCTTGTTGCCTATGGGTTGATCTTCCACAAAATCTTCAGAAGGAATTTTCATTAATATAGGTCGCCTCATACATACTTGTATTTATTTACATGGTTTTTAGCTGGAAACTGCAAATCAAGAAACAAGAAATTACTTATTTTGACCTCAGCCCCAATTCTACACTTGTACAGAACTGGAATTTGGACCCACAGTTTTTATTATCTTTTTTTTTCTAGATGGGACAGAGAGCAAGGGAATTCCTCTGAGACTTTCCCAAACCAACATGCTTCCTAAAAATAGCTGCACAGATTGGGGTTTTTGCCTGAGGTGCATTGCATTTTCATGGTATTATAGAGAAGGCTGCTTTTTTATGCAGCAGCCTCTTAATCTTATGAAAGATCATTCCTCAAGAGCTGGCCACTCCCCAGTCCCACTTCAAAGGTTCCTTTTCTTGTTTGTTTGTTTTTGCAATCTCTGTCATTGTGTTCACCAAGCAGGATAATGAATGCTTTACTGGAAAGGTGTGATGGTCCTGATGCAGATAGGGCAGGATCTCTCCTGAAAAGAGCTCACATTAATTGCATCTTGGAGAGTCATGAGGCAAGAAGCAAACCACTGGCTGGCTCCGGATCTCTGCAGGCTGCTTCAACCAACAAAAAGATCATACTGAAACTCTGGCAATCTCTTTTGAGAGTATTGCAACAGCTGTGCAATATGTGCTGTACGTTTGCACTGTATCAAAAAGTTGTAAGAGTAATAGGCTGGCATGGTGCTGGTGGTGCTGTCCCCTTCCAGGCAGTGAGGGTACCGCTAGATCATTGCACATTGCACGCGTAACCTTTCATATTATTCTCCGTATGTTTGACTTGGTGACTAGGAGCAATGTGGTACAGGCAAAGTTTTTTTCCAATCACATCTTGCTGACTTGTACAGTCTCAAGTCTCCAAGCAAGCGCACTCGGCTAAATGGACAACACGCACCCAAGCATTACAGCTTCAGCCTTCAGCACCATCACGTGGCTCAGCTTCTGTTTGGTTTCAAGCACTAGATCTTTTGCAGGAATCCTCCCCCAGAGGATTCAAACACTTATGCTGACTTCTTGATTGAGGTGCTGGAGGTGTCCTGGAGCTCAGGACCACCCCGACACCTAGCAGCTCTATTCCATCCCATCCTGTAGGCAGGCCAACTTCAGTTCCAATGCAGGCTGAAGATGTCACCTTGTCACCTTACAGAAGATCCAGAAGCCTGTCCAGGAAGCCCTGGCTTGTCTTCTCTGCTGGTGGCAAACCCCTGTGGCATCACCACAAGGGTTGATGAGTCACAGGCAAAGAGCCTCCTCAAAGTTGGCTGTTACACCTTAACATGCAGTTTTCTTTAGCGCAGGGGAAAAACAGTCATTATAGAATAATGCTAGACAGAGCATTAAAAGGTCTTGTTCTCTAATGTAGTGATTTATTTGTGTATTTGCTGTGATCTGCTTGAAAAGGAGAATTATACAGTAACCTACAAAGTGGGAGAAATACACAAACCACAGGCTTGCATTTTCTTTTTTATGATGATGCACAACTCCCAAAGGGTATGTGAGTGAGTCCCAAGCCAAGATTCAACCCACCTTACACAGACATCTCACAAGTCTAAGCGTCTGGTCACCTTAGGCTCCCTCCACAGTACGTGGAGAGCTGTATGCATCTCCAGTGGGCACTGCCTAAGACCTTAATTACTCCCTAAGATCTTAATTAATCCCTGGAGGTGTTCACCTGCATTCCTCCACAACAGAGGGAGCCAAGCTCAACTTCAGGCATCCCATGCCATGAAATGCCTAGGTAAGTGTGGGATGAATCCACAGAAGGGCAGAACTGTGCAATGAATTTTGTTTATTGCCCAAGTGTGGACGCCTTCCCTGCAGCAAATGACCTTCTCACTGTTGAATTTTCTATGGCAATTCTCTCAGCAGAATAGTAACACTGAAACACTCCACAGCCCATGGCCAAGCAGGTAGAACAGTGCTCCTTCACAACACCTCCCAAGTTCACTTGGGATTTATCCCTCTGAAACAGTTCTGTTGTTCCAAAATAGCAGATTTAATCTTTCCATCACAGACAACATTAGGTGTACTGGGATGATACAGATGGGGAAATTCAAACACAATTCCCTGGCACAGGGTCTGAGCTGCCACAGAATGCATTAGAAACAGGGGGAAGTCAGACACTTAAGTTTTCTGCAAACTCCATGTTCTGGTGCCCGTGGGTGCCAGATCCTCCAGTGATGGGTGCAGGACATCAAGCACCATTGCCACCTTCCCTGGCACCATTTCAGATGCACTCTCCCTTGTTACCAATCATTGCTGGTTCAGCTGGTCCATCCCTGGCTGAGGTCAGCTATTCACCTAAGAAAATGTGCTCTGAACTTGATCTTTTGCTAGATTTATCCTGCAAGAAGATCTTTGGGCCTCCTCCTCCATTCTGTGCAGCTCAGCAAAGAATGGATGAGATCCAGCTGAGCAGTGATCTCTCCTGAACACAGCTGGAAACCCTTCCCAGCTTGGTGGCTCCCAGGGACTAGGCAGATCAAGGCTGTTTGGCAGCTCGGCTCCGTCAACGGTCCCAGACATTCCCTGTCCACATGAGCCTTTTGGTGGGACTGCTGCGCCATGTGCATTGCTGTGCTTTGCTCTACCTGTGGGATGGCAGGTCGCCACGGTCAGAAGTTCCTCCTCACTGAACTCTTCATCACATCTCCAATGAAAATACCCTTTTTATGTGCTAAACCCAGCATCTCATTCCAAATGTAACAAATTAAAGTGTATGAAAGTTTGAAAATACCTTAAATGCTAGGATAAGCAAAACTATAAAAAGCTTAACGCCACAAATCAGGGACTATACTGGAACGAGAGACTTTAAGAGAACCTGAAAAATCTGGGATTGTCTGGGTGAGGGGATCACGATTCCTTTGGGCTGTAACTCCCCGGCATTAATTCATGATCTGGGAACAAGCATGAGTAGCTTCTGGATTTCTGCTGTTGTCTAGGAGGTTGGGTTTGGGTTTTGCTGGGTTTTTTGTTTGTTTGTTTCTTCAAGTCCTGTATTCCCAGAATGTATTTTAAAATAGTCCCTGCCGTGAAAATGTTCTTCAGGACTTCCCAAAAAGTTCGTTACATTGAATTCAGGTTGTTTGCTTCTTCATTGCTCACCCAGTGCTTTCTTCTGGTGTGTTTGCTCAGAGCTGCGCCAAAATGATCTGCACAGTGTGCCACTAAAAATGCAGACTTCTGAATTGTTAGCTGCAGTTTGCACAGTAATTTATGTTTGGGTGGAAAGCATTTTCCCATGCAGAGAGGGACAAAAGAACATCTTTATGAAATACTGAGCGTATTTGTGTGCGTGTGAGAGAGAGTGGCACAGAACTGCTTCCTTAGCATTCCTGCTGGTATTCATAGCACAGAGATCCAAACCACGGTAACTTGTCTTTTTGATGAACCTAGATTACTTCTGTCCTCAATAAAGCTATACTGCTTCTATTTTGTCTCATGTGAAGACAGTTGATTTTTTTAGTCTTTCACACTATCTTGTAATTCTGTTGTACTATTCCTGAGAAAATAGCCCAAATTTGTCATAGGTATCATCAAAACTACAAAAAAGGTGCATCATTACTGCCTCTGACAGACAAGTATATCTATAAAACCTCTGAGTACTGTAACTTTGTACCCATAGTTGGTATTGCAGATTCTGAGCAGCCCTCTAAATTCAACTTCTCTGCACTCAAAAATGAATTTACTGAACATTTCCCTTTTGAAACCTTATTCTATACAAAACAAAAATGATGTGTGAAATGAGCCATAACCTGATTCTTAAAAAATCAAGATTTACCAACTATGAAAATGGTGAAAGGGCCCATCCTTTCCCTCTGCACAAACTATGTAGACACCATACACAATAACATCCTTCTCATGCTGGGCTGCAGTGAACATCCACAGTGCCATAATCACAGCAGCTTCTCTAACGTCCTTCCCTGTGTTCTGTGCTGAAGGGCAGGCTGGAAACTCAGGTACAGGCTCTTTTTGCTCTGTCTCTGCAGACCGCAGTGTCTGAGCACTGATGGAGACAGGACCCAGTATCCTGGCACACAGCTTCTGTGAGTTGTTCTGGAGATATGTGTGACACCAACCCAGAAGCTCTCCGCCCTGCCCTTGTCTCTCATGTAACTCCTATATGATGTCCTCCTGGTCTCAGGGTTCTGCAAAGCCTTCAGCACTGGACATTTGTGGATGTTTTGGCCCTTTACAGGGTTTCCACTTTCCTGTGCAACAACTGGCACAATGATTCGTCCTGAAAAGCACCAACTGTATAACCAATACCTGCCCAGCACAAGTCTCAATGCCTCCTTTGTTTCACTAGCAGGGTTTGCAAGCACGCTTGAAAGCACCTTCAAAACCATTCAATGCACTCAACAGCAACAAGTGTCCGGCAATGAATTCTTCATCTCAACCCAGCCACCGAGTGCTGCCCCACTCTGGTCCTTGCTCTATCAGGCCATGCAGACGGTCACATCACCTTTAGCCAGCATGCAGCAATGTACCAGAAGCAAGTTTCCTCCTAACTTAGAGTCAGTCTGTATCAGAAGAGCCTCCTGACTGCTTTGAGGCATGTTGGTCCATCCCCACAGAAATGCACGGTCCTGACGCACAACCCTCGCCGGAGCCAAGCCTGCCTGAAGCACCACGCAGCACACTGCACCGCTGCACGACGTGACAAGTGTCTGTCACCTGAGGCACTACAGAAAGGGACTTGAGTTTCTCCTCCCCAGTTCTATGTCGACTATAAGATATCCTTTGTGACACCAATTTGCTCTCAGTGTGCTTGCATTATGAGCTCTGTTTGCAAAGAGGGATTACCAGGTAACATTTAATGAAATATAGAAATATTCAGCTGGTCTTGCAAGCGAGAGAGGTGAAGTAAGAATTGCACAGGGAGGCAATTGTTAGAAGGAGGCAGGCACACCGCATGCTTATGTCCTTTAATGCTTTCATTAGATATAGTTTGGTGATCGGTGCTGGGAACATAAAACTAGAACAATTGGGGAAGCAAAAAAGAAAGAAAAAAAAAAACCCAACAAAAAAAAACCTGAAGGGAAAATCAGAAGTAGGAATTTTAAACAGGAAAAGCATGGCGTCGGGACGGGCGGAAGATAACAGAGTACTCTGCTGAACACACAAACAAACAAAAAATAACAGAGACAAACTGGCAAAACATTCTTCTGGCTGACTTAACCGCTGCTCTGCTACAGTCACAGGTCTCCAACCAACACTGTCATTTTGTCACTGCTCCAGCATCCTTCCCTGCAGATAAATTTGAGTGGAAGGGATCTCTCTGCTGTTATAGGGGCTTGGTAACAAAAGAGCAATGAGAGACAAATGTCAAGAGCAAAACGAGTAATGGTTCCCCTCTCATTAAATGAGGATAATACTTCTGACCTCTCTGTGAAGTACTTTAAAAGTTATTAGTAAAAAGTTCTAGATAAGCGGCGGGGCATATCACTGTTACTGCTGACAGCAGCTGCTTCCATGGAGCGAGGTTTTCCCTTTAAAATCACATCCAAAATGTGACGCAAGCGAGATGATCGATCCCTCCCAGGCTTGGTGCTACTGGAAAGCTCTGTAGCTCTGAAGGCCAGCAGTGCTCCATCCCCTCCCAACCCTGCTGCCTGGGCCAGAAAAACCAAACCCCATGACGGCGAACTGCCACAGCCATGCCCCTGCTCCTCTCGTTTTCCAGGCCATGCCGCCCTACCAGCAGCTTCTGAGACAGCACACGCTGCAAGTGCTGAGCCATGCCCAGGCTTAAACTGCTTTTGCCGAGGTGGCTGTCCCAGAGGTGGCTGTCCCAGCTCTGTCACTGCTGCTGTGACGGACTGAGAGCAAGCGTGGGGTCCGTCTCCCCTAAGGCTCTTCCTGCCTGTTCAGTGCTCCCTCTCCATCCCGGCGGGCGATGAATTACCCTGGCATGTTAAACAGACCTCCCAGCACTTCTCCCAGCACAGCGCAGCAATAGCACACGCAGTCTTCTGAGGAACTGACAGAAGCCAAGAAAAGATCTAATGGTAATGACTGCTCATGTAATTAAAGTTTGGGTTACTTTAAAAGACTAAAATCATCTAGAGACCTCAGCAAATCACCCTGAAGATATGAACAGCAACCTTTAGATCCACAGCCCTACTGACAGCCACCAAGCAGAGATGAGGACAGAGTCCATGATCTCCTGGGGAATGTGGAGTTTATTCCAGTTACTCTAATTGTTCATAACACTATTTCCCAAATAGCACTGCATTCTCAGGAGATGAAGAGAGGATGGCTGTTTATACTGCATGCGATAACTAAACAGTGCTGGAGAATTATCTAATCTTTCCATCAGGATTCCAATGTGGAGGGTTCCTTTGTAAAGCCCAAACGAGCCCCCTGGAAGTTTTCCCAAACATTGTTTTACACATTATTTTATCCACGGAAGTTAAAGGTCTTTCTTCAAAGAATGGGAAATGTATCACTTTTTTTCTCTTCAGATCTCCATGAGAAATGATCCCAAGTGGAAAAATCAGTGTAAAGCTGAGGTCCCTCTCTTGTGTACAAGCGGCTCGGGCAGTCGCCATCCATTGCTCACACTGATGGCAACTGTACGAAGCCAAAGCCTGACATTTCAGCTATCAGACACAAGAACCCCATTCCCCATGCCCGAGAGCTGCTGCCCTGTGCCTGGAGAAATCCCACATCAGCAAAGCAGACTGCCACACCAGGCACTGGGACAGAGAGCGGTGGTCAACCTATTTGTGGCATGGCAAAAGCCTGGCTGATGGTAGCTGAGCAATGGTGTCCTCAGAAACCTCTGCTCCCCGGTCCTCTGACAACTGGCCACGTTCTCCATTTCATAGGTTTGCCCTCCCTGCAAGACTGTTCCTCATAACAATTTGAGAAAAAATTAAGAATATATAGGAAGAACCATAAGGGGAAAATGAAATGAGATTTCAAAAAGGTACTGGTTGGTTATTAGGAATAAATAGTCCCTGCCCATATATATCTAGATAACACCAGCTCATCAAGTCATTTCGGTATCATGTAATTTCCTTACCTCCTTACTGTAGGTAGGGAAAGAGAGGCCTGCCCACCATCATACAAAAAGCTTCTCGAGACTGGGGAACCAGTGTTCTTGGGAGAACCCAACCTCTCTCCAACTGAACCATCACCAGTGAACATCATGGGAAAAACTGGCCTTTTTGGCCCACATATGACAGCTCCTTATGGCACCCCTTTTTTGAACCACAATAACAGAAAAACTAGCACTACCACCAACTTCTCAGGTGTTTCTTGGGGACAAATTTTCCAGAGTGGCAATAATTTACCTGCATGTATCCCGTGGAATTTCCACAGACCCCTGTTCTTACTGTCATCAAGTACCTTAGAAAACTTAAGTCTTTCCTTGATGTCTCTCAAAAGGACTGAGAAACGTGGGAAAAAAAAAGAAAAAGAATAACTATAATGACGAAGAAACAGGAAAAGCCATTATATACAGTAATAAAAAGACTGCTTCCCCCCCTGTTCAAAACACGATCGTATTATCTTAGCAACCAGCACAGCAAAGCAGATTTTACCACAGGAATTGTATAACCATTCCTAAAGAAACGGGAAGGGGAAAGCATTTATTCCTTTCTATATTTTATGACGTGAGAGCTGATATGATTTGCTGAAGTTGAGGTTGCACATATACAGCCAGAGTAGGTTCCACACTCATTGTTTTTGCATTTTGCTGCCTATACGCTGCAGGGCGAGGTAGTTTCCTACTGCTGGTGTTTGAAGGGCCTGAAACCATAATAGTTTCTCTGTAACATTCCCAAATGTTGACATGCTTGGTGCCTGTTTTGTCAAGTAAACCTTTGCAGTCTCCTTCAGAGTTGTCTAGGGTGCACTAAATTAGTTAGCTGTTCTTGCACTTCTACTCAGTACTTTCTGCCTGCCTTAATAAAAAGTCCTTCAGGAGAAATATATATATACATTTTTAAAAAGCCCCCAGAAAAGTCTTTCTTGCTATATAAACAGCGCACTCAGATCCAATACCTTGGAAACTCTCTGCAGCACTCACATTCCATAACCTAGCAGCAAGAAGGGTTAAATGAGATTTACAACCGTTCGGAGCAATTACGCAGCACTGCAATTTAATGGTAATTCCAGAAAGAGCATCTCTGAACAAGACAGACATGTTGGGAGAGCCACTCACAGGAAGCTCTTCAGGCAAAACATTACATACGCTGTTAATTAGGGTCATTGACTTCTCTGCGGAACGATCCTTATCAAGGAGAGCGAGGCAGAGTCAGCACTCAGCTCCCCTGCTCAGAGGAAGAGCGCAGGAGAGGACAGGCGCGGGATGGCTTGCAGAGGGAGACCCAGCTGGGCTGGGTGATGCTGGATGGAGAACCCGATCCTGTTCAAGTTGGTAAAACATTTTTTCCTGCTTTTTATCGCTGAAGGACTGCGGGCGCTGAGAAGATCTTTGACCAAACCAGGCTTTGCTTGAACTGTGAAAGCTGTTTGTTTGCTTTCTGCTTTACCTGGGCAGTGAAAACAGCTTTGCTTTCTGCCTGTCAAGCTCTAGCAGGCTGCCGAAATGCTTGAGTGACAAACGTGGCAGGAGGAGGTTTCAGTCTAAACAAGAACACGTTTTCATTGCATTTTCACCCTTTTATTTCCCTGCAAGATTTCTATTCACGTAGGGTTTCATAAAACATCACCGCACAGCTTAAACTTGGGGCCCACGGTACCTGCCAGTTCTCCTTTCAAGCAAGTCTAAACCCTAATTGCTGGGACTGGCCTGCTGAATGCTCAGCATCTGAATAATGAATTACTTATCTTTGCTGTTGAGGCAGAAACGTATTAGGCATTACTAGCTCCAGCCTCAGATTCTTTGACTGGGTTCCAGCTGTAAACATTCAACAGGAAGAGGTTAATTTTTTGATTCAGTTAATATAAATACTGAAAGGTTCCTTACTTCACTGTCCCACATCACTGCAACATACATTCTGTAATTAGAAGCATATTTTTGTGATTTCAAGGTATATTTTGCCAAACCAACAAAAAGCATCAAACTCCAACATTTATGCCAAAAATACCCACTGTATAATTTCTGCCAAATCAACAAAAGTCTTCTTTTGTCCTTCCCAAACCACACTAAAGAACAGTCTGTTAAGAAGCCCAAATGTTAAAGTTCAAAAAAAGCCCTCTATTATACAGCCTACAAGATAGGGAGAAATAACAAAACCGACTGATTCCAGCGCTGCCATTTATGCAAGAGGGAAGTTAGCATCTTTGTCTCTGCAGGCATGGTATCTCTCTTTAACTCTGTTTATTCCCCCTCCACCCCACGCGCACTTCTCCCTCTTTTTTTTTTTTTTTTTTCATTTTCTTAAAGCTTACTTAGCATCTGGAACGTGTAGGCAGCAAACCATGTGTTTGCAGTAAACTTTGAAAGCAGACCCAATGAGGACCACATGGGCAGGTATCCTGGAAAGCTAACCTGGCTTTCAGGGACTGCTCGGGCAGTAATGCAAAATGTACCAAAAACTATTGGATGCAGCTAAATTATGAAAAACATTAAAAAAAAAAAAATAGAAGAAAAGAAAGAAAGAAAAGGGGAGCATTTTGATGGTAATTAAGTCTTTCCTTTCCCCAACTTGAAGAAAAATTTTAATTAGAAGTTCAAGCATTTGGTTTTAATTCAGTCCAATGCACAAATGGTTTATTTCCACACAGCATATTTTCATAGTCTACGAAACAGCCTGCAACTAGGAAGCCATTACAGCCAGTGATTACAGCTTTTACATGCACTTATTATACTTTTGGAAATAGTGGCAGAATGGATTCACTTACATTTCTCCCTGCACATTAGGGTGGATCCATGTGCAATTAATTAGACAGGCTTGGTACAGGCAATTAACAAACGTTTTTTTTAAACAGAGAAATTCAGTAGTCTTTACATACTCAGCATAGATATTAGAAAATGGCATTTTGCCAGCGTGCACAGCTCTGAATAGAATTTACTTTAGAACATCTGCTAAGTCTTTAACTAACTGCACCATGACTGAATATTGTTTGGATGAACGTTAGACAATAATGTTCAATCTGGCACCAACATAGACCGAATGATTCATTGCCATAGTAACCACTAATGCAAAGGGTCCCTTAAATAATAATTCGTTATTTATAGACACATCAAGGATGCTCCAATGCTACTTTAAACCGGCCAAAAATTGAATAGCCTTTTCCTTTTTGAATGCAAACCTTGTGTTTGCACGCTCGGTTTTCTGATGCATGCTAATTGCTGAAAGTCACTCTGGAGGCACTGAACCCGAAGATCCAGGCTTTCAGCAGACCATCAAAGCCCCCTGGCCCTCAGCAGCTTCGCCTAATCCCACCACCCCCATGGCAAAGAGGAGAGGGCAGGCAAGGTGTTCGCCTGGCAGCGGGTGATAAGGGCTCTGAAATGGGGGCCCTGCCAGGCGTAGCTCTTACTGGAAAAGGTAGAACTTACATTATTTGGAGAACTTCTTAGGCTGAATCAATCAGGCAAAGAAAGCATGAGGAAGAGCTCTGTAATTGCATCTGATAGGGGGTTTGCATGGAAGTATGAATAGATAGAAAATACTCCAGCAGGAACAACAAATCCAGTGCCATCAGCCAACATTTTGGGACCTAGTGAGAAATCACAGGGATTTTGGAAACGGTGCGTTTTTTATCTATTACAAAGGGTCTTCAACCACCGCTGCAGAACAGATTTATTTCCACTGATAGCTTTGTACTTGAAACTTCTCAGGACGGAGCTTGGTGAGCAATAGCAATGTGAGAGCCATGGTAGCTTCCAAGGTACAAACAGCTGGGGCTTGCACACCTACCAGCCCGCTGGGCTTGGCTGGTCTGGCAAGCTGGATGAACTGGCTGCCTCCAGAAGTCAACATAAAAAGGCAAGACTTCTTGCATAGGATCAGAGCTCCATAGGAGCCAGGACTGCTGTGTTATGAAGAGGCAAGGGGTGGGAGCTGTATTCGGACATACAGTGAAATAGCCCATGAGACAGCATCTGAGGAGAGAGGCTTATCATCTTTCCAGCCGTTTTTGCAAAAATTTCTGATTAATTTCCTGCTGGCTACTGTCAGAGAGAGGGTACAGAACTAGCTGGGCCACATCCCAGATCCCTTCTGTGTTCCTAAATACTTTGCTTATCTCTCTGTGTCATGGAGCTGCGATTGCATAGCTTGAGGGGCTAAAAATATTGCCAAAATCTTTAAAAAGAGAGGCATAGTTCTATTTTTTCAACTGCACTGATAAATGGAAATGACTGGACAGATGGATGTTGGGGCAAGGCCCAGGTGGTTACAGCAAATCTGGACGAAGCTCTATTCCTGCCCGACATAGGTCCTTTTTGCCAGGGTGCCTTTCACCTGCGTGTTGAAGACCTGGCAGAGATGGTGGTGGGAGATGCAGCAAAGCCATCAGAGCTAACTTCTTTTGGCCACCGCTTATCAAAACTGGATTCCTTTAGGCATAGCATGCACCGGATTTGCTCATGTGCACGGCTTTGGTCAGCAAACTTGATTGGAAAGCCAGAGTAAGAATTTGGGAGCATGTTTACATGGCTGCAAGCCCTTTGCACAGCCAAGTGGGGGGCATCTCCACGGGCTGCAAGGGTGACTGAGCAGT
>JAVJGJ010000060.1:5447861-5478417 GCA_035590215.1 Microhierax caerulescens
TGCAAGGGTGACTGAGCAGTTACGTGCCTCAGCGTCCATCCCTGGGACTGACGTGGGTGAGCGCCATGCAGCTTGTTGAAAGCACAGACCCCCTCCGCTCCTGAGACAGCCTCCATCCATGGGACCTTACTGTCAGTGATTTCAGAAGCAAGCTGGGAGGATCAGGCACATTGCACTTGGCAGAGGAGGTGGGAAAAGAAGCCAGTGTGAGCCCTCAGAGCGAGCTCAACGGTGCAGAGAGGCGAGCCAGGGGCATGCACGGGGGCTGGCTAACACATGGCTGCAAATGGCACAGAGCAACGAAACCAAATGAGATCCCTGAGCCAGCAGGGCAAAGAAAACCGAGGGGCTGCTGTTGTCCCTATCGCAAAACCCACCACGAACCTAGAATCTGCCCGTTCAGAGCTGAAACATGAATTTGAGCGCTAGCAGCACAGTACTGCTGAACTACACCAGGAGTGACCTTTCATGTTACCTCTAGTACTATTTAGACTGGCTGAGCTTCCCTGGCCTAGCAGCAATCACAGTCTCCATCTGCCCACTCCAAATTAGAGTTATAGCATGTGCTGCCGATGCAGTCTCTTGGGTTTGTTTTTTTTCTTGCAATCTTGACTTCATCCCAGCAAGGGCTCCTGTCTCTAACTAGCCGCTGTCAAAACAACTCCAGCGGGGAGATAAGGGAGAGAAGACTTTGAAGAGGCTCCTTCCTGCAAGCTGCTCGCTATCTCCCCAAGACATTTGTCAGCATCCCCTAGGAAGGGCAGCAGACGTGGGGAAGGCAGGAACCATTCCCCCTCTTAAGCCTCCAGTCACATCACAACACCGTCTTTAAAATGGCTCATGAATCCCAGATAAAAAGCAAGCGATTAGCGTCTAGAAGAAACCTCTGTTTTCTATCACCAGATGTGGTCGTTTCCCATCAGGACAGATATCCATTCATGGAAGGACAAATATTTCTGTCCTTTTTTCCCAGCTTTCTTGCTCCTCTGCTCTTCACAGCCACCTTTCTCCTGATTTAAATTAGGCTGTGGCTTTGGAGCATGCCCAAATCCACCCCCAAGAGAAAATAAGATTAGAAAAGGGATGTGATTCATTTGGTAGTTTCCCCTTTCTTAGATCTTGCTTTGAGTCAAGCATCATCAGACAAAAGCTGGCAATTGACGATAGCCTGCTTCTTCACAAGAGGACACGATCCAGGGCTGTTCTGCTTTCCGGTGCCCATCGGTACTTGCCTGCCTCTGTGGCACAGCATGGCCGAGGCTGCCCCCACCCCCGATCCAGCAGCCCAGCTGGGCCCTTCATCTGATAAGTGAATCATGCCCAAACTGAACCAGTTTCTGCCATCAGGCAGAACTTTTCCCTTCGGCTGGGCGAGGCGGGTCATCTCCATGCCTCCTGGCCATCTGCAGGAGGCTTGTTTGGAGCATTAATCAATAGCTCCCAGCTTGCGGTATGGCTAGCGTGTGGCAGGGCTGCCCACGGAGCTCACCTGGTGCTGCTGTGCTTCTCCAACTGGCTGAGGGTTTAGTGTTTTCTTTAAAAAAAAACAGGAAACCACATATTTTCAGTACTAATTTTCAAGTTTAAACCTGTGAAACAAGGGGATTTGGAAATATTTCCATCCCAGTTTTCTAGGTACCTGATGAACAGCATGAGCAGCGTTCTTACTCTCCCCTCACTGTGTGACTATTTGATGGGATTTAGCTGCAAAGCCTCCTTTTGTACCTGCTTCAAGATGGGGGTAACAACCGTGCTGTCAGGTCTTGCTCTCTTGGGAAACTCAGCATCTTCTTGAGGACTCCCTGCTGAGAAGTTCCCCTTGGACCACTGAGCCTTCCCCCCCACCAGCATCAACCACTGCTCCCCAGCGTGTTCGGCACTCCCATGGGAAACCCGAGACCCAGCACCATCCTCAAGCTCCCCGGCACTGAGCAAGCCCCAAACATCTTTTCAGGGGCTTGCTGAGCAGAACCAAGCCACAGCCTTGCCTGGGTGGAAACTCAGCAGCTTGCTGCCCAAAGCAACCCTGGGGTGCGCTGAGACGTTGACGTTGTTGTCGACGGCAGCAGAGGCGGCGAACGGGAGACGCCAGGCGCGGGGCACAGGATGGAGGGGTCGCAGCACCTGAGCCCCCGCCTGGCTCCACAGCCCTGCTCCAGAGCAACAGCATTTCCTGCAATGGTGCTTTTAAGGGAGCCGCTCAGCCGAAAGCCGGCAGAGCTGTTACTGTTTCTTATTTTTAAAATGGGCAAACAAAACATAGGAGTAAGAGCTATTAAAAAAAAACAACACTGAAGTCTGCAAACAAAAAAAGGCTACAGCACTAAGCGACTTTCTTTTACTGCAGCCCATTGTTAAGTGGAGGCCTGCTGTCCCTTTCCCATGCCAGCGAGAGATTTGCCTGGTGCCGGCCAGTTCTTTATCCCACTGCGCAATTAATACAGCTTCCCTCAGATAAACATGAGCTTGTTTAACTATGTCTCTTGATAGGTCCCAGTAAGGCTTGATAACATGGATGGTCGGATGTTGTCAGGACGAAGGAGTCAGACATGCTGGCAACAACCTTTTCCCTTTCAAAGCACACATGTTTAGAAAAGAAAGGGCTGCGGCTGTTCATGGCGCAGCCCGACTGAAATCTCGCAGTAGCATCAAACAGGAGGCAGAGGCAGGGGCTGGGAGCTGCACCCTGCCCGCTGGAGCAGGAGGTGCCTGGCACGGGCAGTGCTGCCAGCTCCCGGAGTTTAAAGATCACTCTTCAGGCTGTTACCAAACCATGGGATGTGTTAAAAAGCAGGAGTTAAAATGTGCATACTGTGATTTCTACTATCATTAACAGCAGCAGCAGAATAAAAAATGATTTTATTTAATTCCTCTTCTGTTTTTAAACCCCCAGTATGCGTTTATGTCAGCTTTCCAAAGGTCTCCACTGATCACAAGCCCTAGTTTCTTAATTTAGTAACTTTTTTACTTTATCTTAAACTCCCTTTGATTTGATTGTGCAAGAATCTCAGCACTCATTAAAAATAAACTAATTATCTTTGGCGAGACTTGGGATCAGGACAGTGACAGTGCCACGGTAGTGCTAAAACTCATATGGAAATGATCCCTTTATATGTCAGGGCTGCACCCACATTCCTGGCTGCCTGGGTGCCTGGCTTTCAGGATTTACCCTGGCCCCCCGCCTGGCCCAAGAGATGGACTCGGGGACAGCAAAGGTCACACTCCCTCCCCAATGCTTGTCCCACTGCAAAAGGATGGCATGGAAGGACCTTGCCGGGACTTTCAATGGAAACCTCCAGGAAGATGAACGGGGATTTGAGAGCACCTCATTGATGCTGCTTTGGGGCCTCTCCACCCATCCACTCACCCATCCACCCACTTCAGGGGTCCTGTACTCCTCCTTTCATCCCTTCATGTCCAAGGCTGGGTTATCTCCACTGCCCTAAGGCCACCCCACTCCAAAACACTCCTATCTTCCAGTTCCTCCTTGTCCCTGCTGAAGACATCCCTTCCTTTCCCATCTCTCTCGGAAACTCCCCTGTTCTTTCCATATTCCCTCTTCCCTTCCTTCCTGCTTAGCTGCAGACACTGTTCCTCTTCCCCAAAGTGTCAGTCCTTTATCTGTGGGGCAGGATATGGGGGGAGCACAGCCATCATGCTGCAATGATAGATGCTCTCCTCCCCACCCCATCGCATCCTGGACAGTCCCCCTCACTCACCCACTAACCTCCCCCCTCTCCCATCACACCGGGATGTGTTTTGAAGAGGGTAGCACCCATGCGGCAGCTCCCTGTCTGCCCCAGGGTGCTGACCTGGGAGATGGCAGCCATGGGTCACTGATGGGACCCAAGGGAGCATGCAGTGACGCCCCACTTGTGGGCACCCTCCTGGCCTGGAGATAGGCTCACCTGACCCTGCACAGGAGGAGCAACACTGCACCTCAGTTCAATCGAGGTCTTCAGCATAATGTGAGCAAGCCGCAGGCTTTCGTCAAACAACAGCATAGCACGGAAAACCACCACAGACCCCAATTACAGGGGTAGGGCTTGCTTCAAAGCTAGCCTTTGGCAAAACCGAGCAGGTTTATTAAAATAATAAACCCCCAGTGTCCCAAGTAGCAAAGTACAGGGCAGCGTGATCAGATAAAAGGTGAGAAGATCTGACCAGAAGGCGTGTGTGCCAAACCAAATGAAGTCTCAGAGCTTTCTTGCAAGCCTCCCTATGAAAAGATCAGCCCATGGCACCAGGAATTAATCCCGTGATAGGTTTCTTTCTATTGTGGTCACAAACACACTGCTGGCACCTCTCGTCTCAGCCAGCAGTTTTGTTCTGTATTATTTCAAAATCTCCATTTAATAGCCAGATTAAACAGGTTCACACTTGCACTTTGCAAATAACGTGGTCAGCAGCAAAAGTAATAAAATTCAGTACTTTCTGAATGAAAGCACCAAGTGGCTGTTGTGGGATGGTACACTATGATGGAGAAAACAGTGACGGCATGGCACTGCTTCGCAGCCAGCAACAGATGACTGCATGGATTCTGGCTCAGGGTGATCACTTTCCATTGATTTAAAGGTTATTAATACTTCAGAAGAGGTTAGGGGCAGATTCAGAGAGAAGAAATGGCATTAGAAGGAGCACGAGGGAGGGCAAAGAGGCTCATGCCAGCTTGTCTTCGATTTTTTTCCTTAGTTTTTCTCTGTGACAGGCCACTAAGATGCTGTTGAGACAGATCAGCACTGCACAAGTAGTAGCGTGACCACGTCCAGCTGACATCCAGGGGACAGTGGGATGTCCAAGTGTTACCCCTTAGACAGGTGTTAGGTCAGCAGTTCAGGTCACCTTTACATGAATTCTGAACACAAAACGCCTGGCTATAGCCAGCCTCGCTGCTGCCAAATGCACCTTGCCCTTTCCTTCTGCCTGCAGTGAATTGGACCATAAATGTATTACTCTGAAACAATATCAATGGATTTGAAAGGTAAGAGATAAGATTTGTGACCCAGAACTCGAGGAGTATGCTCAGTCATTGAAGTGGTAATACAGTTTCTTGGGAAGAGCACAGCTGCAAGCCTGGGAAGAGCTGTGGAGCTGGGTGGTCTGGGTGGTCCATGCCAGTTTTCATGGACATTGAGGGCTCTAGTCCATTTCTGCTCACACCAGATGCACAAAGTCACAGCCTTTCTAGATCAGAAATGTTCTCCCCTTCCAGACCATCACCCCATCAGCTGTCATGAAGGTGGAGGCATCTGAGACCAGCGACCATGCTGAGGGATATTCAGAGTCACATCCAACACCAATTGTAGCTGTTCATGCCACTCACCTTGGTGCAGAATTCAGCATTAATTTTTTCTAGTAGATTCATGCATAATCCAATCACAGCAGAACACAGAATCTGAACAGAGCCTTCTGCAACACTACATGGATAGAGTGGAGTATTACTTAAGCAAAGAGCAAATTATAGATTGACTATTGCTGGCTTTCCAAAATTACTAGCATGCACACAGTAATGTTTGGCATTCCACAGCATTAGCCAACCAATCCGCCTTTGCCTGCCAGATGGCCTTGCATTAGCCTGATCCTCACTTGACAGCTAGAGAGCAGACAGAGGACCAGAGTACAAAGTGAAGAGCCTGGATTAGAAAATAGAGCTGTCTGACTCCCAGCTCAACGTGCCTTCATCCAGATTGTGCTGACATCTGAAACAATATGGAGACAATCCTTTGATTCCCTTACACCACGAAGCATGACTTGAGACTCCCTTTTGTGACGCAGTAAAAGAAAAGCTGAGTTGATCCAGGTAGTCATGCCACAGGATTCATTTAAAAGCACCTGCCAAACCTCCAGCCTGGCTTCACCAGCTGCACAGTGCTGATCATCTGTAGACATCGATATTATAAATACAACACAGAAATTATAAAACCCTTCTCACACACCAGGCCCAAGTTCACCTCTCCCTACAAGAACTGTGCTGCAGTCATGCCTTTCCCTTCCATTCTCCCTGTTACAGCCGAAGAGCTAAACATCTTTTAATAAGGCCCTACACTACCCCTTAAATATCTTCTCTTGGAGGACTGAATCTGGTCAATGGGGAGGCTGGTAAGAGGCATCATACTCCTCTAACCAAACCTATTTACGAGGAAGTCATTATGAGGGAGGCGGGGAAGAGGGGCTGGGGATGCTGAGAGAGTCCTTTCATTGATCAGATTATTTTTAGAAAACAAATTTCCCTTAATGGGTTTACGGTTTCAGTGAGAAGACCAGCTGGTGCCAATGTTTACAACTCTGAGTCACGTCACAGAATCTCAAGGCAGTGGAAAGTCTTATAAGCCTTGGACAATTGTCCCACTGAGCAAAGTTTGCCGTGTTGTCCAGGCATGCTGTGTTGTCAGGCTTAGCTCTAAGGAACCAAACCTTCCAGTAAACAGCATCAGTCATTCAGGCACTGGGTGGACGCTAGTGACTCTCTGCTGGATGAGTTGGAGCTACACACCTCTGTAAAACACTCCTGCTCACAGGCAAAGAGGACATGTAAAAGGGTGAAAGCAACATTTCAGTAGCTGATGTGCTATTAGAAGGAAACTCATGTTTTTCTGATGATGTAAACTCCCTTTTCACATCACAAAGTTATTTTTTTTTCACCACGGTCAGCCTATGATCTTTTCTGCAAATGCTTTTGTGTTTTCCAGCAACGCTAAGCCCAAGATGCACCTGCAGCATGTAGCTATGGGCTCTGGGGACACAGCAGCCTCCACCCTGTGCCCTCTGAGGCAGGATAGAAGAAAGAGCAGGGTTCTCCTGCAATGGTGTTTTATTTACAGAGTGCACTTGTGAAGCAAATCCCCCAATTCTTTCCCATTGCCATGTCTGGGTTGCCTCTCAGGGCAGTCTGCAGAAGACGTGCACCAAGTCTGAATGGGTGCAAGTCCCAAATGCTACATCACTTGGGGAGAAAAGGTTTTGAGGATCTGCCCTGCTGTTCTCTACTTCCCACCCCCCACCCCCCAGCCCCCAACTTCTCTCATCTTCTAATCTCAAGGAAGCCCAGGATGGAAAAAAAATACATAGTTTTGCACATCAGAAACCTTCCCACAGCAAACTGCAGCTGAGTCCTGTCACCCAGCTCCAATGAAGCCTGGTCCTACCCCTACTGCCTGCTGACACCCCCCTGCTCCCCTGCAGAACACCGAGAAGCTCAGCACAGCTCAGACCTGCCAGAGTCAGGCCACCTCCCCAGAGATGCAGATCCTTCAGCCTTGAAAGCACTAGGGTCCCCCATGTGTCATACATGTCCTCAGCTGTGGGGGCTGCTCTTCCTCTCCACACAAGCACTCCCCCCCAACAATGATCTGTTCCCAGGGAAGGTCCAACAGCCCTGGGTGGGCTTCAGCCTGCTTGCAGTGGGGGGCTGGAGGCTGGCACATTCCAGTCCTGCAAAGGAGCAGGGTGGGACAGGTAGGGACAAGCCACATGGCCATCTAGTGGCTACTTCCCAGCCCACACCTCAGCCAAGCCTGCCGTGACCTGGCCTGCTCCAAACCTCATTTCCTCCAAGGATCAGGCCCCAAAAGCACAGGTGAGCTTGGTCCAGAGGAAATGATGCACACGCTTGGCCCATTATCATGTTTGTTTTTCTCCTGCTGAGCTTCTCCATCCAGCTTCCCATCCACAAAGCAGCCAGTAATCAATATCCAAGCGGTAAAAATCGAAGAAGCTGTTCAAAAAAAAGTAATGAAATCAGCCTTGCAAAGCTTTTTTTGGTTTTGATTTTTTTCAGCACATGGATTTGGCCAAACCTGCACACAACTCATAAGACGTTTGGCTCTGCTGGCCTTTGGTTTAGAAATAAGGGTCAGATTTCTGCACGTCTTCTGAGGGCACCATTCCACTCGCTAACACGGGATGGTCACACCCAGACAGCTTGCAGGATTAGGTCAACAGATACTCATTTTTTAATTGTTAAGAAAGTCAGCCCTCAGGGAGAAGTATTCCTAAAAGCCTGTTCAAGAAGTATGCAGGATTAACAGAAAAATCAAGAACAACAACTCAAGAGAGGCCAGTCATTCCTAAAAAAACCCCTAAATTCTTAAAAAAAGCAGACAGACGGATAAAAAGGATGTTGGCCATTATGGAGTATCTCCCTGTGATGGCACAGGGTGAGGCACTTTCAGTGGGGTTGTGCATTTTTGGGCAAGTTGAGGATCTGAGTCAGAGCTTTCCAAACCCTTCTGCTCACCCCAGCCTATCAGGGCATGCAAAATCACTGAATGGACCCAAAAGTCTTTAAAATCAACATCTGGCTCCAATAAGCAGCCCGATGGTCATGCTTTAACAATGTTTGTTCCAAACTAAATCTTTAACTAAACATTTTCTGAAAAGGGGTTTTGATAGTGAAGTTGCAATAGCTAAGAGGCTGTTTGCGTTTGTTTTTGCTAGAGATCCCAATTCTCTGGGGTTTAACTCATCCTCACACATACTTCTGGGGCTGAAATGTGGTGAAAGTGGAAGAGATTTCTGCCATTATATTCAAATATTATGAAGGCATCATTCTGGGGATTTTAACCTGCAAACTCAAAACTGGCATAGCAAGAGTAGATGCTTGTACTCGTCATATTTGGGTACTCCCTCCTCCGTGTCCAGGACAGGCAGGACAAAGAAAGCTACAGCAAGGAAGATTCAGGATAAATAGGATAATTATAAAAAGGATTATAAGGGTTACGTAGAATTTCCATTGTTGGATGTCTGCAAGAAAATATCTGATGTATGCCAGCCAGACAATGATTCTGCCCTGTGACAGGGATGGACAAGTTACTTTCCAAGGTACCTTTTAACCCACTTACTCTGCGATGCTGCCCTGGGGACAGCATCACAGCCACATCACCTGTATATGCCAACGATCCCCCATCAAAAATCTGTCCCAGGTATCATCTGCAAAGGGTGATTACCAGCCTGCTGGAGATTATAGGTCTCTGAAGAAGAGACATCCAGTCTCCTTTGCTTGTACAGTTGCAAGCCACAGTCAAGACCAGACTCGCCCATCATCCAGGTTGTAAACTCTCTGCACAAGGCCAAGTTCTCACTCAGTCTAGACAAATCAGGCAGAGCGGCGCAAGGCGTGCTGCAGCTCAGGGAAAGGCAGGCAGCCCCAGCTCCAGCCCACCTCAGCCAGCAGCGTGGCTGCAAAGCACATGGGTCGCAGGCTCAGCGGGCAGGAACCTCCTCCTGACCCCTCTCTGAGCTCAGAGGGTTGGTGGCTGTCGCACAGGGTGCAATTTGGCCAATTCCCACCCCTCGGGAAAAGGGAAGCATGCAGGTACACACACCCTGCCAGCCCAGGAGCCAGGAACAACGGGTTCTGCGTCTGGCCCCAACGGTGACTCAGCCGGCTCTGCAATCCCATCCCGCTGTTGCTATCTGTATCGTGGGGATACAAATGCTTCCCTTGCTTCCTAAAGCACTGCCAAATATACTTAAAACATAAAAGAATAGCTAATTGTAAAGCAGCTGCTAGAAGTCCTGTCTTCGCCTGCATCTGCTGTCATCAAAACATATGGAAAAAAATCCCTGGTGCAGAGCAGTGGGAGCCAGGTTGGAGCCTGGCTGGCGTATGGCCTCCCTGCCTGTCCTGCTCCATCCCCATCCTGCTTCAGGATGCTCAGGCTGGTGGCATCTGGGTACCTTCTCCTTCCAGCACCGCTCTAGTTTAGCCATCATAGCTGACCCAAGAGAAGAAAAGCCAGCAGACCACATTTATTTCCTAAATCTAATAACATTAAAAATTATAAAACCTCCTCTTAGGATGCCCTAATGATTTGCCTTCCCACATTCCTGCTCATACCCTGTTCCTTCCAGCTATCAAATGCAACCCCAAAGCTAAAACTGGGTTTAACACCTCCTGTGTTTTACACCCCAACCTCTCCGCAAGGCAGCCCAGGGTGAGATCCCGGGGACCCAGCCTGGACAGTTATCCCCCTCCAGGTAACACTGCACGTTACAGCTCTGCAAACCTTGATAGGCAATTTATTATTTTTTTTTAATTGTCCCTTTCCCACTCCAGAGACGTTTCCTGGCTTTGCTTGCAGAAAGGAAGGACACTTTGAAAAACGCAGATGTGGAGTCTGATTCCCATTTAGGACAGAGGGCCCCTTTACCCTGCTGCAGCACCGCATAAAGGCTTAAATGCAAATGGGAACCAGGCCCTTGGAGGTCTCACTTTGAACAGGTTATATTCTTACCACTTTAAACAAACTTTTAGGAGAGGGGGGCAACTGGGTTTTAACCAGTACAATATGGTAGGGGCTGATGTTCTAGGCCTGATCTTTTTCTCTTCCCAGGAGGACCAGCCTTTCCGACACCCTGGGCACTGCTGGAGAAGAGCTGAAGGGGAAGGGTCAGGCAGCCAATTGCAGCAAAACAGAAACCTTTTTTTTTTTTTACTGAATAAGTATAAAGATACTGTATATGAACAAAAATGAAGCATGTTCCACAGAGGATTTTAAAGCTTCCAAAAATATTCCCTCAGCCCTTGCCAAAGGTAATACAGCCAGACTTTCCATGGAAAGCATCATTGTGCACGGTGGGGTTCAAGGAGGTCGCTCTGCTTGAAGTGCACAAACAGCCAGCGCCCTGTCCCGTCCCTCCTCTCCACACACACGCTCTGCCATCAGGAACAAGTGGCCTTTTTTTTTTTAAAAAAAAAAAAAAAGAAAACAACTTTCTTTCCTCAAAGGTGGTATAGAATTCACTCTCACTGCACAGCAGTAGCAAGCTAGAGCTTGTATTTACAAGAAGCCCCCTTAAGAGGACTTCGATGGCTGTTTATAGAAAGCCCGGACATCAACAGGTTTGCTCATGGGGTTCTGTATTTTTGGAGACTTTTCTAAGCCCCGCTTTCTTCCCCATCCCCAAAGAAATGGCTGTAACAGAACCTACAGTAAGGAGGTGGGAAACTCACTGATGAGAGGTTACTGCTAACGTACACATTACTACATGCTTCTTGGAGGGCTGGAAAATAACCCTCTTTTCTAAAGTTGCTGCCTTCCACCTAATTATCCCCAAAGCTTTGACTTGTAAACACCTGACCTAATTCTTTCCATGGGCAGTTTTTAATAACAGAAATTCTTCAAAAGTGTCTTTATGATGCATCACACCATGTTACCTTGTAAATAAGCTGTGTGCCAACCAAGGATTTCGCAGTGCAACAAGAGAAAGACACTTAGTCACTGAATACTCAGCATTAGGGAGAGGCAATGCAATGAGGTTGGCAGAGCTCGGTCCTCCACATCTGAAAACCCATGTCTGAGCCACTGCAGAGGAAGGAAGATGCTTAGGTGTTGTCCTAAGAACAATACTGTGTGCATATATATTTCTTTTCACATTTGGATCACAAAGCTTTCTACAAATACATGTCAGTGAAGCTGCAAAACATTCAACACTTAGGTAGCTGGGGGTATGTAAACAGATCAGTGATGCCTAGGCTTCTGTTGCTTAGCACCACCAGTACCCCGTGCCGGACACTGGGCACGTTACAGCACAAAATCAGCAGTTCTCATGCACTTGTGGAGGCACTGCATGTGGCAAAACCCAGGGGCCTCTCCAGGATATTAGCAGGTTTCCCTGCAGCAGCATGACATGCCAAGCTGGGAGAGGAACCCCAATCTCCCCACTTCCCCATCTCATATTCCATCCGGCGTCTTCTTTTGGCACTCTGGATCAGAGCTGATTTTGCAAATCCCCCTTATTTGCATTTTGGATTTGTATATATTTGTATACAGCCATGCCCAAACCTGAAGTTGTTCCAGCAGCGCACATACACCTAAATTAGTGAATACACCACGTTTAGTGATGGGACCGAGCCTTGGTCCTGTGAAACCCAGAGCGACCCAGCGAAGAGGCAGAGCCCCAGGAAGACCAAGGGGCAGGGAAGGGACGTAGGCAGTGCTGCCAGATGCTGCTGGCCTTCAGCAAGACAGATTCAACCTCCTGGCTGGAGGCAGGGAGTTAAGAAGCAGGCCTGGAGAAAGAGTTGCCGAAAGCATTGCAACACGATAGAAGCTCTGCAGGCCTTTGATCTCAGAGCTGTTCTTGAACTGTCACTTTAATGATGTGTCAAAGACTAAAAAGAGTTGAGATTAAGAATACTGGAGCCTGGGGAGAAGGAGAAGGCCATTTTAAGGCCTCTAGGTCTTCCCTGGCTTTCTGGAAGTTTTTAGATCCTTACTGAGTACTGTGCACCAACATATATCTGAAAAGCAGGTCAATTTTTTTAAGTCCTGCACTACAGTCTGCCTTGTAAAAAGCCTGCATGGGCAAATCCCTACCTGTTCCAAGCATGCACGTGCACGCTCTGCTCTAGCAAGTTTTTTGCACAAAAGGCTAAAGTGAGCTGTTTTCCTGAGTTTCTGTGGGATGCTCTCCCCCTTTTTAACGTGTCTCAAAAGCAATGCCATGGCTGAGTTACAGAACTAGGGTGGTGACTGTAAAATAGGCAGGTCTTCCTTAAAATAGCCTGAACCGCAGAAAACACCAGCATTTTTATCAGTCGGCGACTGGCAGGAGGACATTTGGGCTCTCTGCAACTGCATATATTTCATTAATATCCCAGCCAGCTTTAATGGCATTACCATCAGGTTAATCTACTTTAGATTAATGAACCTCAGTTTCAGCCAGGCAAGCTAATTAAGATGATTTTCTTTGAACTTGTTCTAATGAATGTATTAATATCATTCAGGGCTTCTTTTGGAGCTACAAGCATGGCCATGTTATTCCTGAGAAGAGGCCAAACATTTTTTATTAGAGAATCATGTGCTGTGTGGAGTCTGAGACTGCCTTGCCTTTGTTTTCTCTGCACTGCACCTTTACACTGTCTGCAGAGAAAGCAGCCCTTTGGTTTGCAGATTTTTGCCTCAGCTCCACAAGTCAGTAAGAGTTCAGGAGTGCTCTGAACGTGTTCAGGATTAGACCTGTAAAAAAAAAAAAGTTAGGAATATTTACTATTGACTAGCTCTTGTTCTTAAAAAAGATTTCAATTTATTTAACTGCTCCTCCATCTTCGTTGCAATGGAGAGAGATTCAAATAGCAAAATGGCAAAGCCATAGCTTTGTATGAATGAAGCCCATGCTGGTATTACCATCACAACAATTTTAGGGTTCCCAGTTTCCTGAATGCCGCTCATATATCTGGCAGTAAGAACCACTCAGCACAGAAGCATTCAGTACAGCACCTGATGTAAAAGAATGGCACATTCCTTGGGAAAGACCAGATCTTACTCCAAGCACATGACAACAGAGCATGAGGGTATGTGTCTATATGAAGACTTGATCATAAGATTGGCTTCCCTCAGCCTAAACCGCCTGATGTGGTGTCCTCCCAGCTGTATCAAGCTTTGCTCCTCTCCTCAAAGACAGTTCAGCTACAATTATTACATGCAAATTGACCCCCTCAGTACTCAGTCTGCAAAACTTGTGCCATAGGATGAGTACTATGGGAGTACAATAGGTACTATAGGAGCAAGGCAGGGAAAGAAAACTGTGGGATTGCTGGTGGCCCTCCAGGACTGACGCCAACAAGCTGGGTTGGTTCCCAGCATGGTGTGGGGCTGGGAAGGCAGCAGAGATGGGAAGAGGCTCCAGGGCAGGAGCTCTGCAGAGCTCTGAGGGGGCGAAGATGGTAAGGAGCCAAGTCTGAGGGGTCTGTGGTGTAGATAGCTGGGCCGGGCTGCCAGGCATCTGGTCCCTAACCATCAAGGGCACAGCCCAAGTGCAATTGCACTGGCTTTCTAGAGCAACATAGCATGGCTGTTACAACTTTTCTAGGTGATTCTGTGGCAGCTTCCCACGGAGGTAAGGCTGCAAGGCCAGGTTCAAGGCCAGAGTTCAAAAGAGGGAGAAATAACTTACAACTTGGCTTTGCTACAAGCTGCCTTGCACTGGGGTCTCTCTCAGACATCGCTATGGGAATCTTCCTGGGCTGCTGCTTTGGACAAACATAAAAAATGCAGTGATAAACACTGTGGGTTTGCTCAGCCTCTCACACCCTGCCTTCCTGACAGCCACTGTTGTACCCCACGTCCCTGGGGAAGCCACTAAAGAGACAGTCTTTAAATGACACCTTTCTCCAGCTCCCAAAGTCACCCAGCTTCGCCGCTCCCAGCCTCCCGCCATCTCAGCCCAAGGCTTGGGAGAGGCTTCCAAACCCAAGTCCCTGGACATTACAACACGGAGAGCGTTAACACAGGGCTGGCTTAAATAAGCTCTTTAATGAATTGTTACTCAGATGAAATGAAAAAAAACACAGGTCCCATCTCTCAGAGTCATAACCCCTCAACATAAATAAAATAAACAGCCTGGAAACAGTTCTATAAAAACATATTGCCACACAGGTATCATTCAAAAATGGGGAGTATGACATTTTTTTTCCCCCCTAAGTAACCAGCCTGCAATCAATGTGCCAGGCCAAGGTAAAGTTTATTTATAAATGCACATTTATGATGAATCAGTGGAGGAAATGCATGCAGACTGGAGACAAAAGTCTGCAGTTGCTAAACCAAATAGGAAATGCTCTTTACATCTGCCTCTTCAGTTGGCATCCACTTCCCCTCAGTCTCTTTTCTGCTGGGTAGGCCTGTTTATTTTTGGGCTACTTTTGTTTGCAAAGCCAAACAGAGCTTCTGATTTTTATATTTATCTGGGTTTTTTTCTTTGTAAACAGCACTTCTCACTTATTCAAGCCTCAAATTATTAACAGTGGAAATCGGATCACCTTCCTGCATAGAGCTGTTTACTCTCTTCAGGGAAAGCAAACCCACAGAGTGGAAACAGGGTGGAAAAACAGCCTCATTAACATGATATAAAAATAATGCTGGACAATGCTGGAGCTACCCTGCCAACTATGGAAAAATTCCCATCTATTTTCTATTAGGTTTATTTAAAATATTACTAAATTGAAATTATTAAATCGGTACAAATCACTAATCAGCCATTACTTATATCTCAGCAATAAGTTTTCAAGTGACAGGACACTAGGCAGTGGCACTTCCATACGTTTTTACTTGTTTTTTCCCAAACTGGCCACACCAAAGCACATAACACTAAAAGGAACAAGCATCTTATGTTTCCCCAACAGATTCCCATGGATCTCCCAGGGGACACCACCAGGCCCATGGAGATTCACTCACCTCCATGCAATAAAGAATCAGCAGAGCTGGAGGGAGAACCCACGTCCCACCGATGCACCCTGTGCACCCCCCTCCTGTACGCTGAACGTATGAACCTCACCCATGTAGCCCTGCAAGTTTTAGACCTCCGTTACTGCAATGAAATATTTACTCTGTTTGAATATGAGCTGATGTGAGATAAGAAACAAGCTCTTGTTCATAAGCCTTGCTTTTCTCTGATGGCTGGTACTCCCTCTGTGTGTGTGTGCATATGGAACTTGCACATTAGCTGTTTGATCAGCACTACTTATTTCAGAATTTGTATGCAGAAAGCTGGCATGGTCTTTCCTTCATGAGACTTTAAAATCCTTCCAACCCCACTGGAGAGAGAATTCACACTGCCAATTTTTTTCCAGGGGGTTTATAGAATGTGCTATGCATGCAAAATGCAGTCTTTAACTGTTAGAAAAATACAGTAATTTGAAATGTAAGCAACAAAAATAGACGCACACAAAAACAGAAACAAAGATGGATGACTTTATCCACTTCAGACTCACTGGAGGAAGAAGCACCCTGGTAACTATTATCAATGGTAAACATCTTATTTATGCAGCACAGAGCAGCGCCTCTTATTTCTGCTCGCTTTTTATAGTAGGTTAAAATATAACAATATTGCCATGCAAAGATGATGCAAGCAATAACTTCACGTTGTCAGAACAATTGCAGCAGCCAAGGCAAACCCAAGGAACATGTCGGTGAAGAACAAAACTTCTCACTCTCTTCGGTTGGAGGGCAGAGGGCTGCTGGAGTCTGTGGTTTGTAGGCACTGGAGGGGCAGCACTCATACTTCTGCAATCTTGGTTTTGTGGAATGCTCTGCCTCCTCCTGACCTTTGGAGCATGGATCTGGCCAGCCTGAAACAGCACTTAAGCAGTTGACTGCTCTCAGGAGTTATTTGGTCCTTCGTCCCCATTCACTGGCCCACAGGACGCCGTGGGAGTCTTCCTATTTATTTTACTGGCCTCAGGAGCAAGGCTTTATTTGGGGAGGCAACCTCGAGCAGGTCTAGGGACTTTACACTCTCAAAAATAATCCCCAAGCTTTTTCTTTGCCTGTTTTTATAAAAAATTACCTACTCTGAGTAAGAACAGTGACAAAGCTCTGCACATCAGCTCTGCCCCCATTTGAAGGGCGGCAGTGGATTCTCCTGCCAGATCTGGCCTCAGGAATGGACCTTTGAACAGGGTCACATCTCCTGGTTGCCAGTACAGCTCACCGTGCCAGGGCTTCCAGAGGTACTCAAAAGCTTTCAAAACTGCAGAGGCATATGTTTGAATAACAGCCTGCTCCCAAAATTAAGAAGAGCTGTATTATCGCTCCTGCCAGAAATAACGTAAACTAATGTTACTCTAGGAATGGGGTTTGGGTGACCAGTTTCAGTGCCATTTTCAGGACACCGAGGGGAATTTGCTGTTCTTAAAAAAAAAATAATAAAATAGTTCAACTAATGAAAAACTGATAAGAAAATCACTGAAATGCCAAAAATTCTCTCTCATGCAAAACAAATACTAATTCTGGCGATACTATATATATTTATTGATTAAAAGCACATACCAGCCTGTCTAAATCTGTGATTGGTGCCCAGTTTATAACACCTTTGTGGCTTTGAGTTTCTCACCCAGACACATCAAAGCAAGGGACAGTTAGCCAAGGAAAACTTCATTGTTAGTATTAACTCACTCCAAGAAAAAGATTTTTGGAAGTTTGAGAATTTTTCACTTCATGGCAATTGTTGATTAATGAACTTCAATGGGCTACAGCTTAAAAGAAGACTTTGTTAATAAAAAATGCTAAACAGTCCAGGCGGAGTAAGGAGGTACTTTCTTTGAACCTAATTGATATAAAGGCGTATACAAAAAAAGAACTGTGAAGATGGATTTATTCAGTGTGATCCTGTTTTACTTTCCAGTTCTGCCTCAGGCTATTTCTACTTGCAAAAAAACAATTACTGAGGACAGGAGGAGAAATCAAAGAATTACAATATAGCTGGAAAGATTAGAGCACTTGGGAAATACTTAGCAACAATGATATTTAGGAAAGGAATAGCATTATCCCTCCACCTCTTCTTGGCTACCCCAGCACAGCTATTGTATCATAGCAGAAGCAGGGGCCAAGGCAGCGACACCTTCTAGCAGGGACAGGAGCACCAGGATCCTGGGGATCTCTTCCTGGCCCTCTCATGGTTTCATTTGGAGAAGTCATCTGACATTTCTGAAGCTAAATGTATTAGTCTGAAAATAGGGTTAAGAAAAATGACTCATTACACTGGGATGATCCAAGCTTAATTCCTGTTTACACAGTTTTTGGCTTCCCAGCAGAGAGGTACCATGTGGAAATGCATTTTTTTTTTTTTCTATTAGCAGATGGTGCTAATAGATTGTGCTTGAGCTAATCACCACCACCAGTGGAGATACAGTGAGGGACCTGCACACAGAAACCAAGCTCATGCTTGGAGGTAGTACTGCTCACCACAACTAGGAGACCCCAAATTTTCTCTTATAGTTCCCAGGGTAGGGAGAAAGGTTTCCAAGGAGGGGTTTTGTCAGCTGTGAGGAAGCAGCACAGCCTAGCAGGCAGAGCATGAGGTCAGGGTGACCTCAGCTATGTCCTCCTTCTTATCTAGAGCTCAATTTCCTCACCCATTTATAAGTTTGTTGAGGCAATTGCTAGCTGTTTGGGCCATGGACTCTGAGTACAACACCTGGGCAGCCCTGGTTAGGTATCAGTTCCTCAGTGCTCTTGGAGGCCACAAGAAGATGATCCATCGTGGTCTGCTCCAGCCAGCTGGAGTATGAGTGAAGAACTGCAGCACCCACTGCCAGCAAAAAACCCAGTCCTTTCCTTTGGGACTCTTGAGAGCTCAGTCTTTGTATGTTATTTTGAGGTGCCCATCGCAGACAGGGGGAGTGGGAATGTAGCATTATGGTAACAGGCTGTATATTTAGGGACTCTGCATTACAGTCAGAGGAAAGGGCTGTATTACGGAAATTATATGGGAAGAGATATGCCCAGGCATTGCTGGCTGTGCTCTGTAGTCTCAAATCTTTGTGTGAGGGGGTGGTTAGATGATGGGAAGAGACTGCTGTTTACTGTGGAATGTCCATTCCGTCTATAAGTTTCTGAGAAAGAAACAAGAATTGTGTGCTTTTATTAAATTCAGTATTGGTATCCTGCCTCTGTGATAAGAGGCAGTCTATAAATCACCGAATAAACCAGCTGTAAATCATCATCCAAGCTATTAAAGCCTCCTGGGTCTTTAACAGATTTTCTGCCCCCACTAGTTCATAAGCACAATCCAAAATGTCACCCAGACACTTCTCCCCAAGGCTTTATTTTTCATTTTGGCCTGGAAGTCTGAATTCACAACAGATCCAAAGCAGCATTTATCCCAGATGGGTTTTGAAGCACCACAACACTGCTGTGTCTGTGCACTTCCTCTACCATGCAGTCTTCAGCACACTAAGTAACACCACACATGGGCAGACCTATTTCTCTCAAGCACGGATCTCTGATTTCCATAGAGCACCGCCATAAGGGTGCAACAAGGCAACAAAAAAGGTTGAAACTCAAGATGCTGGCAGCACACTCATCCAGAGCCAGCCCTCCTCCCCCTGAAAGCAAGGCAGATGCTTTCACGGGGCTCCACCACCAAAGGAACAGACCTCCATGTCAGGAGATGAGAATAAACCTCAGCAGCAGGGGTTACTGGCTTCCCGATGGGTGGGTTGTGACACAGACAATGAGGAGATTGCAAAATGTTTGAGGGTAATGCTGTTTGGGTTCCCTGTCCTCAGGAGCCTGATGACAAATCATAGCTGGAAGGAGGAGTATGGCAGCCAAGCTCAACAACCAAGACTGAAACACAACGGGTGAATGTATCCACAGAGCCCACCTTTCAGCTCCCCAGCTCTGGCAGGCTGAAGTCCATCTTAGCTCTGGATTTTTATGGCCAACAAAGCCAAGTAATTACTTTTGACAAGTTTTTCCCTATTTTCTGAGTGCTCACTTTCATACCCATGGAAAAAAGGCTTGTACATACTGCAAGCTCATTGTCAATGGGCACAGTCCTTTTTGCTTGCAGAAAAATAAGTTCTTCCTCCAAACTTGGCCATATTGGCTAAATGGCAGACTTGGCTATGTGAAGGACCAGCTTGACGTTCAGCTCGTCCATAATACGAAGTGTTCCCTCAACAATAAGAACAACATACAGGACCTCAAGGCCTGTGTTTTAGGTATAATATTTCACCTGACTTGCACAGTGTCTTTGCATGAAGTAAACAACTATAACATCTCACATGGCAGAGGTACCTTAATACAGGTACTACTAGGTTAATCACTTTGGAACCTCCTACTCAAGCCAGAAAGAAAAAAAAAAGGCCATCAAAGCCAAAAAAAACCCCCACAAACCAACCCAGAAACCTGCAGTAACTTTATCATAAGCCCTAAAAGACAAATTTTTGGTGGTAGCTTTAGGACACTACAGATTCACAGCCTGCTAATACTGCAACTAAACCACTTTGGTGAAGTAGTTAGTAAAGGTAACATTTAGAAAACAAAGCTTAAGTAAAACTCTGACAACTCCAGTCAAGAACTGAGCAAAGCTTAACTACACGCTGGCTTACAGACTATTTCTGACTTCTGGATCAAACTATGGAAGCCCATAGGAATCCTTGTCATAAATCAGGAGAAGGAACAAAAAGGCTGCCATGGTTACAACAAAGATGCCATTTGATCTTATTAGTATTTGAGCCCTGTGGCTGAAACACCCTCACCAAAATTTGTCTTAGACCAAACACAGAGGGACTGTTGAAGATTGTATTAACTGAACATTGGGAATTTTTAGCCTTATCTAGAAAACAGATTTATGCCAGCCTAAGTAGATCACTTTATAAGGCACTAAGACAGAAGAGATCCTTCCTGCATCACCGAATGGAAAGAGAATACGCTCCAGACCCTCATCCTCATCGCACCCACCCAGCAGCAGGACACCAGTCAAATCAACACCAGTTAAATCTTCACAATTTCCCTACAGTGACAAGGCTATGCTGGTACCATCAATATCTCAAAGAGGTTATACATGAAAGACCAGCTTTATTTTAATTTCCATTTTTCAGCCATTCCCCTGGTTGCTTCCTGCCTACAGTTCTTGGGTGTTTCCGCTAGAACCTCACCCAGCATTATGTCTACCCCATTGCTGAGATGGATCAATACTGGCACCACAGACAGATTTTTCAAAGTTCTTGCCAGGGTAAGTGGTTCTGGATCTCAGCTCACAGGTACTTTCTCTTTCCTATACTTCCAAATGACCACATTGGTATTCTGAAGTACCATTTCAATCTCTATGTTTACCAGATGTTAGTATACTCAGAGTAAACCAATGTAGATAAGGCAACTGTAGGTATATAAATACTAGCAAACAGCTCCAAACTACATGTACTTTGCAAGCTGACATGTACAAACTATGTTATCACTGTCAGGGGATGTTTTTCACCAGGTTGACTAAGACAAGAAACAAGATGCAGGTAGTTTCTATGATGAAGCCAACACTGCCAGAGTACGCTCATGGTAGATCTCACCTTGCGGTAAGAGGTGCAGAACTCTGACTGTGGTACGGACTTGTTTGTTGTATTAAATCCATCAGTGCAGGAGCTGACTGCCAATATGAGTTTGCATGGAGCACACCTGGGCCTTCATCTTGAACACAGCTTCCGTGTTGCATCAGGTAATGTAAACAGAAACAATAATACTGTCCTCCCACTATTTCTACTGTGAAATGCAAGTTTTTCCTTCAATACCACCTTTGCACAATGAGTGTGCAGCCAACTGGCAGTACCAGACTTCGTTTTTTCTTTCCTGGCTGTATACCAACCGTGCTGGAGAACCCAACTTCAAAGGCAAAGCAGTGGGATAAAGGGATGCCTCTGCCATGCCAAGAATGCTTTTCTTAGACAGGTTGAGAAGAGATGATAAGCTGGAGGAAAAAAGTATCTTTGGCTTTGGCAAACCTTGTTCCAGTGGGTTTACTGTCAAGATGTTATATAAATTAAATAAATAGCAGGGGAGCTGCAGAACATCCCCTCAGCTGTCCTTCGCCATGGAACACAGATAGGCTTTATCCTCTGTGAACACCTAGTAATATCTGTGAAGATACCTATCCAAATCCAACCATGGCTTAACTTCATGGAATGAATGCTTTGACACTGCAACTAAAATCTCTTGTGCTTTAGCAGGGAGCAGGAAGATTCAAGAGACAGAACCAGACCAGAGGGCAGCAATGGGACAAGGTTCATCTGACTGACCATTTGCAGCCCCTCTGTACCTATTCCTGCTGAACAAAGCCCAGGGGGAGGGCTGCTTAATGACCTGTTGTTGGAGGTAGGAAGGGGTAGCAAAGAGTGTCCAGTTCCTTCATTTTCCAGCATGCAGCCTGCCTGCTGCCAGTTCCAGGTGTTCAACAATAATGCAGCAGTTACTCCCAAGTAACACCTATAATTTGAGTCACTGGGACATTTCCTCTGGCATTTCAAAGCATATGGAAAGGAATGTGAAAACCTTTCATTAGCCACAGTCAGGCAGCTGGTATCAGAAACACTCAGACCTGCCCTAAAAGTTTTCTAAAAATCATATTGATGCCTCCTAGTTGCTGGGCACCAGGCAACACTGGAGACAAAGCACTGATTTCTCCATACTAAATGTTCAGGAAAAATTGCAACCGCTCCTGCCCTCTGGAAGGGTTTTAAGACCAGAACATCATGTTCAAATTACTAATCCTCACAAAGTATCACCCACGCCGTCTTAGAAAGGGAGGAGGGATTCCCTAGCCCCCCGGGAATGACAGCTCCTTTTCCCAGGAAGAACATGTGGGGTCAGAGTTGCAGGAGTTTTCTATTCTGCTTTTCTGTCCCTGTCATTTGTGGAAAGACCTGCAGCCTCTCCTGCTCGCATGATGCTGCTGCTCCCCAGAGAGTTGCAAGTATCTGTCCATGTTCCACGGAATGGATATAATTTGCCGGATTTTGTGTTTACTATGGAATTTCTACACGGCTTCAAGAATCCCTATATTTTATAAGAAAACAGAGTGGCATATAAAAACATTCTTAGTGGTGTTTTATTTATACAATTAATGGTCAACAGAATATAATGTACTTTTATGCACTCCACCTCCCTGCCCTAAAACACAGTTTTGTTTGACAGACAGTTTTGTTCCGCAGTCTCCAGGGGTACATTAACCTCTGCAAAGTCCATGCCTCAGTGCAGAATTGGCATCATCGCTCCTTCTCCTGCAAAGAAAAATCAAGCAAGCTCAACACTGAGCCTCTCTTTCCCACTAGAAGGGATTCTTTCAGTTGCATCCCTTGGTACAGCCCGGCAACACAGTGGCAATTTGAAGGCTGCCACTGCATTATGCCAAGTGGGAGGGCTGCCTCTCTGAAGGCCACCGACAGCTCCTGGGACTGAGACATGAACTGCTGCCCTTCACTCAGGGAGCACACAGTCTCCCTAGATGGACCAGTAAGATATTGATATTCTTGGCACAGCAGCACAGAAGACAACTAATTCTGTATGTACATTTTACCAGTCCCGTGCTGCTCATGGATCTGCAGTTCTTCGTCTTGTGAATCTGTCATGGATTCAACTCTGTTGTGGATCCTTGCCTGGAGACCCCACCAGAACCACATGCCTGAACCCAGACACTGAATGTCCAGCCTTGAGGCCAATTTCAAGCCCCATGAGATCAAAATCTATACAGGTTTCACAGCATGCCACTTGCACTCCTGATTTGCTGCTTATTGTACCTCACAGTATTAGGATGGCTGTACTCCTCTTCCTCCGTAGAGCAGTACGCTCTGATTCAGGGCCAGTTAACCATGTCCAAAGACAAGAATAGCTCAGAGTTAGAGGTGAACAAACATGAGATTTGCAAGAAGCTGAAGACTCAAGATATGTGAGAACAAGTCTGAAATGGCAACCTAGCTCAGATCTGCAAGTGGCAACCCCCTCTGAGGATTTCCTGGACATTTTTTTCCTAATGCATCTTAGCTAAACTGGTTTAAGAATGGATAAAACCAACATGAAGATGTTTACACTGAGACTGTCTAGGAGTTTAATTAGATCAATTTGAAACTGATTTAGTTAAACCAGTGAATGTTGCGTAATGTGGACCAGACTTTGAATTTCAAGCACATCAAACCTCATTACATGTATGCTCTATTGTAACTGTGCTTTCCTCCATGCTCTCATGGCAGATTCCTGCCTCCTGAGGTTTGGGCTGGAATGCCAACAATTCATTTTAATGCAGTTCAGATATTTTAAAGCTTTGCTGAGCTATCCCCAAAATAACCACTGATAGTAGGTGGCAAGCACCCTGAAATGATTAGGGTCTTTCTTGTCCAGGAAAAAAAAGGGTCTTTGATGGAAAAGAAAGCAAAACTGATGCGAACAGGATAAAAGTTAAAGGAGAAAAGGCATATGTTGCAGTGAAAAAAGGCTGAACTCAATGCCTCAACATTAGTTACTTTTAAAAGTATGTCTTTGCAGAATAATGGTCACTGGGCATGTTATGTCAGGTTAATTTAGTTGCATGCCGTTTGCTCAGGTGTTGGGAGTTACATCTGCCCCTTTCTTCTTTCCATGTCCCCACTGCATTTTATTCCATTGCAGTTTTACTTCCTATCATGTTGTTGGGTTCATGCTGCTGAAACACTGAGCACCAGCTGGCATGCTCCTTGACATCTGTGTGGTGGTCTGCTTTTGATTCTCCCCGGTCCTGATTCAATGAAATGACTTTTGCTAAATTCTTAAAGACTACATCAGGCTGACAACAAGGAACTGCAGCGTATGCTTAAATCTGAGACGTGGGTTAATCCCAGGAATGGGACAGTGTCCATGTGCTGTGTTTTGCTGACTCAGCCTTTTGAAGCTACACATTGATACAAGCACTGCAAGGGTTGTATTTCCTAGCAATTCATCAGTTCTGTGAAATTACATTTAATTTTGAGGAAAATAAATCACCTCTCTCTCCATACAGCGAACAGCTCTAAAATGAAACAAGCACTGCCCCAAACACAGAACGTAATCCAAACAAGACCTTTAAAGAGAGGTTCCTCCTCCATGGCTGCTTCAAAGTGGCACCTTTTAAGGAGAGATACAGCCGTGCTTAGTGAAAAATGAAAAACCTCATGAAGAAAAGGATCTAACTCAGGAACTCCAATCCCTATCCACAGTACAGTTTAAAGCAGAGCATCCCCTGTACTCCAAGTCCCAACCAGTACTGAAGTCAGGAAACAAGGTCACAGGCATTACTGCAACAAAAGAAGAAAAGCTTTTCTGCAATCTAACGCTCAAAAAAGTCCTGTACTTTTACACTATTTCAAAACAAGCCATCAAACAGCATATTCCCATAGGCTGCCACACTGCCAAGTCTTGCAGATCCAGAGTCGCTCACGGACCCAGCATGCAGTGCTGGGAAACCATGAGCAGAGATGTGCCATTTCCAGTATTCGTGGGTTTGCCTTTCAAAACTCAGTGACTCCAGAGCTAGTTATGGTTACAAAAGTTTACCTGCTCCCGGTTAACGTTTCAGAGGCCTTAACTGATATGTTCCTGGAAGGTTTCTCAGACTACAAGATAATCACTCAGGATGTTCTTTCATTTCTAATACATTAGGAGGCATTTTCCCCTATTCTCATAAGGCACAACAAAAAAAGAGCGATGTGGAGGGGAGATCTGTATCCCTTGCTAGCTGTTCTCAACACAGGTTGAAAGAAATCAGAACAGGGGAGTTGTGTGGTGAGCACTTCTTATTTTTCTTATATGGGCTTGAAATGAGACCTTAACTTCACGCTAGATCAATAAACACTGAAACTTTCAACCGTTCAAATAACCTTTTTTCTGCTTTAGTTATCTGTTTCCTGTATTACAACATCAGACCTCGACCAAGTAGGAATAAACACAAATCTTGTGATCCTACAGGTTTTACCAACCACACAGAGCTTCTAGAAATCCAATGCATTGCCATAATCCTGTTTGTATTTTTATATAAATCCCTCTACAGCTTCCAACGATGCCACATCTGGTACTAAACTAGAAATAAAGTGAAGCAGAGGACTTCAGTCTCGCTGCCTAGCAGGAGGGTCTCTTTGTGGGGTAGCCTGGGAACGGCAGGAACAGCAGGGAAGATGTGATTACATTATCTCACTCCAGAAGGAACTAGAGGGGAAAAATCCTGGTTGCTGGGGCTCTTTGCTGGGTCTGTGCCCAAACAACCCAGAAATTGGTGGGGAAATTTCAGGTCAGGAGAAAGCAAGAAAAGGAATGAATCAGGTGTTGGAAAAGCAGCCTCCAAGTCTGGCTGAAGAGTTACAGAAGATGCCACTGCAGCCTGGAAAGGTGCTGGTGCTGCCCAAGGCAGAGCGGAGAGGCAGGGGGTGTAGGAGGGAGCTGGGCACCTTGGCTCAGACTGCAGCGGGGAGCCAGCGGCTCCGAGGAGGAAGCTGTTTGCTTTGGATTTTGTGCCTGTGTTTTTGCTGCAACGCCCCGGGAAGACACAGCAGGGAGTGAACTGACCAGTCTGGTGAACTTTTTATATTCCTTTTGGCCTTTTATTACCCTGAGAAGTGGAGGACTTCTTATTTTTAAACATAGCTGAAGGGCTAAATTAGCATTTTGGCAAGGGAGGCAAGCCTGTAAGGCAGCACAAAGGGAAGCAACTGTTACCTGGAGCCAAAACTGAATGGAAACTCAGGCAGAAATCCCACCAGTGTTGGAGTCCCATCCCTAGTGAAGAAGACAAGGGGCCCAAGAGAAAAACCTGCGCAAGCCTTTGCCAGCATCCTCTGCTGATGAAGCACGTGTGGTGGAACTGCCCTTGCACACAGCACTCTGCCAACACACCTACCTTGGGTGGGCTTCTCCTATGCAGGGCGGCAGCTCTTGCCTCATGTGTCCATCACACAGCAAGCTGGTCCCAGGTATTTTCATGGAGCAACTGGGCAGCACCTTTTGCCTTTTGTGCATCCTGATAAACCCAAAGCTGACCGCCTGCTTTGGCAGGCAGCAAGGAGAGTGGCACCACACAAGGAATGCAGCTGGGTAAACGGTCACATCTCTCTTCCTCCATCTGCTCATACCAGGAGGTAGCACTAAGGTCATTGCAACATTGCAGGGCACCTATGCAAACAGACATGCTCCCTCACACCGCCAGCACAGGCCATGGCTTAACATCTCCACATCCCATCTGACACCGATTACGGAGTTCATGTACATAAACACTTCATAGCTCTTTCCCTGAGAAGTAGAGCTCACCCCAACCTGCAGCACGCCCAGCTTTCCAGGGCCCACAGTCAGACACGAGCATTAACAGAGCATTTCCCTGGGTGGCAAGGTGCTGGCAAGCCCCCTACACCCTGCTCCCGTGCTGTTGCCCACCCCTCCCTCAGCTGCATGGGCACAAGGCTTTGTGGAGCAGCGCTTCAGAAGGCAGGTTTATTTTAGAGGTATCTACAAGCTGAAGGCAATTCACCCTCTGACCATCATGCCCACACACCTGTGAAGCAGGTCTGGCTTTAGACCTCAGCAATGCCTCTTTTAGTGTCTAGTTGTTCAGCTCCATAAAAATACCTTTTTTTATATATTGATGTGAGACAATACTGATACCCAGTGGCTGATTAAGTTAATTACAGTTGAGTAAATATCCCCCTTGGTCATCTCCAGGACTGCACCCCAAGGCCTGGCTCCCACTAACTCTGCAGCCTGTAAGCAACAGGATATTCAGTTCCCACTCATTTTTGGCACTCTTTAGCCAGAATTGCTGCTATAAACTGTTTTTGACTGAGAATCAAGTGCAAGTTATACCTACATTGTGGAGTCAAAACATTAGCTAAGGCAAAGACTGAATACTTTAATCATTCCAGCATGTTATTTACATTTGCTTTGGCTAACAAATGCCAAAGAGACATTACCAAAACCAAAGCTGAATCTGCTGAGGTCATGTTACACTTTTTTCACAGCAATGTGCTGCACCTGGATATCAGTTTTAAAAGGCAAACAGGTATGTTTTATCAATTTGTTGCAGGAAAATCTATGATTTCACAAAACTAGAAAAACTTGGCTTAGTGTGAATCAGGATTCAAAGCAGAACGCACTGCAGCTCTCTGTGAGAAAGTTGCTATTTATTTTTCCATCAATATTTTTCCTTCCCAAGTACATTTAATTTGAAAGAATTAATGAACAGCAGAAACAAATCCCTGTATACCACAAACATTAGACAGCATATGGACCGAGGCTTCACAGCGTAAGCCAGTGGGTGAAGGTTGAAATTTATCAAAACATGACAGAATAAACTACTTGATTATGTTAGGGTGATTGCCAGCATGCAACAATCCTAAGAGCAAAGAGGTTCTCAAATTGGCCTGAGGGTAGTGGCAGTTTAACATTTGCTGTTTTAACTATACATTTCAGACGTTTTCTGAACCTCATTAAGTATATGATATTCCAATGGGCTGCCTGTTCTCCTGCCTACGTTGATGAGCTTTGATGACACGGGTCTAGAGCTTCCATTTCTGCTGAGACAGCTCTAAAGGGCTCTTGCTTTTTGATTGTCAGTTTAGCACTGTGTCTCTTCCATCACAACTTGCCTTTTGATATTAGCAACAATCCCCAAAGCACCACAGAACACTGGCCCAAGCCCGAGGGCCACCAAATTGTCCTACTTGAATGAGATGTGGAGCCCAAACTGAAGCTGAGGCTCTGTGGAGAGCAAGCCAACTGGAAAGGGAGTTCTAGAGGAGCCACCTGGTCCTTCAGGAACATCAGGAGATGTTCTGTCTCCACCAAGCATCACATTTCTACAGCATCCACCTCTCCAGAGGATGTGGCATGCATGCAGCTGTGCCTGGCTCACCAGGACTTGGTCTCTGATATCTACTGTGGATTTTAATTGCATTCCAGATTTGTCCCTTTTCTTGCTCTTTCCTCACTGAGCTGGTTATGACCTGATCTGATGATCTCTGCTACAGGCAGACTTGCAAATTAGGTGTTCTTGTTCTTGCTGCCTGTTCAGAACGTAAGCCCTTTTCGTTAGGCATTTAGAACGATCCCATGTTCCGTCCCTGAACCTACCCATGAAACTTAACACCAAAGACTAAGGGTCTTACTTAATTACAGGAGATTTTTTTTTTCCACCAGCATAAACTGGAGAAAGGTAATTTCCACAGCTGCATTATTTACCTCAGATTTTACTAAGGCTGCTTTTATAGCAGTGCTAGAGGTTAAAGCCACTGTTATTTCCTACATGGCCTGACTTTACGTTACAGTACATAGTATTCATTTAATCCAAGCAATAAAAAGATATACCAGCAGCACTGTTTTCCAAAAAAGGAACTTAAATAAAAACAATAAATAAATAATTTTATAAAGCAAAGACAGACAAAGAAAAAGGGAAAAAATAATTATTCTTTTTAATCCAGTAAGTCATGCCTGGAAGGAGAATCACAACATTTGCTACATTTTTCAAAAGGCAATCAGTAAAAAATATTATGTAAACTACTAAAAATGCTATCCTCCTGATTTGGGGTATTGCTCTAAAATTGATAACCACTCTGTTCAACTGAGATAAACTCTGATCAAGTGTTCAAAAAGAAGAACTCAGCTGACTGCCTCACTACCCCTAAAGCTGTGCATGCCCTTAAGCATTGTGCCAAACCAAATCGTACAACTCCAGCTGCAGAGACTGGCAAGTCTGTATGTGTCCAGCCAGGTGATTCTATGGGAGATGAAGTCTCAGGGATACAGTAGCTGACTTGGCAGCATCCTCACTTCCTTGCAAGCCATCCCAATCCATCATTAAATAGCTAGGCCGTGAGGTGCTCACAGTTTTCCCAGTGCCAAATGGGTCACAGACCTTCAAGTGCTTGGAGAATAATCAAAAGGCTTCATCCTCAGTACAGCCAGGAGGCTTGAGAGACTATGAGCTTTGCTTCAAGGTGGGTTAAGCTTCTCCCCCACCATGATGGGGGGGCAACAAACCTCCATCATGCACCAAGGCCAGTGGACCCTACTATGGGTACCACCTCCTGCAGCACCCTGTGGTTCCTGCCCACCTTCTGCAGCCACCATCAACGAGAAGGCAGATCTTTCTCCCCTCCATCTGACCCATGGGGTGTCTCCTCTTGGGCTAACAGCACCCATGCTGCAATCACAGGGTGCCAGGGGGAGGAAGACACCTCCAAAGGACTGACCGCTCCCTACTTCCACCCTCCTTCCCAATGCCAAAGCAACTCATCCACAGACGTTTCTCCTTCCGATGCAGAAGAGGGTGTTCCCAAACTTGGCAGCATCCCTGCCTAGAGAATTTATCTGGCATTTCGCTGGTAGAAAAGAAAGCAGATCCCTTTCAAAACTTGCATGCAGGAATGAGCTGCATGTCCCTCATGCCTCTTGGCGAACTATAGATAGTGGTTCGCAGCGGGCAGGGTCAGTATAAATAGATACAGAATATCTGTATAAAAAAGCACACATTGCTCTGGCCTGGCAAGGTTTTTAATAAGATCTCCCACAAACTGCGTCATAATGTCAAGAGGATTTTACTCCCTGTAATTGAACTGTGTTCTTGCCTGTGTTCTCTGTCCCGCCCTTCAGTGCTCTCCTCTCTGAAAATTCCTTTGTTCGGTCTAAAGAGACATTTCATTAAATAAGAAATAATTTCTGGGAGTGGTAATTACAGTCTTTTTCAGATGGATGATATGTGGCTGTTCTGTTTTCCTTTCTGTTAGCAAAAACAAAGAGAATGCCAGTGTCTTTCATTAGGTGTCAGCTCCAGCCACCCTTGCCACTGCAAAACTCGAACAGGTCAGTTTTGATCAGGCTGAATCTGTATCTACCAAAGGACTGAAGTTAAGTTGGAAGCAAAGATTTATGTGGCAATGCTCATTGCCTGCATGATGATCGATCCCGCCTCCCTGAGCTCTGCTACCCTTGGAAAGGGCTACTTTTTTGCACCAGTTCAAGTTGATCCTATTTCTATTTTCTTCACTGTGAGCTCAGCACATGGGGAATAAAAAGGCACAAAGTTCAGAGAGGCAGGGGAGAAGAGCCAGAGCCCTGATCCCCTACTGCACTGTCCCAGCTTGATGTCAGTGGAATTACACCCCTATAAAGCACAAGCAGCACAAGCCTGAATCTGCTCCAAGGTGTGCTCTGATCATCTGTTTATTGTGTATTTGCCAAGACATTATAACCAGCCTTGGGGGCGAGGGGGGGGGTTGTGCAGGTTAATGCTAGAAGTTGCTGCCTTTTTAGTTAATGAGACACTTCATCAAGGTCTGTTTTTCATCTATGTTTCT
>JAVJGJ010000060.1:5478711-5533184 GCA_035590215.1 Microhierax caerulescens
GCAGCACTGCTTGATTTTAGGCCTTTAAGGATTTTGTCCTTAGCCAAACCATGCATTTCTTTACACAAAGCAAGCCAGATGCTGGTATGAAAATCCATGGCACATCACAGCACCGTAACCAGAGGCTCTCTTCTCAAGTAGCATCAGGGCCTTCAAGAAGGTCCCACCAGTTCTCCCAATATCTGCAAGCAGGTGACAATCCCCACCACAGACAGCACTGGATCTTCTCTTTAGGACTGGCTTACCACAAAGCAGAATCACCCTTGTCACTGGTCTCTTGCTTAACTTGGTGGGTGCAGCAGCGGGCCAACTCTGTCACCGTGCCCACTGCACTATAGTTTCCCATTTAACCTGGCTGTGTTCCCAGGCTCACACTCACTGTAAATGGCCAGTCTCCGTGGTACTAACAGCATCCTCAGAGATACTCAGTTCTTCAAGTTCCACGAAAACAGACTAAAGAGGGCAGGGGGGTCTGTTTCCCTTCTGGAACAAAGGGAGGCTGAGCATGGACTCACATCTCTTCCACCACTGGAGATCTCACAGCTGCTCCCCTGAGGACCCCAGAGCTCAGGGGTGCTTTGGGAATTACCTCAGCTCATCCTCACACAACACATCCCTCAATCTGGCCAGGAGCTCTCCAGGAAGTCAGGAAAACTGAGATATAAGTCTTTTCCCCAACAGATTTGCTGTGTGACCTGGGCAAGTCGCTTATAACCATGTGAGATCTAATTGCAAAATATCTTAAACTCCCTTAAGTATAGAAGAAACCTAAAGGTTTCAGAATAAGACTCCTTCATTTGGAATTTAGCCAAGCCTTTGGGTTTAATACCCCTACATTTGCAAAAAGCTGTCAGAGATCCTTAATGCCCTCCAGAGCTCACAAGCTCAGGTTTATGTTTCAGCTGGAAGCTGATCAACAACTAAAAAGAGCAAAATAGCTGCTTTTGTGTGAATCTTAAGAATGATATTTCCAACAAGCAACGTGGAAGTGTCCTTAGGGCCACCTATAATCTACCTACAACATGACATAAAACGGCCTGAATGTATTAGCAGTGAGGATGAGGAGACAAACTTAGCATGGCTCCTTATAGATTTACCTTCCCCAAACTTTTCCAATAAAACCCACAGCCATGCTAACTGCACCGCTCTCACTACACCTAGGCAAATAAAATAGGAGTAAGCAGATATGCCCAGCTTGTTCAAGCTCAACTAGCAAATTCCAGCTGACAGCTTCCAAACCGTGTCTCTGAATTTATTGGCATTTCAAAATGTTTTACAGAACCATGGTCCACTGGCAACAGAGAGCCTTGTTACAGGAACGCAGGGAGTCAGCGGAAAGTGAAGTAACACAGCAAAAAGCTCTTTATAAAGGTGCCAGTTCATCAATATCCTTCTCATGGAGGACACTTGCGTTCAGCACAATTCAAATGTTTCCAAACAACGGTGCTTTCTGCTCAAATATATAGGAGCTGAAAACAGGCTGAAAAGGAGCCTGAAGCCAAGAGAGCCCAGTCAGATCTGAGTTCCTTGACGTGCATTTCAGCTGCGAGTTACAAGGCACACAAGTGAGCTGCCCAGAATAGCACCGGCCCCAGCAAACCCGGCCTGCCGGGCTAATGGTTTCAGGCTGCCCAGTGCTGCAAGATAGGGAGGTAGGTTTGTTTTTCTTTTGAACCAGGTTCTCACATTTCAGAACATGAAGAACTGTTAGGGCCACATCCTCACCTGGGAAGGTGAGTAAATCACTGCATCGCCTCACAAAGGAGCTTTGCCAGCTTACACCAAAAGAAGGGCTGGCCCACAGTAACTGAGACCACCAGTATTTGGTCTGAACTGGTTGCATGTTGCTGACTGATGTGTCACTGGAGCAGCAGGGTTCTGAAGTCAGACACAAATATATCATATATCTCATCAAAAGCCTTGGAACTTGGGTGATGTATTAATGTAATAACATTTGAGAACACAGTAACTTCAATAATGGCAGACATCTGAATTGAAAAAAAAATATTCACGGTGCTAACTCAGGGAAAGCACAGGAAAATCTGGAGCAGTGTATTTCATATTTCTCAAACATGCACAAGTTGGTGAAGTGACTGAAAAAGAATGGGAAGAGAATTCACCTGCAGTCCTTGGTGGGAGGGGAAGAAGGCAACATGCATTGCAGCAAGCAGCACTCTCCCCTCACCCCCAGGTAGTGCCCTAGGTACTCCTGACGTGTGAGGGTTTTACTAAAAGAAGAGGCCACCTCTGAACCTCCTTACTTTCCTCCTCGTGCAGCCAAAGCCAGACAAACAGGTTTTCCCAACTTCAGCCCAGACAGCTACAGGCTGTGGTGTCGGGCAGTTTAATTCTTTCCCTCACACTCTTTCATCCCTGTCCCCTGTTTAAATCCTACAGCTGCTGATGCATCTCCAAAAGAAGTGGCATGATTACCCATAGAAAGGAGAGGACAGAGCTTTCTGGCTGTGGATTACCTCCTGTTACCTTCCATCTCTATATTTTTAGAAACTGAAAATTCAGTGCCACTCTGCATCCATCTCAGCAAAGCACAGATGTAACTGGGGAGAAGGAAGCGTACCGCTTAGCTGTTGAAAAGACTGACATGGAGTCAAACAGGAACACCCCTGAGCGGCACCACACTGTCCATCACACCCCCTCCTTCCTCCTGCCCTCCCCGTTTCAGTCTCCTCCAGTTGTCGGGAAACCCTGCACCAGTAACAAGCAGTACTTAAACTGTCTCAGCAAGTAAAGCCTAACTACTCAAGGTTTCAGTATATTTATGCAATCCAGTCTGGCTCTGGGCCCATGCTAGCTTTATTTATCTAATGTCTGTGCTGTAGGCAATGAATTCATAGAGAAGGTATTATTAGAAGACAACACTCATAAAGGGGAGGAAAAAAGTAAGTGAGAAGTCCAGTGGAGCAAGGCTTTGCTGCGCTCCCAGCTCTCCTCCGAGATGGCGATGGGAGCAGCAGAGCCAGGAGAGCCACCCGTAGCCCTGAGCTGGAAGGGTCCTAGGGCAGGGTCCCCGTCACAGCAAGGAGCACGAGGCTTCGTGACTCGTGGGGACCCAGCGTAGCAGGAGCCATGTTGAGAATTAGGAGGAACATGCATAGAAGCGCACTTCAAGCTCTCAGAAGAGGGGCCAAGGCAGCTGCTTTCTTGGCCCTGGTGCACCTCCCTCCCTGGGGATACGGAACTTCTCTGCCTAAAACCAGTGGGCACTGTGCCTGCCTCCCCTGCCTGCACCAGGAGGCCGTGCAGACAAGCCGTGGTGTGAAGGCACAAGATGGGCATTTGGGAAGTCTAGCAGCCCTGTAGTACCTGCTAGGGCAAGCGGTGGGGGGCTGCACCCTTCTGTACCCCAGGAAGCCCAGGTCAAGAAAGGAGCTCAGGATGTGAGGGATGGACCCGCTTACCACGCTGGGATGCAACGTGGCTGTTGCAGGACTGGGTGCTGAAGGCTAAGCTTTCATTGGGTGCCACTGGCTCACAACACACGTTTTTCACCTTCTGTTGTGTCTATTTGCAGGGAAAGCTCTTGAAGAATCCCTCTAACATGAGACCCCAGCACAGCCGTCCCGAATGTACAAACACCATTTCTTTGTGCAGCCCTTCACAAAGCACAACCATGTCCAATAAAACACTGTCCTAAACTGAAACTTCTGTTACCATGCTACTACTTATAAAAGACAGCAGTATATTCCACTAATTGCCTCAACCCAAATAATTATGCAAGAAAAGATGTAAGATGAAAATTAATTCCATGAAACCAGTCCATGGAAATTATCCTGGAACCTTAAATCAGCATTTCCGCAACAATTAGAAGTTCCTCTAGGACCCTTTTAATGTGGGAAGGAGTCTTGAGTCACTGTTTCATGTCACATTGTCAGGAAAAAGCTGTTTCCTAGAAAGAAAACCACCTACAGAGACTTGATCGTTGAATGAAAGTATTTAAATTTCCAACCAACATGCACCTACCTAGAAGGGAAATACTCACATGCCACCATAACAATGGCCATATTAAGGCTGCCTGTACATGGGGCTGTATAGATCTTTGAAATAAAGGAGGTAATAGATCAGAAAGACATTTTGTGATCACAATAATTAAGGGTGGGAAAGTCAAATCATAATAAACCTCTGTCTTCTGTTTTTCCCCTGGTTATTCACTGTGGTCGAACACCTTTTGGATTTAAGAAGTCCCACGGTTCAAAATCACATTACAGCTCAGGCTGTAATCACTAGAATCTGCCATGGCTACAGATCTGAACAGAGATGGCATTTTCCTAACCCTAATTTTGATATCTAAATAGGAGAAGGGGCTGTTTGCTTTTGTTTATGGATAAGTTTAATTCCTGAATTCACTTCCCCGTTCTTAAGCAAAATAAGGAAAGGTCCAGCTAGAGAAAGGGTGAAATTCTGCCTATAAGCATTCCTGAATAGACATTATCTGATAAAAGCTATTTGCCACTGAGCACAAACTGCCGAAGAAAACTCCTTTTGTTACTCCCTAATATTACCTCCAGACTACAAAACATCTCGTTCTCACATAAACATAGATGGTTTGTTTAAAACCACGTTCCCTCTAAACTTGTGCCACTTTAGGAGCAAAATATTCGCTTCTAAGTATTACTGCAGAAATAGAATTTGCCTCATGCCTTTATACCTTACTACGCTTACTTTTTCTCCCTCTTTTTCTTTCTGTAAGCTCTCCACAGGGGGAAAAGTGCAAAGTAAGGAACTTGCATTGCTAGGACCTTAGTAATATCCGTCAGTAAACCTGTAATTAGATAGGGAGTAGTATTAATCTTGTGCATTGCCTGAGGGACATTGCCAACATCCAGCAAAACCTCTATTGATGAGGAAGGATTCCAAGCATGCCTGTATGAAAAATGAAAGAGATGAAATATTTACTTACTTTACCCTTCCCTCAACCACTCGTTCTCAACCAAGAAATAGTCTAGACCCCAACAGACTAAATCTTCCACTAACATCAACACCTTAACACAAAAGGCAATGCATGCTAAGCCTCTCGGTTCTTCCTCAAATGCCTGTTATAGCACGTATTTCAAAGAAACCTCAAAGTGCAATATTTTCAGATGTACAACTTTTTAATTTAAAATGTGTCAATGGAATGAGAATAGTCAATGCAAACAAAGATATTGGTCAGTTGTGATAATGGAAGTCATAGCCTTCTCATGGTAATACATGACTCATAACACATATCTCATTAATCTGGCATCAAAGACATGATTTATAGATGCTCTTTTTCTGTACACTCCACCCTTGTTTCCTGGATGAGAGGGAATAAACTATTTTATAGAGAGGTATGAATTGTTTTCAAATGAGTCTGTGTGGTGAGAGATTACTGTAAGCTATTATAGACAGCTGAAACACCCCCAAAAAGTTTTCTTATTGAAAAAGCACTTAATAAAAATAAGTAATATTGTTTCTATTACACCTAACTGCCAGCTTCATCACTTCCTATGACTATTTTTCTGGGTTTCTTGCTTTTTTTTTTGCAACTGTTTACCTTACTGGAACTATTTGATTGCTGAAAACAGAAGAGGCCAATACATGAAAATTGCCCTCAATCCTCTCCATAGCTGTTCACTACTTTCAGCAGAAAACAGTCATGAATTTTATTTTTACAAACGTGGAGAGCAGAATAGAGGCAACTTTGCACTTTTTTTCCTTTGAGGCTTGGTATTCTATTTCTCAGCACACTGCAGGCATTACTGAGAAAAGCATACCCTGTCAATTACTATTCCCCTAGTTAACTTTTCTTAGAGTGAAGTAAAATCCTGGATTTTGACTTGAATGGAACAAGAACTTTACCCCACCTGTGTGAATTAACACTACTGAGGCTCAATAATTATAAAACGTGACGAGTCTGACAGCATGAGCTACTAAAGACAACAAGGCAGCAGCTCCAGGGTCTGCACATCACTGCTTAATCCGGGAAAGAATTTAAGTATACACTTAACTTTAAGCTAGCGAGTAGCTTCATTGATATAAATGTGACTATACAAGATAATTAGCATTAATTATGCACCGAAGTGCTTTGCATATCAAGGCCAAACTGTTTTGCAGCTTGAAGGTTTGAGACCGCAGGCTCTGAGCCACCCGTGCTTTTCAAAACTCCTTCCTTGCATGTGGCCAACAACACTGACAGTGGATTGTTCAGCCACATTAACATTATTCATTACTAATTTTCAAACACTAACAAGTGTGAATGCCATATCTGTTAGGACTCAGAGGAGAAATCCAACCTGCCTACTACATTTTCCCTGAGGGAATCCCACCCACTATGTCACAACCATCGTTTTCAGTATTTAGCTTCTCATTTAAAAAAAAAAAAAAAAAAAAAAGTGGCTGCCACAGAAATGAATGGACCCCAATGTGTCCCCATGTGTATCCACAGAACCACTAAGAAGTGAGCTCTACAGCTGAAGCACATCTACGATTTCAGCACAGGACTTTGTGAAAGTTGAATCAAAATGGGCCAATCTAATATTCTGCAACAAATATTGTTCCTCTAAGGAAATGGCAGGTTCTGAAACCTACCCATTGTAGCAGTAAGTCAGGGAAGCTCATTAAAGCAGTTCTCAGGAGAGCAGCTGGATTAGTCAAGCCAGTAAAATGCAAACTACATTCGCCAGTCACTTTGCCAACACTATTATATTTTTAACCTAGGGCTTTACACTTTGGTGTCCAAAGCCCTTTAACCGAAATATTGCACCGCTACGCTACTGATTGAAACTGCTCTTCCCAACATGACCAAGCAGACTGAGAACGGGTATATGTTATAATTATATGATTTTATTTCATGCTGAGCCTGTGTGAAAGATCTCTGCGCTAAGAGGATGCAGAGCCAACCAGGAAATACCTGAGTACTTCCAAGAACAGGTATGGCTAAAAGTGGGATTTCCTACCCATTTCAAATACACCCTCCAAGCCAATCCCAGTTGTTTGCTGAGTGCTCAGCTGTGTGTTACTATGGAAAAGCTGGTTTGAGTGATCCCTCTACTCTCCGCAGCTCTTCCTCTCACTCCCACTCTCCCTCTCCACCATGGGAGTTACAGGCTGCCTCAGCAGGGTGATTCAGCTGCCCATGTGGCCTCACACTAACTGGGTCTGTGAAGCAACCTGGGTAGGTAAAACTAATCAAAGCACCCAAGCTTGCAAAACCCTGACATTAAAAAAATAGCCACTCAAACCAAGTCATTTCATAGCTCCGCACTGGGTAGGTGCTTGCTTGGGTGCAGGTTCAGATGTGGTTCTTACCCCAGCTGTCCCCAGGTTTGCCACGCCAGCCCAGGAATGGCTGAACAGCCCCTGTCCCTGGCTCACTGCTATGGAGCTGCTGGGCTGCCCGCAGCAAGCAGTACCTGACTATCCCAAGAGGCAAAAGGGAGTTTCAAAGCAAAGCATTCCCAGACTCCTGAACCACACATGAAAAAGAGGAAAGTGTCCCCAGGAACAGGCTCACGCAGTCCTTCCGCAGGCTCAGCATGAAATAAAATACTTGCTGTGGCCACAAGTGTTACTATAGGCTTCCCTCCGTCCTTCCATTAACAGCAAGGGACTTGCTGGAAACTGATGGTGGCCTTCTATCTACAAAATGAATTGCTCTCTAGACTTAGCAGAGGAAGCCGGAGAGCAGGCAGTTACCCAGACTGTAGTACAGAGTTTCCATGACCACCTTCGTTGGATGGTAAATCCCAGCAGCAAGTACCCCTCAGTTTTAGTCCAGCAAGATTTATGGAAGCTGGGAGCCTAAGCAAACTTGTGAGGGTCCATAAACGTTCCAGAGGATTTGCCCTGCAGGAAGAATGTTAGCTTAGGTGTCCCTGCTAAATTCTGCATGTAAAGCATTATTAGCAATACAGCCAGACAGATCATTAGAATCAAATGTTTGTACTCAAACAGTTCAGTCTCTATAAATATAATTCAAAAAGCCTTTGGGCCCTTTAAAATTCCATGTGCTCGTCTACCATTAAAGGGCTGCATCTCCCTGGAGGCAGCATAGCAAGGCCTAAAAATTGATCTTACTACTTAAAGCCTTTGACAACCAACTTTGCTGTCCCAGAAGGTTATTTGGGGAATCTCATATGAAATTCATTCTTGCACAGCTTAGCGGTGGAGGAGACTGCTTTGAACAGTAACAATAACCGTATGAACTGATACAGGAATGCGTTTTCAATCATTATTTAACCCATGCCATGCTTCTGTGAAGCTATGCAGATAAAGGACTAGACGCTACTGAATAGGTGCCAAACCTCCAGGTAAGCTGCAGTTCTTTAGCAGCACACAACAATAAATACAGGTTTTCAGGTTGGGAGGTGAGGAAGGATACAACCACTGCTTGGAACAGCAGAAGAAAATAGTACAACTCTGTGTGCTGACATTTGCCGAGGGCACAGAGTTAGACATAATACACCCTAATGACTGCAAGTACTTCTGGCATCATGGTGCTCCCCTCCACTTCTTCTCCGGACAGGCAAGACAGTTCTCTGCTGTCCTTATGCATGTGCATCATCCTGTACCATTCATCTAGGAGGGTCTGGAGCAGGACTGTGGGTATTGGTAGGTTCCCCACAGGGAGTGCAGCCCTCTCAAAGCAGCCAACCTGTTCCCAAAGACAGAAGTGTTGACCAAAAGGGAAGTCCTGTGACCCAGCTCCACAGAGCTCCTATCGTCTGGAAAGCACATGGTGCAGCAGATGTAACTAACTCACCAATTCTGGGATTTCATGAAGCATATCTGTGATAAGCAAAACTAATAAAGGCTCATTTTCCACTTGTCTGACTCCCAATCTTTCTCCACTCCCTTCTCCCCATGTGAATCTCTGATGTTTAATAAAAGGTGAGCTGCTTGGCCTCCTCCCTCAGCATGGTGCTAACAGGGGCTCTCCCATTCATTCCCCTGCCACCTGTTTTCCCCAAACTTGTAGGAACTTATCCCTCTTTGAGATCTTCACCCTTTTGCTAAATCTGGTTGAAATTGGCCAGCGAATTCAAAAGCTATTAGACACACACATACACCCCCAGAGGCAGTGTGATCATACAAGACTCATTTCCTTAGGATATTAGGCAAAAATGCCTAGTTGAAAGCTTTTTGATGTTGAGTGCACCCTTCTCCATTTCCTGGTTCTGCATGAAATGCCAGGGAGAACCAAAGACATCACAAGTAAAAGCCCATCCCCAGAAGACTGTTATTAGCCTTGTTTCTAGAGCAACTCTTGGATGTATATCAAAACAGAACCTCCTCCCCCTCTGGGGTTTGCTCACCCTATGCAGATCTGTGGGTGGCATCTCCTGATGATCGTTCTCCACAGGTCCTGCTAGCAATACTGCCAGTGCCGGGCTGCATATTTTTAGCTTGCTGTTCGAGTCAGAATATTAATGCTATTGCTCATATCACTCTCACTGACTCTTATGTGAGCCTGGTCATTAGGAGGAACGTTCCACTGGTTTACCAATAACGTTACTCCAGATAGACAAATCAATTTAGAAACAGCCACTCTCAGACTCTGATATATCAGGGGCTTTAACTAATATCAGTGGTCTAAGTTATTAAGAGGAACTGATGCTAACCAGAATAATCCTTCTGAAGATTTAGCATCATTTGTATAAACACTAGTAGGACTGTTGTTCTGATGGTTCTGTTGCTAACTGCAGGTGAAATACAGTCACAGGGGCATCAGGCAAGATGGAAAGCGAAACAAACCCCAAATGGACTAACTAGCCACACAGGGCCGCCATCTGGAAATAAGCACGGTGTGAACAGAAGTGCTGCTGCTGGTCCAGCGTGACTCGTTTCGGAGTTATTGTCTGTGCTAGAAGGGACTGCGCAAGAGCTGTCATTGAGAGGTTATTTCAGACAACTTCCACTTGTGGTCAAGCCCTTAGACAGACTTTGATGAAAGCTTTGATTCCTGCTGTAAGGCATGTTTTTAAATGTTTAGCTCTAAGGTAGCTAAACTCTAAGCCTGTTCATAGCGGAATTATTTTAAGCCCTTAACCCCACAGTCATGAACCAAATACTGATCCAAAACCCATATCCTCAACTCATTTCACATTCAAATCCTTCCTTCTGGGAGATGCTGAACTATCTCAGTTCTCATTTGTTTCAAGGGGAGCTGAGGCTGCTTAGCAGAATACAGGATCAGACCTGTGCAGTCAAAAACTGCTACAGTACCTGAAGAACCAGCTTTAAAATGAGGAGCACAAAGCCTGGGTCTGAGCTGGGAGCTGAATCCATAGAGGGAGGCAGCAGATCCACACTCCAGCTAATTATGTTAAATAATACCTTCCAGTAGATACACAGATCGCTTTCTCTACCACTGCTGCCACCTCTGTGCCAATTATGCTAACTATCGGTTTCTTTTCAAAGGCGGAAGCAAAAAATAACATTCAGTTGAAACTGCAGGAAGAAACTTAAGTGGGCAGAGGGTAATTATCTGAGCTGGAATCTAACCAAGGGACTGGAGCAAAGAACCCCTACTCTGGCTGTGAAGGATCACAGGACTGTTAAACCCACAGCGAAGCGGGTCTTGAGCTCCTTGTGTTGTCTGAGAAGGCAGCAGCTCTTTCAGTACAGTATTTTCAGAACAGGCTTTGTTTTCCCACTCTGTCTTCCTGAAGAGACAGAATTGTGTTCTTCAGATAACCACACCGCAAATGGAGAACTATTAAACCACAAAGATCTATTTTAAATTAACATTGGTGATCTAGCTTAAACCCACAAAACCAAGGAAATGCTCCAAAGCTGCTCTCCCCACCATAAGTCAATGCACATTGCATGCAAGATAAGAATGCTGCACTTTTTATTTGGTAAATTTAAAAACCACCTCTTGGGCGACCTCTCAGTATCTCTTGCAGCTGCAGCACAGACAGCCGAGGTGGGTGGATGCAACCACAAACATGAAATTTCCCAGCTTTCATTTTTAATTCAGTTCCTTAAAGTTCTTGGAGGGAAGGGATGGGCTTTGGGGTTGATTTTTTTTTTTTTTTTTTTTGGCTTGTCTGCCAATTTAAACTTCTTTTTATTATGCTCAGTGCTATGTTTAGGCCTCTCTCCAAAGACTGTCTCCCAAAAAATTAAGAGACAATTTTATTACTACACAGAGGAACTTCAAAAAGGGAAGGGATCTGATAGTGGGGGACTTTTCAACCTTGCTTAATGAGATCTAATGACTGGAACTTGCAACTAGACATATCCGACCTTAAATTAAGATGTAATCTTCTAGCTGTGAGGATAATGACATACTGGAACAATTTCTCATGAAAGGTAGCCTCGCTATTGCTCAGAAATGTTACAGTGAAATCAGATATCATTCTAGAAAACAGTATCTAATTTGGGTCTGGGTGAAGGTCTAGGGGCTGGAAGCAGATGGAAGGGAAAGGGGATGAGATCAAGCTGGATGTTTATCTGGGGTTTAGGGCTGGGCAATCTGTATCACTCCATGTATCGCTGTCCTTCCCTGGCCTCGAGGAGAAGACGACTGCCCACGTTGTTCTTGGTGCTCTGCAATCCCATCCCATGCTCCTGCAGCTTCAGCAAGAGGCAGAAAGCAGCATTTCCTCTGATGGGAGGTTCAGGGAGACAGGACTCCTGGGAACGTCTGACATGAGTGCCCCTTACTTACTGGCTGTAAGGAAAATCTCTTCGGACCCCCAAACCCAGAATTCCTTTTGTGTCTCTCATTTAGCTGTCCTGGCCATGCATCTGCTCTGCATTTGCAGAGAAGGCCTCCTCAGGTATTCCCAGTGAAATCTGTCTCCCTTGGAAGCATCAGGGACTACAACAGGGCTCGGAGCTGAGATGGAACAGGGCCGGACCTGTGCCCTCCTACTCTTTCACTTCCTCAGGAGGTTTTCCTTGCAAAGCTCCAGTGTGGAACCCAAGCAGCTCAGCTGAGTAAGCATGCAGTCACACATGGAGCCACGGCACACAAGTGTTTCTTGTCCAGTATGGAGAAAACCCTTTGTTCCCCTCCAGGAAACACCCTGCAGATCTGTCACTGGCCGAACACACTGTGCAGGATTTGCCCATCCGGTGCTTACAGGGATGGAGACACAGTACAGCGGTCTGTGATGGAAGCTGCCGTATCAGAGGGGGACGTGAGAAAGGCAGAAGAGCAGGTGAGCGGGTGGGAAGCCACCACCCTCTCTGTCACTTTCCCCTATCTCAGTCTTGCGGTGTTCACTCTGATCCAGCAACTTGTGTCCAGCAACTCACACCTTCCTGCAGCCCTGTATTCGCTTCATATGGGTAGAAGAAAAATGTGCATTTCCTCCACATAGTGTTAGGATAACTCAACAAAAATGGTAGTCATCAGCAACGCTGTTCAGCCAGCCTGAGGCTGCTGCTAAGGGCAACAGAGAGATCTAGCACCCTGCTGCTCAGGAAAGATACAGGGGTGAGTTTCCAGCACAGCACACAAAGAGGCAACACATCATGATGGTTGATGAGATCTTGAGCTGACCTCCATTTACTTCTTTTCATGAGCCCAGAGGACAGGTCCTGGTCACTGAAATGGGAATCCTTCTCTTGGGATTCCCTGGAGCCAGGGATACCCAGGGGACTGTGCAGAAGGTGCTGATATAACACTGATTTTGGACCCAGTGTGTTGGCTATGAGCCAGCTGGAATGCTCGGAGAAGACAAAACCCTGCTCGCTGACTTCTCTGGATCCAGAAGTACATGCTGCTAAATAGCAGTTACAAGGGCAAGATGCCTAGGAGAGAAGAGCTGTGCTCTGCTCAAGCAGGGATGGAGCATCAGAAGATGTCTGCTCCTCCCCTGTGTGCCTGCTGGAAGCACCAATGCTGACAGATTATGTCAGTGCAAAAACGTTCCTCTGACTCTATCTCCTCCATATGCAAATGTCACCCAGACATGGAGAAAGGTGCTGCACAGGTCTCAGTAACCACCTAATCTCCCCCCCACCCCCGATAACCAGTCAAGGGAGTGGGGAGGAATGGCAAAAAATTGCTAGAGGCAGAGCACATACCGCACGCACGCAGCGGGGCTCCGTGTAGTCCCTGTGCAGCAGCACTGGCCCATGTAACTGCCACGCGATGGGCATGCAGCGTGCGGGCACGCAGCACCAGCGATGGTTCTCATTCACTAAGCCACACACTAGTGTGTGTATATACACATACACACGTTAGTGCCAGGAAGGAATCAAAATAGGAGGGGGTAAAAATACCCCTGCTGATCAGAAACACGTTATTCTTTTTAAAATACCCTCAGGAATCGCAGTTTTTGTATTATCTAGCAGGGAACATGCTTTCTTATGGAGGTAGCTGGTACCCCAGGGTACACACATGCCATGTGTTGGACTCATTTCAGCAGTTACAGAAAAGAACTGCTGCATTAAACCACCTAAATGGCCCAGGCTCAGGTTACATGATCTCTCCAGGCTTTCACATACACCCACCCTCCCCCAGACCCTGGCCTCTTGTGTTTCCCTCCTGGATGGAGATGCTGCTTCACCCTCCTGTTATCTCCAGCTGGCTTTTGGACTCTGCATATCTTTCAAATATTTAAAATGCTAAAATAAATTTCTTTTTGTTGTTGTTGTTTGTTTTTTGTTTTTTTTTTACCAGCTACAGCCATGCAAACTGAATGGTTTTGGGTGGGATTCCTATCACCAGGACTTCTGTAGGGGCAGAGCTAAACCAAAGTGAGCACAAAAGGCAGGAAGGGATAAAACCCAAATGAGACAGCTTTAATAAACAGACTTAAGATCTGAAAACATAATGGGATAGGGAGCGAAACGGTACTTGCTTGTATACTTCAGACGGCATTTCTAGAGAAAAGAGGCCCTTATGGTTTGGTCTATCCTAGACAGATGCTGCAGCTTTCACTCTGCTGTTTTTTAACATGATTTGTCTCACACACGCCACCCTCCTGTAAGAGATGGGGGATGTCTGGACAACTGTAAGGATAACCACTCTGGTGATGCAGTGCAACTGGAAAAGGGGTAGCAGAGAGCTAGTGACTCTACCTGGGAAGACCTGGACTCCACCGCTCTGCCCCTTCCAGAAGTGACTGCCCTGCACAGGGGCTGCAGTACATCCATGAGGACACCAGCCACCCACCAGTCAATCCCCACAATCCAGCCCAAACTGCCCATATCTGGAGTTTGCACCAGTTCTTTCAGCCAACATGCAAAGTGAGGGAAAAAGCATAAGGTGGTGGTTTGTTTTTCCAATTTGTAACTATTAAATGTATACAAAATATATAAAACACTTGGAATTCTCTGCAAAGGAAATTACCCTTACATGGATTTATGAAGTGTTTTAAATATGAAAGAATGCTAACCAGCAGCATAAAACCAACTAAGGGCAAAAACAAGGAAAAAGAAAAAAGAAGTCTAGGGTGAATAATGAGAAGAGGAAATGGATTCAGGCCTGTCCATAGGACAACAGCCCAACAACAGCATCTCTGCCTTGAGGTCTAGCAGTTAGTCAGAGCTCCTTCCACTGCCCCTTCCACCTATACCTGGAACTTCTTTTACAAACAAATATTAAGACAATCTCCAAAACATTTACATTTACATTTAAGCACCATTTCTATCGAAACAACAGCATCTGTTCCTATTCTGAAGGCCTGAATTCGATTTTGTAGAAATTTGTGGAGAAGAGTCAAAATAACTAGTCAGTGTAAACAGTACATGTCATAAAAACAAAAACAAAAAAGAAAAGAAAGAAAATAAATGTCTGAAATGTTTAACACAATCAGATCTTTCCTGCAATTTTTTTCAATCTTGCTGCTGCTCAAACCAGTCCAGTTAGAGATGGCTCCCAGGTACTCGGAGGTGACACCTTTGTATCTGCAGGTGGAGGAGGAGCATTGCTAGTGGCATTTGGTGAGCCAGCTCCACTGATTACACTGGTAGGTGAGAAGCCCTTAATTACCACCACTTCTCACTTTCCTGGCTATTTTCACTGCTTTGCTGGATGTAGAAAGACTCTCATAAATTTTAATGAAGGAAAAAAGAAGCAGAAAAGTGAGGAATGGCCATGGAGGCTTCACAAATCACACAAAGCCCCCAGCATATGAGGGCATGTCATCGTTTTACAAACTCCCTGCAATCCAGTTACAGCTTCTGATCTTGGAAAAGAAAAAGTCCAGTTCAGGATCCTTCCTTAAAGGAAGAAAAAAGAAGAGCTGGAAGCAGGCAGGAATGTCTTCCAGTAACACATGCCTTTAGAAGGATACGATAAATCTTGGCCTGGATTTATTTGAAAAGGAAAATTCACATAAAGACACTCCCTTGATCAACATAGCTTGAGTGGCTTATCTTTAAATCAAACCCAAAAGCTCCAAGGCACACATCTTTGAAATCTGAGCTTTAATGGCATTAAGAGACTCTGAGACCACCAGTTTCAGACTCAGATCCTGAAAAGCAGGACTTGAACCAAACTGGTTGATTGTATCCAGAACAGCATTTTTGTTTTCAGCTTGGGGGAGGCTGGAGAGCGAAGGGTCAAGCAGGACTGAGATTTATTTACTGGCACTGAAAAGTAAACATCAGGCATTATACTGATAACAACCTGGCCCTGACAAAGGCCATTGGCAAGGCACATTCTTGAGGAGGAACAGTTTTGGTTGCTGTATTTCTGCTTTGCTAAGGGGATAGACAGTAAAGCAATTACATTCTTGAGAGGTACAGACAAGGCTGGGAGAGAGCTGCCCTGCGTTTAAAGTGGCAGTAGATGCTAGCAGAGCAGGGAAGGTGGCAGGGTGGACAACAGCAGAGGCAGGATCCAGGCTCAGGTCTTTGCCAGCCCCCCTTTATTTTCCTGCTTGATATAAATAGGACAACTCCACTCTCCAAAACCCACTAAAGAAAACAAAAGACTCATTAGAGAGCCTCACCCCAGAGCTTCAGTGTGAGAGTTTTGTTCTCACCTGCATTTACACAGTCACGCTTTTCTGTGGTATCCATCCATCCCACCGGCACAAGTGGTTAAGAAGCTTATCCAGAAAGGTATTTCAATGAAAATCTTTTCTGGGCAGGCTTAGAGGAAAGAGCTGGGTAAGGACTTTGCCAGGGAAAGAAAATACAATTGAAAATCCTCATGCTGGGAGGCTTGGGAAGAGCAGTACAGACCTCAGCAGTAGCTGCATGTGTCTGAGGGCACGGCCCCGTGGGAGGCAGCAGCAAGCGTTGCAAGTGTGCAAAAAACCTCCTTCCATTGCCTAATGCAATGCAAGTCCCAAAGCTTTATAGTTTTATTAGACAGCTCCCGCTCCCCGCTCACCCACTGTGTTTTCAGGCCTGAACACAGAACTATCCCAAGGCAGCTTTACCCCCAGGAAGCCATGCAGCAGGCAGAGGTGTGCCCAGCCCCTGGCACCAGAGTGAGCTGCAGGAGGAAGAGGAAGGTGTCTCAGAGGTGCAGAATGGGGTTGCTTCTGACAGTCTGCACCTCCCAGCCTCCCCAGGAGTGGCTGGTGTTGGTGAAGTGAGGCCAGGCTCACACCGATAAGCCCTTCCTACCGCCCAAACCACAGGGCAAGTGTTCCTGACCTGGGAGGACAGCACGGTGTCATACCTTCTGTGAGGCTCAGCTGACTCACTCTTCCTCATGCAGCTCCCCTCTGGGATCTGGGCAGGGAGGATCCCCTCTGGATCTGGGAACACCATGCCGTGTGGGTCCAGCTTGAGAAACACCCTTGTGGGATGTTCTCTGCCTTGGAAGCAGCTGTGTTTGGGGCTTCACGTTTGTGGCCACACCTTCAAGCCACACATGCTGGTAGATCTGTGCAACCTGTTAGCCAGGGTTTTAAGGCATATCAGCATTATGGCATGGGTGCAATGCACCATCATCTTCCTCAGCCTAACATGGATAACCCAGAGTTGCTCCATGTGAATTCGATATTGTCCCTTCGCATCCTGTGAATGCATCCTGTCAGCAAAGATCTCCTGCCCTAGACTAAAATGTAAGATGAGTCCTGTGTTTGACACATTTCTAAATCAGCTCCATCCACAGCAGAAACCAGCCAGTACTCTGGAGACTGGGAACAGCTTGACCTCTTTTAGATCACCGTAGAGCAGGATGGGAAGGAAAGCCTTAGTGTTAAAAGAGGCTAAGTGGGGCACTGAGCCACTCAGAGGTGCTCTCTTTATGCTGACATTGCTGTTCAGGATTCAAAATGTTTTCCTAGCACGGTCATCATTTATGAGAATCGGGTGTAAAGGACTCCTGTGGTAGGCAGGCTGTTTCTATAGCATCTTCACTCTCTGGATTTCATTTTTCAAATATATTTAATTTTGAATATTTCTTACGTGCATTTAACACTTCTTAAAAGACATTTAATTTAAAGAATACTTATTAAAGGGGAGTTTCTCATTACTAAGCATACCAAAAGTCAAAAGATTCAGTACCGTTCTGCATACCCTTGCTCAGACACAAACATTCAGGACACTATGGATCTCATCTTCAAATGGAAGCATCAGGAGGATACCAAAGCACTGCACCAGAGCTGCCAGGAAGGATCCCTGCAGTAAGCAGGGTGAGCAGCTGAATGAACAAAATGGACAGCTGCAGAAAACCCTCCTGCCCGAAAACTGAGTTTCTTGTTATAATACACGTGCTTTTCTCAGGTGCAGATGTAAATGGGTTAAATGGCTGGGGGGTAGGGGCCTGCAGCCTTAGTCCTTATGAGTAAGGGCACAGACACATGCAGAAGACTGAAAAATTACTATTTTCTTAAGTGTGCAGCTGTAAGGAAATTTCTTATGTTCTCATCCCAGCCTCCTTCACTTTATTTGTGGATTTAATTGTTTACATTAGAACAACTTCTGAACAAAAATACTAAGAGGTTTTAAATGCTTAATTCTTCTAAAACAGGGTGATGGCTCACTGAATGCCCTTTGTTGTCACAATCTTTTTATCTGCTTCATATTTCTAATTTTTTTCATTTTAAGGAATCTTAATGTATAGCATGGTTTGATAAATTTACATCTCAAATTACTCTAAGAATAAGCACAATTAAATACTTTGTATATTATTTGCAGATTTTATTAACATTTGATGACAATGTGTCTTGGCTGGGAGCCCAGAATGCACAATGCACCTGTCAAAAATGAAGAGGCCTTTATACCCATTGCTTTCCATGACATCTACATTAATCATCACAATTTACACACACACACACACACCCGCACACAAAGAAACCTAAATACTGGGTTTGGACTGAGTGCTGTTGAAGTTATTTTTGGGTGCCCTGATAGACTGAACTGCTGGCCATCTAAGTGGACTTGAACTTGAGTGTAATCTGTGAAATGGATTGTCTCACCAGTACCTTAATGCAATTTGCCACCCTTTTCAGATGAAAACAGAGGAGAATTTACCTTGACAGGGCAAAACGCCTGGAAAAAGCTACAGAGTATTTCTGACAGTCATTTCTGCATAGAGGAGCAGCTCTCCTGGCTGCTATCTCAATGGCTGTATTTCATCTTAGTTCCATCTTGATACAGTTGGAGTAGAGGGGTTTTATGGTTCAAAAGGATCAGTTATTTGGCTGAGTTCCAGCCTACAAACTAAAAGTACATCCCAGTTTTCCCAGTGATAGCAATCTGGGCTACCACGTAACCAGATTCAGCTAACACTGATAGACTAGACATGGCAAAAACATCTCAAAGAACTTTCTGCCAAAGCAGGTCTGTTCCCAAGAGTTCACTTTCTAGTACTTGCCTAGCACAGCTGCTGGGGCTTCTGCTGTGTTATTTGTGTGGGGCAACTCTGCAGAAGTCTAAACGTGAAGAAAAGCTGTCACCGACGCAATAGAGCTATCACGAGTCCTAAACTGAGCCTGTGAAGTCAGGCAGAGGCATGGCCAGGATCTGCAGCACAGAGACCTCATCCTGGCCAGTGCCTGCTACGAAAGAAAAATATGCACTGTCTCATTGCCTACCATCTGAAAGACAGGTTGCTGTAGATAAAATATGGAAAGTAGCGGTAAGAAAAAACTGTGATATTTCAACATTTTTTTGGCTACAGAGACCACACTGCAACATCCACCGATATGGAAACACCCCAAGGCACTTTTTTTCCCCTGGGCTTCTCCAAAATAATAAAGACAGCGTTGACAGGTGACAGACTGCAGTCTTCTATACTGAAAGATGAACGAAGAAAATAATGATGTCAATCCATGCTGCATCTCCTCCAGAGTAACAAAGCTAAAGGAGCATGAGCGCTCACACAAAAGGCCAGCACAAAACAGGGAGTCTCTCTGTTTAAACACACAATTGCTCTTTATGATTGCGTGTTTTGACATTTCTTTTTGAACATTTACAGTCATTTTTTTATTATTAAAAAATGCAAAGATCCGAGTTAGTCCTGTAAGGTGTCAACATAAAAGAAGCATTTCTATTTGCTTAAGCCAGCAGCACGTAAGAAATTAATGTATTAGTAGTTAACATTTCATATTTTGATGCTAAAAAACCCAAGAAGCATCTGAGGTTATGGAAAGCTCAACCTCAGCTTCTCTCTTTAACTTAGTATTAGGTATCTGTGCTGGCACAAATGGTTCATGTTCCTGCCAGATCAGAATGGTGGATTTTCACCCTCACTTCACATGCCTGCAGATACTACCAGAAAAGGGACAGGCTCTGGTAACAGAAAACCTCCAACCTGTCCTTCGTTCCTTCGTTCACTTTGCTGTTCTCCCACAGAGAGCGTCTGAACTTGCATGTGTTCCCTGTAACACTGCTGGGGTAACAGGGAAAAACACTTCTTCCTTCCCCTCCAAATCAGTAACTACCTCAGCTTTCCCTGCTAATCTCCCTTTTTTTAACATTTTATTTTATTAATGCAAATTCCCCATTATTTTTTCAATCTTTCTGGACACTGCTGAATTATGTTTTGTAAAAATGTTTAAGGAAACCTCAGTTTTGTTTATATATATATATATATATTTAAAACTAAATGCAAAATAAACTTTCCCATAATCCTTATAAGTCTGTCTAATTTCAGAAAATTGTTCTGCGTGGGAGAATGGTGAGGTCACTCTAAAGTCCTAATTGCCAAACTCCTTTGGCAATCTTTCCCACCTTCTCCTTGTCCTCACCCCACTGCTCCCCTTCCCCACTCCATTCTGTCATCATTCCTGTTGTTCCTTTATTCATTTTAATACTAATTTCAGTGCACCTGGAAGGAAACACGCATGATGGCAACTTGAAATAGCAATAATGAAGACCTTAAAGAAAAGCACGTGGCAAGTCTGAGCACTAAAGAAGCTCTGCTTGTAGCTCAGTGTGCATTTTGTCCTGAACAGAAGACCTTTTCTTACCTATTAGCACAACGGAGTTCAGATCATGATTTGCAGGAGCAGTGGCACCTCAAAAAGGAAGAATATACACCAACTCCTTCTTAGCAGGTTTCCATTCTTAAGCTTTTTCTAGAAGCTGGAAGAGCAGTGCTCAAGGCCTGCGTTCAGTAAATCCCACTGCATAAATAACCCTGCTGAAAGCATAACCAAAGCTCTGTTGTGCTATCATGCTACAGAGCCAATAAACTAAAACAACACTCATGAAATCACTTAACCAAGAAGAGCTTTCCCAGTCTTGTTTCATTAGAAGAATGGCATTCAACTCTGATCCCAAAAAGCAGCAATCATGCTACAGTATTAATAAAATGAACTTCAGCAGACACAGTTCCACAGAAAAACATGCACTGAGGTTCTCTTAAAAAATTCCCCAGCTAGCAATGTAAGGAAAAATATGTGTAATGCCTTGATATAACTGACAAGAAAAACAGAGAAAAAGATTTATAGAGTAAATTCATTAAGCTTTCAACTCACATTCCATCGTTCTGGAGTCCAACTCAAATTACTGTATGAAAGCTCTTTCTCATGGAACTAGATGAAATTTAAGATTACTTTTAATTACAAAGGGTGTGGGAGAATGTTTTCATGGGAGACAAATACCTCTACACCTCTTACCAGTGTGGATTTAAGAGGTTCACAACAAACAGAAACTGATTTATGAGCATTGGGGCATCATTGTGTCAGGCTGCAGCATGGTTTGAAACTTAATTTCTTTACTTTTACTGCCATGTATATATCTTTTGCAAGTTCTAATTGGAAATTAAAATGGCAGAACTTTTATGGGAGGAAAGTTTATTACTACTAATGGTTTTCAAAACTAGGCTAAAGAAAAATATTAAACGTGGTGATGATGTGTTCTTTTTAATTTAAATTTAGTTGTACTTTCAATAACTTTTTACATAAATCATGGTACTGCCAAATTGTTTCTCTGGTTAATCAAATGTATCCTGTTTATTGAATAAATAGTGGTCTCAGCCTTGCTTTCATTTGGGTATGAACAATTGCGTAGGAGCTATTACCTCACACACAGGTTGCAACCCTTCTTTTTATCAAGATTGTCCAAGTTTGCCAAAAAGAAACCCTTTCTACTATTGCCTGTAACCCTGCCAAACTTTAACCATTTCTAATGAAGCTTTCCATGCTATGTACTGATTTTTTTTTCCTAACCAAATGGTTCAGCAACTTCAGAGGAAAAGGGTTAAAACAAAGGAATAAAAAATCCTAGCAACCTGTCATTAAAGACAGATAACACAATACATGTGCCAAGGGGTCAGCTGTAGGTTAACTGTGACATTTCTGAACATCCAAGCACTTGACTTTGCAGAAAAATAACCATCTCCTTTTAAGGAAGCTCATGTTTGCATTTAACAAAAAATAAGCATGTGCCTAAGTGCTGAGCATTCGTTTGCACACACTCACACCCAGCTGTAATTGATACAAGAATAAATGAAATCCACTAAAATGCAAACATACAACTTTTGCACACACAAGCATGGAGCTGCTTGCTTTGAGATGTGGACACTGCATATGGAAACAAGATAAAAAGAAGCAGCCAGCTGAGGCTGATGAATTATCAACTGATGTGCACTTTATACCTTAAAGTATTTTCCTTTTTTGATGGATTCTGTGTAAAGGTGTAAAATATGATGGCACTCTACTCTGGGAGTCCTCAAATGGCAGAGGGTACACTAGGAACCAATGCCAGCAGACAGGTAACAGCAGCTCTGGTGAGACAGGTAGTTTGCCACCCCTGAAAGGCTGGCTGCAGCTAGAGTTTGGAGGGTTATGAAAAGTCATCAAGGCAAAAATTTCATGTCCTTGATTGCTTTTTCAAATTCAACAGGCAGGAACAAAAGAACAAAAGAGAGCAACGTTCTTTCTGCGTGATTTGGGCTGCCCCAACCCTAACCTGGCCATAGTGTGCTGGTGCTTATCTCTATGCATCAAACATTATTTATCACTGGGTCCTGTAAATATAGTACCCAGAAGAAAGTCTGTAGACAACCTTTTTGCTTTCTAATTTCTGTCTTCCACCCCATTTCCAACTTTTACAGAGGGGTGGAGAAAAGCTGTAGAAAACACCACGATGCAATTATAGGGTCATTAAATCCAGCATAAGTCACTGCTGGACTGCTCACCCTCGCTATCTGCCCTTGCCAGCACTACAGGTCTGTGGCAGGGTTGTGATCCAGATCAGAGAACTGATCCAGCTGAAAAATAACTGAACCGATAAAACGGTAATGTCAGCACGAGAGGAGCGGGGATGAATAGCAACAGCAGGCAGTGGCTGGGAGGACAGAACCACCCTCTTCTGCAATACAGCAGACATATGCCAGATTCAAGTAACCATATAAATACAATTTAAGACTTGTTAAATCACTCCAAGCTGCTGTAATGAGTTCCTTTATGTACACTCAGATTTGCTTTGCAGGTCCATCACGAGTTCCTTAGCGTTGCTGCTGTGCCTCTGAAGGCATTCAGACAGGATGAAAGACTTTGCTCGTTTAAAACATTTTGCAAAAGCTAGTTTCTGTGTCGTCTTTCAAAAAAGAACTAACAAGATCATGTGCAGAGGCATGGGTTCTTCAGGTGAAGAGTCATTTCTATATCCCTACACTATCAGGGGACTGGATCTTGCTTTCAAGAAAACGCATTTCATGCTGTTATACTTCTAAAGGGAGCATCCACTTATTTATGGCAGGAACTTAAGGCAGGAACCCAGGCTCTGCCATTCACAGATAGGGGATTCAGAAGCCACATCCTTAAATAAAAGATATCAAGATGAATTTACCTTAAGAAATTACTTTTGCAAACCAAACTGTCAAATTGAACCGATGTCCAGGTGAACACATGCAAGCACAGGGGACTGTCTGTTACTGAGCTGCTGAGCTAAATCTTTTCTTGAACTGAGATGATGATGTTATTTTGATTTTAATTTATTTTCCAGACAATTTCTAAAAACTAGATCTGCTTTAGTATTAACTGAAGCTTAACTGGTACTTCTTGTGAAGCTGTGCTGTCTGTCAAGTTACAATTTTAGATAGGTTAATAGCATCTCTCAAGTGTCAGTACCTCCATTAAAATGCCAATTACACTTGCAAGGAGACCGTACAAGCACACAAGTTACAATTCCCTTACTCTCTGATGTTTCTGGAGACTGGATGGGGGCAAAGAACTGGTCGTTAAAAGTTAAGCTCCTAGCCTGAAATACTTTTGCTTGAAAATTGCCTGCCTATGTCACTCTTCACTTGGAAGAGCTGTTGCAAAGTAATCCCTCTACTTACAAGCACCTAAATAGCAGTCAGCGTTGAGCCACCCAAATAGGAGAGAAACAGCTGCTCAGCCGATGAGTGAAGGACAGCCTCGTCCACTCAGCCCTGGGAAGAGCAATGCCATTGAACGCCTGAAGGCACTCACCCAGCAGAGGGCTGCACGACCTGTCATTTCACCACTTACCTGAGGGTATGACCCACACACCCCCACCCGCTTTCAGATGTGGAGAGAATGGGAAAAAGTAAGAAATAACACACCCAGCCCAATGGCTGCTTCAGTCCCAGAGGGGTGGGAAGGGTGGCATGTGGGTGACGCAGGGCTGACACCTAAAGGACTGCAAGCTTGAGGAGGAAGCCTTGTTTGCACTCTGCAGGCTGTCACTAGAGCCCAGGTGTGCATCACAGCATGGGAATTAAAAGTCTTGCCTATTCAGACATTATCTAAACTATAAATCCAGGCATTGGGCATGGAAGGAAGAAGTACTCCCAGCACGGTCACCACGGCAGAGATGATACTGTGATTTAACCTTCCTAACCAGGCTGGGCAGGGAAACACATCAGACTGTATAATCAGCTCGTAGTGTTAATACTGTCACCTCCAAAGTTTCCTAGTGAAATCAGGAAAATGTGTCTTCATCCCAGTCCCATCATGTTTTGACTGTGACATTCAACCTGAGCTTCAGGAGGAAGTTTGCACTTGGGGAAGGGCAGACTCCTGGTAAATTAACTCACGGGTTAAGTCTGGGGAGGTTGCTGGGGAGCAGTGTTCGCAGATGAAGTTCACAGGGCATTTTTGTTGTTCTTGCACAGCTTTTGGTGTCTACAAATACTTACAATGTCTCTTGCCACAGCACACAGGCCACCACACTGACTGATAAGATTTTAAAGTAAAAGGAATCATTGTGATAATCTACTGTGACCTCCCACATTTCCTCAAGCAACTAGTAAATTAAGACCACAATTTCTAGCCCTGTAACTGCACAAGAATTTCTTTCAAGCTAGAAGTTGAACTTTAAACGGTGCATTTGAACAACAGAGAATCAACCACCTACCTATGTAAGATGTTTCAATGGTTATCTTATCTTTAGGGATTAAGAAATACAAATTACAATAAAAGGCACGATACTACTAGCTGAATATACCCAATTTCAAGCTTCCAGATCATTACCTCTTCTTCCTAGTAAATAATGTGCCTAACATACACCAAATCGGGTCCCTTTCACTCAATCTGTCTGAGAAATTAGTCTCAACCTTCTTGATTCCTTACTCCGAGACAGGTTTTCCATAACTTATTTGTGAACTTACATCAGTTTGTCAATTCTTTTGTAAACACTAATCAAAAACGAAACCAGTATTTCAGCATGTGTCTGTACGACATTGGTGGTGAAAACCTCATCTCTGTATATCCACTGGCATTCACAAAAAAGTTGTATTAACTCCCCAAAATAACTGTGCATATGGTAATTATTAAGAAGGTTGGTTAATCATTTGGACCTGTTTACGTAATCACTGTTTATGTGAATAAAGGCCCACTACATGGGACCTATATTATTTAACTCACCTGAGATTAAAATTTGTCATCTTGTGGGACTATTTGATTTTCATTATTATTTTATTACCCACTAAGTTTTGCAGTTAACACTACCAGATGCTACCAACGTTTTTTCATTATGACAAAATCAAGATACTGAATAGAAGCAGGGAGGGAACAGCAGCACTAAAAAACCTGCTTTTTGAGACATTCTCCCAGAAACCTTTAGTACTGGATAAGGTTTCTCCATTTTCAAGGACTTGTCTGAGAAATATAATTTAACCAGTTTTTATCATATTTAGTAAGAACTATCTTGATTTTATACAATTTAGATATCATAAACGAATAGCTTTATATAAAATCTAAACCTTGCACAAATCACATTATGGAAAACCTACTTTCAACAAACTATTGGAAACCAGTATCAAATTTCTTTGACAATATCCACTTCCTTAAAAATCCTGTTGATCCAACACTAATTCTGCTTCTGTCCTCTTATATTTACTGAGGATGTCATTTATAAATTCACATGATTTTATACCGAATTAATATCCAGCTAAACAGAGCACTGCTGCTGATTTCATCCTACTTAGCCTTTGTAAATGCCGACCCAACATTTGTGTTACCTCCTGAGCACCTGGGACCCACCCAATACTTAAAGATTATTTAATTGCCAATGTTGGCTCAAGCACCTCATCAGCTAACCTTGCAGAGCTTCCGGATCTAAGTGCTGGAGCTGTAGCAGTTGCTGTTCAACATCTTGGTCGTAAAAATATAAATTATTTCAGTACTCCTTCTTCTAAAAATATCATGTAAGTTTTTCCTTAATATAGAAACAGCTAATTAGGGAAATTCTCCTGTCTTTTCTGTGTTGCTGTGACCAATTCTACTGCCCCCATTAACAACTAATGATTTTCCTTATTTTCCTTCATCTGCAGCCCTTATTTCATAAATACCAATAATTTCTAGCCTCATTATCAGTTGCCTATTTGCCTTTTATTTATTTTCATTTATATATACAGAAGTGTGTATTTTCATATGTATATGCTAGCTTTCATCTCCCTTTTAGGCTGGGCTGAAGGAGGGAAAGGGTGTGTTTGGTTCACACTGACAAAGCCCTCTTCCACGATTCAGAACTGAGACTTTTACAGCATCTGCTGAAGTTTTCTTAAACCATTCCAAATTATCATTCACACTGTTTGGTTTAGGGTGGGTTTTTTTCTTTTCAAACCACTTTGCTCATAATCGCTTTAATCTTTGGGAAAACAGCCCTTTTAAAGAATCAAGTATATCCATTATACAATTAATGACTCCCAGTGGCCTTCCCTAGCGTGAGATGCCTTGACAGAAGGGAAGTTGAGCAGATTTATTTGCAATGGCACTTCACAAGATCTTGTTTCAATTTCTTGGCCATACTGCTTTCTGGGACAAGTAGGTCATTGCATATAAACAGACAGCACTGCCATCAAGCTTTCGTTATCTTCCTCGATTTAAAACAGGAATATGAAAAATTAAGTGAAACACTAAATTATTATTCATGCTTTTATAATGTTTTAGTGCTCCCGTTACTGGTCTGTTTTCTACGTCCTACAGATGAACAGGCAACAGCAAAAACAAGTACCGTAGAAGTGAAGGGTGTAAGAAAGGAAATAGGATTATTCCCATTTTACCAGAAGAGAATTGAGGCAGTGAAAGATTAAACGACTTGCTCATAGTCACACAGGGAAATTGAAGAAGAATCTGGGATTGAACTCAGATCTCCCACAACACAGTCCAGTACTTTAACCACAAAACCATTCTTCATCCATAATGAATAGCTCCTGGCATGCACATACCATTAACTAGCCAGGGAAAGGGACACTTTTAGTCAAGACAATATTAACACTTAGCTGCAAAATGGTCACTGCACCATCCCTTGGACCGCAGAATTCAACAAAACCATTTGATGAGATGATTAAGCAATTCAACCGTTAACTCAAGATTGATTCCTCTTATAAAAATGGCAATGATGTAAACTCGGTGCAGGGGCTGATACTCTTATTTTCTGGAATAAACACATTCAATTCATATGCTGATTTATTTTTAAAAATGGAGCTCATTTAAAATGGGGTGAAGTTTTTGGCATTCTCAAGTCAATAGTTCATGTAATGTACCATACCAGAAGATCTTCGTGTTCCTGCCAAACTTGCAGCCAGCACAGCCTTTTACTGGTGATAGTTTAACATTACAGCCTTGTGAGAAAGCAGGCATTTCCCATGATATATGGGTAATAATTTTCTTATTGGCAAGGTCATTGGAAAATTGCAAAATATTTTGCCGAAAACAGAGGGAGTTTCATCCTACTTTTCGCAGGAATGTGCGGGGGGTGGGGGTGAAGATAGAAGGCAGTTCTGCAGTTTCCAGGGGATTTCTGTTAAAGGATAGGAAAAAAAGACTTTTTTGTTTGAAAGTGCTAGTGTGTTGCTATCAAGCCTGCAATGCATTACAGTTCCTCATAGGTACCACAAATGTAACAGCTTGAACCACCCTGCTTCATCTTCTTGAGGCACAGCACCCCACTCCAAAACTCTCAGACTTTAACCTGAAACTCAGCAGGGGAAACGGGGACACGTTCCCTCTAACATCACCCTCACCTCCCAAAGTGCAACCGGGGACTGATCCTGGGGGGCGGCCGCACTACCAAGAGCAATCACTAACGGCTGTACAGAGGTGGCTTAGTGACAGGCTCTGTCTTGTGACGACTGCATCTCCGGTCCCCATTTGCTGTGTGATGCCTCTAATTTAAGCCAGATGCCAAATGAGCCCCAAGAAAAAGCATACAGCAGCAGCAAAGTCTGACACAGAGGTATGCCAGCAAAAACCTCTTCTTCCTAGACAGCTCAAGGAACCACCACTTCTGCTTTCATTCCCAGGAACATTATCTCTGAATTAACCTGCCCAGATTTCTCAGTAGCATTTGAGAAAAATCTGCTGCTGCTGAAGACCAAAACTAGCAATGCCACATTTTGGCTTCTGGCCTCTGGCCAAACAGAAATTTGGACACTAGAGGGAAAATTTATTGCTGGGCTCTTGCTTTGAAGACTTGTTCTTTCTCAGAAACAGGAGAGAGCCTCAGCACGTGCTTGGAGGAGCCCCACACTTTAGGGAAAAGGTAAACAAGGGAGGAGGTAGGAAGCCCTCACAGAGCGACCCCTGAGAAAGTGCTGCACTAGAGATGTGTTTCAGCGGTACTGCAGGTTTACCATGGAGTTCACAACACTGTATAGGTACTCAACAGTTTCTCTCCTCTCTAACAAGGTTTACTTGCAGAGAGAGAGGTTTGTAAAGAAAGCAGTAAATGTGGCCACATGTACAGGCCTGTGCATTCTGCATGAGACAAGTTCTCTTGCCCCCTGCCTCACATTCCCCCACCGCAGCACCTGGAGGCTGAGTGCTCCTGGGGCACAGCAGTAGCTGTTACTCACACCCGCATCCTACACGCCTGATGCAGCCGGTCAGCATGACTTGGATCCACCAACAAGCTGCATCTTGTGCTTGGTAGCTGCTCACACTAAATTAGGCTTGGATTATTAAGACTTCAGGAGTATCATCAAAACTGAATTAAGACTATTATCCACATTATGTCTGCTAAAGGTAATTCATCTAAAGTATGGCTATATCTCCTTTTTTCGTTTATAAACTCAGAATGTGTAAAAAGAGACCTGATTTTATTTGCAATATCGTGAAATGGAGCCCCTGAAGCTCCTAGCAGCAGAGGTGGCTTCAAACTCCTTCAAAGCAGGGACCAGATTTCCAATGCCAAAGGAGATGTATAGATCTGGGGCCTGGCTCTGACCACCAAGGAAATGAATCTCAGCTCTGAGCCAAGCCCCCACTCCCAGATCCTTGTCTCATGGACCAGGTGTGCAGAGAACAGACCTGGCCCACGAGGGTAGATGGTTCCCCAAAGTCTGAGTTCTTGGGAGGTGTCACTGTGTTTTCATTATAAAGGCTCCTGAGTCCAAAAAATCTGCAAAACTGGTAGATGACTGTTCTGTCCCCTTTGTGATAATACAAAGCTCCCATTAGTGGGCTGCCAGTGTGATGAATTCCAGTCACTGCAGCTACATCCTCATCTCAGCACAGCCCTTTTTATACCCTGGCTGCTCAGAGACAGGTCTGTCAGAACTGGGGTGGGGAAAGACATGACATGTACTGGAGTGATGCTCTGTCACAGCTATCACCTGTCATGACCCCAATTCAGTAGCAGATCTCAAAGCCGTCTGGCTGTAGTTTGAAACTGCATCTGGAATGGGGATGCTTATGGAGGGATCTTCCAGGAAAAACACATTAGACAACACTTCTTTAAAAAAACATACATGCAGGATTCATAGGTCAGCACAAAGTTTGCAGCTGCAACCCAAAATGCTCAGACAGTAAGTCTTGTTGGTGCAGAACCAAGTCCTTGCCCTGGCTCAGCAGAATGTATGAGATTAGGTGGTGGCATGTGCTGCAAGTTTAGGACAAGTTTGTATAAATTTATCACTGGCTCCCAACTTGGTCAAGTATTTCCCCCTTTTCCTCCCAGATCTGACTCTCCACAGAAACTCAGGTAATAAACGTCATCTGTTACAAATTACACAGCATGACTCCCACCCGAGTGCCTCAGAGCTGGCAGGACTGCAGCGCTCCATTCTCTATGGCTTGAGGCAGAAGTGTAGCTTATGTATCTCCAAATATTTGCCTGAAAACGCTCTCTTTGGATCAGTTTTTTCTGACATTTGCTTGAATAGTTTTCAAGAAACACCCACCCAGTGTTAGTTACTGTGCTATGCAGAGAAAGTCATGCAGGCTAACATTCCAGATTATGAACTCTCCAGCAATATATTCTCCTCTTGGAAGGCCCAACAGTGATTCTCAGCGAGGCTGGTATCAATTGTCAGCAAAACTCCACATCCTCACAGGTTCACAAGAGCATCAATGAACTCAGAATCCAGATGCTTGCATTCATGCAATTCCCATTAACAGCAACAGGAACGGTGAGCACATGCATGCACACATGTATGCTTTTGCCCTTTCATTCTTCCCTACATAGAAAGAAAAGCAAACACCTACTTTTTTTTTTTAAATATATCTAAGGTAGTCCAGTGACCCTTCCATTTTGAGAGCACTTAGCACTCCCTCCAGATACCAGGAAGGCAGGCAGTGGGAAACTCTCCCATTATCACTCAATGAAGATGTCCATCTTTCCTCTCTGCCTTTGCTGCAAGATCCATTTTCAGTTTGGCCTTTCTCTTCCCTTAAGTTGAGCTTCTCTGTGTTATACTTTTAACACAAAGATGAAGAACTGAAGCAGCTGCTTGAATCTGCTAAGCCCTACCTTGGTTTACCCAGGAATGTATTTTGGGGGGAGCAAGAGGGATTACCTCGTTCTTATCTTGAAGCTGTTACTTTCTCTTGACTATAACGTACCATATTTCCCTGTCATTTCATATGCATGCAAGTCCACTGAACACAATTCAGCTGGACAGATGCCAGTTCAATATTAATTCAGACTCCTTGTTAACTTCAGTATTTCACAAACCATGGTGTAAGAGCTAATGAGAAATCAGAACCTGGCGTCATGGCTGGAATGAAATCAAACCATGAAGCTCCTTCCCGACCTATTATAAAAATTACAGTGTGGAAAGTGAATTTAATGGTGCAGAGTGCTTAATTGTAGTATCAGTAAAGGCTTTGATCTGGGTGACTCTTGACATCACAGAACAAGGAAACTCTCCTAATGATTTGAAAAACCACACAAATGGTTGGGGAAGGAAATTTGTTTTATGCGTATGTATTAAAAAATGTTATTAAGTCTCAGCAAGATTTTATTGGGGGGGGGGAGGACTGTTTGAAAAGGGGTCGGTATCACAAAGGGAAACAAAGGTTAGCTTAAGAAAAACAAACAAGACATTGAGGTTGTTTTTAGTACAATGGAATCCAACGGCCTGGTACAACTTTGCTGAGGGTTAAAATATGTGCAAGTTTTTAGCAAGGTCTGTGTTAAGTGCGGGGTATCGGTCCTTTAGCCTGGAAGAAGCTGTGCCTTAGATACACCTCTCTTCTGTCAAAGCTCCTTTTACCTCAGGGATGGAGGATGAATATATGCCTTCTTAGCCTGCTGGCCAGTGCAAGGTAGATCCTTTTCCAAACCAGCTGACTCCAGTTGTTGCATGTGGAAAAAAGAGACATGGCTCCACTTACTCTTCCAAGTGAAAGCGTGGGAGTTCCCTCTGATAGAGGCTGGCCAAAAGACCCAAGCAGAGGCAGAGGGGAAGAAACTTTCACCCTAGGAATCAAACATCAGTCACTGTCCCATCCTCCCTTCCAGCCAGAGGTCTAACCTCTTCAACTATGCACTTAGCAAGGGTCATACCTTCAGCTGGCAATGAAGAATAAGCACAGTCTCACAAGTTCTGCCCCCCTTATACTGAACTTCTGTGTATCTACCTTAACGTCAGAGATGACATTTCATTGAGCCAGGTCTCCTGAAAGGAAGAATTGCCTGCACCTTAGGCTGCTGACAGCTGCCAGAGTTGATCTGGCAAGATTTTTTTCATACGCTGATGTGAAAAACAGAACCTTCATTGATGCCAAGATGCAAGGGTGTGATATGTGGCTTAGAAGAAGGAAAGGAAAAAATACATATACTGGTACAACTAAAAAAAAATAAATCAGAGTGATTCGTGATTTGACTACAAACTTTCAGGGAGCTGGTGAGGGAATCAGAATTCCCAGCTACCTGGTTTTCACAGCAGTGCTCAGCCTGATAGGTCAGGCTGCCTCCAGTAAGCTTCCAAAGCCATCTGCCTGGATAGAAAAAAATTCAGCCTAGTTTTGAAGAATTAAAACTTGCAGCTTCATCCTGTAGGGTATTGTCCTTGCTCAGCCTTGCAGGGAATCTCCTGAGAAACTCAACTTGGCCTGAGGTTAGGTGGAAGTTTGTGGGGATGCAGCCCACACACGTACTTGGAGAGCTCCTCTAAAGCAGGGTCCCAGCACAGCATCACACAGAGGCATCTTGGCTGGATTTCAGAGGAGGAGAAGGCCAGACTATGGGTCACAGCCTTTGGTAGTTCCTCAGACCTACAGTCTCCCAAGAATTAATAATGCCATGCCCACTGCGTGGGGATGCATATCCTCCTCTTACAGACCCAAATTCTATCCCATGGATTAATTTCTAGAAGAGCCTCCAAACCTAGAGATCAATACAAACCACAGAAACAGGAAACTGCAAAAATTTTCACCCAAAGCTCCCATCAAAAGTAAGCATTGAAGTTTTTTGGCTAGGAAAAGACTTCTTCCTGGGGACTGAATCTACCTGGGGTCATGATGTGGTACAAGGAAATTTCAAGTGAAAACCGGACTAGGTGAGATGTCCTGTCAGTTCCTGGACACAAACACTTTGGTCCTTATAAGTAAGCTCTAGGACAACAGGTATAAATCTGGAAATTTTATTTGAGCTGAAAAATAGACACCAGTCAAATAATTTAAAAAAAAAAAAAAGAAAAAAAAAAAAAAAAAAAACAAAAATTTAATTGTGTACCTGCAAAGTCACCTTCCAGGCACTGAAAAAATTCCCATTACATTCAGTCTCTTTGGCACATAAAATTGGACCCATACAACAGTAAACCAGACGAAGTATTTGGCTCTTAGGCTGATGGAAAGGTTAGCACAAAATAGATAGAAACTTTACGCCATTATTTCACCCCACCTACAAGCACTTGCCAGCAAACACATTTAGCTGTATTTTGCATCATGCTACTTCAGTAGCCTGGTCATCATTTTCTTTGCCTTCCTTGCAAAAGCAGTGTGGCAAGTGCTGGGCTCACTGCACTACAGGAATGGCCATCTCAGCTCTGTTTGCCAGACAAGTTTGGGCAAGTGTCCACCTCTCTCCATGCTCCTGTGTCCTTTACCAGCCTTTCTTCTTCTTTGTCTGTTTTAGTTTGGAATTTCTTTGGGGGCGGACACCTACCAAGGCTGGGATCCCTTAGGTATAGCCATATGCAAACAGCATAAGATAAATGCCGCTCTTGCAAAGTGTATTAAGTGCAGTGAATTTACTTTTCCCCAGCGGCTGCCCACTGATACAGGAAATCTAATCCTAAATCTCATTAGGTTCTACAAACAATTCAGCCTCTTTCCCCAACAAAGTCACCATCCTGGACTGCTGAATGTTTATATTTTATTTCTCAATTCTCTTTTTTCTCTCCATTCCCCTGCCCTTGCGATTTTCCTTTTGGTAAATATTTCTACATTGGAGAAGTCTAGCCAAAAAGAGATTGAAAAAAAGAAAGTGAGCAGGAGAGACAGAGTATCAATCATTTACCTTCAATTCCCCAGGGAAGAGGTGGGGAGAAAGAACAGCAAGGTAAAAAGTTAAAAACGGCAGAACCACAGCAGTGTTCTTTGAAGACCATCCAAATCTATTTCTTCCAATGTTGAGGCCCTTGCAACTAGTGCCAGGACCTGGAAGGAAAAAAAAAAATCTAATTCACTTCCAAAAGTGAATTTTTCAGCATCAAGCCAACCTACTCAATGTTAATTTGGTTATTTGGCAAAAAATAACAATAATACTAGTACCTGAACTATTGCCATCTGCATCTAAAAGATTCCAGCCAGCCCATATCCCAGTCCAAGAATTACAGCAGATACCCCTATCTATTAAAAAAATAGTTTGTTCTTTTAAATGTCTATCACATAACAAAGCATTGCATCGTGTTGGGAATGTACTGACACTGTATCTTATATGCAAACACGAGATGAGGTAAGAAAAAGCTATATATCAATTGTATAAACATTTCAGAGGTCAAATATTGGGTCTCATTTCCTGTCATAAATGCACAGCCTTAATTAAACACTCAGAAAAGTGCTGGTGAGATGGCTCATTTTCATTTGTTACCTACAAGATGAAAACATTAAACAAGGAGAGTGTCCTCAGATGCCATGTGTGGGAATGCCTCAAATGCCTAGGAAAGGGACATGGCTGCCTCCCAAAAGAAAAGCTACCGGCAGATCCTGGGGTAAGCAATGAGCCAGTCCCAACAAGACCACCCCAGCCTTCTCTCTAGAGAAAAGCAGCAATGTAGGGAGCTTCAGAAACCATTCTAGCCAAAGCCATAGGGAACGGGAGAGGAGCGGGCAGCAGCTAGGGAAGGAGGGAGCGCAGTGAGGAGCAGCGTGCTGTGTTAGGCTAAGCCTGCTTCTCCTGCCGCCAGAAAGGAGCCCTGGGGAGCTGCTGGTCTGAAGAAAGACTGCTGGAGGGAGGAAGGAGGGGAAAATAAGGCAGAGGCTTCTGCTCACTGCCCACAGACACCACAGGGATTTGCTTCAACCTCAATCCCAGCATCAGGCTAGGAGACAGTGTACAGCCAGCACTCATTCTGCACCTCAGTCATGCCCCTCGGTCACCTTTCCCGTCTCCCAGAGAGCCAGAAGGACCAGACACAGGACCCCAGGACCCCTGCCCAGGCTGGCCCACCTGCCCAGCCAGGATGCTCTGCTCAGCAGCTTGTTACACATGTGCTGCTTAGACACCCACAAGTTACACAGAGCTGCCTCTTTAAGATAAAGCAGCAAGACTCTCTCCTTCTACTCCCAGAGAATGCATTGAGTTGCCATTAATTATATTTTGGATGACTCCTGAAAATCATGCCTTCAAATAATTGGACAGTGGTTTAATTCAAAGCCTGATAAAAAACACATTGAAAACCGAAGGAAGGGTGCTGTTGGAATGTTTATTTGCGCAGGGCTCTTTCTACAGAGAGTCAATCCTCTATTTAAAGCTTTCACTAATGGGCGAGGCAGGTTGGAAATTTTCCTCCTGATTTAAATGTTGAGGGCCACACTATGGACCTTTGCTCTTGGCACACAGCAGAACCTTGTCATCCCTTTGACAGCTTAGCAGGGACCAGTATCTCACCAGGCTTTTTCCCTCTGGGCCAGACCATCACTGTAAGATCATGATGCAGCCAGCTTGTAGCATGAGCTAGAAAACAGGGATACGGATTGTGAAATAGATCGCAAATTCTCCTAAATAATCGTCTTCTCTCTTATGAAAGGCTTTCATACTGAGGAAATACTGGGGGATTAACCTATTCTCCAAAAAAGGGAAAAGCTTGCAATTAAGAGGAGCTCCCTGCGTACTTGCCTCTTATCTCAGCCCCTCCCATGGAAAGGCCAGGCAATCTCCATAAAGAATAACTTACAGAGCAGAAATCCGGCATATATGGGCTTTGTGGACTTGCAGTGACATAGCTGTGAACCGGCAGCACCAACCAGTGCCTGGGGCCCAGACTAAAAAGCCTTGTCGAAATGACACCAAGGGTCAGGATTGATATAAACACAATGGAATTTTTACTGATTAAGGCCTTTCCTCCCCACACTGGATATAGGATTTCCTGTACTGAAGCATGTTTGAGTATATTATTTCTATGCCAGGGAAGGGAAAAGAGCCTCACTCACTGAGAAGAGAAAAACATATCTCATGGGGTGAGGAAAAGATACAAAGCAAAGAATACTATCTAATAGCAAAGGAAGCATAAACAATACAAATTTGGTGATTTGCATTACTGCTGACCACCTTCTTCCCCAAAGCTTAAGAAGGAAAGCAAACCCCAAACCCATAGCCACGAGGAAGGGGAAGAGGGGGGAAGGAGTCTTAACATTTGCATTATTAAACCTATACTTCAGGTTCTGAAGTAGCTGGATAACCCCATGGTTCTGCCACAAAATCACAGGAATTTGGAGGATGATGATCAGCAGATTGACACAAACACACTGTGATCAGGGAAGTTCCTAGTAAGCTTTTTAACAACTCAAGATTTGCCTGCACTGGTCCACAGTTTAAACTGAAAATACATCAGTGAAGCAGAACTTTCAAACCACCAGGCACATGGAGAAACAGAAAAAATGATCTTCACAAACGTGTAGTCCAAGCTAATGATTAAATGCAATAAATGGGTGATGAGCTCAGTCCACCACAGAACTGGGAACGTGACAGTGTGACTTGACCAGTAACACTGGGAGTACATTAAACCTCCAGAGTACATTTCTGCCTAATAAAAATTCCCCTATCCAGGGCACGTCCTGCCACTCATGTGATATTGTGCAAGAGGATTAAAAGAATGAAAGCAGTTTATGGTGCTAAGATGGTAAAACAGATCTCCAGGACATCTTTCAGCAGCACAAGCAAAATAGTGCTGCAACTGTTAGTGATCCTGGTAAAAATAAACAAATGGACCCCAGCAATCCTCAGATTGTACCAAGAGGCTCTGTGGGTGGTTTGCATAGCATTAAGGGTAACAAGGTTTCTTTTCCAAAGGAAGTTTTGCCATTTAAAAAGAAGTGAAAGAAATATGCATTACAGTAAGGGGTCATTCTAGGAGATGCTTGAACTTGGTACTGACTTTACAGAAAAAGGCATCAACACCTCAGCTGCTCATCAATCACAAAGATCACACACTCTTGCTTTGTGCTATTACAGTTGAGGAAAATACAAACGCCTTCCAAAGGGGTTCCTCTACTCAAAGCTTTTCACTCCTCAGGACATTCTTCAATGGGCAAGTACTGAGCAGCGGTACTGTGTGGAGTGAGACAGACCTGCGCCAAAGCACATTTTATGAGCAATATTGCAGAAGTTGTTTGAATATGATGTTCACAGGGAAGGCTGTGATAGGCATAGAGACCTCCAAGAACAAAGCACTACAAAAAAAAAAAAAGCAAGATGAAAAACAAACAAATGTCCTGGACAGTTTTCAGAGGAAACCAAGAGTAACCCTTAAAAGGACTGCATGACTGCTGGCAACTCTGTAGTCCTGAAGAGACCAATAAACCAATATTTTCTCAAGCCTAGGGGAATATGGAAAAAAAATAATCAATATAATACTGTTCTGCTAGCAGTCCATATGCAGCATAAAACAGTATGCCTTTACAGAAACCAGTAAGCTCTTGCTAAGGATCCTGGAGGAAGGCAGCTTCACAATTACAGAAATCTAATTCAAAAGGGAAAGTCACAAGGAGCCGAGTGCCACTTACTAACGTTTTTGTCCTGGCCCAATGCAAATCAGCTTCAGTAGATAGTTCAGCTGGTATATATGGAATAGATCAACTATGGGCATCCATTCCTTTTCGTTTCCTTCTGAGGTTGGTCTTAATGCTGTAGTCCTTTCTCAGTCAAAACTTTAGAGTAGAGACTGTTCTGCCTCTCCCCATATGGAATTACAGGTCCAGTTCCTCATCCTCTCCCACTGAAAAGCAGTCTGGATGCTATCTCCAGGGGGAATGATGCCATTGCCACTCAAGATACATTTTAGTTTACGGTCACCAATTTGATCTTTCAAATCCTTTCTTAATAGATGTCAGGTACAGTGTCACTCCAGTAATTTGATCAAGTAGTTGGTGCCCAGAAGGAGATGTTTAAATGATCAAAACAGCAAATTTAAAAGAGTTTCTAAAATCCCACCTGAATACAAAAAGTTAAGCAAAACACTGTCATGAAAGCATTTCTGATTCCCATCCAAAAAAGCCTACCATTTATTATGAAGCCTTTAAAATTGACAATGAGGGAATTCTTCACTGTGGTCTCGCCCTCACTTTCACCCTACAAAGTAATGCTGTATGGAGGCAGAGTAAACACTATGTGCTGTATTTTCCTAAATAAAGCAAAGGAAAAAAACAGATCAATGTCTATTCTGCTGCCAGCAGATATGGAGTCAATTAAAAAACTAAAATATACAATAACTTAACTCTTTGCACAGAGCTCCAAACATATCAATACTGTGAGCATAACATTATTTTCCATAGAAGCATTGAAATATCCTGGGTTGAAACATACTCTCAATTTTCAAATTTTGAAGGTGAATTTGTTTTTCCAAAACCTGAAAGGTCAGCAGGCAGCTCCCAGGCAGACACTGTAGGTTTTCCCCCTGGCCAGTTCTGCCAAGGATGCTCCCCAAGTTTATCTTTTCCCAGGTCACGTGCCAGGTATGGACACCCTGGAAGGTAGGAGATGCAAGAGTCTGCAGCTGTTCTCATGGCTCCCCATCATGGCACCCTCAACACTCTTGTCTCCAAATTTGGGAACCAGGACACCAGGCAGAGCTCACCCTCCTGCCAGGCAGATGCAAGTGGCCCCTGAGTTTCTGGAAGGAGAAAGAGACTACAGCTGTCTACCTGCCATGGAGCGGATGTCCCTCCTTGACCACAAGCCCACCTCTAGCTCATGGCCCATGCAGGTGACAGGTCTGCATCACACAACCTGTGCTGTCCCACAAAGGGTAGCGTCAGGTTTCCTGCTAGCACATGAGAAGGGTGCAGATTTACACTCCCCCATCAAGGCTGCTTGCACAGAGCCTCGTCTGCAAGACCCCTCCCAGGGCCTGGGTGCAGTGCACCCAGCCGGAGGAGCTCCTACCCTGCTGCAGCCCACTGCCTTCAGCACCAACAATCTTTGCTCACAGACACAGGACTGAAAATGGGTACACATGAGAAGCTTTACATCATTAACCTTCCATTTTGAAGTGCAAGTTTTGTCCTTGTCTTGGTTTCTAGTTCAAGAGCTGCCTCAAAAACATTTACCTCATCTTTTCAGCTAGTGTACCAAACCAAAATCTTGTGATCAACTCTTGAGCATGGAAATATTCTTAAGGTGAATCCACTTCCAAAACTCAAAGCTGGAACTGAGCAGCAGCTCTCCCATGCTCCATGTGCTGTGTTGTGCCTTCCACTATCAAAGTAATTCTGCAGGCCTGGCTGAGGAAGCCGATGTTATGTATTTTTCTCTTAGAACAGGATTCCAGGTGCCACATCCCCAGATGATGCCGTTACATGGTGCTGTAGCCAAGCAAAATTTTGGCTTGCAAATTTTGGCTTTTCCATCCAACTTAGCCCTTACTTAGACAAACTCCCCTGACTTCAGTTTTTTAATTCCCATTAGCATCAGTGTTTGCCTGAGTAAAAACTTTCTTAAATGGGCAAAGTCCAGGAGACTTTGTTAGAACAGCTGCACAGCTAATGTCTTACAGCTCTATTTTCAGAATTTTTCAACAGTGTGGCACAATCTGAGAAGCTCGCATATATAAAAAACAACCTTGACATACTTTGCAGCATGAAGGTGGCAGCCAGAGTGTATAGCAAAGGTACTAGAAGAGGCCAGGCGGGTTGCAACTGTGAAAGCAAGGATGGTCACCAAAGAGGCAGACCATTCCCACAGCTGCTTTTCTGTCACTTTATCTGGGCATATGCTTCAATAGTTTGAAGGCAGATGGGATGCTATAGTCTCCTAGCTCCTCTCTGTAAACTCACCCCAGAAGCTGCTAATACAGGTGGCACCCTGTCTACATTGTAGGCACTCTTCCTCTCTGTCTTCATGTTTACTTGTTAGTTTGAAACAAGAACTTCTGCTTGTGGTATGCTGAGGTAGCCATGGTATTTCTCTGGCCCCATAAAATAATTCCTCCAACACTGCAGAAGTTCATTTTTACGGTAACTTTTGTTCATCCAGCATCTGGTAAACATTGGCTTTGAATCCCTGTGCTGCACTGGAAGCAGAGAGCAACTCCACCATACAAGGCCTAGAGTTGCCCAGCTACAAATGAACTAAAGCAGTAAATACCTCCAAATCAGACTGCCAACCTTCCCCAAGTCACATGTTTCTGAGCACACTGCATGAACCAGATAAAAGTTAATTGTTGCCATTATTTGCTACTACTAACAGTAAGCCAGAAGCCTCTCAAACAGCTGGATGCACTCACAGCATTCAGGCTCTCGAGCAAAAAGCAGCTGGAGGGATGCACTTGCGCTCACCGACCCACAGTCCAAGCTGCACCCCAAGCTCCTACCTGAGCTATACACAAGTTTCTGCAAGGCCGCTGGATCACAGATAAGTTCAACCTGTACACAGTACTCTCCTTCCTCATTTGGCTTAAATTTGTCAGAAAATTTCATCCACTTAAGAGGGTTTAAAATAAAAACCAAAGACTCAAGCAGAGTGGCTGGACGCATCTCCCAGACATACATGTAGCAAGCACATTCCTCCCATGGGGCCTACCTACATGAGGGACAGCTGCCGGGCAAAAGCAGGCCTGAAGAAAACCAGACTTTAAGGTAATTTAAGAGAATAGCAGTTTTGCATTCTTTGAGAGTTAAATAACCAGTAGGAATAATCGTAAATTGATCAAACTGTAGCTTTCTTGTTTCTTTTTTTATGTCCGTATATATATCCACACATATCCATATGTGTGTGTATATATACATACACACATATATGTATGTATTTAAAGCTTTATGCTCCCCTTGCAGTGTTGCTTACGGAGTAACGAGCAGTGGAGCTGGGGGAATGGCAGGGCACCCTGGAGCTGGCACAGCACCGCTGGTCAGGCCACATGCTACAAGGGACAGGTTCGGTGAGGGTCCAGCCTTTGAGACAAGTTGTGGTTTCTACAAGGTGGAGGCTGGATCAACAGCCCATAAAATAGCATTTTTAGTTCCTTCAAGTCAGAGACGTTTTAGCATTTACTTCCAAGCACTACCAGCCCTCATTGCTGCTTTGTTTTCCTTACCTATTCTTTTGGTAAATATTGTCATGAGACTCTCAGTCAACAGAGTACAAGAGCCTATTTCAATTGCATTCAGCATTTTCACACAACTACTAGATCAAACTTTTTCAAAGTATATCCACTAAACACACTTCTGATTGTTTCAGTGAACTGTTTAATCAGCTCAGAATACTGGTAGATAGGGCTATGCCTACACCTACTACTAGCATTGCTTGACTTGTAAAATACTAGTTCTGACTAATGATTATTTGAATATTTTCAACATTTGGGTTGTGATCTTCCAAGAAAGTGTCTGCCTCTAGCTGAATTGTTTAAAGTAATTTAAACCCAAATTGTCTCTGAAGAGTAGTATAGGAAAAAAAACTACTTTGTCCTTATGTCAAAATGGTCGCATTTCCTCCAAGGAGGCTTTGCACCTCTGTGCTGCATTATAGGAAACTGACATTTCCCTGGGATGAGATAGGCAGGGTTTTGTGGCAGGGGCACATTTTTTCCTATTCCTAAATAAGTCTGCCCAAATTTATATAGCAAAGTACACGTATCTACATTGCAGAGACAGTGGCCTCTAATAGCTAAAATCTCCAATGACTCCTTTCTCTCATTTGTCAAAGCAGCAAATGTGTACGGTCCTTCCAGCCCGAGGCTGGGGCCCACAGACAGGCATTACCCGCCAGCCTGGAGCGCAGGCAGTGCCTTTGCAGCTCACTCCCACAAGCTCACCAGCACTGGAGCCAGTGCTCGGGTAGCATGGAAAAGGAGGAACCCACCTGATGCAGATGCACGTAGAAACTGAGAAAAAAGTATTTATTAAGGCTGCGAAGTCAAAACCAAGGAAATGACAGAAATAAGGATGATTTTGCCTTCTCAACCTCTGATCTATCTGAGTGTGTATATTATGACACAGTCTAATTAGTGGACAGTATGCTGTCTTTCCATTGAACCTGCTCATAGGATGTTCTGGCTCCGGGAGCCTAGTGAGGCCAACTGTTGTCCACTTTTTTTATAGAAGTGGGTTTTCAGCTGTGAAGGCTAAGGCTTTCCAAGATCAACCCCTGGATGTGGACATCCAAATGTCCTCTGCAAATTTGAGCATCCTAATGCTGCAGAAAACACACATCCATTGAAATGAGCAGTTCTTTTACATTTGGCTTACCTTAGCCAGGGTGCATACCTGAAAAGACAGGCAGGACCCTGACACACACAGACAAGCTGCTTAGATACGGGAGTTATAACCACTTAAAATGACAGCCTGAAAAGTGTCAATGTAAAGCATTCCAGTGCGAGGCAGAGACCCTGCTACATTAAACTGAGCTTGCTCCTGTCCCTCCTCCATAGCTGTGCTCCCAGGGACCCCTGTGCTCTATCCCCTCGGCTTGCTGCCTTCCCCAGCTATTAAGGCTTCCCCTTACATGCATACCCTGAAGGGTTTCAGAAGGTGTAAATCTTGGTTTGGAGGTTTGTTTGTTTACTTGTTTTAAATGGGAAACTGCCAAAATTCAGGAACTGTTTTCTAATTTTAACATTTTATTTTCAACAGGGGAAAAGCAAATCCCCACAATACAAGTAATTGCCATTCAATCTATACACTGGGTTAGATTTCCCAGTCGGTTTCTCATCTTCCAGGGCTGAAAGGCAAGATTTCCTTTGGGACCTGCAAATGATCCCTCCATTATGTGAATGCAGTGCACGCACATTCATAGTATTACAAATCTGAGTTTACTTGAATGACTTTGGCATGGCTATCGTGAATCTATATTAAGCTATTCCCCAATATTTATTGTCAACAGCACTGAGATTAGAAGATGCCTGCCTCCTGTTTCAAAACTTAATGGCCCATTGACCGCACTTCCTCCGAAGCACAAATTCTATGTCCCACGACACTAAATCTGTGCCATGCTAATGAAAAGCCCTCTTTATTTCAGGCCAGTATCCAGAATGGAAATTATTTAGGTCACAGTTGCTGTGTATTTTAACTCACTAACTCACTATTTCTTTAGTAATTAGAGATGAGGTCCATGGCAATGCCAAGTAGTACTCTGACCTAAACATGCCTATCTATTCTGGATACTCTCCTGGAGATTTTTATTTAACACATTTCAAATTAGAGCTGAGGTGGGAATGAAAAATTCTTTGGCACAAGTGAGGGACACAGATGAGTGCATTTTCCACTTCTTTTTGGTCTTAAACACAGCAGTATTTTATTTCATGTTAAAGACACCCAGATGAGACATGACAACAGTGACAAGCATGGATTTAAACAGGGTCCTGCTTAGTACTACGAAAGAATGATTTCCCCTCACCTCAGCTGAGCAGAACGCTTCGGGCTTGTTCTGCAGGGTGACTTGGGGAGGGTTTCACACAGAGGTTGGCAATAGCTTTCCTCCTGTTTTTCATGTTTGTTATTTTTCTAACCTCTTCAATCTCACTTTGCTGAAGCAGAGGAAATGAGGTAAATTGGTCCTAACACAGGCCAGGAATTGCTGTCCTACTACTGATGTGGGGTTTAAAGGTACTGTGGGAGTGGAACAATAAATCTCTGGAGCACAAATTTCTTGAGATAACACCAAATTTACCCAATATTTATTGCTAAGATACAAAGTGTTATGGCAACATGAAGGAAAACAAGTTATAAGGTTTGCCTTTAAGGCACAAAGAACTACAAAACTCCACATACTGCTGCCTGCATTTAAGCAAAGACCTGTGATATTTCAGTAACATAACTGCACACTCACATGCTCTTTTTCACTCCTCTGATGATGCTCATATGACATCAGACTTCAGGTTTCATTGCTCATCAAGCAGACATATAAGCCTACTATATGGACTAAGATATTCTGTAGATTTGCTTCAGATAGTTATTTGCTTTAGCATTCCATCTTTATCTTTAAAAAGAACCACAGGAGCACCATACTGTACAGGTGGTATGATGGCAGGTGTAGTACAAAAGAGTTTGGAAAGTAATTAGGACATTTTTCCACAAGTTAACAAGAAACAAGTACTAAACTCAATGTAACATGGCTATCCTCACAAGCATCTTAAATAAACATGAGGGTGAGACTAATAATGCAAAGGCTAGCATCTCAAAAAACATAACCTATTAGAAACAGTTACTAATTAGAGATAGATAGGTAGATAGATAGAGCTATATAAGCATAAATATACACACGCACACACAAATGATCCCACACTTCTTATATGGTATTTTTCAACCTAAGATCAATGTCCTTCTACTTGACTTGAAAGCATCACCTTGCTTCCACTACGGATGCATAAACCAATTCTTCCAGTCTTTGCCTCTATCCTATTTTTGATAAGGTGTTTCTCTTGTGTATCTTAGATCAAGTATTAACTTACATGAGAAACAGATGTTTCCCCTTTGCAAGGAAAACCATCTTTTTCAAAGATCACCAGTGGGAGAGAAGGACTTCCACAATTAACAAAAGGCAGTGGCAGCTGCCACTGCTCCTTCTGCTTTTAAGATCTTTTTCATGTGGCTTTAACTCCACTAACAGCGTTAAAGAAGTTGTTTCATCCCACAATCTGGTAAAAGGTATTTTCCATACTTCCATTGCATTGAGATTCATCCATTGGGCCATTCCTAAACCCACAAAGACTATTTTATTGAACAAATCCAATCCCTGTGTTCATTCCTAACCATAACTCAAAATATTTCAACGGTCCCTCCCTTCCTTTAGATGTTTTTAATATTGGATAGGGAGATTTGCAGGATGTAAGCTTTATAGCCTGCAAAGTTTTCACATCTCCAGGTGGAATTGCTTAACAGTTACAAAAAAAGAAAACTTAAAAAAAACAGGAGAGAGAGAAGACTTGAACCTGCTGGTCCACATAAGAGAAGTTAATAAAACACAAAGAACTATGAAACAAGTACAGTTTTCCTCACTGCTTAAACTTAATGGAATTAATGATCTGAGTTTCAGTGATACCTAAAGGCTGTATTGTATTACTGTATATAATGAGCCCCTGTTCCCTTGCAGTATTGCACTCTCTTCAGGCGAGTAACGAAGAACATTCATAAATAATAATGTATAGCTATGCATGTGTGCAAAGATAAACAGCACATACAGACCAACAGGCAGTGCAGAGAGCAGCTCGGACCAAAATCAGACATCAGCGACCACAGAATTAAGAGAATTTCAAGTGGAATCCTTGATCTTGGCACATGAATAAATCAGGTTCAAAGAAAAGGTAGATTTAAACTGAGATTCTCAACCTAGATCTGTTAACTTCAGTGTGACTACAGGCAGGCCATAATATTCAAATTATTACACCACCAGCTATGGGAATATTAATTCTTTGAATGAGGACACCAGGACCTGTGAATGGAGAAATTTCCCTTACTCCTTTCTAACAGCCTGTCTCCTGGTGATCTTATCTGATCTCACAGATGGCTTCAGACCTGTTCCTGGAAGACTTCATACATGCAAGGTGGTGCATCCCAATATCAGAAGGACTTAGATCACGGATCCTCAAACTACAGCCCATGGGCCGGATACAGCCCCCCAGGGTCCTCGATCCAGCCCCCCGGTATTTACAGACCCCCCCCGCCAGGGGTTGCGGGGGGAACCAAGCAGCCGCAGATGACTGCCTGCCACTGAATTCACGCGCCGGACCCCTGTTTAAAAAGTTTGAGGACCCCTGACTTAGATCGACCACTGCTCTTGCTTAAGATTACCAGATTTTTTCCCAAAGCACAAGATCTTCCCAAGATTCACTGCCTCCCGCACACACCAGCTCTAATCGGCTGTGACCGTGTGCTGAGAAGAGCATCCCCAGCTTGGTGGATGTGGCCCATGCCTACCCAGCCAACACCCACTTTACCTCCCAGAGCGGCAGCAGAAGCTCACCAGGGAAGGGCAGAGCAATGCCAAACCACAGGGTGGGGCAAGAAGAGTGTCTGCATGAATTCTGCAGCACCATGATAGATAGCATCAGTGACTAATGATTTCAGCATCACGCACATTTGGAATTATCAGTAAGTCACCCGTTGGGAGTGCACAAACAACACTGCACAGCATAGCGCTGACTTGGGCTGGTCCCCAATCTTTTTTATGCTTTAAACAAACAGAATCAAAGTCCAAGAGTTAAAACTCTATTTCAGCTCTTATAAACTGCCAGTTTCTGAAATTACACAAGCAAACAATACTAAAATAAATAAAACCTAAAAGTGAAGACTTTCTAAGAGCCTGTACCGTTGTTAATGTCAGTACCAGAGAGCATTTGTCTTCTGTAAAGTTATATGAAGTCTTGGTTTGGCTGAACTCACATTGTCTGGTCATTTCTAGCTTCCCTAGTGAGAATATGAATGGTTTCTATTTAGAGGAGATTACAGGTAGCCATAAATTATCACCTAAGTGTGGGCTGCCTTGCTAGCTTGAGCACCTTGCCAGCTCTTCACATCACTAGATGGCTGATGCTTTGGCAGTAAAACCTGCCAAGTCTTGGTCCACGTAAACTCAGTTTTTGACATGTGTTATGTTGATCATAGGGAACCATTAGAGAGACCTAGTTATGGAAGACTGAAGCATTTTTTCCTCATCTATCATAGGTACTTTTCAGATGACTGCATTCCTGCATGGCTACATCATCTTTTTTTTTAAACAATCTTAGCTTCCTCACTGCCCTTCCCTGAAATATCAGCTACGACCAGGCAGCTCAGATTGTGCCTATTATCAGCTGCTAGACACAGGATATAGAACAAGCTTAATTATCACATGCACATTCTTGTTAATTGTGGAGCTTTGGCTTTCAGGCACAAAAAGATCTTAATTACTACATTTAAGTTTCTGACTCAAAGAAGTGAATTGACATAAAATACTGCCATGAGTGGAGATGCACACAAAGGCCTTTTCCAAAGTATACATTCACTTAATGTTCTTGGTATAAAGCTACTTATAGGTAATGCATGTGATATACATTACCACACTAATCTTTTGTAGTGTATTAAGGAAAGTACTTTAAAGGCACAGCTTAATTAAGCTTCTTAACTCCTTTGTGAGGATAAAATAATGATCCCTGTTTTGCAGGCAAATGCTACACCAGACAGTGACTTAAAGGCATAGTCACGAAAAGAGGTGGAAAGACAGTTACAGTCCCCATTCATAGGAAACTCTCCCCAGTGGATGTACTAGCTCAAATCAAATTTCATCTGACCAGACGATACTGCAAATTAATGAAGAGATGACTTGAACTGAGATGTTGCTTTTCTATAGAAAGCATAAAATATTTTGGGTATTGCAAAATGGTAAAAATGATAAAAGAATACTTTGTATTTCAAACCTTAAAAACTCAGGGGAAAAATCCATTAAATTGGTAAACATTAAACAAAATTACAAGAACCTGACAACAGGCAATAAAATAATTTATTTGTTTGGGTCCTGGAAGCTTCTGAAGGGTTCTGGCCTTTTTTTTCCTTTATCAAGTCCTAAACAATCAGAAATAAATTAATGAATAATTATTACTGAAGTGAAGATGCTCTTTGAAAGAAAAAGTGAGCTGGAGGGCAATCACTAAAATGATCCAGGTAGAAGGTCCACTGATTTACATAGAAATTATTTGTTATTATCGTATTAATGAGGTCATTTCTTTATCAAGTCACAATATAAACCAAGTCAAGTGTTTGGCAAGTGACTAAAGAAAAGCTGTTAACCAAGTTAACATATTCATTCTTCTAGAAGAAAGCTTGTATATTCAGTTTATTGTGCAATCACTAGTTCGATTGGGCTAATTAAGTCAATTATGTAAAAATATTCTTGCTTGCCAGGGTAGATAAGACTGGAGGAACAGTGGTACCTTCACACATACCTCTGTACCTGTGTGCCTCACCTCACACAGTCTCTCTCTCACTTATCCTCAAGCATCTTACGAGCAAGAAAACACCTTGTTCTGAACGGTCATCATTTAGCAGTTCTAGGGCCAGGACTTCCAATGTTGCTGCTCATCCAAACGCTGGCTTGAGTTAACCTAGTGGCAGATCCAGTTAGGGACAAATGCACTTGCCACAGAGACAGAAGTTCATCTTAAATGAGATTTTCAAGCTACATTGACACAGAAGTATTTTCAGTATCAAGAACATTAAAAATTGAGGAAAAGTCCATATGCTCTGTGTTTTCCAAAGGCAAGTACATGCTGAAGCATAGCAGCATATCTCAGCATAAAAGCCCTCCACACAAAAAGGATCCAGCAGCCAAATTCCACCCTCTACCACACTATTAATAATAGTTATTATTCCTTGAGCTCCCCTAGCTATCCTGGGTGGTTCTCAGAAAACAATGGCACAGTCTTTGCCTTGAAATGGTAATCTTCCATGGAGACATGATACAACAGGCCAGAAGAGCAAAAATGAAAGAGGTGGGTGGGGACTGGGGAAGGCAGGACAACGGTCACAGTAATAGGATCACTTGTTATATCCTGTAACTATCTTGATGCTCCCATTAAGTGATTTAATTAATGACTTAGATACATTTCCAGGAAGGATTGAAAAGAGTATAGAGAAGGAAGGTGTGGCAAAAATGTTTAGGAGCAATAACCAGGGAAGGTAGACGGGTGAAAGTAAAACCAGTAGTTCATGAACACTGGAATTAAGAAAACTTGGATGGATTTCGCTTTATGACACAGCCTGTGGTCGAGACATTACAACGCCTCACTCACATGTGGGTTCTCAGGTGTCTAGCAAGGTGTGGACCACATCATAGCCAAAACATTTATGGCATCTCCCTCACCAGTGCAGCTTGTTTGTATCACAAAACTTGGAGTTAAATTCTCTTCAGGGAACAGCTTCAGCATTTAACAGGAGGGAGACAGATACACAAACACATGAGACCATGAAAAACAACTTTTCCTTGGGAAACCAGCTTCCAAACAAGCAGAGCATCTGAGAACAGGTGTCATGAGTTTGAAGGGCCTGTGCATTGCCCAGTCACCACCAGAGTGGCTGGGCAAGCTGCAAGGATCTGGAGACAAACGCCACCTGGTTTTAGGGCCCTACGGATACACTCGGGGTGTTTTTTTGCCTTTCAGAGGCAAGCCTGCAGCACTTCCTCTAAAGACAGCAAATCTTGTATCCTGACCTGATTTCCCACTGCCTCTGACATCACTCAGCTCAAAACGTCTTGCAAAAATGGAGCAGATAACAATGAAAACATAGTGGTCCTTATTACAGATCATCTTTCTGTTCCATAGGAAGAGTAGTCATGTCTTTGCTTTAAATGCTCAGAACAGCAGAGGAAGACACTAAGTTTTATTTAATGGAGGGTAAATGAGTTCTTGTTTTTCTTGAAAAGTTATTTTGATTTAAAAAGAAAATTAATCAAGCTTTCATTTGCAAACCAAATTTTAACACAAATAAAAAATGACTGTGTAAAACCCTGTTCAGGCCAAAAAGGCATTTCTTGTAACTAATGAGGTTTGCCTGACTTGGTAGTTATTGTCTACTAGCACCTGCTGCCCTTCAGTGAAGAAAACTTCCCATCTCATCTCCCCTGTGAACAGGACTCCTCATGTGCAGATGGAGATGTCAGCAGGACACAGAGCTTGTGCACTACCACAGCAGTATGTAACACAGTCATGATAGCCACACAGGAGGTTTCCACTGTGTGTGTTTGTCCTGGAGAAGCTGGGACATATGCTATGGCTCTCTCCCCTTTGTTCAGAACCATGCTGTGCAGCACACCTCGGTCCCTTTCAGTAGGCAGACCTTGTACTAGCCAGTGCTGGAGAGGCTGACCTGCACAATAAACAAACACAGACCTCCAAATCACGTGTGCCCCCATTCTGAACCTGTGCACTGTGCATACACTATTTCACTGAATAAGCAAAGTGATTTTGGGAACCAGGAAGCTTTCTTCTGGCTCAGCCTGTCTGTTTGTCAGCCTTGTATATCCCCAGGTGCAGAGGTGAGCATGAGGTAATCACACCTACTGAATATGAGGTTTAGTCTATAGGAAACCAGCAGAATTTATGTAATTTTGGCATGCAGTGCTTTGCTTTTCTGTAAATTTAGCAATGAGTAGCACGCTTGGCTCCACAACAGTGTGTGCACTGTATTACAGCGGATCCTCCTAACCCAGCTTACTGCATTAGAGGCAGAGCCTCTGTCAGGGGAAAGGGGCTATGAACTTGGGCATTGGTCATCAAATACCCCTCATTGTCCTCCTCAGCACTCCACTATTCCCATCTGAGTTGGAATTACTGGTTCACACTCAAAAAAAAGGATTTAAACTGGAATGGTGTTTGTTTGCGGCCAGAATCTCAACTCTGTGTTAGGGCTGCATTTCCCAAAAGATGCTAAAAGTACAGCATTTATTCTGGCTTTGAGGAGAGTTAGAAAAGGATGTTCAAGGACAGGAAAAATCGTTTAAGCTATTGGCCATAGGCTCAAGGGAGAAGAGGAGGGAGGAAAAGACCAGTCTCTTATATTTCTAAATTCTTCTGAGTTATTAGATTCAAAGCTTTTGAGGCAGCAGCTGTATTAATGCTGTCTCTTCAGGCTAGTCACTGCTCATATACAAGCAACAACACTCCAATAGCTAGAATAATCCTCTCAGATGGAGAGGACTTCCTTCTGAACAGTGTTTTTTTCAGGTCTTACAGCCTGCAAAAGTGAATGCTCAAGTCAGTACAGCTCTGCCTGCAACAGGGCTGCTCTCACCCTGGCATGTTTACTTAACTCCCACCAAGGTTAAGGGACTCCCCTGCCTCGACACAAACCATAATCACCCTGAGCTCTCTGCATAAGCAGGAGCTCTCTGACTTACCCCACGCATGTGACATTGACAGAGCACTTCAATCTGCAAATCAAAAGCACCCTCAAGTACAGATCTCACAACCCAGCTGAGACAATCTGTAGCAGCCACGGAGCAGAAGCTGCACGGCTGTGGCAGAAGGGAAACAAAATCATAGCAAGCACACAGACATCGAGAGGATGACAGTACGCAGAAAGAATATGGACAGATATAAGAATATCCAGCATACGATACAGATATATTTGTACATCAACAAACTGGAAAAAACCTAGCAGAGAGCCACTAAACTGGTTGGGGCTGACAAGGAAAAGCTGAGGGTTGCTTCAGCCTGAAGGAAGCCTGAGGAAGAGAGGGACAAGCTGACACCGTACTGCACTCTCCACTTGCCCGAGAGGCTGAGAGAGGTAATGGAACCAGACAGTTCTCATGGGTGCTCAGTGAAAGGACAGGAGGCAAGAGGCACAACACAAGATATCCTGCATGGACATAAGGAAAAAGTTCCTTACAATGACAGTGGCTCAGCACTGGAGCAGTGACCAGAGAGGTTAAAAAATAATCTTCAACTTTGGCTTTTCAAAAGTCAGTAATACCCTGCACGACTTCATCTAGCTTGGAAGTTAGCTCTAAGCAGATGGTTCACCTCGAGGCCTAGAGAGATCTTTCCAAACTCAGTTCTCCTATGAGTTCATGATCACTGAGCCTTTCTGAGGTGTTGCTTAGCACACGACTGCACCTCCAGGCTGCTCTAATTTATGCTTTAATTTACTCCAGTGGAAAAAATGCCTCTGTCTCCTGACAAAATGCTACCCTTTGCAACTTACACTCACATGCAGAAAAGTGTCTTTCTTCAAAGCTGGGCCCAAACCACAGACCTGCCAGAAAAGAAAATGACCCTGGTTGTGATTTCTGTGCAAAACTCACTCACATATGTTCCTCCATGGTCATTTCTTCACACAGCCATACAGAAACAAGCACAAGAGTCTAATCTTTCTGAGAACTGGAAGAAAGGGAGTAAAGCAGCTTCATCCACAACTCACATTTTGCACACTGACACTAGCAGTATATTAGCACAATATTTCACCCACCCCACCCCCGAATATATCCACTTTGCTATATCCCAGGCACCAGTGACAGAAGGCTGCAGTCCTATTTGGAATTAAAATGTCATGATAATGCTATAGCAAAAGCTGCCATCTCTTCTGTGCAATGGGTTGAGGATTTGGGGGAGGGTTTTGATGTTTATTTGCATTTTCAGAGGGTTTTTTTACTGCAAAATGCTTTTGTAGATACAGGTCCTTTACCAAGTTTAAAGTTTGAATTCCATTTTGACTCCTCTAACTCTCTGCCTTAGAAATCATCAGAGTTCTTTCAATGAATCAAAGGCTTGAACTTCAAGGAACAAAGCATATTGTTCTAAAGGTAAATACATTTCACAGCTTATTAGTTAGTCTTTCTCACACTCTCAGACAATAAGTTTTAAAAGTTTTTCAAACTGTTACGTTCCTCATTAGGTGGCTACATGGTACTCTGTGCTATGGCACATGTACTGTGTAAGAAGCTGTGAACTTCCACACGCTAGTGTTTCTGAGTTCTTTATTTTGTTTTACCATTGAGAAACATTTTATATGAACACAGGACTTTATTGTAAAAAACCTTATATTTCCCTAGTGTCTTTTTGTGTCAACAGAGGACTTTGCTGGCAAGTAATGAATTTGCACTAAGCGGGCAAACACAAATAAATGAAATGTATGTGGATAACCAAGGGTGGTATATGTATATATTATAGCTCCAAGGATTTAAAAAAAAAACAAAGCACCACAAGAAATCTGGTCATTTTAGAAAACAATAGCCATTTATGAAACATTTTTGCCACTTACATTTCCAGTGGAAAATTAACCCCCAGGCCATATGCTCTAAGTTTTTAGTTAGTCATTGCATACCCGGTCAGGTATATGGTGACCTATCAAAAGCATATATGCTAAATACATAAGCATTAGAACATTTAATACTAATTTTTGTTAATACAGTGTTTAGATGTTTGCCTCTCTTTGCACTTTCTAAATTTCTCAGACATTAGTACAAAGTCTCGGTGAAATACCTTGTGGCAGTCAGAAGAACAGCTCACAAAGACTGCAAGTAAGAAGTGTTTGAATAACCAGAGCTTTGTCACATGCCTAATCTTTTCCTAGTGTATTTAGGATAAAGGATACTTGGCTTGCAGAGGCGCAGTCTTGCTGATACAATTGACCTTCTCAATAATATCTGAACAATATCCAGAATTTGCTAAATATTCAGAATGTTTGCCATAGGATTGTCTCTGAGAACTGAGAATTTATGTACATTGCAAAAGCAGCGAGCCTGTGCCTGTCTTTAGTTCCTTTCAGACACAGACTGCTGGTCTAGACAGACCTCTGGTCCGACCCAGGACAGCCATCCGCATGTTCTTTTGCTCACTTTATCTTCAAATACTACAGTATTACAATTTCTCCACAGTACTCTTCACTCACTCATCAGTGTGCCAGTTACTTTGTTCCAGTCATGCTCCCTTCAAAAGGGAGCCAAAAGATGAGCTGGAGCAGCCATTCCAGTGTTAAGGCCAGCCAACAACGCAGAAAATTACAGGGCACAGCCCATTTTGGAAGGCAGAGGTCCAGGCTGCTGGGGACAACCAGGGAACTGAGGGCAGGCTCCAGTTACCCTCCCTAGCAAAGTTAACTACAGGTATCACCAAGATTTAGTTTCTTCAGATAGAGAAACTGTGCTAGCTTCCACAATTCTGAGAGCTCCTGCATGGGTTCAGGTTGGTGTGAGTCTGCCCCCAGGCATGACTCTAACCTGGGGAGGGAGGGTCTGGAGAGACCCCCTCCTCATCCACCCTGCAGCAAAAGCAGCGAAGGCAGACTTTTGTTTCTTGCATCTCACTTGGAACTACCTCATAAACATTGGAGTAAATTTGCTTATCGCAGGCATTCCCAAAGAGATTATAAATACTCACTCTGCACCTTGCACAGGGGAACAGGCTGGAAGCAGGTTCAGAGCTGCTGTGAGCTCCTGAGCTTGGCCTTTTGGTCACTGCAGTGCTGGAATTCTCAAAGCTGTTTAAGAGATTTAGGTGCATAGGTCCCATGGATTTCAATGGAGACAAAGGGTTAAACTTCTCCAAAAGTTTAAAAATCCCAGCATAGATGTAGGACTGGCTTCACCACCACTGTGCTGGAACTTGGCAACGGTTTAAGAGGACACATCAACACTAAACAACAGTTTGGAACAGGAAGAGAAGATGAATATCTAATCCGATTGAAACTCCAGAGGAAATATCACGCAGGCTGACTGGAATGGGCCCAGGAGTCTCACGCTAACAGCTCTGGTCTTACGAAAAGTTCTCCTCTGCTCGGGGTCTCTCACTACCAGTCATCAATACTGCATTTCAGCATCTGGAAGCAGCACTGCATTTTAGTAGCCATAATCTCACCCTTACAGCACAACTAAAAAGATCAGTCACGTGTCTTTTAAAATCAAAACCAGTTCATTAATACACTCAGGGATGTTTGCGAGGAGATGGAGGTTCAAATTGGGTTTTTTTTGTTTTGTTTCTTTTATACAGACTGTACAAAACGAAAGTCTTCCAAAACAAATGCTTCCTACTTAGGATAAAAGTAGTGGGAGAATTGCCTTGTTGCTTCAAAAGGACAAATAAATAAATATCTAAAGTCTTTCCACCTGTAAGTCCCAGAAGACTCCAAATTTCCCCATTATCTAGGAAAAACCATTTACACGAATGCTTTTCTCAACACGCAAGCTATAAATCAACTCCAACTTCTGTGCAAGGACATCCCCAGAACTGAAACACCAGAAAACTGGGAAGCCAGCCAAAACCTTAAAGAGCAGTTGATCACAGTTCCCACACCAAAGTTGTTACATATGAAGTCTGTGGTGTCTCAGGGTTCCTCCTGAAGGCTGTTCTCATGCAGATA
>JAVJGJ010000060.1:5533215-5544036 GCA_035590215.1 Microhierax caerulescens
GCCTGTGCCCATGGAAAAAAATGCTAACGCACTGGAGCAGGGAGAAGCTCCCACATAGAAGAAACTGCACTGCTGAATCCACAGACCTCAGAGGTTGGTTTTGGCAAAGTTACTGATGCAGGGAGTAGATTATTGGGGAGAAGAAGTCAGCTTTTGAACTTCACATGACCCATTTCTTAGCGTGGCTCCCTCCTAGCTCCTTATGGGCACATTTTAACGGTTCTGTCCTGACATTTACTCCTACAAGCTGCAGAGGCACTTCAGCCTGGCCTAAGTCCAAGTTAGTGATTTTGTATTTATTTGTTTTTCAATAGTCTGGCTGGTTTTTAGCTGGATCATTTTTCTGATCCAGGTCACTGCCCTGAAGACTAACGTTGGAGTAAGGGAGGCAGCAGGAGCAAACATCTGGGGCTAGAAAAGAGTGGGATGGGATTTCCCTTTTGCTGACAGTAGACACTGATTTCAGGATGAAGTGACCATTCAACAGCTTCCTCTCTTGCTTTTGTGAACCCCTTCTTGACATGCCACCACAAACTACATCTATTCCATTGCTTGTGAAACTATCCTAGTTTCTAGATAGATATCTAGATAGTATCCTAGATACTGTGAAGTGTCTCCCATGCAGCTTCAAAATGGCTTTTGAAGGCATCTGCCTGAGCAGAGCATGTTTCCCCCGTGCCCACCCACATGCTGGCGATCAGCCGGTCTGCAGCCTGAACACCAGCCGGACTCTGCCCAGGTATTGAGGTTCTCCTCAGTGCAATATGTGATCACTGAGTTTTCACAGAGGTACCAGTGGAAGAGAGGGAACAGAAGTATAGGTTATACTCTGGGCATTTTAGTGCTTGTCCAAAGCAGTGTGTCTTTTTAAGAAATATAAGACTTCAAAAGAAAAATGGCCTAACATAGGAAATTTGGAGATTCAAAAGAAAATAATTATTAGTGTTCAGGAGCGCTTGGTTCTACAGCTTTTGTTTATTCACTTAAGAAATAGAATATCTCTATATTCACATCTCCCAAGTTTTCATTGGTCCCCTCTACTACATCAGTTCATGTCATGCTTTTAAAAATCCCATTTAAATCTCACAAATTGTTTTTCAGGACAGGGTAGGGAATGAAGCCTTGGCAGTGTTCAGACCAGGCACAGGCACGGTTCAGTGATGCTGGCACTCACTGATGGACGGCTCCCCCTCGTGCCTTTCCCACACAGACAATCCCTGCCCGGGAGGTGAGACCTTCTCAAATGCAGCCCTTGCAGTCGCTGTGCAGGCACTGATACAAGATTCCAAGTCTCTGACATAGAAGGATGGCATTTAACAGAGGACGCTGAAATCTCAGCTTCTTATTAAAATGTATTTCATAACTGAAATAATATTAAGAGTGAGTTTATCAAGGTGGTCCCATCAGAGTGAGGTCTTGCATGGCAGTATTTTTGTTTTACTGAACACTCTGCCTGTGAAAGAACGAAAACGCATCAAAATATTAATGGCCACCGTCTAAGGAAGCAGAAGGTTTTGTGCTGGCTCTTCTTGGGTAAGCACGGTTAGGTGATGCAGTGAAGTATTAACTGTCAGTCCAGCAGAGCAGCTTTCTGAGACAAATGCAAACACCACTCTTATTTCTGCAATTTATTCTGTGGCTAAGCATTTAACCATTATGAAACTCTTTGCCCTCAAGATTTCACCTAAAATGAAATGCAAAAAGTCCAGTCTTGGGAAGACCCTCAATCCCTAGATCCAGTTTTACTGCCAAAATCTGCCAGAGGCTTTGGAAAACATATGGGAAGAAATAAGGATATTGCAGCCTAATTCACTTGTTAAGCATTGTCATTGGTATTATTTCATGAAGTTACGTAGAGGATTTAACTTCTCCCTAGGTCTCTATCAGCACTTGCTCAAGTAATGACAAATCTGATTTGTTACAGGAAAAAATTGAGCTTATCTTAACCCCGTAAGTACACCTTAGCACTGAAGAACATCCACCACCAAGATTCCAGATCTCTTTGCACAAGACTTTTTTGTTTCCACTGTATACGGCCTATCTAGCCCAAAATGGGCTCAATGGGATTTGTGATGAAATCCTGACTGACCAAAGTGAGAAAGGCTTCTGTCAGGGACTTCAGGGGAGCCGTATTTCACTTCAGCAATTTACTTTGTCTTTAGGTACACACGCAGAGCACTTAAAAATATGCTCACATGCAATCTACCTAGCTAGCTCTCAAAGATGTTTAACATCTTAAAGATGTTTTTAAAAGGTTTTGATGTCTTTAATCGGTATTTTATTACACCTATTTCAGCATTTATCCATAATTTTTCATTTTACCCACTACTTTGGTAGATTTAGGAGAAGCAAACCAGTACAACTCATTTGGATATAATCTTATAGCTCCGCTTATTCTAAATGATTGGGAGTTTATTTGCCATTGCACACAGGTGCCACAAGGTACTGACCGCATCCTATGTGCTGAATACATAGGAAATTAAAAGTTTAAGGAACACAGATTCATCCTCTGCACCAGTCACCAGTGCACAGCCTATAAACACATGCAGCCCAGCAAAAGACTTGTGGCTGCTGAGCACTCCTTTTCTGAGATCAATCTGCTAGTTTGTCTTCTACACGTGCTCAGACAACACAGGACAGAGTCTCAGAGGAATCTCATACGGCCAAAATATTCTGATAGAAAAAGTGCAACTGCAATTTAAAGAAAAGGCTTCTGAACAGTTCAGGAGCAAACTCAGCTCATGTTAAGGAGAGATCTAAAGACACATGGGACTCCTCATGATGGTACCAACAGCAAGCATGTCTATGCCCAGAACATTCACAGGAAGCAAAACTAATGGGAAAGGCATAACACCTTTTTCCACTGAATTTTCCAAAGGGATCTAACTATTCTGTTTTTAACCCCACTTCAGTTGCTCAGCCACTGCAGAGGGAAATTAGGTCCTTTGCTACCTTTGGGCACCAGCATCAAAGTGAGAATTTGACTTTCTGGATCAAAACAAGTCTCAGAACGCTCATCAAGGACCATAAGTGGAGCATTATTTCCTCTTTCTGCACTTTTCAGTAGTACTTGTGGTTAATGTTTTTTCTCCCAGTGAGGTGGGGAATTTTCTCAGGAGTAAAGACACTTTTTCCTTACACAGGAAATCACCAAAAGATAAAATCCTGGTGAGTTTAAGCTGCCCAGTGCCACGAACCTGCAGACTAAGATCTGAAACAGAATTTCTACCAGTCTCCATCCTTCTTTCTGCAGGCTGTTGCCACTTCCTTCACAACACACTGACACTTCTTCCTATAAAGATGCAGTCTCAGCTTGTGTAGAAGGCAACCAGATGGACACCTGGAGACACAGATGACTGCACAACCATCAACAATTCTTCAGGAGAAAAAACAGCTCTCACTAATTGTATGATATACAATGTAGCCCAGAACTTACCCAGAGATTTTAGATGATACCCCAGTGTAAATGACAACACATGACAATAATGGCCATTAGCATCTTTCTGATATGCAGAGTCTATATTCCCATTTCCTTGAACTAGATGACATTTTATGGCCATAAGCCTGCAAAGTGCCTTTTGCCATAACTATTCTATGTTTCTTCACTCCCAGTCAGATGGTGAGAGAATTTTTTTTTCTTTGGGGTGCCCCTAAGTGTAAAATTGCCAAGAATAACTGTTGCCTCTCCTAAAATGGCAGCTGTAGCCCTGTGAAAACAGGCCTGGCGGGTTCCTTTCTGAAGTGACAGCAGGTCTTACCGACATCAAAGGGGATGTGAGGTTTTTAGTGAGGGCTGTTTGTTGATTTTTTCTCCAGTGAAGTGATATTACATGGCATTTCAAACCCTCAATCCTATTAAGTGACAGAACTACCTAATAGCACTCATTAAATAACATAACTTGGTGTCAGAAATTCACTGACAGGCTCATGCAATTGAAGTGGTAGCTTTATGCCCTAAAACAATATAGTTTTGGTGTTATTGTTACTGTTCTTTTAATAAACGTCATTTATTTTAACAGGTGAAAGCAGAAGACCCAGGATAGTTCAGGAAAAGGTTATCAGTGATGAGCACATAACCGAGTAGAAAAGTGGGTGCCTGAATTTTACATTTAGAGGTAAGAAAGCATTAGAAGCGTGTGCTAATTGTTCAGTTGCTGCACTGCTGAAACCCTTCATTTCTTGGCGATCTCATTTATTTCATGACACAAGGCAGTCATATGTTGCAACGGCATTTAGGAGCTTTCAATCTTTATGTCCAAGGAGATACCCAGAGTTATGTATAAAAGAACATATTAATTCCTCTTTTTTTCTCCTTTTCTGTTGCTTGTGGGCCCAAAGCAAACACAGATAAAAACATTAAGGTCTTAAATACCACAATCATCCCTTACTTTCAGTCACCTATTAACTGCACATTTTAAACCTTTAACCCAAATTATTTATCTTGCAAGTGAATAACAAAGTTTATCATTGTTCACAGAAACCAGTTTATCAATGATTTCTTGCTTCTTTCTTTCTACAGCTCTCATCCTACTGGAGCTCAAAGTGCTTTTTTACCAACAACAAGTAGTAACTGCAGCTTTCCTGAGGTGGAGATCTGGCAGTGGTTTACATCAGAATGCAAAGAGAGCATGAGGTGTTAAGACAAGGAACAGCCAGCTCTCTGCCTGAAATCCACCTTACTTCTCAACAGGCAAAGCTAGAGTCCAGAAAATATACTATTACCAACATTACAGCTCAAAAATTATGTTAGGGGTCTCTTGATTCACATTTAGTTTCTGAATTGTTATATACATGCAGAAAGTATTAGAAACCAGAATTTATGTAGAACATTTGTAAAAGTTAACTCTATTTCTTCCTTACAAGAGAAGTCTACTTTGCCAGTAAACTACCACATTCAAAACCAAAGCAGAAAGCATACAGTCTACGTAGCAAGCCATTGAGTTTTAGTGGTCAGTGGCTACCCCCATGAGATCCCACTGGAAATCAATTGAGTACTCATGTGAGCAACTGCTCACCAAAATGAAAAGTAATTCACAGTCTGTAACTTGTACACACAAATCCTCCCAAGGTCTGCCCCTCCACACAGAAAATTCATTATTTTCATGATTTCTCCACTTGCCCTTTCTTACCACCCATGCAGCAAAAACCTCTCTAGGTTATTCCATCACCTTATGATATAAGAGTCAGTCCATCTCGGGAAAGACAGAAGGACATGATGGGGCTGTTTTCAGCCAGGACTAGCATTGATCAAATTTTTATCTTTTTAATGCTGTGGGTAATTTTTCATTTTTAGCCACTGAAGAATGGTCAAGTCTATAGGCAATGGTTCAGAAAAATCCTCTCTTGTATTCTTACAGTCTCTTGTACTCTTACAGATACAGAAAGAAGCAGTATCATCACCAGCAAATGCGGAGGCAGACTGATCACTTCAGCAGCAGAGTCCTGTAACACACTACTTTCAGAAATGACCAGCCCTTGGCTGCCTTTTCACTACAATTTATCAGTCATGCAATGATGTAAAAGAGTGCACTGCAAATGTTACCAATTTCTCAGTTTAAAACAAGTATCCAAAAGAGAGCAGGGAATTATTTTTAGCAGGGATCTACTAGTGATCTACTCTACACAACAGTTTCCAAGTAATGGTAGTGAAACACCTGATGGTGCAGTTGAACCAGACAGGCTGAACAAGCAGCCAGTTGCCACCTCCGCCATGGTCTCATCCATCCCTCCAGTACTGCTGGCTCCAGTACTTGTCTGACCCTGCAGTGAACTGATTCAACTCACTACACTGACTAAAAACTAACTAGGAGGGAATAAGTAAATCAGTTCACAGGGTCTTTTCAGCACCAGAACTGATGAGAGGGTGGGGATAAGGTGCAGCCCAAGGAAGCAGCAAATTGCAGTGTTCCCGAGGATGGGAATGAGTAGCCACAAATTTCTTAAACCAACTTCACCGCAGAAACCACAGAACAGCACCTTGCACAGCTGCTTGCTTCCTTGTGCTAGATCAAGCCAATCTAGACAAGTTCACGTTTTCTATTGCAGTGATAACAAGGTCATATATGGGTATTTTCACATCAGGCTAGAGCTGAATAATGATATTGGGGAGGAGACCATGACCTGGAAAAGGACTGTCTCTGTGTCCATACATCCCTACATGGGAACAGAAGAGATGTGAACAACCAAATATATATATAGATATATCCAAATATAATCAAACCCATTTAGAAGTAAGTACAGTAACACAGCTGAGATGGTCCAATAGCTCAATGCTGTCAAAAGGTCTGTCCCACAACCTTCTCTCCCTTCTCTTTTCCAACACCACTCCCTATCACACCATCCTGCCCCCTCTTTGATGCTGGTCTCAGCATTTACAGGACCTTCACTGAGCACACCCGCCCTGCTAACCGCACAGGAAATATTCTTTTTTTCCCCAAGGTTGGGTTTCTGCAGGTGTAGTGAGTTGAATCTGCTCAGACAGGAGTACAAATGCCAGAACAGCACAAGGGAAGTGGTGGGGGTGTGCAGTCAGACACAAGGAAGAAAGCGAGGGGAACCTTCCAGTTTTGTGGGATCACAAAATTGTTTAGGTGTAAAGAGACCTCTGGAGGTCATCAAGCCCAGTGATGGTGAATCATTAAAGTGAGCAGGAAACCAGTCAGCAGCCTCCTAGCTCTGGCACCAAAAACCCAACTCTCACAATTTTCCAATGACATTTTTAATTTTTTTAATGCAACATGAATATTGTTGCAAAAATGACTTCTTTTTGTACCCTAAAGGTATAAAATCCTGGAAATAACAATTAGCAGTTAAATCCCTGATTGTAACATCCCAAGTAAAGGCATAATGCTCTAAGGAATAACAAAACAATGCAATTAATATTTGTGCAGCAGGAAGAGTTTGGAGATGTCTGTTTACCATAGTGTGTTCCTGCTTGACAGATTCCTAGAGAACCCATATAAAGAGCTCTGATTATTAATAGTCAGATGGCATGAAATGGTATTTCTAACTTGTTTATAAATGGTTTAAAGGAAATTACAAATACATAAAAAACAAAACTAAGTTTACAGTAAAAAGGCAGAAAGCTAAATTTGTTCTTCCAGTAAGCAATATGTTATATGAAACTGAGCTGAGTACATCTGCCATCATTTTACCTGGAAAAAATCAAAGTGGGGAGAGGAGGAAAGATTTTTAATTTGCCATTTTTTTTGCAAAAGCAAAAGAAAAGAAGAAAGCTCAAATATTGTATTAACCTATTGTGCATATGGATAAGTAGTTTCAGTAACACATACAATGATTTCACAATATGCTTTGAAAAGCTTCATTAATGTTTTTGGAAATATGGGAAAGTAATTTATAACACCACATAAAAAAGTAATAGAGGGCCCAATCCTGTCACCACTAACTTAACCTGGGCAGAGTTAAGCCTTCAGGACCTTCTGACAGATTTAGAACATTTTTCAGCAGCCTAGTTCAGATATTAGCAAATCCTAGCCTGGCTGGCTCCCACCACATCTCCACTTGCTAAATTACTCCCTTTTCCTCTTCCCTCCCCCTCCCCCCTTTAGTATAATTTAAAACAAAAATATTTTTAATGTGTTGAGCATTTGTGTATTCGGAAACAGTGCCTGCCTTTTCTCCATTCTGACAGCTCTGAGCACTGCTAGCCATTAGCAGCCTGCAAGTCAAGAGATGCAGACCAATCAGATATACCAAGTCACAGCAGCCCACCCTCAACAGCATCCCTGAAACCACCAGTCTTCTGTGAACTTCTGATTTTCTGCATGATACTGCCATGAAAACCAATGTCTCCTAAACAATCACAGGGAAATTCTTGAAACACAAAGGGGGTTAAGTTTCCAGAGCCCTTTATGATCTGAAAGAAACACTTACACTTTGTCTTCACAGTAAGAGAAATGACAAGGATGAACGCATGGACTGGGGTTGTGTTAGGAGACCGACGTTCTCCCCAACAGCATTATCTGAACATGGCACATTTTACAATGTGAGCCTGCACCAAAGAGCAAGCCTTTCTCTTTCTCCTCCCCTGTCAGCACTGCAGTTCAAAGTGGCTGCTGGAAATACCAAACCTTTGCATGTGGCACATCAGACTTCACTCATTACCCTGCAAGCCTGTTGCACTTTCACAAGATGCTGATCAGACCAAAATTCCAAAGCAATGTATTTAAAAAGGGAAAAAAACCCACCACCAAAGTATAACATTATTCATTTATCATGCAATCTCTCTGGCCAAGTCTGCATTACAGGGCATTCCTACCTTCTCTGGCTTCCATCTAGAACAGACCCAGCATGCTCAGATCCAGAAACACCATGTCATGCATTAGGTAGTTAAATGCAGCAAATACAAGAGCAATGATCTAGAATTCTCATCTACCCTCTGCTTGTCTTTCAGCATTCATTTGTCCAGGTGAATTTCTTCATTTAAAACCTTTCAGTTTCTGTCAACTGATGCCACTTGTGAACTGAAGCTGAAAACCTAAGGCCATACAAACATGGCAGGACTCTGCCCACAACATGCACTGAAGTGCAGAGGTCCTCTAGGCTGCCTTTAAAGCCAGCTTTCCCTTCACCACCAATGTGTTGAACTCTACAAGTCAGCCCAAATGAATCACAGCCTCTAAAAGATCTAGTGGCTCCTTCTGATAACCTGAACCACGAGGAATAGCCAGTCAGAGGCTGGTACACTTAGGTGTACTACAGCATCTCACAGTGTCCACTTCAGCCCTGACTCCCTCTTCTGTCTCTACAGGACAAGGCTTTACCCCTTCTTGGTGAAGAATCCCAGGACCTCTAGTTAAGCTTCAGTTGAAACCATCAGAACATGCGCCCCATTCACTTGCGGGACACAGATCAGAACCTCTCCCATAGGGCTCTGAACCAGCTTTCCGGTTCATTAACTTTTGTTCCTCTACTGTATGGTTTGGTTCAGATTGAAATGCAGTGCTAGCTTCTCAGTTCAGGTCTATCACAAAAGCCTCTATCAGTGCCTGGCAGCTCTTCACATTTCCAAGACAGCTCATCAAGTCAGTGCAGTCTGCTATGTCTCTTCCTTCCAGTTTGACATTGCCTACAAACAGTAACATTTTTCCTATTCCATTCTCTTGCTGCTCTTGAAAGGCTGAAACAACATGGTAGAAAAGCTCCACCATAGTGCAGTTGGACTTCAGCAGGAGAGTTTATTTCTTGTGCTTTTTATTACCTTGCTGCCATTTCCTAGCCATAAGCTGCAAATGTTAAATTACAAAAAATACAGTATTAATCAAACAATTGAGTTGCCAGTTCTAATTTTGGATAGAAAAACGGACAAAGAAATAATCAAAGAGTTACCAAAAAAGCAGATGGCTGGACAGCACTTCTGGCAGTCATGCTACTCGCACATGGGACCACTTGAGTTTAACAAATTGGACAACAGAGAGAGTACTGAAATGGAAATTGGGGCTCTACTCCATTCAAATTCTTCAAAATGTTTGTTTTGGATTTGTACCTCTGCTGCAATTTACAACTCTAGATTAGATATAGCAAGAGTAATATTCTTGACTAGAAGAAAAACAGAATGACTAAACCATTTGCCAAATCACACAGATCTGTCTCCCTGTATACAAATAATACCAACGTATATATGGTTTCCTAAATAAAATGTAGTACTAAACGTGTCTTTCACTAACACAGCAATAAAGTTCTACCAGTAGTTAGAGCACAAGACAATTCCCTGACTCAAACTGCATCACTTCTCAAGCAATGCCTGTATCCACATGTAAACATATGTAAGTTACATCAGCATGAAAAAGAAACCCACAGCAACTTGAGGTTTCACGACCATCTCCATGCAGCACAGAGACCTCTCACTGCAAGGTGACGACATCCCAAAGCTGCTCATTCTAAAAGCATGCCCTTCACTGCTAAGGAACTAAAGGGCAGTTGTTTCTAACATTAGCCAGTGTTTAGACCATAAAGCACAGTGCAGTACTTCCTACTTGATCAGGGAGGGAAAATCACTAAAACAAGGTTAGTAGTATCAATACAAAGGCACGCAGGTAGGAGATGACACCAAAAAAGGAAGAAAAAAGACTCGTTCCATCAGTCTTGCTATAAGAACTCAGTTACCTAAGTGTTTAACAGAAAAAACATGAGGGCCTTTGTCAGTGAGATGCCAGTTGCAGCTTAAAGTACATGTATGGCCAAATATGACATCATCTACCACAACCAAAAATTAAGATGAAAGTTCTGCCGGTCTCAGGGACCAGTCACTCACCAGGGAACCGGTGGTTTTATATGCACGCCTTCCTGAAGAATCCAAAAATAACATTTTTCCAGAGAGCAGAAATTCCTGTAGCGTTCACGCTTTTCATTTCAGTAATGTTGCAATCCAAAGTGCCAGCCCTCTGTAATGAGGTAATCTGACAATGTAATTTGTAGTATTTTATTCTGTCAAAATTGATCTTAGTATTTCTATAGCAACTAGATCAAAACAAAAGATGGAACAGACAGAATAAGTCTCTCCCTGCCACCACCCAGATTTTTATATAAATATACATGTATATATATAAAGCATTACACATATATAAAGTTAATGTTCATGATTCATCATTAAAAAACGCTAGAAAAACAGCACTGGAGAAATAGCAGCACAGTAGGATAACATTTAAAAAAAGAAATGCTAGCAAATGTGTAAATTGACATCAATAAAATTTAAAAAAAGTAATTGTTCCAATTATCAAACACTTGGGAACAGAGTATGTCTCTACCATTAAATCCAGTCAGGAAAAGATATTATCCATTTCTGGTTGGGGTAGATGGAAG
>JAVJGJ010000060.1:5544136-5578947 GCA_035590215.1 Microhierax caerulescens
GGTAGATGGAAGTGAATACTGGCTTTGCTGGCATGAGGTGAAGAATACAGTATCTTCTCCCCCAGAGAAAATCACGTTTGGACCATTACTGTTAACATGTTAATGTTTAAGAAAGCTTGACTGCCATTTAGCTGCCTAAGCTTAGTTTTGGAAGTGCTGTACGCAATAGTCTTGCAAATGTCTGCCAATTTATTTTAGTGCCCTTGTAGGAGCTGAGCTGAGTCCAGATGCTGTGATTCCAAAAGACATAGGAAAACTCTGGATGTGGAACCCAATGACATTACCAATCAAGTAATATGATTAATAGCAAGGCCACCCAGCCCCTTCCTTTTGAACCAAAGATTGATCCATTATAATGGTGATAAAAAGCTTGATTTTCCTATAGGCACTTCTCCTTAATATCAGAGTAGCTTCTGAATACATCTTAGGAGATTTCAGTTAGATCTTGAACACAGATTGCCAAACACACACTGCGTGCAGGTGCACATGTACACCTGCAAGCTTCATGTGTAATCATGCAAATTCCCAACCAACCACACAGTTCCTAACTTGAGCTCGAAGGAGAGGATGAACCTCTCCTAATGTGTGACATGTACCTGCCTCCAGAAATCTGCACAGTGTCCACGAACAATTTTCTGACTACTGCATAGCGTCACTTACAGCCTCTAGTATAAAAATATGTGACAGTTTTATACAGATCCCTAAAATGGTTGGGAGGGAATTTCTGAGAACAGCATGTCAGCTGGGAAAAGGATGATATACTCACTTTTGTTGTGCTGGATCGCTGCAGGTCCAGCTGTGGTTTTGCTGCTGGCTGCCATCTCTGGAGGTCACCATGTACCTGCTTACCAAGCACACTGCATCAGCCATGGTAAGGGATTGCGGCTGGAAGGCAGTTTGTCTTCTAGGCCAACCGCTACTGCTTGTTAAGAAAAAGAGAGTATGTTTAGTTAGAGAAATACTGGTCATCTAAAAGAAACACTCTCAAGAGCAGGATATTTCTTTGATCCCAAGCTCTCCTGCTAGAAAACAGAATTTTCCTACCAGTTTAAGAAGGGGGGTATGATGGACAAGAAGTTCTTGGTGAATACAGGAATAAACCTGTATGCACGCATAATCTGAAGCATAGGAATGTTTCCACAGATTGCTCACCCTCCTAAAATTCACTCAAGTCTTTCACCTGACTAAAGACCCTGACCTTGTGAAGCACTCTCCCACTTGATAGCAATTCCCTCAAGTAATGACAGTGAAGAATTCAATACCGGCTGAAGCTGAAGTACGTATTCAAACTGAATTCACAGATACTTCTGTAACAGCTTCTATATATACATGGTCTTGGAATACTGGTATTTCGGAGTTTATCTTACAAATGACACAGACCTTGGCATGTCTTCAAATGAATATACTTATCAAAATGTACACAAAAAGCTGTTACCTTTTTTTAAACTTAAACAAAAATAACTGATCTGCTGCTGCAGCCAGAGATGTAAAATGATTATTTAGATAAGAAGTATAAAAATAAATGAAACTGCATATTTATTCCTAATTATCACTAGTTTCTGACTGTCAGAGATGTACCTTTTCCAAGTGAAACCCCTCATTACCCCGTCCTTCAAATAAAGGCAATCAACATTGAACTTAAAAGTTCCTGTCTGCGTCCAGTTTACAGGCTTTACCATCCTGCCCTTTGAAATGGAGTCTTGTACAAGGCACATCAGAAAAACTGGAGGAAATTGGAGATAAAAATGATTTTAAAATAAAAACAGTATTTATGTCTCCCAAATGGGAAGTTTGGAGCAGCAAGGGCAGGAAACGGACCGGTATTTAAGCTGATTACCCAAGCAAAGCCCTCTGCCTTTTCAGCAGTGCCACGGTCCCTCAGTAAAACCATTTAAATTAATTGGAGTTTGGGGCAGGGGGAGGCAGGGGGAAGATGTCAAATTTTATCTGGAGTGTTAGTGATGGCTGGCTGGAGAGGGGCTTTCAGGCCTGTTAATTGGGCCTGTTTGCTCCAACGCCACAAACGCTTTGACATGAAATGTTCTAATAACCCCGCAGCGCAGGTGGCCGCCAGTGTGAGCCGGCTCCTGACAGCCCGGCCAGGCCTGTCCCTTCCACTCAGGGCCCGCTCGGCTGAGCAGGCGGCTTTGGGCCCGGCGGTCATTAACCCAGATGCTCTCCCTGTGTAGCTTAGCAACCAATTAAGTAGCCGGGATCTTTAACATTTGTACCAGAAATTCACACAAATGAAAGTCTTTTGGGCCACGCTGGCCTTATAGACATGGATCTTATTATGCTTTTTACCTAATTATCAACTTAGCTTTTTTCTTTATGCATCTAAAAAAGACGGGTGGCGGTTAAAGGCAAGCTCTGCTGAGCACAACTGGAGCGCCGTTTGCTTCAGCAATACTTCTATGGGTGTTCACGTACATATAAAAATTATATCTTCTCATTCACACTTGCACATAACTGACTAGACAAATAATATTACCATAGTGGGAAGAGCCAGAATTAGAAAGGAAATACTGCAACGTTTAGATTTAATCTGGTGAGCATTAGATCATGATTCACTTTGACATAAAAGCTCAAGAGCACATTTAGCTGGGGCGAAACGCATTACAATGTTTTAAATGAGAAGGAAATAAGTCTAATGTTTCATGGGCTGCATTATTTGCTGTTGAAATCCTAATAACTGCCTACACTCTACACTTAGGTTGTACCTAATGAATTGGTTTTAAACTTCAGAAAGCTTCAGCAACAAATTGGAAGATCTTTTTTGCTTCTGACTCTCCAACAAAGAGGACTTTTTAGTAGACTAGAACTGAAAATTGACAACAAAAAACCCCACTCCATTCATCTTCAGTGTATTTCACAGCAGTATTTTTAAAACAAGCATCTTTGTTGATAAGATATTTTTTAAGACAGGGAAATATTGCTACACCATGAGCAGGACTGGTATCACTGTTTTTCAATATCCACAGGCAAATATGGAGCAATGCTTCTCAAAGGCTAGCACCTGCTCAAGTCTCAAGAAGTTAGAAAGTTCTGCTTTATCAAGTGAAACACTGAATTAATATTCCATATGAAAGTGTCTGACTCCACACAAGTTTTACAAGTGGCTTAACCCAATCTTCTGCTTTCTTCTCAGCCACATCCATAAGACCCTATTGCTCCTCTCCCATCACCTCCTGCTTTTTTGGTGACCAGAGGAAAAAATGAATCCCTGCAACCTCCTCCCTGCTCATTCTCTGTCACATCAGCTGGCAAAGCAGTGGATCATTTCAGGGGGTAATACAGTCCTGCCCTGGCTTAATACAAACCTGAAATGGCAAGCTCCAGGTACACATTTTCCATGGTACATAACCAAGCCCAGTTGCGTTTTCCAACCATGCCTCTCCATCAACTGTCCCCAGTACTCTCTCAGCAAGACAGAATATGGTCCATTTCACCTCTGTGCGATTCATAGGAGGAAGTGAGAAATGTCTTCATAGTTAAGATGTGAGCCACAATGTGTGAAACCAGGTCCGGCAAGCTGAGCTGACCTTCTACTAACATGCCTGTGCCTTTCCCAGTCCATGGTGTACCAATGAAACTCCCATCTCTGGGTTTCCAGTGTAACTTGAGTTTTTACTTATGAGTTGCATTCATCTAAACACATTTCCTTCATGCAGCAACTAGAATGAACATATCTAGAAAGAAACCAGATCACATAAAACAAGCTGCTAACTGTTTCTCACATGTGGAAACACGATGCCAATTCCCAGAAGCTGTTGTGATTGCACGAATATGGTTCTCTTACAAACCCAACTGTTGCAGTGCTCTGTAAGTATCTGCAATTTCAAGGCAGATAAATGTTATGTAAACTCAAATTTTGCAACTTTATTATTGTGTATTATTTCATGCCAAGTCGCTCTTTACATAAAATGCAAACATCACTTAATTTATTTCAAAAAAAGCAAAATAAAGTTTACAGTTCTGCTTGGCCTGAAGTTTGTTTATAAACACAGGAGCAGACCGGCCTTATTACAATGGGAATGGCAGAAAATGAACAACCCTATCTTCAAGTTGAGTATGAGCCAACAGTGTGCTCTCAGCAAGGAAGGCAAAGTGCGCACTGGGCTTCATCTGTAGCATGGCCCTGGCCCGTTTGGTCTGATGAAAAGATGGAGATCTAGTGACAGGCTATCTAACAGTAGCCTGCAGGGAAGTAGCCTACACTGAATCCCCTTACTCGAATTGGAAATCACAGTGACAAGAAAGCTAGATATCTCAGACAGATGATATAACAAGGAGCAATATCAAAAACTGCATCTTGGCAGGTTCAGATCAGAAATTATGAAAAGCTTTTACATAAAAAACATGGTGCAGCCCTAGAACAGGTCACCAGAGAGGCAGGGGATCTCAGTCTTTGGAGATGTTTCATGCTAAACATGTACTTTTTGACACATTGGCATTTCTAGTGATAAAATATCCTGTTAAGAAATTCTTGTCCATGTATTAGAGGAACTTCACCACCCAGTAAAATTCTCAAAATCACCTGTCCATCTTTCTAAAATACTCAAATGCCGTTAAAAGCCTTATAATAAGCTGTCTAATAACTATGGCTCCATGCTCTGCATCCTCAGAACTTTGGACCATCTGGGGGTTTAATTCACATGCAAACCCTCGCAATAGGGACTATTCCCTATAAATACAGACTTACAAGTAAGAGTACAAGATACGGCCATGTAACTTGCAACACAAGAGCAAACTCCACATATTTGAAAAGATTATCAGTCAACTACAGTTCTTTCCACTGCAGAAACAGTTACTCAGTTAAGATAAACAAAGAAATTCCCATGCACTGAAAAGGAAAACCCATTAACTGATTAAACATGTGAATTAGTTGATAAACTGGTTATCAAAGTTCTGAAAACATTTTTAACAATGACCCTTCCTGCCAGTTTTAACAATGACCCATAAAAGCTAGAATAATTCAGCACTTTACAGGAAATCAACTGGATAGAAAACAGGACTTATTTCTGATCTAAGAAGCTGCAGCTACACCATATGAGCTGACAAATTTAGACACTAATTATCACTAAAGTAGTGATAAACACTTAAATACTAATTGAAAGCTCTGGACAAAAATCTTCAAAGTTTTCTGTCTTCAGCACACAGAAAAAATTACCAGTCCTGTCCCCTCTGATGTATACTTGCAATTCATTCCTTGTTTCATGCTTTTCAATTAACTATAAAAATACTTAATAATAAAAACAATCAAACAAACAAAACAGCTCCTTAGTTTTCAGGACAAGCTGAAGATCTGGAAGCAGAATAGGAATGCAAATACCTGTGTTTTTCTTACAACTGATCATGCAAATCCCATCTCAGAAAAAACTCCACCTCAAAAATATTTGCAGGCATGCAAAACTAGAATGAAGCATATACTAATTAACTAGACTTCACAGAGAATCTGATTTTACTCCTTAGTACAGTTCAAAAATGGATAAACTGAAAAAAACTGTTAGACCTGACCCTTTTGATAAAGTTCCTTTTAGACAACTCCAGATCCATAGAAGAGCTCAGAGCAATGTATTGGTTAAGAGAAAATTTTGGTGCCAGATTAGGGTCCCAGTTAACCAACAACATTACAATTGCTCACATGCAAAGCATGGACAGAACCTCCTGTATTTAAAGAAAATACCAGCCATGAACTTCAGGTGGAGAATTACCTTTTCCCCAAATTCATAGACATATTCAGATCTAAGGCACTCTTCAGGCCATTCTGTACAAATGCTTGACATCTATTCCCCTTCTTCATATCCTTTGTATTAGCCATGTAAAACAGCTGTTAACCAAAATATACCCAGATCCTGAATCCTACTTCTGTTTGGCTTCATGGCAAGTCAATTGTCTATAGCTTTCAGTTTCATTTAATTATCAGGAAAGTTAGTCTAGCTAAAAAGCAACACCGCAAGTCAGAGAAATCCCAGAATGCAAGATGTTTCCACCAGGGTCTTGTACACTGATCCAACAGTTAGCCAAGATTTTGACATAAAAATTTTCCAGCAACTAAGGACTTTTCAAGAAGTTGTAGAAAAAGATTCAAGCTTTCTACCAATTACTGCAGAGCACTGGAAGTTAAAATGGTCAGTATTTAAACATTTGGCTTTACAATGATCTTAAAACAATCCAGTCTTTGTAAAAAAATAACCCCTCTCAGCCCTCTCATAAGCTGAAATAATAAGGCACACAGAATTAAAAGGCAGAATTAAAAGCTGGTACTCTATTTTTGTTCCAGAAACAAAACATTTTAAAGTAATCAAATAAGGCATTTGTTAACAGAGGAGCATAAATAAAAAGAAAAAGACCAGAGGTTTTTAATTTTGAAAAGTCTACTACCATTTCTGGGAACATCGTATCTCAAAAGCATAGCTTGCCCATGGCATAGACCATACATATTTGGCTACAACTCTGATCTCAGTAAGTACTGATGCCTGTGCTTTTGGAAGAGGAAGAAAATAAGAAGCTCAGAGAGTTATTTTTAAAAGATTTACATGTATTCCAAGGCTATGATGGATTTGGAATATAGCTGAGACACATGCAGACCCTGGATTTGGGAGGGAACAATGTACTCAGCACCTCTCTGTAAAGAGCTCCTCAGTTCACCAAATCTAAAAAAGAGATGAATACACAAAGGATTTGATACTCTCAGTGCTGTAATTCACAAAAGATGTAGAAACTGCCCAGTTCATATACTTAAGGTCATGTTGCACTTTTCTGGACCACAGAAACAAAGCACTAGTAGAACAGTACGTTCTCCCCACCATCTTCCTCCCACTGCCCCCCTCTCCACAGCATGAATCTCCCAGCGGGAGCCACTGCCTTGCAGAGAGTTTTAACTGTGTGTGAACAGAAATAAAAAAAAAGTTTCTATAGATTTCCTGGCTCAAACAGTTCCTCCTTCCCTGCCTATGAGCTGGATTCCGTATGTAATCCGTGTAAAGCAGAAATGCATTTTCCCCCATTAACATTACAACAATCTAAAGTATTCCTTGAAACTAGATTAAACATTAAAATTTACGGTCAGTTTTGCAACCTTTTATTTCTCCTGCTTATCTCATACTTTTGAGCAGCCACTCTGAGCTCAGCACAGCCATTATTTAAAACCAAACCCTACATTTTTACAGCAACTACTTGATTTCAAATGTTTCAGTTGCCAAGTGCTCAGCTTGGATACCTTGAAGATTTTTTAAATTTTCAGATGGTGAGAACACAGAGCTTCCAAGTTACCTTTTTCCAGACAGCCCTGAATCAAGTTGCCCACAGTGATCTCCAAACGTTTCCAGTGCCTGTTAACAGAAACTTGGTTACCTATAAATACATTTACAACTATAGCTTCTTTATACATCCCAGTTGTATCAGTATTCAATTGAATGGTTTTCCTATTCTACTTAAGAGATTTTTGCAGCTATACATAACATACAGTCTTTGTTCTTCTAGGGATGAAATCTGAGCAGAACCTTAAAAGCATAAAAAAGCAATGCTGAGATTCATGATGCAGTTCAAGAGCTGAATAGTGCTGCAGGTAATTGGTAACATATCTGTGCTCCAGTATAGATAGAGCTGCGGCCATAGAACAGGGATGAGTAGTCCTAATATTGCAGCAAGAGCAAATATACCTTACATTTTAAAAAGCTTGTGTACGTACAGTGAGTTGTTAACATCTAATGTGGATTGATCCCCTCTAGCAGTTGCCCTGTCTTATAAGTGAAAAAGTCACTGAGATGGAGAAATGTTTCAGCACAACCTATTGACGTGACTCATTCAGTGAGCCCCCCTGGGACCTGCTGAGCAGCAACCCTGTGGTGGGGACACGTGGTGTGGAGTTGGAGATCTGCCTGTTAAGCATCACTGTGCACTAAATTTATGTGTTAGAAATTGATGGGTAAAACTGAAGAGGACAAAAAGAGGGATGGGAAAAAAGAGAAATTCAAGTGAAAAACTGAGCACTTCAGTTTTTCAAAGAAAAAAAAGAAGCAGCAGCTTTCAAAGAAATTCAGAGATCAAAAATCTCCTTTGCAACATGTGCTCACTTTTTGTAATGACAGCATCATTCTCAAAAACAGGTTTCAAGCCTTGCAGATGAAGGCAAAAGCATTAGACAAATAACACACAGGTCTAGCCCTTGTTATAGCTCAGGCCAGATCAAAGACTGGGTCTGGCATACCAGACTTTGCTGCAGCTCCTCTTTGCTACTGGGAATTTTTGACAACTCCTGTGCACCAGGGAAGGGTGTTTTATTGCTCACACACAGCCTGACTCATCATTTGCAGCTTGATGCTGCATCAGGCATCCCTTTGATTGTCGACAATGCCGCAGACAGTTTGTTCTCAAAGTGGCAATTGAAATGTGTGTTCCTGCTGAGTGCTTCGATGCGTGGTCACCTTACCATGTCCTAACAAGAGAGCTGAGCAGATGCTTAAGTTGGTGGCTATTCAGAGGGCAGAGTAAAATATGGGCATATGCTTAAGCCCTACTGGGTTCAGTCCACTTCATGCCTTTCCTAAGCAGATTGTTTAAGGGAAGGGATGGCCTTTGGGCAGGGATCACTCCTTTCCTGCCAGCCAGACAGCATGTTCCAGAGCAGAGTTCCACCCCTGACATGGGTTCTTCTTCCTATCAAAGGAATGCAAATGCATCCCATTTATTTCCAGTCCAGAGGGGAGCACGATGGAAGCAGGACAGACAGACTGGAAGAGGGTAAGAAATTAAAATGAAATGTTTCATGATAGCAGTGTTACTGCAAATCCTCAGTTTGAACTGGCAAATTACAAAAGTAACAATAAAAGGTGACTAGGCCATCTTCAGATTAGTTTCTAATTCCTAGCAGAAATTTATTAATGACTGGCTTATGTACTGGCCAGCTAGGAACTGCGCTTGGCAGAGGGAATGATGGTCAAACTTCTTCAGTTCTCCCTCAGCACTCCCAAAGGGAGCAATGACATCTCAGTGATGCCTTTAGCTCTTACCTAGCTGATAGCTAATGTAGATCACATGTCACTGGCTTGAACAGACTTATGACAATTTATGTCAGCTGAGGTTCTGTCAACTGTATTTAGAGCTCAGCACATGGCTGACGGCCCTCAGTGAATCTGCAGCTCAAAGGGAAATGCGCATCCCAGCAAGTTTACATGAGCTGGGATAAAGGCTTGTAGGTGACCACAAACCTATGGGCCAGGTCACGCTGCAGACAAATCTGCCCTGGCTGCCTCAGACCCACAGCCCAGGAGCAGTGTGAGGTGACCAGCAGATTTTTCTTAGTAATTGGTTGTTGTGGATTGGAAGAGCATAGTCAGTTCAGGTAAAAGTAATACTTTCAGTTCATCAAAAAGTAAAACTTGCAGGAAAAAAGCAGTCTTCATTTTGCTGGTTTTGATCTGAGTCCTTCTGAAGTGTCTCCTTCTGGTTTTGAAATGTTAAAAAATTCAAAACAAATTGCTACCACAAATTGCAGTTTCATTTTAGAAATTCCACAATTAAATATTTCAATTCTTTGCACTCTTGAGGTAATTTTTCAAACTGAAAAAGTCAATGAAATTGCTGGAGATTGACAAAACAAAGCGGCTGTGTCAAATCTGCAGCTTCCCTAAAAGAGCGTAGAGGGGAAAAAAAGAGTTAACAGTGACCCCATTCTGTCTCAGAATGCCTTTTTTTAAAAAATAAAACATGTACTAAAAAAAAAAAAAAATAATAAAAAAATCACTGTCTGTAACATTATAGTTTTCAAAGACTGTGCAGCCAGGAATTACAGATAAGCCCTCTTAAGACCATAAAGAAAAATCTTTTGATAGTGTTCAGCATATTGAACTGGCTTCTCCTAGAATTTGCAGTAATAAAGCTGTCAAGCAACACAGAAAAGGAGTGCTAAGCATTTCAAGACTCAAACACATGAACTTCTATTAACCTACATTAACATGTAATTGTTGCTGTGAGCACACTGTTCTCAGTGTCAAGTGCTTATAAAGGACACAAGGAAAATCCTTCCATGTGATACAGGACGGGGTAACCACTGTACGGTCCTACAAATTTCTGAAACAGTCTTCCTGGCAAGCACTAAATTGATATGTATGAGTTATTCCTGGAAACTTCCCATATGGTTAGTAAATTTCAGAATGGAAAGATATGTTATTTCACTTTAATAACTTCCATGTTTTACATCACACCAAGTAGTTGCTAGTTTGCTGAAGTCTAGGAGATGAATGAACAATTTCACTATGATCACATATGACTGTTTCATGTCGCTGAACAGCCTGCAGTCTCAGAAAAGCAGCAGGGGGTTGGTGATCATTTGCTTCAAAGCTTTGAGACACCCTGGCCAAGTCAGAGAGGTAATATGGTAGGAGGAGATTCAGGATATGGCTTCAACATTTTCATCTTCTACTCACTCAAGCTGGCTGTGCCTGAGACAGATGGGAACACACCTGTAATCCTTCTGGACACAAACCCAAGCTACGAAGCATCACAACATGGACAGCTTTTTTGAACCTGGCTGCAAAGCCCCCACAAAGCCCATTCCACATCATCTGGAATCAGTAGCTCAGAAGTCTCTGCACTGCTCTCTCAGGCACTGCAAAGATGCACCTTTTAAGAGGCAACAGAAATGAGGCTGCGAGGAGGTACACAAGGCTCTCTGTAAATAAATCAGAAGGGCAAACAGCAGGAAGAAAAACCATCTAATCTGAAAGAAAACAATTGCACAACAAGCAGTGGACATAAGCCAGTCATTAATAAATTTCTGCTAGGAATTAGAAAAAGGTGCAGAAAGATTCTGGCACAGCCTTCCAACAGGATGGGAGAAGCACAAACCACACAAAAATGTTACTGTGTTTTAAAATGCTTGTTTATAAACTCACAGAGCAGATGAGAGGACATAGTGACCTGTGACTGCAGGGACTGGACTTTCTCAGTTCTTACCCTGGATTTATGCTTCATGTTCCCCCAAATACCTTTCCTTTCCAGCCAGGGTGATGTTCTGGCATCTGTTTAATGCTCATGAACTGCAAGAATATCACTAAAATGATTATGTAGCAGTATTTTCAGAGAGCAAGATATGATTGCAAAGGGAGTTGGATGTGTTTACATGGGGCTGACTGTTCTGTTGTGGACGTTGCTGATGCAGGTGAACAGGTTACCATGTCTGTTAGCCTCCTCATCAGGTCCTCTGCCCATCTTCCAGACCTCACCACACATTTAAAAACAAAGCTCTGCATGTAATGGTGCCCTGAATGCAGGTCACAGCGACAGAGGTAAAGAAGCGCTCCAAGCTTACCAGCTTCCCCTGAACTGAGCTGGGATGAGATTACAGATACCCCAATACCAGTGGATCAAAGGGAAGGTGTGACCTGGCAAAGCATGGCAGCTGTGAGAAGGAAGGTGTGATAACCCTCACCTAAGTGCAGGGGCTGCTGGAATAGGGACAGTTTACTGGGATAACAGACTAGTGACTAATAACGCTGCACTGCCCTACCAAAGTATTTTCTGGAATTGCTTCTGTGAGTCCTGCTGTACCTTCTTGAAGAGATTGCTTCTGGACAGGTAACTATGGTTAAGCTCCCAGTAACTGGAAGTAAAGGGCAGCATATCAGCCTATATTGCTGAGCAGGTAATTATGAAGTCAACTCTCTAGGTTTCGTAAAACCACAGTAGAAGTTGAAGGTGCATTTATTCCTTTGGGTTTCATTCCACGCATTGTAATCTGCCTCCCTCACCTTTCACCATCTTGCTTTAACAAATATAGCCTGGGGGGGATTTCAGAGCCTGTATCCTCACCTCAGGTTAAAGTGGTTGCTGATGACAGACAGAGCTAAGCACGCGTGCTCAGAACCTGAGCTCTCAGGCAAGAAGCACATAGCTAAACTTTGCCAAATTACTTTCAGAAAAGCCCTGACTGAAAGGGATCTTCATTGTAAAATGCTGAAAGACACACACACACGGAAACCCCCGAAACCGCTGAACTACCCAGGCAAAAGGCAGGAAACAGCCTGGGTTTTCTGACTCTCACGGAACTGCTCATTTTCAGCTGATGACCACATTGGTTTCATGTGTTCCAGAGCAAATGCCCTTCACATACGATCCACACATAATCTGACCCAAAGACCAGCCTAATTTCCACCACAGCTAGATGGGCTGTAGAGTCCTTCGGAGCTGGAAGAAGCTTAGATCTGCTGAAATTTATGCAAGCAGCAAAAATGTCTCTTTCCACCGAACTGCATCAAATCACTTTTGCTCCCTTGTTTTTTCTTCTGTCTAAACACAACTGCTGCTCAAAAATTCAGTCATCAGATTTGTTTTATCTCTGGCTGTCTAATGGCCTTCCATTTCCCGCACTGCTTCATACCATTCTCATCATGGGAGACTTCTGCTGGAGCTGCTCTGGGGATCAGGCTTCAAAAAAGAAATAAAACACATACATATTCCCAATTCAGCTATCTCTGTGGCATCCCCAACAGTGAAGATGCCTGGAGGCTGTATTAGGACTGCTTGTGCACAACCTACTTAAACCCATCTGATGAAAATTCACTAGAAGATGACAAGTAAAGCTACAGGTTTAGTACAGAGGAGCTTTCCTGATCAGCACAAGCTTCCACTTCTCAGAATGCAAGAACAGAAAAAAGGAAGGATTAAACACTGTTAATGCATGCCATTCTCCTTCATTTTCCTGGCACTGGCATCCTTTCATGTGGTAATTTGTTTTCCTACAAAACGATTTCAGAAATACATCTCTCCAAACATCTGGAAAACATCCACTTGCTCCGCCCACCATAGAAGGAACCAGAGAAAATTAGATTGTCTGTGTACTCCACTAGTGCCACATTTGTGGATTACCTCTGCCCTTGTCTAAGGGCTGGCTTCAGAGCTCATTTTGTGGTTACCTGAAAGCCTTCCATTGCCTCGAGAGAGCTTTTCACAACACAACTCCTGACGTGTTGAATGCTTTGGTGCCTCTGTCCCTGACAGCTATGCCTCCTTTTAACCTTCCCCAGTTGCCACAGATCATCCTGGGATGAAAGAACTCATGATATACACTACCATATGTTCAAATCTGGAAACAAAGAACAAGCAGCAGCTCACCTCTGATGACTGAACAGTAATTTTCATGCAGAACAAGCTCTTTTCTTAGCCCTGGGTCAAAGACTATTTACATACTGGGCAGCAAGGGGAGCAGGGAAGGCCTAGGGTTCTCCTTCAGGCACTGGCAAGCAAGGGGCTGTAGCATCTTCCTGCACTTTCAGTATCCACAGAATCACCAAATATTTTGTAAGAGATCCACACTCCTACCTCTGCTGAGTGCATATCTAGGTGCCTTTTCCATTCTGATTCCAGCATCCCTGTTTGCTGAGAGCTGCAGGAAGCTCGCTGCCTATGCATGCAGGATGTGGACTATCCTGAGTGATATACACCCAAATGGTTTAATCTTCATTCCCAAGACATATTTCAGCCTGACTGACCTACTTCTTCAAATCTTGAGAGAAAGGACAAGACAGTGTTCCACATAGTGACCACCGGAATTCACTGTCCAACAGTTCTCTTTCGTAATGCAAGAGCTGTAACAACCGACAGTAACCAAAATCTAGGATACGATGGCATTCACTAACCATTTCATTGACTTGAATGTATATGAGCAGCAAAAGGAAACATCAACAAATTCCAGATGCAGAATGTAATTATGTTTGGATGGCAGAATGTTTCATATTGTTTTCTATAGGAAAAAAAAAGTCATCATTAAAGCAGTGGAATTTCAGTAAACTATGTTTTGGGTTACAGCCCAGAATAGTTACACTTGGCAGTTCAGAGGCATGGGTAAAATATTCCAAGGTTCATAAATCCTTGCCTTTAATTTGTAGATATAGGTTACAGCTTTAGTATCACTGCAAGGGGGTAAATCATGCTCCCACCTAAAGAGTTGCCAAAGGGCGCTGTACCAAGCTTTTCAGCTCTATTGGGCAGCTTTTAGGAAAACCATACATCAATGTCTTTCATGTTCCCATGCCACTCAGATACTATATACTCATAGCAGAAGGCTTTGTTGGCTGCAACAGGCTCTGCAGCACTTATTTTTAACTCACACGTTTAGATAGTGGTGACCCATGAAGGAAAAAGATACCTGGCGGTGGACACAAACAAGGTGATTCTTCTCTCACATCAGGCTGCATCGACTATCTCAGTCCCGCAGGCTCAGTATGAAGAGGCAGTTTGGAACTGTTAGGAATTAATTTGTAAAACAAAAAATCCAGCAGCATTCAGTGGCCTAAAAAGAATTTAATTTCATTTGCATTCTCTGGAACAAGTTACAGGGTTCCAGCAGCACGTGCCTACAAAAAAACAGCTAATAATTTCTGGGAATAGCTACTTGACTAAGATCTCATTAGATATTAGACATCTCATCTGCTTGCTTCTTTCAGAGCATAACTTCTTTGCTGTGTTAAGGTTTTAAGAACCTGGTACACAAAATATATTGGTAAGATGCTGGTTTGTACAACAAACCTCACAATTAAGATCTGTCACATGGGCAAATACATCATGCCACAACAGGGTAATGAAGCTGTAGGATGAAGCACAAGAGTCTCAAACTGTACTCTACAGATAGCACCCAATTTGTCCCATTCTGTTAAAATCCTTTGCTACAACAAAGCTTTGACACAGCTAAAAGAAAATGAATTTAGAGGTTATAACTTGGTGAACAATCAAAGGCTGAGTACCATTGGCCACAAACTGAAAATTTAAGCATATACTTAAGAAACACCTGAAGAAATTCCATTGAAGTCAGTGGGACTTTTGAAGCATTTAAAAGTAGATCCAAATTACAGAGTCAGTATTGGGAGAGCCAGGAAGTTGCTTGTAACAGTGTGAAGTGTGAGTTTAGGAAAAAATCATTCTTCTTTCTACCAGGGCTCAGTCACTGCTTGGTTGATTTCAGTCCACTTTTGTACTAGCTGCATAATTATTCCATTCATATTCCCTTTCAGAAGTCTTTCCTGGAATCTCTTCTTTGGAAATTATGTGAATTTCCTAACATCACACCATATTCTGAAGTCCTGTGCTCTGCATGTAAACCTTACTTTCCCCAAAGGTACACCCAAATTTGGTACCTACAATTCTTCCCATTTTCACATGGTGACAGGAAAAGTAATCCTTCACTCTGAGACACAGCCTTTGCTTTTCAATACATGTAACAAGGTTATAAGAAAGGCTTTCTTTAAAGAGAAAAAAAGACACCAAACAAACTAAACAGCAGTCTATTTTACTTGTGTGTCCTACCACACCTTTATCGTAGACTAGGCAGTATTGGTTTCTTCAAAACATTCACATTGACACCTGTGTTAACCTAGCTCTCTCAAACAGTTCCAGATTTCTGGAGAAAGGGAGTCCCTTATGATCTAGCCAGACTTCCTTTGTTCTTTGAATTCCTACTCACTCACACTAGCTCTACAAATGCAGTCTGAGGTTGAGCCAGACCCCTCCAAGCCACTGGTTCTGCCATTGTCCCATAAAAGCACCAGGCATTTGGGTGGTTCACCCTGAGACATTGTTTCCTTGTTGCTTGTTTTTACTGACAGCCTCCTATTAAACTAAAGCAACATGTCCACTGAGTAAACATCCAATAACCGGGTCACCATCTAACATTCAGAAATTAGAGAGCAGCTCCACTTCCACCACTGAGCCAAACCCCAAACTGAAGTGCTGGCCCAGATTAAAAATTCTCCCAGAAAGGGAGAAAATTGTGGCCTTGTGTATTACAGTCTCACAGTGCCTCCATCTCGGAGGGTTTGCAGGCTTGTATCGAGCTGTACCAAACAGACAGTAAATCTTTACTGGAGACAACCACGCTTCTCTAGAGAAATCTACCCTCTTGAAAACAGTGCTAGATAAAACACAGTTGTACTGCATTACAGCCTATCGTGCCAAATGTATCTTCTCCAATAAACGTTCTGAAAGAAGTTGAAAAATAAGTAAAGACATTTCCAATAAATCCAGATTTATATATAATATATATTAGACTGCAGATGTCAGAGGAATGTAAAATGCTTTTCTAATGGAAGGATTCAAGGAAAAAGCCAGAGCTTTAACATGTAAAGAATGCAAATATCCTGCAAAGTCTGCAGATGCATGGCCTATAAGTAAGTGTGTAAATCAAGTGACTGGGTGTGTGGAAGGCTGTGTAGAAACCCAAGAGTCATTTGTACTTTCACGTTACTGACACCCTCAGTGACTATAATGTCTCACTATTTGGGTTCTCACAGACCCTGATACTCAAACATATTCAAGACTGTGAGGCTTGAGGCTCATTATTATGATACAAAGTACTTCTGGTCATAAACCAGGCACTGAAAATGTGCTTTACAAAATGACAGTTCTGGCTACAAAGGTTGTGTTTGGAGCAGGAAAAGAGATGGATATAAACAGGCAGGAGAAGGCAAGGAAAGGCTTCCAACTCAGGAGGACAGGCAGTATTGGCAACCCAACTTTATTAACTCGAGCCAACCAAATCCACAATTCAGCAGAAGGCTGAGCCGGGTACCTCAAAGCCATCAGTTCTGAGACTACCCTATAGCAACCATCCACTGTGTAGGTGGCTCACCTTCAGGCATGGTCAGATATTCAACCACTGTGAAGAACCAAGCATACACTGTATGCAACACAACCAGGGATTTTTAAGTGACTTTGCCTGCAAATCCAGGCAGTCGTTTGCACAAAGGTCAAAACTGAGACACAAAGTATTGTATTGGAAAATTTCTATGCATCTCGGTTCACATCTGGCCCATAACAATTTATTTTTTGTATCTTATTTACATCTTTATCTGAATAGAAACACACTAAATGAGGTTAAATTAAAATGTTAAACAAGAATTTCAGCTTGTAAGCTTTGATTTAGATGATTTGTTTTCTGATAGTGCTTACATGAATTATGCCATTCAGTTATTTCTGGAATAACAGTAAGCAGAGTTTATAAACAGGTAACCTACAACAATGTTTCTTATTCCCCCCACCCACTTAATAACATGAAGGATCACCTAAATTTAAAACAATATATTTCAAACATTAAGAATCATTTCCTGGAGCGTTGCCTAGTTTGTTTTACACTCTTTTAATGACAAAAAAAAAAAAAGAAGTCCAAACTGTGAATGTTTGTTTGTTGCTTTTATGTTTCAATTGTATTTATTTCTGTGCTTGTACAAGTGGAAGCACAAAACTTTATTTTTAAAACAGCCTTTTCATAAAAGGAAGTCCCTTGTGCTCTGAATTGTGTAAGTTTTTCAACTAAGGACCATAAGATATGAGAAAGTAGACCACAAAATTATAAAAAAGATTAATTTTAAAGGGTTTTTTACATACACTAATGAGTAGCTTGCAACCATATTTAGATACGCCTACTTATGACAAGCACATGATGCCCATTCCAAATTTTTTTTAATATCAGACTTCCCTAAATTCTTAAATTCCCTAATCTAAATGTCTGGAAACTTTAAAGTCTCCCTCCCACAGCTTCCCCAGGGATATTTCCTAACACACTGAGAATTAAAAGATAAGCGTTCCTTGATGGTGTTCACACTGTTTGCTGCATTGTTTTGTTTCCCCCCTCAGTTTTCAAAGAAATATATAAGATAATGAAAAAGCCACTATCTCAGTGAGAACACTTGTTCCCATTGACATAGATGGCAAAACAAGCAAAGAAAAAAACCCAAACCACAGTGCTCTAAAACTCTGTTCACACTGCAGTCCTAAGCATTAGGATTTTCAAAGTATTTACAGTTTACTACCTAAAATGGAATCCCCCAAATTAAAGTGAGTTTCTGACATACCTTCTCCTAATACTGAAATAATTTTCTAATGGATTTTCTTTAGGATTCAAACTTAACAGATGCAAAGCTACAACTATGGAATAAGGCTAAAGGGACATCGTACAGTGATGACAGGAGGACAGCAACAGGGATTGTCTCTCCCTTATGATTCCTTCAGCAGATGTTTCTTCCCTGGCATGGAATACTTTTTGCTAAGCCCCATGAAGATACTCCTTCCTTTTAAAAGCGTGCCTTCGATACGCAGCTGTGGTTGGGTCACCTATATCATGAGATTGACCCCTGACCCTGCACTGCCTGCTATACTACAGGCTTCCTTTCTCTAGGGACAGGCAGGGGAGGGTAGTATTTCGCGGCTGCCATTCCAAAGCAAAAGCTAGAAATCCAAGAGTCTTTACTTAATAAACAAAATTCCAGCACTATTCACAGCAGCGATGTCTCAGTTTACATGGAGAGTTGACAAGAGTTTTCTTCTAGCTAAGGGGCTCAAGTGAGTTACGGCGATGAAGGAAGACCCAAGAATGTTGATTAATAGATATTGTAATCTACAAAAGGAGGACCAAAATTCATAGCCATTCCAGCCATCAGGAAAAGTAAGAGGGCAGGGCTAAAGTGGCAACCAGAGATGCAGCAATGTGCGGCATCAGTGACATACTGCTCATGTAACGCTTCGTTCTTTGCAAATCCAGGAACAACTCATGTTAGAAAAATTCTAAATACCAGCACTTCCAACTGCACAGAGACAAGGCTGCGAGGACACCGCACCCATGGCCGGCCACGTGATGGATGTGAGGTACTGACCAGAAGCATACGCCAAAATATCTTATTGCTCTCTATTATTTTTCTTGCACCCGTTTGCAGATAGATGCACTAGATAGGATTCTCATCTTTTTGGTTCTACAATTTCAGGGCTAAACTATTAAAAAAAATAAATCCGCCTGTTAATGATATGGCACACTGCAAGTCCATACAGCACATTTTCCTTTCAAACCTGAATATTTCAGTTCCTACAGAAAAAGGGAACCTTTTTGTCTGCAGCCAGCAAATCACAGCTCTGCCGGCTGCCAAAGAGCTCCTGGAGCCCTTCAGACACTTGGTAAAAGCCTTATGTGGTTCAGCTGGGGAGGCCGTGAGCTGCGATGACAGGAGGTTTGCGAATAGACTGGACAAACAACGGTCAAGAGCAATGTTGGTGTATGTGATCAAGGGAACAGACCAGGAGATCATCTGAGAAACCTCCCAGCTCTCTCTTCCTGTTCAGTGAGCCTTTTCACATTACCAGCTATATTAATTGGATTTTTTACCTAACTGGATTTTTTACTCCTACCTAAACGAATCTTACAGTAACAAATACATATCCAACATCCTCAATTTCACCAGTTACCAACAGTCTTGCTACTACATCATGTATAGAACAGATACCTTTCAGTTTACACTCCCAGTGAAGAAAGCAAGCAGACACACATCTAAACCCTAATAGAAATTACCTGTCAGCCTCAGACATCCCAGCAGAGCATCTAGCTCATGGTTATTACAGATCACCCTCCAGAAACTCAGATGATTATTAGGAGCAGTTTTTACAAATTTCAGATGAACGGCTAGTTTTGGCACGATGACAATGCAATAAACACACATTTCAAAGCCACTTTCGCCAGGTTCCTCCGTTGTTCACTGGACAGTTGCCAGAAAGTATAAAAATGTTACCCAGGGGTGAGCTCTCTGAAGGCATTAGGTACTGGAGCTGAACTTCTGTGCTGATGGATCTTACAGAATTTCAATTATGAGGATGCCAGTAAATCTGAATTCAATGCTAGATTTATGGAAAACAAGGTGATACTTTTTACTTTATTTAATTCTATTTTATTAGACAAAAAAAAGCGAGAGTCAGTTTCCAATACTGTGATTGGAGATTTCCAAAAGGAAAAAAAAACCACCAAAACCAGAACACCAACCAAAACATACACTCATGGGGAAGCAACTAACCATCAGTCATCTGTTAAATGAAACCTGTTCTTTCTTTCAGATTAGCTACTGTCTAGTGGTACATAATTAATATTGATTTGAAAGGCAGCCTGCCCAAGGGATCCAGAAGGAGTGATTGTAGTACATGCTGACAAATGAAATATCATAATGGCCAGTTTACCGCATGACTTAAACGAATATCTATCAGTAGGAGGGTTTTCTCCCCCTCAGACTTCCAAAAGGCTAAATTCTAATTTGACCAGATTTCAAACACTGGAAAATGGAAATAATATTTGAGGAAACTGGAAAGTCTTATTCTATTTTTTCAAATACTTTAATTAGATTTTCATGTCAAGCGCAGACCGCGTGTCTCAGTGAAGGAATTCCTCGGTGAAAGTCAGTGGGCTGAACGATGGCATTAAAACCTGCATTCCTGTTGGGTTTTGTGTGCATGTTCCGTTAGCCAGAGACCTCCCAATGCAATTAGGGGAAGAAGGACTAGAGGTCAGTGCTGTCACCTAGGATTTTAGCAACCTGAATTTTATTTCTTGCCCTGCCACAGACTTTCTATGAGACACAGGGCAAGTCTCCATCTTTTTGTGGCTTACTTTCATACCTATGAAATGGAGGTAACATGATCACCCCACAGAGACACAGAAAAGATAAAAATTTAAGAGCTTAGGAAAATTAGGCCTCATATAGAACAGTGATTGACCAAAGGGCTAGAAGACCCTAACCTGCAGACAGTATTGTCTGACACACTTGCTTTCAGAAATGCAGTAGAGGGACCACAGTTCAAAATACTGAGTGCTTTTATCTAGCATTTTGCTTCAGAAATACAAGGAATAATTTCCTTGGAGGAAAAAACAGGGGGTGGGTATCAATTCCTCCTGTCAAGCCTCCTCCCTCAGAGCCACACATACAGTCCATTCCAAGCATTTGGCCCATCAGAGGGAGTGGACTCTGGTGAGAGGAAGGAGGGAGGGTGGCCCTTTTTGCTGCCTTCTGTCCCTCCTTCCCTCTCCCGAATGGAGGGTTCAGGGGAAGAGTAGGGACATGCCTGGGTTGAGAGCATCCTAAAGTGATAATTAAAAAGGATAAACCAAAAATTGTTTGCACAAGTAAGCCAGCTGCTGTGCAAGAGGCCTATTTACACCTTGCATTGAGCTTTCTTTCATCTCTCTAATGACTTGTGCAAGAAGCATTATTGGAGCTAGGCAGACTTCTCACCCTGGCAGCTTTGCCACACTAGAATATCAATTCCCAAAATGCAATTACTCTGCGAATACAAGAAAGACTACTAAAGCAGACAGCAACATTACATAATTTAGTAGAAGCTGTTTTCATGACCAGGACAAGAGCTGGAAAGATTTTTCATGTTTCCATAAAACATCCCATTTCCCTCTATACAATCCTATCTCAGGAAACAAAACAAAACAAAACAAAATCTATTAATCCTAAGTTCTAAGACTAAAGAAGGAAATTACAAGTTATATTAAGAAAAACAGGGTTTTTTCTTTAAAAAAGAAAAAAACCAAGATGTCCCCAATTACTAGAAGACACATACATCTCCTTTGGTGCTGAAGCAAAACTGAAACAATTCTAGAACTACTCCTTTTTCTTCAGCTTACTTTTAAACAAGAATACTGAATCATAGATTTGTCTGAAGAAAAAAAAATCAGGATTAAACCCAGAAATCATTGACATATTTCAATAAGATTATTTAATCTCCTTAAACTGTTTGTTTTCAAGTCCAAAACAGTTTAAAGCTCACTGTGTAAATACTGGGCTTCCCAGCATCCTGCTGAATTCAACAGCACAGAAAGTCTAAGGCATCATTAAAAATAACACATTGTTTGCATTTTTCATAAAGACATCAAGAGTATTTCATCTCTCTGAAACATGATCTCCCCCCGGGAATTATGGATGAGCAAAACCAGAACAAGTGGAAGTTAAATAATTTTTTTTAAAATGCCAAGAAGCCAATGGGTTAAGCTCTCAATTTATCTTTGTTTCTCCAAAGATACAACACTATTTCAGAGACATTAAGAGGGAGACCACACCTGTGTTTCTTTAGCGGTGGCCTGCTGAAAATATTTGTCAGGCATTGTGTCAGAATCCAGAGCACATTCTTTCACTTTATGATTAACCTTTAAAGAGATTATGTTGGGAAAACGCTCAAAGTGACATTCATACTAAATTAACTGCATTCATTCTGGAAAGGGTTTACCCTTGAAGTTGGCGGTGTTTTTCAAACAAAGGCTAAGTCAGCCATAGAATACATGTCCATAGGAAACAGAATACGCAACCAAATGCTGAAAACAAGCCAGGAACGTTTTGATATTTAGACAGTAGTAAATTCAATACTCCATAGAAAAAAAAATGACAGATGAGAGAAACTGACCCTTCTTCTAATAACATCTGGTCACAGGGATGAGGAAATCAGCTTCAATTAAGTAAAACCTGACCAGAACCTGGACTTGCATTGCAAACAGATCCCTTCTTCCCCTCATCCTAAATACCCCAAACATCTATAAAAAGTTCTGCCACCTCTGCTGGGCTTGGCATTGCTCCAAACTGTTCCTCCTGACAGGGTTTGCTCCCTGGATCCATGTCAGCTGGTGCAACTCCAGCGTTGTTTCATTGAGAGTTTATCTCAGAGACTAAAGCAAAAGTCAGAGGCTGCCTGAATCTGGGCAGTTGGCCAAATCTCCAAAGACAAAGAACTTTGTCCAGCACAATGCTAATAAATGATTACACCCTCCTTTTACAAAACATTAATTCACTTGACTTGGGGCACAGGATTCCTTTTTCAAGTATACAGTGGGGGTTTAAAGAAAAAACATGCCCATTTGCAAAGCAACTGCAACAAGACCTGATCAAACATATTTTCCCACTGTTACATTGAACAGTCCCCCTTATCCCACATCAGAGTGATTTGCAGCATAAAGGAAGTGGTAGGAATGATACAAAAGTAAATGTAATCTGTGTGTTTTGGAAGAAATGTGTCAGTAGCACAATGCAAAGGCTCTGCTGCATTCCCCAGTGCTCTGCATGTGTATGGCCACTTATGGCAGCAACCAGAAGAGTGATCCCTGAACACTGAGTTTCTCATATTTTGTTTAAGCACCAATTGTGGACTGCTGGCCTTCGCAGCACTCTGACTTGGACCTTTGCCCAAGCCACATGTTTGGTTTTTTTTTTCTTAAATCCTTGATGCAAAATAATGCAGAATGCTTCCAGAATAGCCAAGTCTGTATCTGCACTCCTTTGGAGGGGAGGATGACAAAGCTGCTGAGTGACAGTGCTGTATGATCGCAGCCATTTGGAGTGCAAAACCTCAAAAGCTCAACAGCCCTCAAAACCTCGGGAGAGCATTTCGTGTTCTTGAGCACCATCTGCTGGTGCCTTGGCCATGGACACACGGACACAGCCACCTCCACCTGCGCTTCAGGCCCGGTACCTGAGGCTTCTCTTTCAGAGCGAAGGCCAAAGGCTACCTTGTCCCCAACAGCTACTGAACTGCCACCTTACATATCTCTTAGCAGCTATCAGGTAGCGCTTTATAAATGAGAACAGCAAAGTGATGAAGCCAGATCTTTCCTCAGGGGTAGCATCCGTCATAAGGTAACTCTAGGTGTATCTGTAACAGCATTTTCATTCAGGTTAGAAGTGTGATTTTGTGAAGTGAATCCACCAGTCATCCCCACTGACTGTGCTTTAGTTCTCAGTGGGTGGCCCTGAGCAGCAGTCCGCCCCCCCGTCACGCATCCCTCTGCCCTTTCACTATGTGACCCCCCTGTGCTCACAGGTTTTCCCAGAGCACTGGGGGATGCTGCCTGGGATGGCCATTCCAGGAGCTGCTGTCTCCCAGGCTGCCAAAGGAGCAGGAGGAACAGGCAGAGCTCCACTGGCTTAACCACATTACCTTTTCCAAAAAGTATAAGCAGGGCCCTGCAGCCTGCAGGAGGGTTTGCAAAGCCTCACCTCCCCCTCTAACCCATGCCCAGCAGCGCTGAGCAGCCTGCAGTTGGTGCCCACGTGCCCCCATACCAGCCCAACAGCAAAAGTGCATGTAACTGCAATTTTGCCTCTGCAGTCACAACCTATTTCCTTTCTTCTTCTCAGTCTCCTCCACAACCCCAAGCAAAGAGGGAGAGAAAGTAGAAGTTAACTCTTCGTTCATCTGTGGCCAGATAGTGCTTTTATCCCTTGCTTCAAAGATGCCTTTCAAAGAGCCTGAGGCTGGAGAGTAATTAGCCCACCGTACACCAAGTGCAGTTGGGAGTTTTTTAACAGGTAGCATGCTGAGGTACAGTTCCCTGCACTCACAGTTATGCCAACAGTCTTGCTGTATTTCACATTGTCTTCAGTTTCATGAGAATCTCAACATTTACTTTATTAAAAAGAAAAGTAAAATCTGGTTCTCAAAGTTACAAAGAAACACCTAAAAACCACAGCTAGGATGCACTATTTCAGTGCCAGAAATCAAACATGACAAAACCCAAGGTTATTTTCCCTTTTAGGTTTTTGCTATTTTTAAAATGTTATTGCAACATCAGAGAGTCTGATTTGACTTTTCAGAACTGGTGTTGTTGATAACAGTGCTTTTGCATTGTTCAACATCACTCTGAATCCAGCTTCATTTTTATTTGAAATTTATTTCATCAGCTAAAAGGCCATAATTCAAGGATGAACATTTAACAGTCCAATTTCACACAGAAAATGGCCACTCCCAAGAACAAGGACTTTCCCAAAAAGTCCTGGGAAAGGACTTCAGGTCTTTCAGGACAACCTGCTTATAGGTTGTATGATTTTGTCTCCATTCCAGTCTATAATTTCTTTTGCTTCTTGATGAAAGGCATGAAGAGGACAAGGAAAATGATAAAGTTTACTACAATAAATTTGAAATATTATTTTGATATAAGTTTATTTGTTAAAGACCATGGGTATTTCTTGTGTGATTAAGAATGATTTCCTGTCTTAAGTCATTAATATAAAAGACTTGTGATAGTGAATTAACAGCTGTTGACCAGTTACCACACAGAAGCTTTCACATTCCTGTAATAAAGACAATGTTCAGTTTAAAGGTGAAAAAAATGTGAACTCATAGAATGAGCATCTTCTTGAATGCTCTAGCCTTTGCAGAATCCCAGTTCCTCTTAATGTGCTTCCGTTTTCTGTACCTCTCTATAGCAGTTTACTTCTGCTCTTAGAGCACAGCGAGCTGGCAGCTACTGTTAACGCATTCATCAGGAGTCTATAAACTCCAGATGGGAGCACAGGATTAATCCATGTATGTGGTTTCTAAAGCACCTGATATTCACAAACATCTGGGATTTTTGCAGCATCCCACAATGCAGACCTTTTCTACCACCAAATAATAACACCCAGCTTTCTCAGGTAGAAGAAACAATAGCAGGGCCGCCAAGTCTCCCTCAGTCTCACTCGGGAGTTGTGGTTTTTTTGTTAATTAGACTTTATACTGAGTAAATATCTGGAGCTTAAAGATGTTCCTTCTTTGCTGAGTGACTTCTCAATACATGGACTTTGTGTGGTTTTTTTCTGTCAACATCAAGGATTTCTGCTTTTTCTTTTTTTAATAAATTCAAAAAATCCTTGAAAAACACTAAGACAAAGGCATGACTCACATTCAGAATTTCCTGTTGAACTTTTTTTAAAATGACCAGGATGTCATTGGACAGCTTGTCCTAAAATAGACTGATTACAATGATTTTAAAAAAGACCAGGTAGGCAGAAGGTTTAAAGCAGCAATTCTGCTTTACAAGCCCCTTTTGACAGCAGTGCAGCAAGTGGAGGCCCCAGAGCCATCACTGGGACTCTTGCAGGTACAAGTCAGAAATGGACTTTAAAGAGCCAGTTCTCACTGAAAACTGACAAAGCTGTTCATGTAAACCAGGAATCAACAGAAACACAAAACTAAAGCCAGCTCCAAAATCAGAAATGCACTTCTAGGTTTGTCCTCCTGTGAGACTGTGAGATATCTAGGCAGCCTTACAGGGTGGGAGATTGATACCAACACCAACGGCTGATAACCTCTTCTCTTCCCCTGGAACAGGCATGCTGGGGATGGTGAGAAATGGCCAGTCTGTATCACAACCACCCCGTGCCAGGTCAGAGCTATGCTCAGAGACACAGCTCTGCCACCCAATGTCACCTCCCAGTCACTGTCAGCAGCACAAACTATTTTCTCTTCTGGGCTGCAGAGAAGATGGAGATAAATTGGAAGGAAGCACAGAAAACAGAAAAACTAACCAGAAAGGAAGTGGTTTGGGATGGCACTTGGAAGTGCCCCAAGAGCATATGCTGGACAGTGTGTTTCTGTAGAGCCCTACAGAGATAGGAAGTTGAGGCAATTATGCTCCTTACTGGCACATTAACTGGAGAAGTGAATTTTTCCTTTCATCCAAAGGATTTCTCTCTTTGAAAAGCATTCTGTTTTTTTCATTAGACATTGGGATTTCTGTTGAACAGAAAGACTGAATTTGAATGCCCTATGCTCCGTAAATCCACTTTGATAATTTTGATGATCTGTTAGCTATTTCATTAGCATTATGCAACTACAAAGGGTGAGAGGTCATGTTAAACTCCATAAAACTTTTAGAATCCTGTAGAGGAGGGGTGATGGGGAGAAAAGGAGGGAATGAATCAGCTTAGGAATGTATTGAGGAAAATAATACAAATGACACATTATGAAACTCGGTTTTGGTCAGGCTGACAGCGTTAGCAGGTGGGCAATGCTTTCACATGCCTTTCAGATACACACAGGTACTTTGCAACTGCAGGGGAAAGCATTGGTGCAAAATTACAAAAGGTTGAAAGGTAAGACAGTCTGTTCCTTGATCTATTTTGAACTGCTGATGATCCCAGAGCATGAATCACGGAACCAGCTGAACACGGGATGCTTGCTAAGATAAAGACAGAAGCAGACTCTCACTTTGCACCGCTATTGATCTGAAAGCAACAACAAAACAGGGTAGGAGGTGGTAAAGCTGTGACTTGGGAGCACAGTCTGTATGACTCATTCCCCAAAAAGGTCTTTAAAAGTCTCACAGCTGAGAAGCAGCCAGCCAAGAGACTCTTACTCTTCAGAAATTTAGTAAACAAGGAATAAAAAATTGCTATGTAGTTACATATGGCACTACATCTGCAAATATTTTACATTTTCAAATGTTTAGAGAATTATAGAAATACTAACTCCTACAGCCTCCCTGTAAATGTTCTGAACACATTTTATAGAAGCAGCAGAGTTAGAAAAGTAGCTTGCTCCAAAGCCAGACAGTCAGTAGCAGTTTTGAAGAGATCCAGAGCTAAAAAGTGTTGTAGAAGATTAAAAATGCTCATTTCATAGCACATGTAGATTTACTTCAACAGCATTTACCATGCTTTTTGACCCAGGTCAGCAGGTTTCCATTCAAGTCATTATTTTGTTCAATAGAGAGAAGCAGAAGTCTCAAATACTTACATGTTTTTGCATCTCTGCTGACAACTTTTACCATGAAATGCACACTTCACAAAATGTGCATGCTTTTAAAACCTCAGCTTGTGGAATTAAACCTCCACTTATATTCTTATGGTTTGAGGATTATTATACTTCTTTAATAAAAATTCTATCACATATTTGTGGGAAAGAGATTGGTGGCACCACCACCACCACCTTTACACCACCTATGATAAAGCAAATAAAACAGAAATATGTAGTTATTTTTAGATGCTCATTATTTCTGCATACATCTCATGATATGAAATAATGTTGACACTGAATGTTATGTCAACAAAACCAAGCACTATGTGGAGGTTTGGTAATGAAACATCCAAAGTGAAGAGTCCTTTTGAAATCCTGATTTACCTTTTCCTACTTAGAAATTCCCAGTTAGCTGTTCAGGGAACAGGATCATCAGGCAGTTTACTGCATTCTGCACATACCAAATGATGAAAGAAATAGGAAGCAAAAAGTTTAAGAACATCTGATGTGCTCTGATCTGCTCCCAGGAAATTATTCCTGCATAGTATATATGTGTGAACCAACAAAAATGAAATTCTGTTAAAAAATAATCTAGAAAGAGGAGAAAAATTCAGTAAATTACTAACTGCAGGCTCTGGTCAGGAGTTCCTGGCTCCTATTCCTCAGCCCTGTCTTCTAAACCACACTGGTTTCTCCCACACCAACTCCAGATGGAAAAAGCTCAGCTTTGGGTCTCCTGGTTAAACAAAAGAGCAGGCAGGGCTGCAGCCTAGGGACTGTAAACATTCTGGTTAGGGTTTTTGGCATCTGTAGCACACAGCTCTCTCATACATGTGCTTATGCATGTGCACACCCACCCATTAATAAATACGAACTGTTACCTTGAGGGAATAGCCAAAAAACTCTAAAGTGGTGACCTACTATTACTGCAACCATATCATCTTGAAGTTGTAATGAACCTTTCCTCCCTCCTCCCTTTCACTTTCCTCGTACACTTTGAGCATAGATGGCGAAACCCAGGCTTGGTATTAGGAACTTCCACGCTTCTGAGCTGCGTATTGATGTAAACAAATGCTCAGTTTGGTCCGCAGTATTGTGTATGTTTGTAAAGAACACAGGAACTGATACAACACATCTGCTCCCACTGCTTCCACAACACTATTTCTTTCATCTGTTTGAGTTTTGGCTTCTCTGAGAGGAAGTAATTGGCTGTTAATTATGGGGGCTGAGAACTGGTCACATCACAGAACTGTGTTTGCAAGCATGATTCATGACAGCATCATTTCTCAGCAGCTGTCAGCAGTAAAGGCTCAGCACTTACAAGAAACTATTATAATATTATACCAGCAAAGGATGAAGACAAATGCTGTGCACAGCTGAGAAAGCAGCAAACAAAATATTTTTTTAAAACCTTTATTCGATAGAGAATCAACTTGAAACATGCTGTTTCTCAGGAGAGATAAACAACAATCCTGCCAGCATGGCTTCCCAGACCATGAAACTGAAATCCAAACTCTTCAGATGTCCTCCCCAGAGCTGGATGAAAAATGAAAGACCTTTTCTCATTTATAGCTGGAAATTTTAAACTCGTTCTCAATACTCCCCAGACTGTCTCTGTTCCTGTGTCTTTCTTGTCTCAGGCTTAAATTGTTTGCTCCTCAGGGAAGACATTTTGATTTGTTATCTCCATATAGGCCCTAGGAGTTCTGGCCAAAATCCAGCATTACAGTATTTAAAACCAGGAAAACAGTCAACCTGCATCAGATCAGAAGTCCATATAGAACAGCATCCTGTCTCCAGTGACTCCCAGTAGCAAATGCTTTGGGGAGAAAATGCAAACATCAGAGCATGTATGGACTGAACTTCTTCCTGACTATACTTTCCCTGCTTCCTGCAGCCAGCAGCTTAGTAGGAAACAAAGAATAAGAAATAAAAATTGACAGTAGGGAAAGGCTGCATAATACGGAGATCTAAATACAGTTTGGTGTTTCAGTCCCTAATGTTTGTGCTGCCACACTCTCGTGGCTACCTCTTTCAGAGGGAGCTTTGGCAAACAAGAGGAAGTTTGTCCTGTAAAGTGCTAACTCATTGCTGCAGATATCATCACTTGAGGTAGCTCTCACTGTGCTGCCAGGCCCTGGCAGAGATAGCTGATGGGTTGCACCTATCCCATTTTACAACCTTGTGTAATAATAAACTGAAACCAGCGGCAGCTCAGGTTAAAAAATTGGGCTATAAACTGGGGCAATTAAGAAGTGCCTTCCACAGCTGTCCCTGCTACTGAGACAGAAGCTATCATCCCCATCAGCCTTCCCAGCTAAATCTGCCCAGACACGTCAGATAAATACTTTTTTTTTTAATCGCTCTAAACAAAGTGTGTTCTTAGAAAAATGTTCTCCCTAGAAACCAAGCATTAGTGCACTGGCCATTGGAAAAGAGTGCTGTATGCAAATAGTTTGTCATAATCTCATGTCTAGATTGGGTTTCCATGGCATGAATAAAAAATGAGAAGCTCTACACAAGCTCTAGACAGCTCTTTTCCCCTCAGTGGCAACCGCTAGGTCTCCTACTGTTTGCCAGAGTGACCACCATAAGGAAGAGTATGGTATAGTGGACAGTAGCTCTGCCCCAACTTAGTCATCAGCAATTGTGAAAAACAAGTTGACCCAAAGACAACACATGCAAAAGAATGCAGTCTTTTATAAGAAATGCAAATACATTTATATGGGCTTCAGACTTTTTGGTGTGGTTTTACATACGCAGTTCCCTTCAGGATAATTGATGCTGGGGAAAAGTCTGGTTTGCAGTAGGCAGGAAAAATTAAGGCATTCAAAGCAGCTTCATGTTGCTTGTGGGCTAAACCAAAATACCAGGACTTGTACGCAAAACACAAATGAGAAGAAAGGAAAAACAATGTTATAAAAATCCCAGCAATGGAGCTTAAAGAGAGTTGATAGATAACACCTATAATCTACCCCCTTGAAACAGGGCCTGAGCCTTTTTCCCACTGACTTCTTTAGACTTTGGAGGAGAAACTGAACAAAATGTTTGCCAATGGTCAGGAAACTTTCGATTCAGGACTACAGCAAAACAGGAGCTTTAGGCACTTGAACATTATGATATACTGCCCTTGACAGTCTGATTTTCACGTCATGCAGAAGAGCGAGACCTTTCCTTATTTTTATGAAAACTGGCTCTCCTCAGTATTAGAAACAAAATAACTACAATTTTATTGATGGGGAAGTGACTTGACTACCAGAGAGACTAATACCTTTACCCAAGAACCACAAAGCGAATCTTGATCTCTTGAAGTATAGTTCAGTGCCTTAACCCCAAGACGATTCTTTCACTCAGAGTCATGTATCAAAGTCCATTCTCTACTGATTTCACCAAAAAGCCTCTCACTCCCTCTGCTCTTTGAACATCTGAACTGAAGCTTTACTAGAGTCTTGGTTGTACTGGTTGAATAAGTTACCAACTCAACTACCGCTGTAGTGCTTGGACCAGTACAGCATGCCGTTCTCACAAAATGTCGCCTGGCAGTAAATTGCCACTTTTCAGTGGCCACTGCTATTTTTCTGAATACAAATGATAACAGCTTTTAAGGCTACAGAGAGGCAGACTGGTGCTGTCACAATACCATATAATGGACATATGGACAATGCATTATGAACATGTTCTAAGTCTGCAGTTTATATTTTGCCTCTTTCCTCCCTCGGCAAGCATGAGCTGGAAAAAATGGAGGTGCAGTGCTTTCATTCCCAAAGAATCGTGGCTTATGATGTAATGTCATCTAAGCTTAATTGTATGGTGACCAGTTCCTAATTCATAAGCCTTTGTGTAACTTTTCAGGTCAAGTAACTATCATGTCCAAAATCAGTCCCAGTTCTTTGGCACATACTTGCATCTGGCCAAGCCACCCTCAGCACAGATGCAGAGAGCAAAAGCCACCTCTGAAACCCCATGTCTTCACACCTGTTCAACACTCCCAATCCCAACATAAATTAATGCTGGCCCCCTTGCCAGTGTTACTGGAAGCTATTGAAAGAAAAAAAAGTAGATAAGTTGTGAATTTAGAAGTTTGAAGGGCATCAGCCTCTGCTTCTGAAAATCTTGTGTAGAAGACATATAGTTCTGAGGATGTACGACCTATCAAGTTGAGAATTCAGTCTATAATAAACATGCTGCAGAAGCACTAGAACAGTTAAAGATAGCATTATCTTACTGATCAAAAACTGATTGTGAAGTATTTAAAAATCCACGTACTTATTCAGGTTGTCTTCATAACTGCTGGACCTTACAAGCATCCAGAATAAGGTGAGCTATGCAAAATTTAAGTCATCCACGGAAGTTTCAAAGATACATCTGTCCTACAGAAGCCCCTGATAAAAGCTCATCAACTCTTAACATTTTCAGTTTGTACCTATATAATACTGACAATTCTGCCCAGATCAGTGTTACCTGCCATTTGATTTGATTGCCAGCCTACTAGCTCATTGGTGAAACTCTGCTTAAAAACATGCTTAGCATGACAGTTGAGACAAGTTGCCCAGCCAAGAAAATAACCACATATAGCTGCTGTCTCTTGCTCATATACTGCTGAAGAACTTCTCACAAGGTCCCTCCAAAACACCAAGACCACAGTCAGAAGCATTCAACCTCATGTGATCAGAATCACACAGCCAAAAAACTCCTTGAGAAGAGCCTTGTCTTACACAGTATGCAATCCTGCACAGCACAGTGCTGATCATCGGTGCCAGTGCATTTCTTCTTAGCCGGTGTGGAGTGTGGAAACGCACCAGCCACTACCACTCACTGAATATGGCACAAGTGTGCTGCACCGGGGTATGTAACACAACAGATAGAAGAGCTTATTCCCTAAGTCACTCCTTAGATTTTCTTATTGGAAAATGCCCCTGGTCGGAATACCTCCAGCGCAGCCTTTGCTGGCTTTTGCCACCTCCAGGCAGCAGAGCTAAGGTGTAAAGCACAAACGTCGGCTGTATTAACTCTTCCCTCTTTAATGGGATTTCAGTCAGAAGGGTGCACTCGGTGTCCTAGAGAGGCTTGGAGGTGCTGCCTGTCCATCCAGTCTCCATTTTTAATGAACTTTTGGGGCAATGAGTAGTAATGTTGAAGATCTTGCTAAAGACCAAACATCTCAGCTGGTTAATCTTTAACCGATTCATCACAAAGAAAAACAGTATCTTTTGCAGAACTCGGAGGAAATGTGGACAGTTCCTTTCTGCACAGATTCATTGGAAAGGTTTTAATAAACACAGATGTTGGGAACGGATGGCTACTGTGTAATCACGTGTAGAAAAAGCCAAAAGGACAAAATATCCCATAATGAAGACCTGCATGCCATGCAATATTCCAAAACAAGTGAGGAAGAAATATGGTCGGTGTTAAAAACAGACAAATCACAAGAATCCAGATGCCAAGATTTCATTTTTTTTAAAACACTGCTTCATCTTCCCCTCATTTGTAAGCTAAAGAAAAGCCCTGAACAGGCCTTGCTCTGAGCAACACAAAACAGCTTAAGACTTCAAGAGTGGCTTTGAGTCAGTTTTGTAGAGTATTATATACAGTTTTAAACAATGACATTTAAATAGGAGAAGACTCTCACTATTTCCAATATCTTTATTTTATACTTAATGGTCTTGCAAAGAATACGCACATTTTAATGTCAACAGGGAACACAGATGCTTATATGAAGAGCTTTTACTAAATTTTAGTCTCTGTTCTGTTTTAATTTTTAGAGGTATGAAAATAAAATAACCTCCATTAAACTATTTCTGAGGTAATGAACCCATTATTGGCCTGTGCAATTCCCAGTAACAAACAACACTGTGATTCTGCTGTGACCAGAAATAATCCTAGATTAGCACGAATGTGTTCACTTTTTCCAAACAAGAGAAGAGAAAAAAAATGGGACACTGAAGCAAAAAAATGTCCAAATTCCTGGCTTTTAACAGTTTTCAGTACAAAAATACAAATTTCAATTTTTCCGGAACTGGCTATATAATGTGCTGGCAGAATCTCAGAATAGCATTTTTACTGAATTTACACCTCCCCCTCCCTCTCTTCTTCTTTTTATTTTTTTTTCCCTTTCATTTGGGACTTCGATTCACTAATCACAACTAACTAATCCCCAAGGAGAAACAGTTATTTTTGCAAGTCCAATATCCTTGTTATGCCAGTGAACTTTGCCGAAAAATCCGAAACTCAGGCAACTTAAGAATATATCTGTAATATTCAACAAAATAATAAATTCAGCACATGACACAGGAAATAATAATCAGATGATCTCAGCCCCAGAAGTATTTCACTGCTGTGGAAATGCCAGGTTGGAGAGTTCATGTGGAAAAGGAAAAGCCTTGTAACTTCTCCAAACATCAGTCATCACTTCCAGATACCTCTAAATACAGCCATTCATTTCACACTGCAGGATATTGTATTGAAAAGCAAGGCAGGGCCAACACAGCACCTTCTACCACTAAATATGCACTGCACAAACCTTAGCTAAGTGTGTTTTTCCTATTTGGAATAGGGCTCTTTCATTTCCAAAAAGGAGGTTCATGCTTTTCACAGAGCAAAATATTTATAGCCACATGCAAAAAAATATAAAAGAGCTTGAAAAGGCAAACCCAGAGGTATTCCAAGATAGCTCCATGTCAAATATAGAATGACTCATCTACCTCTTTCAATGAAAATGTTCATCCTGGATAGATCAAAGGCACTAAGTACATCAAGCCCTTTTTGCTAAACCTGGCAAGAAAGTAAAAAGGTTTTCAATCAGCAGTCACTTAGTGGGAGGTCTGTGAACAAATGAAAGCCATAAGACGCTGGCATATGAAAGAGACCATCCCCTACAATGCACAATAGGGACAATGTATATAATCTAAGCATAGCTTGCAAGGAATAAAAAGTCTAGATAAATATTTCTGTGCAGCTATACCAGATGCCATATGGACCTGATATTAGCAGTTATGCATTATTTTTGCTACAGACTTCCAAAGGTCTTCCATACTGCCTATCATTCACATGCTTTCACAGACACAGCTTTGAAGGCCAGGACAAATGCAGCCCGTCGCCTCACTGCACATATACTTTAGAGCCTCACACAGCCCCCCTGTGTGGATTCCTACCAGCCTGCAATCTGAATTTGTCTTGCAGCAAATGAGTCTCTGCAAACTGTTATATTCTCGTTAGGTCATATTTTACCACTTGGAAGCTTCCACCTCCCCCACGACCCCCACATCGGCTGGGCTGTGGGGGAAGGGAAACGAGAAACCACAAAACACAGGAAAGTAAAATGTCAAAGTCTAATTTAAAATAACCCTGACCTGCTGCAGCGACTGCTTGCAGCAGCAGAACACAAGGCTAAAGATTATCCTGCCCGGCGGTGCTGTGCTGGGGCTGCAGCCGCTTCCCCCGGCGGCCCCGCGCTGCCATCGTGCGGCCGCTGCCTGCTCCTGGCAGCGAGAGCGGCTGCCGGGGCACCTGACCCCGGGCAC
>JAVJGJ010000060.1:5579266-5631269 GCA_035590215.1 Microhierax caerulescens
CCTTCCCCCGGGTACCGTCCCCCGGACATTGTCCTCCCCCCTCAGGGCACCTTCCCCCCCCACCCCGGGGCAGAGCGGCCGCTCACCCTCAGTGCAGTGACCGCGGGGAACAACGGCACCAACCCACAGCCTCACCTACCGCGGGGCAGACCGGAGAGTGCCCCCGCTTCTCCCCCGGGCCACCCACCATCCCCTTAAAACGAGTTTGCAGAGAGAAGCTTTTGGCCTTCCCAGAAATCAGCTTTGCTCTAGCACCAGCTGCGTGATGATCCGCGCTGCCCTTTCCTGCACCTCGGGGGTCCTTTGCGATGCCCGTTACCTGGCAGCGCCTGGGGCAGGGAGCAGGAGGGCTCCGGTCAGGGGCGGCTGGCAGAGCTCGGCAGGGGCTCACCTGAGCAGCCTGCGCGGCTGCAGCGATGTGCTGAGCGCTCCCGGGCCAGCTGGGCGACCTCACCGGGGGCAGCGACAGCCTGAGCCACCTCTGCAACAGAGATCCAGCTACCTTCAGAAAGCAACATGCAGGAGCTCTCCACACTTCACGGACAAGCCGGAATTGTGTCTGGTGCTTCAGAGCAACTGATAAATTAATTAACCCGACACTAGTAGTTCGGTCCAAAGGCAATGAAGCCACTGACAGATGAGCACAACTGCCCAAATTACAGGCCTGAGTGAAGGTGCTGAACCCCTCCAACAAGCGCTGCGTGGGCTCGGGCAAACCCTGCTTCCTCAGGACTAATTTCACAGAGAGCGAGCTCTCTGAGGCAGGCAGGACGTGAGTGGGCCCTCCTGTGATGATTAAATAAGAATGAACATCTCTAGGCAGAGAATATTCCATCCCCACGGGTTCAGCACTTCTGTGTAGTAAAGCCAGCCTCTAGTATTCCTCTCACTGAATGCTTTACCTCACTGTTTGTGGGAAATGGAGACAATAGTATCTAGTCAAGTTTCCTTAACTCCTTCCCAATTTTCTTTGTCCTCCTGCTTTACTAGCTGTTGTTTACCACTTCCAGCAGCAGAGAGAGCAGGCCAGGATACCTATTTACATCCTACAGTGTGGCTAATCTGTGGCCAACAAATAGCCAGAGGGACCAGTAATACACAGGCTGGCCAAATCGTTCCTGGTGAAGAAAGCACTGCCAGACCACAACGAACAGCCTCCAACTCGCTCCACACTGTGATACTATGAACAAAAGTAACTGGGGTGATGCAGACTCGAATTAACACCAGCCTGACCAAAGCACGGTTTCACTTCAACTGCCTAAACAGTTACTTTACATACAAGCACATCGTCTGGGGCAGGATGCTCAAACCCCACCAGCGCAGCACTCCTAGCTCCTGCAGCTGAACAGAAAGTGTTTAGGAACTTTACGCTTCATTGTGAGAATATTACAGTGAGAAAAGCTGAGTTGCAAGTTTCTTGGGTTCAGGGTTTTTTTACTAAATTCTTGTAACCCTTTTTAAATATTCACTGTGCATAACTGATGACTACTACAGAAGAGAAAATCCTGACACTAAAATACTTCTCAGTCATAAAGAATTCATGCATTTTACCCTCTTTTGAAACTCATTAACCAAGCTTCTGGAAGCAATTTTTCCACAACCCTTACACTTCACCAGTAACAAACAGTTTGAAAATTTCTCTGGGTAACAGTTGCCTACAAAGCACTTAAAATTTATAAACTTCTCATACAGTTTCTGACATTTATCATTGCTAAAGTAAATGGAAGCAATGGAATCGACTATGCATCACGAGTAATATAATGCAATATTAAAGGACACCCAGTGGAGTACTTTAGAGGCTAAGGAATCTAAATCATACACTCAAGTGCTGGGAAACCATATAGGAAAATCTGCGGCACCATTTGTTGGTTGACTGTAGCTGTCACTGCTCAGTGTTATGCGAGAGCTCAGCTGCACTGCTGATGTGCAGGGTTACATAATTGACAGCAGTGATTTACTATTTATGTGAATTAGAAGAGAAAGGAACTGTGGAAAGAATTCCTAATGAGTGATCACAAGTGTTTCCACACTGCCTGCCACAGCCTAAGCTAAACAAAAACTTGCAGCAAGACAGGGAGATGGACTCAGGCAGACTAAGAGGCCAACTCATGCTACCACTGCTGGGGTTCCTGGGCAACCTGGAGCATCCCAGCTCTTTTGGGGGTGTCCCCATCTAAACTGCTTTAATGGAGAAGGGCAGATAACAGGTATGATGCTAAGTAGCACTGATGAGACCTGAAGGAGATTCCCACCTTCATCTAACTTTTTTGTTACCCTTCACTGTCCTGGTACAGGTAGAAGATGCACAGGCATTGAGTAGATGCACTAAGTAGAAAAAAGAACTACTTTGAATGCACCGTGACAAACACTACAACAGGCATTATGATCTCTGCATGTCATTATGCAGCAATCCTGACATGACTCTGGCATGTGTGCAGCTTCCACAGGTCTTGAAAAATACAGAGGCTACCTCCTTTGTGGCTACAGATTTTGACTGGACAGAATGTGAAAGCTCAAGCCCACTGCCAGGGGCTTCCAAATACCCAATGGCCTAGTTACAGCAAATACTCAGCACAAACGACCACTGACATTCACAGATGAACTCTGCAGCCTGTGTGCAGATGTCTGATGCAGATCAGTTGTATAGCGCGAGCCCAGGAGAAGATGGGCTCGATACTCCGTGCCAGTGGGGCACACAGGGCAGATTTCCACCTCAGAAGGCCCAGACATAGGAGAAACAAATCCAGTAGAAATGGGAGTTTTATACAGACCTTCCTCCCTACTCATTCACGGCTTCTTACATATATCCCAGGAAAATACATAGATATTTAAATTATCAGTAATGTAATTACACTTAGGAATTACCTTCTTTTGCCCTCTTTCTGCTTTGGTTTTTTTAACCTTGTTTTTTAATCCTGCCTGCATTCCTTTCCTTTCCCTCTTTTTGCTTTTTCCTTCAGTCTCAATGAAGATACACAGGATCATGATTGAAGAAATAAGTCACCGTTCCCGTTCCTCTAGTCCTCCTCCAATAATCTGCAAATTCTATTAGCTGAGATGATGTGGGACACTGGGATGGATTGGGGCAGACAGGGAGGCGCAGACAGAAATACTGCCTGGTAGCGTCTGGTGGCCTGGCACTCACTGGCTGCTCGGTGCAGAGCTGTGCTGTTACTGTGGAAGAGTTTTATGAGAAGGCTCAGTACAAAACCCTAATTGTATTACAGAAATTGTGAGATGAAAATGAAAGTTTAAATTCCTTGACTGTTTGTCTTCTTTTGTATATATTTGACTGTTAAACAAGATGGATGCATACACAATACCACCCCCACCCGAATTATGAGTGAATTTATGAAAGGTGAAGCAATATGAACTGAAACTGAAGAACAGCCAGCTGAGACCTCTGCGTCCTGTCAGCAGTTAAAGGAGGCATTTTTGGGGGTGATGGAAGCACCATTAATTCTACTGCTGAAGCTCAGCACCCCTTCATTTTTGCTGATGCAACAGTCTGTGGGACCACACTGTAAACTGTACCTCTGGAAAGGGGTGGAAGGATGTTCTAAGAAAAAAAAATGTTTTTGGAGGACTCTCTACGCTGCATCATGAGATCTTGGGATCTAGACCTGCTGTAGAAAAGCTACATAAATGACACATGAAGTATCAGTTAAATAAAAGTCTCAAAATACTATTTAATTCATGTTTGTGTCTTTAATATAAAAATACGTATTATTTTTCTGGTATGATGGTCAAATGGTTATATTGCTCTTCTGGGATAATTATGTTATTACTAGCAAATGAGTAGCTTCTGAAGTCATGAAATTGATTTTCAGAGTACTCTTTCTTCAGGTTTTTTAGTAAGAAGCTTCTCACCATCACAATTACAGAATTCAAGTTTGGAAGAAAATAGGTAAAAGCAGTCTAATGGCTCAAAAACAGAAAGCAAACAACAAATTTTGAAAGCATATTTATCCACTTTAAGGTTATGGTCTTTAAGAAAAATCTCATGACTTTGGAAAGCATTTTTGACTTTTGAAAGCTAGCACTTGGATACGTAAATTTGCCCTTCAAAGCCATTTCCTTAAAATCTTTTCAGAAAAGATCTGCAACTGACACAGAGCAAACAAGGAAGCAAGATTCACATACAGCATGACTGCCTCGTGTTTCCCTGTTTTGATGTTTTTATGGCATAAGCAAATATACATGTAAAAACAGCAATGCTTTATGAGTTACCCAATAATACACATCACACAGACAGCCAGTAAGCACATCTGCCCCAAGAAAATATCGAGATCCAACTTGGCTGGCATTATTATTTACACACAAGACTGCATGGAATGTTTGCTTCTAATTATAGCTATGCCGGGCTGGGGTGGGTGGATCAAATGTGAAGTTCCCAGACAGGATGAATGTGCCAACAGGACATCATCCCTTTCAGAAAATTTTCAGGTCAGTCTTCCACCTATCCAGTCTGATGCTACCAAGAGTAAACTTGAGATGGGTGCATGTTGCACCCTCATCAATATCCACAATTCAGTCTGGCAGGAAGGAAAGACCAGAGGATCATCCCTTTCCCATTCCCAGCTCTACCTGACAAGCTATCTGGTCACTTCACCTCCACCTCCAGATTCACAAAGCACCACTGCATGGCCCTCCCACTAGCCAGAGGCAGGCAAAAGGAAAATCCTTATGAAGTCCTTGGCCACTAAGGACTGAAATACAGAAGAGGACTTCAAATCTCTTGCTTTCTTCCAAAGTCAGAGATCTGTAATCAGCTGACATCTTCACAGGGACTATGACAACAACTCCTCATTCACTAAGCCAGTCACACTGTCACTTCCCCTCTGGTGATGATCATGACACATGCAAGACATTTGGCACACAATCACAGGAGAGGGCAAGGGACCATACTGGGACATCTGTCGTGAAAGGGAAACTTAACCTTTCCAACTGCTGAGGAACATGTTTGCTGATTGGGCTTGTCTGAACACAGGTCTCATGTCAACCAGAACAAGAGGTCATGGAGAGGGGGAGGCACTGAGGTATGGTCCTAGATGCAGCATAGCAGAGGCAGGAATTAGATGTGCCTCACATCAATGTAAGGTTTTTTTCACATACACATGTATTCGTACTTGCACACACAAAACCACACTCCATCCTCTACAGCAAGCTCGTGGAATGGTGAATTAGACTGTTGAGCTTCTTGAACATGTTTTGGGAAAGCATTAAAAGGAGCCCATATTCTAAAAGTGTAATGTAAAAGCCTAGTGTCTATTGCTCTAATTTCCAAAATGCCAAGCCCCTGCAAGACACACACACACACTTTAAAAGACAAAACACCATAAAAAGATTAAAGGTCCCTCTGGGAATACATTCTCTGCACTCTTCAAAGCCAAATGTCCCCTCGCTTGCTCCCTTGTTAACTGATTAATTTCAGTGTGAAGAATCTGCTCACAAAATCAGCAAATTCATACAGTGAAAATAAGTATTTGTACATGTTAGCGCAGGGACTACAAGCAAAACCAAGAGAAACCTCTGTATTTTTCTCTGCTCAATAGAAACAACAGGATTTATACTAATGCTTATTTTCAAGCTGCAATTGGTATTTAATCTGTTACCAGGCAGTTTTTTCTTGAGTCATTTTGCACATGGATCAGATGCAACCCCCTTTCCCTGAATTAAAGAGTAAATGAGTGCACCATCTGGCCAGCCCCTTGTCTGATTCAGCCCCAGTGCCTGCGGTGGTATTCCAAAATGTGAGGAATGCTCACCCAGTAGACTCGGTTCACATCCTCCCTCCTATTGACTAAAGCTGCTCTGTCCCCTTCTGGGCCGCTTTATATAAGAATTTGGTGGGAAGACTAGGTCTCTGAAATCTTAACCATCTTCAAATGTGCGTGTGTGTGGTCTGAGCAGGCAGCTTATGCAATGAGAAATGGGAAGCCACTAAAATGATTCTGCTTCTAAATATTTTGACCTTTATTGACATTTATAAGTAGCAGGCAGCTTAATTACCAATTAAAGGAAGTTATTAGCTACAAAAGGAGCCTGTTCTTTCTTTCCTTTATGGCTCCTTTCCCAAACCAGTGCTGTTAGATGAGATTTCTGTGGCAAGACAAGGCAAAAGAGCCCAGGAGACCTAGACTACTTTATAGCTAACCTATACAGAAATCCTTATAGAAGTCAAAGAACTTTCATAAAGTGGATACTCCAGAGACAGCCCATTCAGAACAACAGACTCTCCATTTCTGTTGGAGTTAAAGCCTTGAATTACAGTACTGTCACATTTTTCTATGTGGAATTGCTTGGTGGGCATTATTGCTGGCTGGCTTTCTTTCAAGCACACCCATAAACAAGGCCTATCCAAACTGGTTTTGGTTTGTTTTTTTGAGTGGGTTTTTTCATGATATGCATTTAGGGGCTGGCATGAGGAGCTGAGAATATACAAGACTTGGCTACTAACCTTGATACACACTGTTAAAAAACCTGGAAGTTCTTCCCCAGAGATAGATTAATTCCTACAGCAAAAAAAGCAGCTCCTTTAAAATCACCTAGACCCCAACTCTGCCTATAAGACTGCACGGGCTGGTAGCTTTACACACATTTATGGGCCCACTAGAGCATTAGGGTTGTTTGCTGGGTCATGGCACTCATGAGAAAATCTTAATTAGAAAATAGTAGAATGAGAAATGGTCTCCCATAATTTTAGAGTATCTTTCAATAAAAACAAAGTAGGAGAACAGTATACTAAACCCACAGTATGAGCAGAGTTCTGATACCTGGTAGATATATATATATGTATATGTATGGGGTTTTTAACTAAACTAGTGCTAACATGAATTAAAAATAGCCTCATGAGAGAACTACCCAACTCTGTACATCCATATTATTTTCAGTTCTGTAACACATATTAATGTTGTTTTAAGAGTCTTTATATATGAAGGGAGAAGCAATGTCAATGAGAGATGGAAACCCAAATAAAGATACTTAAAACATCATTTCCTCACTGGGCGAATAATCCCAAGGTATAACTTCCCCAGTAATGAGGAAGGTAGCTGCATGATCCAGACTGCATTTCAGTCTCTATCAAACCCAAGATATCATGGAAATTCCAGCATTCTCTCAGGCATAGTAGTAATTTAGCTTTTCATCAACTCTCCTCCTGCTTATATCAAAAGAAGTCCCATGATACCTTCCACCAACCTCAGCTTCTGATTTTCTGACAAACTTCTGGACTCTCAAGCAAGACATTTAACACTGTTTTTTTCTTCTCTGATTTTTTTCCCCAGATCTTCCTGGCATTTTTTGCTCTGTATTGTTTACACCTTCTTTACTGAGTTGGTAATTCACCTTCAGTTTTAGAGGAAAAAAATGTTACTTGCAACCTATTTAAAACTAACAGTTTGATCCTGCAATCACCAAAGTCAAAGGCAACAAGGGTGTTCTGTTCCATGGGAATAGAACAGACCTAGAGTTCCTGGACAGTGTGTTTTTAATCAAGGAGCCTTCACATTTGAAAGGAAATCATTTGCATCATATTAGTATTCATTGTCCACCTACACAGGATGGGAAATGTGCTGAACAAAAAGGTTAAGTGTGCTGATGCCAAGAGGGCTTGCCCGTTGCAGAGCCGGTCTCAGTGGTGAAAGTGTCTCAGCTGTACCTGTTCCAGGAAATTACATCAAAAAAACTCTGCATTCATGGCTCAGGGGAGTCAGACCTGTTTCTTACAGTACATAAAAGGTCAGCTGAGATTGCTGTGTGTATTATTTCATCCCAGGAACAGTCCAAGTGTACCAAAACCAAAAATAAAGCTCAAGTGAAAGAAGGTAACAGAAGGGAAGCTGCTGCAGCCCATCTGTCGCAGTTTACTCCAATATGTCACTTTAGATCAACAGAGAAATGTCCTCCTGCAAAATGTTTATCAAGGAACCCTTGACTGGAAAAATGATATGAGAGTTCTTTATGCCTGTTGCAAAAAAGTATGTGGTCTTTACCATGCAAGACGGTTCTTCCCAGCCTGTGGTTCACAGAATCAGCTGGAGCCTAGGGCTGCTGCTGCAGGATCTGTGAAACATGACTGAGACAGAAAAGCCTATTGTCAGAAGATTACAATTTGCTACTGAGATGTAGCTCTCTCCACTGGAAAGTTTTAGGCACCTGCAGTTCAAAAAAGATTGCAAGTCAGTTCTTTAAGTGTTTTAGACAAGATGACTTTTCTTTCTTCCTTTAACGTTTGATCTGATATTAGATATTACACCTCTGGTGATAAAAGACTCAAACCCCTAATTTTCTTTCCAGGAAGCTTCCCAGAGCTCCTCTGAGTCCTTTCTCACTGTCTTTTACTAGCTTGATTTATATTCACTGAATCATTTTTCACCTTTCAGTTTATAACAGAACCTGAAAATACAAAGCTCATCTGTTTCCAAACCTTTTTTTCTTTGGATGGATCTCTGATGATAAACAGCACCTTCTTATCCCTGCATGTAAATCTGCTAAGCATGACCAGTAAAACTGGGAGCTTACATAATGGTGAAGGTTAGAAGGGCTCTCTGGAAATTGTCCAGTTACTGCCCTCCTGTCTTGGAGAGCCTACCGAAGACAGTGTGCTCTCCAGCATGTGTATGCTGCCTGCAACCTCTGAAAAATGTGCTCTAAAAACTAATCTGAGGCATAAACAAGGGGTGGATGCATTTTAAGTGAATTTAGTCAAAGTCCTTATAATTAATTGCCAGATGGCTTAGGAAAGCTGGTGGAACACAACAGGTATAGAGATACCTTTCCTGCTTCTTGGCAGAAGCAGCTTCTCTCAGCTTGGTTACATATGGCTCAGCACATCTCAGGCAGGTAACAAAATGCTGTAAGCTTACCATTGGGACAGAAATTAATATAGATTGAACTGAACAGAGCACCAAAAAAATGCATCCAGTGCTTGAAAACAAAAAGCTATGAGGCACGTTGGTGTAGGCAGACTTGCTGTCTGCTCAGATTTAAAGTAGCTCTTTCCTGTGCTCTGTGTTGTGTAAAAGCAGTGAACTCCTTCCAGCCCCTTCAGTCCTGAGCATAGAAATAATACAGATTCATTCACCTCTTTGGGAAAAGACCCAAGAAATTAGTCTTCAAGGTGGAAAACACCTTACAGAGGATCATTTCACTGACATGTGGCTGTTCAGGATCACTGAACATTACACCCTAAAAAGCCTGTGCAACTCAATGATCCTTACGGGTCCCCTCCAACGTGAGATATTCTATAATTCTATGATTGTTTAGGGAATTGTCTCAAGCTTATATAATTATTCTCCTTTGGCAGCTATTCTGACTTCTTCCTAACCAGTTATTACCAGAAGGATAGATTGGGATCTCACATCCTGCATGAACATCTAGTTATCTAATGTCTGAGGAGAAACTATATTCAAAGATATTTTCCTAAAGATTAATAACAAGGAACGCCTGTGCAAATATCAGTTAAAGTAGTTGCTGACGTGCAGGCTCCAAAGTCTTAGAAAAGCAAATCAAATCCAAACTTGCAACAGTGAACAGGTATCAGTAGGAATGAAATATTTGCCTGAATTTTGATGACCTTGAACAATTCAATAAATCACATCACTCTACGTACACAGCTTGATAGCAGTCAGACAGCTGCACTGCCCTTAAGAACTGGGCAGTGGGTTCTGGGAGGAAGGAAATAGCTGCCACATGCAGTAAATAAAAAGAAGTTTTTTTTAAAAAAATACACACATAGTTCTGCTGCAGAATCATTCCATTCAGCCTGGCTAGAAACACAGGCAGCTACAAACCAATCATTCATCTCCAACATAAACACAGATTTGGTTAGACTAGCAGTAACATAGGTTGAGATTTTTAGTAGATGACATAAATAAATGTATTTTTATATTTCCTGACCACATTAAGCTTGAAATCAGAGTTCTAAAATGTGAGCCACACACTATAAGACTTCTAATAGCCAATAAATTCAGATAGTCACAGTGAAGCAATGTTTTCTCCTTAAAGGTACATTTTGCTGCAGTGTATATAAATACAAGGGGACTTGTTTTTTTATGGATTGGAAATTATATGTAGCTGAACATGATCATTCAAAAAAGGTTAAAGTTCTCTTAGGAGGACAGCAAGATGGAAACCACTTCAGAAGGCACAATCTCAGCTTCCAAATATTATTTCTACATGGAAAGACATTAGTGAGGATGTGGGGGAACGTTGGGAAAATTACTTGCTCCCCAAAAGGTATAATACAGGAGAGGAGAGCTAAACCATCCCAGCTCAAGAACATCAATGTATTCCCCTGTTCCTATCCCACCTCTGCTACACTAAGAAAGCACAAAACAAGTTCTTATCTTGCCCAGTGCATCCACCTCCCATTCAGAAAGTAGGGATTATAGGGCTAGAATTCTTTAAGGTGGTGTGAAAGGAATGAATGATCTTAGAGGACTACCAGTAATACTTAAGAGCTAAAAAACTAAGATGCTAAAGGTAATTTTTAATCTGTAACACTAGCAGCCCTTTAAAGTTGTTACCAGCATTATCATCACAATATCCCACACTGGGAAACTGAATACAGCAGATAGAACATATTCTTCCGCGTTTCAGAATGGGTCAGTGGCAATGTCAGGCATGACTTTCACGTGGTAGCTGGCCCTACAACACTTAAAAGGTATGTAAGACCCATAAAGGCTGATGTCCAGGCTGATGCCCAGCAGTCAGAGAACTTAATGCTCAGAGAACTTACAGGATCATAAGGCTGAATTTCAGCATGGCTTTGCTCACTGAGCAAGCTCTGGCTGAAGGACAACAGTGCATTGCATGGACTTTGAAGGCAAGTCCTTCAATATGGAACAAAGTTGTTCAGTTTTTGGACCTACCACTTTCTGCGGGTCTCTTACAGAGACATGTTCCCAGTGGGGGAGCCATAAAGAGTCAGTGTGTACTGGCTTTACTGCCCGTTATTGACTGAATGTTGTTGCAATAGCCAAAATGAAAATATCTGAGCGCTGATGTCACTTCGATACAATTGCTTTGGAGGCTATTCAGTTTTCCTTGGGTTGCCTATTCATTTTAGGAGACTTGCTGATCTTTGTCTGATGGCTGGAGTAGTATGACCAGAAAGAAATGAAGATGGCAGCTAAAAGCCTCACTTCATAATGAGAAAAGTAATCCTTCTAAGGGAGAATTTATCACCCCAGCTCAGTTTAAAAACTAGCATTTGAGACTAAGTAAATGGAATGCTCTAGCAGAATAAATTTTAAAACATCAAGTACTTTGAAGTGGAACTTAGCTGCATGATGACAAAACAAAAATAATAACAATCTCTCCACCCACCTATGCTAAGGTTGAAAAGTCAAGGATTCAAGAGCTGGAAACACCCAAATTAAGGTCGTCTTGTGTAGTCCTAATTCACTTCTCCTGTGTGATACAATTAAAAGATATTTTCCCCCATGGCCTCACCCCATTTAGTGGGCAGGATGAACAGAGCTATTCAGTATTTCTTTTTTTTTACCTTTTTGAGTCAATGTGTGGCCTTGGTTTTATTTATAGCATGCAGTTTAAAATCTTCACTGAAAACAGGATTATTCATATCCTTGTGGGTTTTAATATAACACATTATCACAGAAATATTTGCTTCAAAAACTTAACAAATGTCTCATGACAAAACCCCTGCCAATGAGGTAGGATGGTAGCATGGTCCCTTCAGCCCAAATGCTTAATCAGAATCAGAGGTCCCACAAGATTGCTTTGATTAGTATGAGATCATCTGAATGTAATATAGTGTATAATATATTCTTGTTTTTAGCAAGCCAGTGGTAACAAAACCCCATTTCTCTGAGAGAGAGCTCTAAAACCCACTGCCATGAGTTCTGTGTTTAAGGAACCATCTGTTTCCTTTCAGAATCATCCACAGCATTCGCAAACCTTGTTTTCTGTGGTTTAAAGCACCTCCTTCAAAGACCACTGGGCAAACAGCAAGCAAGGCCTAGTGTGGAGCCAAGCAATGTAACACAGTAAGGCTAGAATGAAATTATTCCTAGCTGACTTGATTTTGGAAGATTCCCACTGACATTTCCCAATTACAAGAAAAAAAGATACTCCCTGCCTCTGTTTGCATGCCCTTATTTAGAAATAAACATGCTTGTGATTACGTATATACAGCTAAAATCAAACAAGTAGTTATATCTGATTACAAAAAAAATGAAAGTTTTTTTCGTAAGATTTTTGTTGGAACACAACAGTACTAATGTTCTTTTTCAGCAGTTAATCAACCACCACCAGAGTTTTAAATAAACTCTAATTCACAGACTACATCATCATTCTGCTCACAAACAATTTAGATCCAAATCAAATGCATGGATATAAGTTACAAACCAAGTAACTCCTGTTTTGATATGTTGTCTCTGTAGAAAAAAAAGTTATCTCAAGTTCTTCCACCAGTATGAAACCCATTTGAGAAATACAATTTTACGTTTATGCCAAGTCTGCAATCCTACCCGCACAACTTCTCAGAGAAATCAAGTTGATTCTCGATGTCATACTGTAGGTTTTACATTACAGTCTTAAGAAAAAAATGCTTATATTAGAAATATTAAATAAATTCTAAAAATTACTTACTGTTCTGACAGCCATCAGGGATCTCTTTATATTCTTCTGGTCCATATTGCTTGTCTTAAAACTGTTCCTCAATGATACTCTCTTCAGAGAAGATCTGACAGCTGAAAGAAAAATGCACAGTGCTTACAGTTTATATCCACAAGACTGGAGATTTGGCATGTCTGGAGGCTTTAGCGTTGTTATTAGTAATATTACAAATATATTTTGGAATTTGTATTTTTGGCATAACTGGAAGATTCTTGTAAAGAATGTAGCTCTTCTTTTTTAAAATGTGTTAAATCAGCTTGGATTATTTTAAATTCAAGTACTTCAGCACTGACTGTAACCAAGATTCTTTCTTGACTTGATGTAGTTAAAAATAAAGTTAAAACCATTATCTCAAGTATCATTTAGCAGCATCTTTAAAAATACCACCATTATTATTCTAGGATGCAGCTATCTGAAACACTGGTGCTGCTACAACCTGCATGGATTGGTTGTACAGTCTTGAAAATTAGAATAGCTTTCTTCTTTAATTCACAAGTATTTTAATGTTTCAAAAGATTAAGAAAACCAAACAAATCATCCCTAACTGAAACTACTACTGTCCAGCCTATCTTCTGCTCTGGATTTTAAGGGACATGCTTAATTCACAATGCAAGTTACCCTATTGCAACACCTCCTAGTTTAAGGCAAGGCCTCTAATATTTATGCATACAGAAGCTGATCCTACTGTCTAGATTGTAAGTCCATCCTCTCACCCAACAATATGCTTTAAATAGTATTAGTACTACAGCTCAATAGAAATCAGTTGTAATAGCACCAAGAATCTTCCATTGCAGACATGGACTTCACTTAATTAAGTATTGTATAAACACAGCAGGGGGAAAAAATTAGTCCTTCCTCAAAGACATTGATGCAATTGTTTTGTTGTTCTAGCACGAGGATCACAAGGCATTTTGCAGTTAGATCTCTGAGGAAGACTGTATTTTCAGTTCTGTTTTAGAGAGGGGCAACTTGAGGAGGAATGAGTTCAGTAGCAAGACACAATGAAATACGCTTTCTCTCTGAAAGTGGACACACTCAGGGTGCTGGACTGAAAGCTCACTGATTTTCCATTTTTGCAGAAATTAGCACTAAAGCTCAGAATCCATAGAAACTCACAAGCCTGAAGTCAGTATTTAACCTGGCTTAGGAGCACCCACCTCCTCAGCCTGATTGAGACACTACCCACTAGCCATCTGATGCTCTCAGCTGAGCTTACTGAATTGCTCTCCGTGAAAAAATGCCTGTCAAAGGAATGCATACAGGCTCACTAATACACTGGGAAACAGAAGTCAATGTTGCTTCACCCACATGCCTCAGGATAATGGTGATGTAATAGTTGCTACAGATACGATACAAAGTACAAATTATTATCACCTTACTGCCAACATCTGGTCAAGTTTAAGATGGAAGTCTTATAAAGTTCCTCACACTTTTCTGAGTTTGGATTAAATCTCAGCTCAGGGTTGTTTTGTTTGGTTTTTTTAAAACATTAATAAAAGTACTCTCTGATTCATAGCAATGTTTCAGTGAATTATTTCCATTATTCCCTTTTCCACTGCCTAAAATGGAGTAAAAGGCTCCTGAAATTTTAACCCCTTACATCACAAAGTGACAAATACTTTCAGAACCTCATCTAAACCATGCTGTAATTAGTTAGACTTTCCAAAAGCTTAGCTTTTGGATCAGTCCCCAATAAGGGGACTATGATACAGCAAAGCATTGGGGCAGATATTTAGATATTTCACTTTAAAAATACATTAAATCTCCACTGGCATCACTTGGCATTCTGCTTGAGTAGAAGTTGCTAACAAGTACTACTAAGGTCTCATCTCTGAAATTTATTCCTGAAAATGCAAAAGTAAAAGCCACTGCTTTTTTTTTTATATACTGTTTTTTTGTTCTAATAAATAAACCACAAGAAGTACCATGCAACATCACCAAACAACTGTCACTACGAGAGCTCACCCCAGCTGTACAAGAATTGAGATTATTTTAGTTCATCTTCACACCTTCCCCATGAAGTTTAAAAGTTTACCTAGAAAATAAAGAGCCTAGTATTTTAGAAAGCAGTTCTCGCAGGCTGTCCTCATGTGAGTAAAGTCTTCCTTTCCCCCGCAGACCTGACACTCCTGTCCCATTAACAGCTATCCTGAAGCTGCAGGGTACTTTTTGCATTCTTTGCTGCTCTTCACATCTACTGCCCAGGCAGAGAAAGATTCCTACCACTGAACTAGTATTAGTAGTTCATCCATAAGTAACAGATTTCCAACTCCAGGGTACCCTGCACGGTACTACTCACTAGCATTTTTCAATGTGGTCTGCAGAGTGGGTGATCAGCATTGCAACCATTTCACAGGTGAAGGGACTAGTGAAGCACGCCCGGGGGCAGCCTGGCTCTCGGCAGCTCCTCCAGAGCTGTACAATGCTGCCTCTTGGTGGAGTTCAGCTAAATGCTCTGCAAGGCTCTCAACCTTGCTCTGCAGCCTAAACCTCTAGACTTGACGCAAAACTAGTCTCAGCGTCTTTAGTTATTAAGGTGCTTTGTCTGTCCACTTCCTTACAGTTTGTGTCTGCCCTGCTGCATGAGAAAAGGACTAATATCAGACCTTCCAGGGTAGAGAAAAAATGCCCAAGGAGTGTGTTTTTAAAACCAGTAGTTAAACTGGACAGCCAAAAGCACTGTATTTGAATGTTTCATAAGCTAAGTTGAATAACCATAGAAAGAACAATTGTATGATTTTAGTAATGACCTAATTCAACTAATTCAATCATGAACTAACTCAACTCCTTTCATAAAGTTTCATGAACTCTTACTCATTATCAATTTACAGTGCTTGGGGTCCTTCACTAATTAACACTATTCCTAGTTGTTATATGTATTTATATTGTAGATGCAGTGTAAAGATGGACATGGGAAAAAAATATAGCTGTGCCTTTTTGTTCATACTCACAGTGATGGGAAAACCTCCAAAAGCATTTAGTGTTTTGTAGTTGTCAAGACACTTCATTTTCTCTCATTCCCAAGCTTCAGAAGCTTCCTCTTTGTGATTGCAAACAGATGATGGTAGAGCATGCAATTAGACTAATAGAAGTAAATTCCAATCAGTGGTAGCCTGAAGCAGCTTCTCAGTGTTCACATCAAATGGAGGCCAACTCTTAGCATGAAGCTGTCAGCAGGAAAAGATAAATTAAAATTGATTTTTAGAAGTAAACTTCCATGACTTTCTTCATTGCACCCAGGAGTATCTATAACATCTGTAATTTATTATATATCATGGTTGGGATTTTCAACCATCCACTCAGCTTGGGCATTCAAAATCCAATAGCTTCAAACATTTGGGAGAAGAGCATTCTACAAAAGGGGGAAGTGTCTGCGCCTACATGCACCTTAAGAATACACAATTTAAGACCTTACTTGAAAATGATACCTTTAAAATTTCAATTTCTAGTGCAACTAGAATAGATTCTGCAGTTTTACTTTATCCTTGCCAATCTTCACAGTCTTTCTTTGCAAAACAGAGGTGGCAGATTCTCAAATATTTTAGTTTTTCCAAAAATTACCCCAGTAAAACCAGTAGTTTGTGATAACAGCTATTCAGTGCACTCAATGGGCATAAAATATGATAGCATTAACTTTCACAATAGTGTAGAAACTGCTAAGTATATGTGGTGTAAGATTCAAAGTTACCTATCTTGATCTCCTCTCAGGGATCACAGTTAAAACACCAAGATCTTCCAGACTTCTGGAGGGTTTGTTAAGATGGAGACTGTCTTCATAAGCTGCCCATAGATTTCCCAGGATACATGAGGATTGGTATCCCCCACAGAATGGTCAAACTGGGGACCAACCAGTTGCACAGTAAAATTCTGTGAATGGTGCCAGCCAGTGTTGTCAATGCATTGTATCCCAGGTGTCCTGGAAGGGGTGTCAAGCCTCCTGGTAGTCCAAGGAAAGGCAGGCTTGTCAACTGACCAGGCCGGCTGATGTCATAAGGAGCTGGGGAAAAGGCATACAACAACGTCAGGTCCACCAAAGTTTATTGGGTAGAGCTGCACAAACATGACCAGATTAGCCTGGCTAAAAGCTTTTATGTAAGAAATAAAAATGGCTCTAAGCACAGAACAGTTGGCAATCTTTATTCTAAAGTTACGGGGCAACCCTGGTGTATATGTGCAAGTTCAAAACCAGGCTTTTTAGAGCAGAATGAGTCTTCAGTGTCCTTAATCTCTTTTTATAGGCAATAAAATGCATTTCCCACATTTCCAAACACTCCTTTCTGCCTTTAGAATTCACTTGCTCATAAGAAACAGTTCTGAACATTATCTCTATTAACTACTATATTCCCCCAACTGCTTCAAGTCAAAGCAACATGACTGATTGTAAAGCAAGGCATCCTCATTCCAGTTACTTCCAATTTTCTATTTTTCTCTGAAAACAAGTCCAGGCCATTAGTACAGTTGAGTGTTAGACAAAAGGTTTCCAAAAACAGCTAACATAATGCAACAAAAGTAATTTTATAACACGGAAAAATACAAGTGCAGTTATACAAGTGTTCTTGTTCCAAGAACAATTGTAAGTGGGTTTTGTTTTGATTTTGAAAAATCTCCAATATCTCAGGGTAGCTGCAGCAGACCACACACTGGAAAAATTATGTGTTCTGGTCACTGTATAATAAGAAAGGATTTTTCTCTCTGAGACAGAAAAGGCCTATTCAAGGTTGGAAAAGGAGTGCAACTTGGAAGAATGAAGAATCAGGAAGCTGGGGAGATAGGTTATAATTGTATGAGGAGGATTTGGTCTACTTGTCTGAACAGCTGCCAGGGAATTAGGAAAGACAGCTTCAACTTTTTAATCAGCCTAAGCAAAACATAAGAGCTAAAAGCAAAAATCAAATAAATTCCAGTTTTATGGTATCTGTTATTACGGGTGACGCCATCTCTGCTTGTCTATCTGGAGATAAGTTTTGCAACAAGAAGTGTAGCAAATGAAGTGGGAGGATAAGTATCAATTCGCTTAAGATAGTGAGTTTTGTGCCAAAGTTTTTGTGGTATGGTCACATAGTATTCCTCAGCAAGACAATATCTCAATATCTACATCATTTATGGATAAAGATCCACTCCAGGCTGTAGACAAGTGAACAGCAGATAAAGCATAAACTGAGAGTCAAACACAAGTTTCCCCTGATTTCACAGCCCACTGTAGTAAACCAGTTACATAATCTACTTTCCAGGTTATTTTACTGCAGTCATTGGGCAATTTTGGATGGATGCCACTGAGTACATTTTTTTTAACATTCCTTTTACCAATAAAACAAAATAAAAGATTTTATAGCCTTGATGTGTTTCTGGCATATTTTAAAAACTGCTGCTAATAAAACTTTTCCAAGATGAAACAGGAGGAAAAAATGACCATTTTTTTCATTGCTACAAGCTGTTGCAATGTAAATATCTCATGATTTTTTTTTTTTGTAAATTTGGGGTTTTATGCAGGAAAGTGGGAAATAGCATCATGGAAAAGATTGTGTTAAGAGAAGAAAACCCATGTAAGCACAACTTAAGAGTGGAACAGTATCATGCTTCTAGCAGCCCATGTTAAATGTAGCTTGAAAGAATTGTGTTTTCATGCACACCAAGGGCTTGCTCCTTCTGACCACTGAAGTCAGTACAATTCACCAAATAACTTTAGTGATGCATGAGCTAGTCCCCAAAGCAGCAGACTGGCTTGTATGTATGGCACTGGGCAGAGAGCCAAGAGATCCGAGTTCATTCCTAGCTTGATACAAACTCCCTGTGTGATTTCTGTCCAATCCACCCAGGCCTCAGCTTCTCCTCTGTAAAGAGGGTTGATCTGTCTTTGTCTGCTTCCACTGTCAGCTCTCTGAATAGTCATAGTCTCTCTCCTGGCACACCAAAGCCTTTGGCTTTGGTATGTTGTTTGGGTGCAATTCTGATTTAACAAGGACTGACTAATGGGCACGCACCCTCAGTCATCACAACTCTAGCATCACACAGCACTGCAGTGACTCTTATACACTGCCCTACTCGCTTCTGCAGGAGATAAAGCATGCCAAATGTATAGCAAGTACTTAAAAACATGCCTTAAACACCAGACTCCTCTGTAGTAGGCTGACCTATGTATACAATACTGCCGTTACATGCACCATCAATCACAAGGCACATGAGCTGATCTATTTTCAAGGATCACATCCTCCATGCTTGAAAATGGTCCATTCTGATAAGCAGGAAGTCAAGCAAGCATACCAAGAGACTGGCATGGATGAACAAAGAGCTCCTGATGATATTCCCTCTGTAGTTTCAAACAACTTTTACACTTCCGAGATCAGAGGTAATATGTTGTTACTTATTTTACGCTACCAGGCAACCTTTTTAATGCTAACGCTTTTTCATGAAATTGAACACGAGAGGGCACCAGTACTGCTCAAAAAAAAAAAAAAGAGGGGAAAAAAAAAGAACTGAGTAGCTAAATAAATAAATGGAAATTTGCTTACAAACAGTATAGCTTCAAAGGCATAGGATAGCAGGTTCCACTGTCACGAGTCACGCCACTCACAGAATGCCCAGGTGCCAGGCAGCTACATGAATGCACTGCAGTGGGGAGAAAATGACTCAACTACCTAGAGCCAACAGAGCTAGTGCTTCTCCTACTTCCCTGCAAGACTCCTTTTGCTTACAGACCCCCTTCCTTAGGGTGGATGGGCGGAAGGTTCACACATCTTTTTGTATCAGTGTTGTCCACAGCCTCCCCCTGCAGCACCTCTCTCCTGCTGCAGGCCTCCCACACAGGAGCAGCCATCTTCACTGCTACTCTTGGGAGGCTCGCCCCTGCCTCTTGGCAGAGAAAGCCTTTTTGTCCGTCATCAGGTGAGCGGCAAAGTGAGCTGCAATGTCTGAAACCATGTTTTCAGCCCAGCAAGCCCTAGCAATGGGTGTGCTCATTTGATAGTCTTTTCAATGCATACTGTCTATGAGGGGAGACTGCATGATAACTCGCAGAACTAAAGAATGAGCAGCTGTAGCTCAAGCAGAACAGCTGACTCCAAGACTGGGTGAATTATTTTTTCCACAAAGACATCACCATAAGGAATTCTTCCAGAAACAAGAGAAAAGAAAAAGCATGTTATTTTTCAAGACTGCATCCTAAATATCTGATTCAAAATTATGCCATATAATAACAAAAGGCTTGGCCTCACAAAACCTCCCAGTGAGATCTCCCTGCCAAATACCATCTAGGATACGGACAACAGCACCGAGAGAAAAAGGTCTACAAATATCCCAATCAAGAGCAAGTGCAATTACGTACGAACGTATAGATCTCTCGCAAAGCTAATTTTGCTTACAAAGGAAAATACCTCATTGCTAAAAGATTCGTATGGTTAAGCTAAACCTTTTCCTGCAGCATTTGCTGTGAATACAAAAGGATTGTTCTTTTTTGTTTGGCTGTAAGTGAACAAAATGCTGTTTTCAACTAGATGTTTCTCCCGAGTTTTTGTGACAGCTGGATTAATTCTGTGCAATTATTCTGTGAAAGTAAATTTATTCTGAACGCCCTAGTAAATTTCTGGCAGTTCAGAGGAATCTCCCAGTTGAGACACATCCATTGCAAAGAACACCAGGTAAGTCAGAAATTGCGGAAAATGAAAATAAATCTATAAACAAGGTAGAAGGTAACACAGCTGTTAGAGAACAAGAGAGTCAGAAGGGTGCTTTACAGTACCAGCCTTACAGTCTAAACTTGATGAAACTTTTTGTACTATTTGAATAGCTGTGTCTTCTACTGTATTTGTAAAGGTATGTGCCAGAAAAATGGAGCAATTAAGAGTTCAAAAAAGTATGTATTAATTGGAAATTTTTTAAAATTGATAGAATATTCCACAGAAAATGGTGCATAAAATAATACTGTGTTCTTCAATACAGGTGTAAAATTATTTGCTTAAAAACTTGTTTCTTGTGCTTGAGCAATTCTTGAAGTACTGAAACTATTTCTAATAAAGTTATCAAGCTAAAGAGAAAAAAAAATACTGATTTTGATTCAACTGTTATTCCTAGCTCCAAATGAGTTACCCAAAATACAAATCAGATAGTTACAAATGTCTAAAATGATAACACCCTAAAATGTTATTAAAGCTATGCTCTAACTTCGGAACAGAAGTATCAACACTCCTGCAAAAACATACAGTCTTCCTTTGCACACAGGGTTAACATCTCAGCTACAGAAAACAATGATATACCTTGCAAAACACATTTTCTGTGCTCTTTGCTTCTCATATGACTGTCAGTTATTGCTAACAAGAATACAAAGGATAACTAAATTTAATTTATTGACTAGGCTGAAGAGCTAGATGACTGGCAACGTCTAGATTAAAATCACATGTATTTGCAACCTTCTAGATTCAAAATAAAACTTACTTAGACCCTGTAGATCTTTTAAATGGTTGTAGTCTGCTCTCTTCTCCCCCACCCCTTGCAATCTAAATGTTCACATTAGAAATGCAGAGGCAAAGATTCTTTTAATCCAAGGCTAAAGGCTTTTGATGTTGCAGTAGATACATTTTCCCAAACCAGCTGTGCAGTTCCTGTATTAATTAGGAGATATGGAAAGCTCTTCAATAAGTGCAGAAAAACGAGAGGTCTGTGAGGTCATACATTTATTACATGTTCTGAAAAGTGATTCCTTTGCCTTTTTGTTTTAGCCAAACTTGTTTTTTCATTTTGGTCGTGAATCAATCTGCAAGCCACACAGGAATTACACAGGCTGGTTGGATCTGGTATCACAGATCACTAGAGGCTTGACCTGCAGTCCAGGGAAGTCAGGGCAAAGATTCCCATCAGGCTTTGGCACAGATCCTAACTTTTTACATGCAGGAGACAGATGCTACAAAGTCATGGTAAAAAGCAAGTCAGAAATTAATTGCTGCTTAGTTCTGTTTAGCCAGTCTCTCCCTTTACTGACATCTCCTAACAGAGAAGGTGAAGAAACACGCGGCAGGTTCCCCCATGGGTCACCTCATTCTGAAGGTGGTTTTTCCACCCTCATTCTGTCATTTGCCCCAGGGCTGTGCAAGAGGAGCTGATGAGAAGAGATGCTGTATAAAAAGCAGCTCCCTTCTTGCATGTTGCACAAAGACTGCAGCAAGGCTGGTTTCACAGAGGCAGGCACAGATGTGGTGGTTTCAGACCTTCATTTACCTGCTCTTGGGATCCCTAAGACCGTGAAATGCTGTCTCACTGGCTTAGAGTACATGTCCAATCCTGTAATCCCAGTTTGCTTTTCAAAGCTACAGATCTATTTTTTCTTACAATGCTCCAATGCAAAATATGATTATTTTTAATAAGTTATTTATTCTACTTCTCCTCTCCTACTTAACCCCATCTTCAAATTCACCAACTGAGGCTCACAAATGTAAAATACATCCTTTGGGAAAATAGTGCTGTTCTACAAAGCCCTTATGAAACTTCATTTTAAATGGTTGCAATTGGTCATCCCACCAATAGTTCAACATGATTCAGCAGTTAAAATCTTAAATTCATGCTGGAACCGGATAAAAGGGATATCATCAAGATAAACCCTGCAATTATTAAAACTGCAACAACTGCAAGTATTAATTTTCTTTTTCAACTTCCACAAGGTTTGCTTCCATTACACATTTAGGTGACAAAATGCTAGCAGCATATGCACTTTTATTTCTTGCTCCCACTCACAACCACTGTTTGCAGGGTTGTAGTTACTGACACTGGTGGGACAGTCTGAAATCCAGAACAAAACAGCTACCAACAAAGAGACATTTAGAATATAGTAAAGGTAAGTAACATTATGTAGGAAGCACATCTAATAGTTGCAATTATGCATTTCATTCATTTTCATCACCCTGCCAGAAGCTTAACTGCATCTTCCACCACATGAGCATCATTGCTTTTAGCCTTCAATGAAAATTGTACCTATTCAGTGTAAAAAATAAGCTTTTCCCTTTTGATCACCCTAAGTCTACTTTGTGAAGCCACAATACTTGACAATGCTCTTCTATTTTATTAGGTGGGAACTTACAGAGAACACTTTGCAGTGATGAAATTAACAGCGATGAAGACTTACATTTTGAGAATATGGTATATGCTTGTGCCGATAATACAGCTGCATTCAGCTGAGGATTTCCAGTGGACAAAGAATAATCCAGGCTCTTTCTATTATGGCACTTTTCCAGCTGGTACTTTTGAACTACACTTGATGACGGGTTTTATAATGCTCTAGACCTACGTGTGCATGTACACAAGCAAGCTACCAAAAGGTTTTCCTTGTCCTTTCAAAGAAAGGATAGAAACAAAGATTCAGGCTCTTGCAGAATACATACTTAATATCATCTTCTGCACCTAGCTCTGGAAATATAAGGATTTGCATAACCCTGCATTTTATATAGTCACTTAAAACAGTAAACTCAAGAGTAAATGCTAATAGATTAATACTTCCTATCCAGATCTCCCTTTCCTGTCTGTCATTAAGATGCATGGTATAACAAAAATCACATCTGAGAACTCTTCTCCTTTTTCATATATTATCTACCACTAATAAAGAACTATAAACTAAAAATATCCCTTGTTATGCAGAAATGAACATGAGTGAAATAATCATGTTGGGTTTGTTTCAAGCTGTTTAGTACTAATTCACTCTTCAGTACTGCTTTATGAAACCCTGTCCTTTCTTCAACGTATGTTTATACTCACACATTTCATTCAACCAAAATCAAAACTAAAAAGATACAGGCACTGATTTGTTTTCATGCTCAAGTTAAGTGGCTTATGAAATGTATTAATCATGTCCTTTTGTATAATACTAGGGAAATAATCCAGAATCTTTCTATATATTTTACATAACAGCTAAACTTGTAAATGCTAAAAACCCCAGTAAAACTAGCAAGCAGAAATTATGTGGGAACCTTATTTTTTTCTTATTGTGAGACATTTCTGCCACACTGTCCATGCCTCCTCACTGCGAAATTATAGTAACAAGGTTTAATATATGAAAGAATTAGACTTTTTTTCAGTGCCTCAGAAAAGGATACCTTTAGCCTATACCACATTTTCAGACAGTCCCTTTATACGCACCGATACAGTCTGACACAGAAAACATCAGCCTCTTGTTCAGTAGGCATGCAATCATGCACATTTCACACCAAGCTATGCAACTGTAAAGGTGTTACCAATTACTTTCTCATATGAAAATTTAGTACAAATGCAGGAAATGTTAAATCGTAACTCACTTATTTTTACTTTTAGGCTTTTTATGGGGTGTTGGAAGTTCTGCATACCAGACTGAAGGGGCTTGGGACAAGGATGGGAAAGGACCAAGTATCTGGGATGCTTTTACTCACAAGAAAGGGAAAACTTTTAGAAACGAAACAGGAGATTCAGCATGTGATAGCTACTACAAAGTTAAGGTATTGTTAAAGAGGAACTATCCCTCTAGAAACACTCATTTGTTTTCATGATTTCATGATACTGATTTCCCATTCTGAAATAACAGCAAAGGTGAAATTCTTTATTTGCTCTATAGGCTCATTTAAATTAAGAAGCCAGGGGATGATATTTTCAATTAGTTTAGTAAAATCTTTTTTCCTAATAATCCTATAGAATCAATAATGTGTTTCAGTACTTCCCAAATATGTCTCAGTTTTTCTGGATTATTGTGTCCAAAGAAATATTCTAAATTTCGTGGGAAGTTCAAATGCTTAGTTAGAACAACAATGAACACATCAGAGTTTTGAATAAAATTAACATTTTGTGTATGTTCGAGCAGCTTTAAAGGGTTTCTATGTAGATTTAAGAATAGTAAGACCACACGATACTTCAAAATTCAGTCTGAATGTTTTCCATTTTTCTGAATGGATAACAAATAAATAATCAATAAAGCTCTATTAGCAATACATTTCCAAGATTAAAACTGTAAAAAACAATTTCAGAATTACTGTCCTGGAGGAAAGAGATACACAGCAAGAAGAATCCAAATGACTGTGATAAGCCAATATTACATAATTGGAATTTCAACTAACTTGATAAAAGTCATATTCCACTGAGGGTTTTGCACATAATGAAATCCAAGGGAGAACCAAAGGTCTCAGCAAGAACCAAGAAGAAAGAAACTAATTATGCCTTACGATCCTAAAATGGGAGATTTCATTTGATCTCTCTCAAACAAGTAAAAGCTTGAAAGAACAGCTTAATAAAATCCCACAGAGAGGCTGGAAGTCTGATGCTCACTGGGCTGTTGCATCAAAAAAGACTGACACAATGATCACAGGGCCTATTTTTCAGAGAGGATTCAGAGATAAACAATAGCATTTCAACATTTACTTGCTACCGTGGGCCTGTACTTTACTTTGAGATACTTTCCAAAATTTGCTTGTGTGTGTTCAGTTACATGGTCCTTTTTATATAAAAACACTCCTGTTTGTTTTCATCATCAGAATTCTCTTTGCATTGGCTCATACCATCAATTTCTAATTTAATTTAATACTGAAGATATACTATTACTTCGAAAAAGAACATGTATTTACACTGAGTATTTTTTTTTTGTGCTAACTCCAGTACGAGACAGTAAATGATACCCTGCATAATCACGTTTTTGTGCCTAAGCTGAAATGTTTGAGGTCAAGATTTAAAGGTTTATATTATTTTTAAAACATACACATCACAAATTCTGACGTAATTGTGTTGCAGAATGCCTCAACACATTTTTCTGTCCTCTATTTGATGGTGAAAATGTTCAGCTTCTATAGTTGTTAACACAAAAATTACACTACTTCTTTGGAGAGTCAAGAAGAAACATGGTTAAAAAGGAAGAATACAGGTAGAAAAAGTCATCATCTCAACACAAATGCAAAAAATAACTATAACTGATGGAATCCTCATATTATACAACTCAAACAGATTTTTCTGATTTCAGTGCTATTTAAGACAGATAAGTAACTGAAGAGTTATTCTGCTCAGACTTCAGATATGTTAATTGGATTTTCTTTTCACAGGATGATATTCAGTTACTGAAGGAGCTGAAAGTTAATCACTACCTATTCTCTATTTCATGGCCTCGGATTATGCCCACTGGCATCAAAAGTAAGCACAACAATTTCACCATATTCTTACCGGTATTAGTAGGCAAGTAATTTTACTCATGAGTATACCATAGTTGTTCAATATTACTGTTAAATACATTTCTCTTTGTCTGCAGACCAAAGTTTAACTATCACACATCCATTACAGTACACCCATCACTGTAATGTAAAATTCCTTGGCTAAAATTTTCAGATTTCTATTCATCTAGTTATTTGAAAAACAACCTAGGTAACTTCTTGTCTGTGCATTTCATCAGCAGACCAACTGAATGAAAAAGGAATACAGTTCTACAATGATATAATTAATAGTCTTCTGGAAAACAATATTATCCCTATCGTGAGCCTCTACCACTGGGATCTTCCACAGGTTGGACATTTAAATTAGTGAAATCTCTAATACAAATGCTTCTGATAGGAAAGGAAGTTTATTGCTAAGTTTAAGGACTACACATACTGTAGAAAAATGTTTAAAGATGTCTGCATGCTTTAAATGCACTTGTAATTTTTTTATTCATTTGCATTTTATATATACTGTAGTTTATATACATTAAAGTTTTGAAAAAATCTTCTGAGCTACTGAAATATAAATACCAGTCTTTGTTAATAGGCAACTGAACTTTAAATAACATTATTGATTCTTTAAATTCTTATTTATGAAGGTTCTCCAAGACAAGTATGGTGGCTGGCAAAATATAAGCATGGTAAATTATTTTAATGATTATGCAAATCTGTGTTTTGAGAAGTTTGGCGATCGTGTGAAACATTGGATTACTTTTAGTAATCCTTGGGTAAGTCATCAATGATTTCCTTCCAGTCGGTCCCATTACACAGTCCTGTTCCCAATATTCTGTGAAAGTGACACTACAGGAAAGCAAGTTAAAAATTAGAAAGGGAACGGGGAAGGGAGAGACTTATTCCATTAGTCTTTATGCCCAAAAATATCTCAGTGGCCAGATTCTGCACATGGACGGAGTTTTAAAAAATGAAATTCCAGTGAAATTTTGAAAAATCAGTAGCTGGAGGCACAGAAATCAGAGAAGCAGTTATAACTTGCCCTTTGTGCATTTCATCAGGGAACAGCAAAGTGGCGAGTCAGCCCACTAACTAGTCACCAACAAGCCACAGCATATTATCAACCAAGCAGTGGGGTGGTAGATGCAAACCAAGAGGAGGGAAAGGAAAAAGGGTATTGGAGAGGACAGAGAGATTGAGATGCAGACAGACTGTGCAGAAGAGCACAGGATCTGAGCCCATAGGACACCAAATTCACTACCTCTGCTGTTCTGAGAATAACAACTCTGTGTATTTGTAGGCAGTTGCTGAAAAGGGTTATGAAACAGGAGAACACGCACCAGGACTGAAGCTCGGTGGATGTGGAGCATACAAAGCAGCACACCATATAATTAAAGTAAATCTGAAATTGTGCTTTAAAAATATGTGTGAATTAAGAATTTTTAGCACTGACAGTTATTTTGATTCTTTAAATGGAAATAGTTTTGCAATGGTGTCATTTCCAAAGAGCATATCGAAATTACCACCTGACTTTAAACCACACATGCATACTCAAGGTAGTTGATGTGATGCTGTTGCAACACCTTAGATTTTTCTTTATAACTTAAGTGTCTTTTACATTATGTTTCAAACTGGTTGAGTAAAAAAATATCTGGATTACTCTAGAAACAAGGAGTAAAATCCTGACCTGCTGAAAGGAATTTGAATTTTCTATGTGACTTCAGTAAAGCTAGCTCTCATAAAAATAAACTTTCATTTGCCCAAATAAATTAGGCAAAGACACCCAAAGACTGGAGACATTGGACAGAACACTATACTGAATGCTGCATATTACCTTCATGGAGACCTCCTGGAATTTAGGAAGGGAATCTTGCTTAAATGCTTTTTTGACATCTTACATGAAATGTCTTTCACAATATACATAAAAGAAATGATGTGATATTATCATGCACACCTTAGTGTAAAAACTGCTCCCGATCTTCGCTAGCTTTCTATGCTGACCACAGCATAACAGAGAAAAATGTGCATGTGATTATTTTTCCTTTTAACTTACAGACTCATGCGAAGGTATGGCACTCTTACAATAACACATGGCGTAGTGAGCAGCAAGGTAATAAGGATTCATTCTGTGACTATGCTTCTATTTATATTAAGGGCTTAAAGATTATGCATAAACTGCACAATTGTCACTTTGTGTTTTAAGGTATGGTTGGAATTTCCCTAACTAGTGGTTGGGGTGAACCTGTTGATCCACATAGCCAAACAGATAGAGACGCTGCTGAAAGATATATACAGTTTCATTTGGGATGGTTTGCAAATCCAATTTACAGAGGAGACTATCCAGAAGTTATGAAGAATTACATAGGTAAGCCCCAGTAACCGACTTAAACTTGAATAAATTACACACTTTCAGCATATCACAACAGAATAGCCCCTGACCAACATGTCATTTAGTCAGGTATGAGGACATAGGTGAGACAAGGCTAAGCATAAGCAGCCCATGGGCCAGACACAGCTCCTGACCAGTCTGGGGGACACACTAGAACTGAAAAGTAAGGCTGCTGTTGAGCCCAACTATTGCACATTTCAGTGCTCCACACTTCAAAGCAAGCAACTACCTCACTTTTCAGTCACAGTTTTTTAGTGGCCTAACCAAGCCAGGGAGAGAGTTGGTAAATATTTTTCTGGATTTTTCACCTAAGGACAAGGAACCAGCAGTTTCTCATCTCTAAAGCTTGCGTTTCTACAGGGCTCCACTGTTTTTGTTTCACAGAATGAAGAAGACAGGCAACGTACCCAGCATTCTGTGTTCAAGAACATACTGTGTTCTTGTCATGTTATATTTCCAAGCATTCTGTTGACATTTATCATGCTCTTTAGAAAAAAAAAAAAAAAACCAACCAACAACTTTAATTCACTGTCTTCTCCACATATTGCACCCAACTTCTCCAAACCAAAAGGATGAAAGATTATTTCACCTTAAAAAAAGCAATCAAATTAAACTGCCCTCTACACTAACACTAAGCTCAGGAAAACCGTATTTATTGCTGGTGAGGTAAAGAAAACAAATTTCTGTGCTCCTCAGAAGTATGTTTCCTATAATTATTTTGATAGGTAGGAAGAGTTCCCAGCAGGGCCTGGTGACATCAAGATTACCAACTTTCTCAGTGCAAGAGAAAACCTATATTAAAGGCACATCGGATTTCCTGGGAATAGGTCATTTTACAACTCGTTATGTTCTACAGAAGAGCTTTCCCTTTCTACAAGTGTCCAGTTACCACACTGACCGTGATTTGGCTGAACTGGTGGACCCAAAATGGCCAGCTACAGGATCTAAATGGTTATATTCTGTGCCCTGGGGATTCAGAAGATTACTCAATTTCATTAAGGTGATTACAGAGTAAATCCTTAACAGAAAGCAAACAAAATAACACCTGGTTGCAGGCAGAAGCTGCAGGAGCTGTACTTCTACCATTTTAGATTTTCAACAGCTTTACCTATATATATCTTGTCATACTGGGACGTTTCTTTGCTAAAAAAACCCACCCTAATTTCACTTCAGAAAACTACAGAATTCAGTAATTTTAAAATAAAAACCATAGCTAACTTAAATTCCTTGTTACACATTTTTCTTACTACAGGTAACTGTAAGCAAGCCATTTACTAGGCTTTCAATGCATTTTACTAAGAATCTCATGTTCTGTCAAAATAAGATATTTTGTTTATATGACACTGTCTAAACATATCTTCGCTTGCAGACACAGTATGGGAACCCTCTCATTTATGTGACAGAGAACGGAGTTTCTGAAAAGGCACAGCATACTGAACTGTGTGACGAATGGCGCATGGAGTATCTGAAAGGATATATTAATGAAATACTGAAAGGTAGTTTTAAAAACACCTTTTTAGTGCATAAGCTTTTTGAGCATTTTCACCTTCTGATTATTTTTTGCTACTGTATTTGACATAGAGAAATAAATGTTCACAGATCAAATAAGACTGCAAACTAGACTGATAAGTTTTCACAAAAATGACAATCTAGCCAAAAGTACTGATGTTAATAAATACAATAACCTACTTGAGATTTAATACTGTAATAGATCATCGGTTTCCACTATCAGAATGGAGAAACTGCACCTTATTGTTCTTATAGAGCTCTAGTGCCTCTAAGCTAAAGATAACATTTTCAAATAATCTAAATTACTTTATACTTTGCCATTCCCCACCCCACCCCATCTCTTTCTGGTATAAAAGAAAACACCTACAGAACCGTATTTTAAGGATAACAAACACAGGCAACAAGTTTAACAGAATAATCTGTGTTCTGTTTACAGCTCTAAAGGATGGTGTTAATGTCAAAGGCTACACTGCCTGGTCACTGCTGGATAAATTTGAATGGAACAAAGGCTTCTCTGAAAGATTTGGATTTTACCACATTGCTTTTGAAAACAAGAACAAACCACGATACCCAAAGGCATCTGTTGAATATTATAAAAAGATTATCAATGCAAACGGATTTCCAAATCCAAGACAGGTGACGTCAATTGCTAATTTTTTTCTTTTTTTTCTTTGCTATATGGGAAAATATCACATTGAATTCCATGAAACAACTTGCAGGAATACAGTACATGAAATTACAATTTGGTTCTGTGAATTAGGGATGTGTTAAATACACAGGCCGACAGAGTCAAGAGAAAGTGGAAACAGCCTCAATCGCTGTTTCTAAAGCATTTCATGAACTATAACTGGACTTAAAAGAGATGCGATCAAAAATTTTGAAAGTTACCAGTGCTCTGTCAGATATCTAGGCAGAAAGTTACACATATGTGCTACCTTACTGGAAAATTATATGGAATATATTACATGCTTTTAAAAAAATTATTAAACTATTAACTATAAGACATATATTGCAATAAAAATCACAAAGATACAGAGAAACTCAGAAAATCATGTGTTGACAGAATAAAATAGTTTCACAGCAATTGTAGTGGATAAATGTTCAAGGACAGAGAAGAAGCTGCTGAGAAGGAGACAGAATGTTACCGGTTTAATAGAACTGCTACATGTCAACCTTCTCAGGTGGAAAATTGGTATCAGAAGGCCATGGACACTTGCTCTATTACACACCAACTCCTTGCTACAGGTAACGATGTGTCTTCTGTTTTGTTATATAAAAGCATATTATGTAACTTTCAGATTTGAAATTTCTCTGGAATACTAAATTAGCAGGTCCTAAAAGGTATTTTCTCCCTGAAAATACAACAGTTTTCAACTACAACAAGCCTCTAAACAAAATGTCTTTATTTACTCTCTCCAGCTAAAATCACTGAACATCCAAAGTTGATCCATTTAGGTAAACAGAAGCCACAAACTGAAAGAGTCATTATTAAGGTTAAGGCTAGGGATGGCAGCATTTTCCTTAAAATAATGAAAGTACTAAAAGCTCTTCCAAACAGAAACACCCAGACAAATCAAGACAACCATGCAGATAGCAAAATCTCTAAATGTTTGACTGCTATATAAAATGAAACTATTAAAAAAAAATGGACTAAGTACTAGCCTAAGGTAGTGTTAAGCCACGTTTCTGCTCTTTCATATTCCTGTTAACAAAGCTAATGCCAGCACGACTTACAGCAGCTGCTCAAGAATACATAATACAGCAGACCTTCCCCGCAGTTTCCACAGTGCCAAGCTAATCCATCCCACTTAAGACCTCCCCAGTGTAATTCAGGACTTTTCATTAATTCCTGAACTAGAAGAATAGTCTAACACAATGGCTTTCTGAAACTTTTAAGAAAGATGAAGTATTATAAAGCCTCATGAGAAGGATGAGATAAATTCCACATGGTAGAAAACGTCAGAACAGTCATCCTAGTTTATCCTACTTAGCCTCAACTGCCGAGTTACACGTTCTAAGTGAACTAATTGTGTTTACTGAACTGTTTGAGGCTTATCTGTGGAGTAAAATTCTACAAAATAAAACCCATTTAGTTTTTCAAAGAGCTACAAGACAATCATAAAAAGTCTGAAGTGCTTCCTAAGGATTTCTCTTTGACAATTTTCTTTTCTACCCTTCCCTTGGGGTGGGAGGAACAAAAATCAAAGGAACAGTAGAATACTGCTAATGCACTGAAGCCAATTCATAGTAAGCACAGTTTCTGCAGCCCTTTGAGCACTGACATATCTTCAAAAATTTACATTAGAAAGACAAAAAAAAAAAGGGGGGGGGGGAAACTGTCATGGATTTGCTCTAGCTTTTGCAGACCTACAGAATTTTCTCTGTTTTCTTTGCTGTCTATGCCAATGTCAACATTTAACAGAAGAATTTTTGCCATAAATGTTCAAAAACATCCTTTATCTATGGAAACGCTAAGTTCACAATTAGCATACTCCAGAAGATTAAACTTCTTACGTATTACTCATTTCTCAAATTTTAGATTCCCTGATTACTCACATGGAAATGGTGACAGAGATTGTTCTTCCTACAGTTTTCATGCTCTGCATACTCATCAGTATTGTCCTACTAATATTCTACCTTCGAAATCATAGTTAAAATTGCATACCTACACACATCTTCACTTTACATAATAAAATGCAACTGTGATTACTGTTAGTTTACTACAGATGCATTTTTATACCACTGTGAAGAAATACTACTTCACCTATCCGTTTAATTTTTTTTCTATTCAATTCTCAAAAATATAATTTGTTAAAATCAAAACCTAAAGTACATTTTCTTTCTGCATTACTTTCTACTAATGTTTAGTAGTAGATTTTGTTTCTTCTTATTTTTTAAACTACTATACACTTTGTTCACCAGGAAAATAGTTAACTAAGATTAAAGTGATTCATATCTTGACAGTAGAAATTTCAAGTAACTAAAAGCCGCTTGCAAATTCTGATTTCAGTCTGTTCATCAATACTTTTAATTAGCATGTAACTGCTATTTGAAGACAGACAGTTAATTTTAAAATTGAAAAGCATTTAAATATTCCAAGAGCACTGTTTAAACATTAGCTTGTCATCCACGTCTAAAAGCTAGGATAATATATAACTTACTATTTATGTGTGGAAAAGAACTATTTGAAGTGATTAATTGAAGGTGACAATTGTTCAGTCAGATTTAAACTAATGACTCCTTTCTCTCTAGTTTTGTTTTGAGGGAACTAGGTTTACATCATACAACTTTATAATATATTACAGACAGATACATGTATTATAAGCAATCCAAGCCCTTCCAAAAGTAATAGTTCCTTCAAATTCAATTCTACTGCAGGTAGGAACAAGTTAAGAACATGATTATAAAAAACTTTTTCCAGAATATGGCCATCTGGCTATATCTGTCCTTCTGTTGTGCTTGCAATTATTTCTCTAAAGCAAAGCACCAGAAGTTTCCTATTTAGCTTGCACTGTATTTTCAACACTGCACATACATATACTGAATGCAGAACAGGAGCACATAAATCCAAAAAAGGAATTTGTTCTTAGCTTCTCTTCAAAGGCTAACTACTAAACTGATATTAAGATGTAATACTAGGAAAGGGATAAGAAATAAGAGACACTGATGAGAAACCAGAAATTGTATCAATTTACAGGTTTTTAAAAGCACCAGTATTGGTGTTTTCCTTATTCTTCCTTATCAAGAATAGTTTCTTTTACTATCTGTCTCCAATTATTTCATCAGCATATACTGAACTAGGTAATTGTTTAGAATTACACCACCAAAATGTTACATACACTATCTAATCAACATAAGAACATACACAGCTCTCATTCCCATGTATTTAAATTATTATGCCCAGCCACTTATACTGATTTTTTTTTTTTCAAAAAAAGATGCAAAAGTATACAAAGACAACACTTCTAAAATAATTCACTTTGTATGAAGGAAAAAAAATATAATTTGAAGAGGAGAGAGAAGTATCAAAAAATATTCTAAAATATAAATACAGGGACAAAGAAAATCAAACTGTAAGAAGTTCACAATGCCCTGCACAAACACTTTCCAAATATATCTGGATGATGAAATGTCACTTGACACCAGGAAAACATGACAATATTGCTTGTTTTGTTAATATAATTCACACTTTGAACAGTGTCTGATTGCGTTCTTAATGAATAAAAATAAAATTTAAAACCCCAAAGTGCAGAACTTTATTGAATGATTGTAAATATGAAAAAATATATGAACAAAAATATCTACTGTATTTTCAGGATAATTATACTGTACAGTTATAATTGCACAACATATATAAACAAACTAGGTGCATACAGATGAACTATGGCTATGTATGTTACACTTCAAGCATACTAAAGCAAGTAACTCTTTTTAAAAAGATGTATTGCTCTTCCAGTCACAGGGTGTTTCTAAATATACTGTTGGGACACAGACAATACTGAACTTTCCCTTTTACTGTACCTTTCAAGTGCCTGCCTGCAGAGTAACATGCATTATGTGAAATGCACCTGACTGCACTTAGCCATTGTAATAAAATACATTTTTTCTTCACTGCTTCCATTAACCGTGGAATCGGAAAAGAGACCTGCACAGACAAAAGGAAAACATGTGATTAGCCACCCTTCTTAGAAAGAGAAATTGCAGCGATTAGTTCACACAGCAGCTCCAAGAACTGGTTTCAAAACTTCAGGTTTACTGAAAGTAGCACTTCATTACAAAAACTGAGAATGACAGGAAAGCTTTACTAAAGCATTACCCTGTATCAAACCTCACCTCAAAAAGGAAATTATTTCTATACCAGTCTATGTTTAATTCTTCCCCCTTCTCATGCTTTTTCACTTGTTCTACATTTGATTGCAGCAAGGCATGTCTTCTCTCCTTAGCACCTGCTTGCTTCTCTGACTAGAGACCAGCATTCAAAACCAGGTAAATTTTCTTCAAACCCATTCTCTGATACACTAGCAAAGATTTTAGAAATAAGTTGCAAGTCATCATAAAGAATGCTTAATCATATTGTATTTTGAACTATTCTGATATTTTAACTTCAAAAACATAACACAGCAAAAGTGAGAAGGCAGAAAGTCACCACTTTCTGAAAATCTTTTATATTCTCTAAATACCATCTCACCCTTTTGTTAGAAGGCAAAACATTGTTTCTCTTTGGCTTAAAAGTATAAGTAAGAAAACATTTAGACCCACCAAACCCAGTGTAAAAAATGACTTTGAAGCGTGTACTTTCACTATTTCATTTCACTACAAATATTCCTCACCTGAATTGTTTGATGTCATGTGTTCAGCTGGAGGATTAGCACTAACTTGCCACGTTGTTTTAACCTCCTTCAGTCCATGCCCACTACTTATGTCCACCTTCCATACTTCTGGTTGATCACTGAGAGAATAATCAAAAAACGTCAAAACTCAGTCATGTATTCTGTCACATCTGAATTTTAATGCTACAAACATTGAAGTTTCTCTTACTTTTCATAGAATTTCTTGACAAGAGCTGGTCTGATTGGCAGTTGAAATACATGTTTCTCATTCAGAGGGTTTTCCTTATAATACTTCATGCAAATTCTAGAATAGATATCAACTAGTTACTTTTGTTGGAGAAACATCTGTGCAACACTGCATAAACCTTGTGCAAAATTAGCTATACTCTCCGATTTCAGAATTTCCTTTGGTTTACAGATTTTAATCACAGAGCAAAATTTAGCAGGAAGATCCAGCTGCTGCTTCTCCAGTCTCATTATCATCATTAAGCAGGGCTGCTTTTTTTTTTTTTAGAGAGTTTCTTTACAATGGTCAAAAAGAATCCGTTTGTTTTTGTCATTTAAAGAGCAAGAAGTAAAAAAGCAATACTCACTGTGTCAAAGGGAAGAGGTTCTCATGTTTAAACTGAAGTAAGACTGTACAGCTGAGCATTATTTCCAGCATATGGTGAAGCTTTTGAACACGATGAACTTGTTCTTGTAGATCCACTGATGTGGAAATGAAGTAATCCTGCAATAGCAAACAGCTTCTGCTCTTAACTGGACACTCAGTTTCTACAGATACACAACACATCCTCAGTATACTGAAATAATTTTCCTGTTTCTTTTGAGAAGCCCAAATTTTAAGAATGGCCCAGCAAACTCTGAACAAAGTTCCATGCTATCAAAGTACAGGCAAAGGTTCACTGCCTTGCCTGACAATGACCCATACCAGATACCCAGGAAACAATATACGAATAAGGTAACAACATAATGACATTTCTGCAGTATATTGTTCCATCCTTATGATTTGCAATTCAGTTTCTCAGCTTATAGGAATGATATTGCATCCCACCATCAGCTAAGTGTGCTCTACTTTATGCTACTTTCAGACTTAAAAGAAATAAAAATAAAGCATCTCACCAAGTAGGTTAATGTTGCAAGTTCCTGGCCTGTAAAATGAACAGGGGCAGGGGGAAAATATTAAAATTTACTATACAGTGACAGATGAAATAGAAGCAACTTTCAGGTAATCAAACAGGGAATTCTACCAAAGAAAAGCACAATGTCACTAGGACTGTGATGTGATTTATTGTCATGATTACTCACTCAAAACAAGAAAACACCTGTAAAGTGGCATGGTATAGGCATTGTTTTATTTATCAGCAAGGCTGTACAATGAAGAAACCCACCACATACTTGGAGACAACCACCCTCCTTGGGATGCAGATTTACAAATAGTGAAAATAAAAAAGCAAATGAAACAAAGAATGAAAACAGGATGAAAAGCAGAAAAGAAATGAAGAAATGAAGAGACAAGTGATGCCGGTAACAACAAAAGTAAACCACAAACCCCTCACACAGATCAAAAAAATAAAATAAAATGAAAGCTGTAACACTGAAAACAGAGCCATAATGTTTTTAAGAAAAACATGTAATTTACAAAAAGCTTCCCACCCTAGCTTTTGTTTCCAGTGTTACACATATAAGAATAATCAAAAATAGCATTCTAAATACTACTGACTGTACAAACACAGCTATTACAAATAAATACATTCGCCTCATTTCCTTTTAACCCATATAGACCCTAAAGAAAAAGACAGAAAGAACAAGAGAGTGCTGTCTTTTCACCTACAAACAGATAAGAAAACAAAACAATCCACAGCTATATAAATCTGGTATTTATTTTATCTGAAGGTCAACTTAAAAGTTTTTTCAAATTGAAAAAGAAATATTGTTATGCAAGCTATGGTTATTTTGAAACAAATTAATTAAATATTTTTTTTTTAAACTTCAAAACTATAGACAACTGAGAAGTATGAGTACTAAGGAGGCTCGAAACAGCACTTCAGTAGATGGGAGCAGAAGTGAGATCAAGGTTACCAAAACCTTCATTGTTGCCTGCATGAACTACCTTTTCTTTCAAATCTCTAATCATGTTAAACTGCTATTAGGCTTACCGATGAAAAAACTAACATAATCCTTCTTCAACTTATCCAAACCAATCTCCAGGAGCATTTGAACTGGAGTGATGCCATCGAGGGAAATGACCTCTATCTTTCCATGATAAGACTGTTGAATCAATTTACTTAGCAAACTGCTACTCCCTTGATGAATCTAAAAATTAGAAAAATTTTCTTGTGGTGTTAACTGTGTACAAAACATCATAAACATTGTTTAGAAGTACAACACCATGGAAACAGAGGTAAACTCTGACATGTGAAAGTTATTTAAATACAATAAACACAGAAATGAGGAACAGTTAAGTGACAAGGGCTATATTCTACTTCAAACAACTCATATAATTTTAATATATATTTATATGTATTGTGAAATACAAATACGTACCCACGGCTGTATCTCACCATGTTCCAGAGATTTTATGATCAGTGTGAAACAATCTATTAACTCTTGATGGGAACTGACACCTTAAGAAAAAAAGACACAGTATTTTATTTATCAGTCCAGGCTCTCTGTCTAGCTGTTAAGTCAGTAACAATAGGCCAACACATACTTGCAAGAACAAACGCCCTCATTTAAAGAGCGATAGCTGAAATGAGAGATTGCACTGCTTTTTGTTAAGTTTTTCATATCATGACTGTAAAAAGGGTTACTCTAAAGAAACAATGATCAAAAGACCACTGAACTGCACATGACTGTTAAAGAACAGCACAGGGCAGAAGCAGATTGTCATGTAACACATTTTGGCTATATTCTTTCTGTATACATTGAAGCTCAGCACATTTCATAAATTTAACTGAACATCTATCTAGAATATGAACTATTAGTGTCCATTTATCCAACTGCTTCCTAAGCAAGAAAAAAGCCTTCAACATCGTGCAGCCAACACTGCCTTTACGCAGGTCACACTGCTGCAATCACAATACATTTTTGCTATCTACAACTAAAAGAAAACCAAAAACCAATTGTAGCTATCTACACCTAAACACAACAGTGGTTGCACTAGCAGAAATGCAAGGGATTTAAAAGTTGCGTAACTCCACCCCCTCAAACAGAAAGAAGTTGTTCCAAATTCTGGAACAGCTTAACAAAAGTTAATTAGCAATGTGAAAATAAATTCATAAAAATACATTTTACTGAAGGACTGTGAGAGGTATTACAAGAATGATAAAGGTTCTGTCCAGCTTTATCAACTTAAAAATTGCCCTTCAGATCTAGAAACACAAACATTTGATAAAGTTTTCAGTCTTGGAGCAGATGAGTACTACTGATTCTTTATTACCTTTTACAATCAAATAAAATGAAATATAGTATCCCCTGCTAGATGTTGGTCTACCTTTATATGTTGTAAGGAAGTATTATCATCTTACAAATCTAAAACTAGCTCTTTTAGAAAAAGCCTGTTGATTTTCTGAAGAGCTGACCAGTCCTTAAAACTCAGAGAAATTTATATTAATTTCACAGAGAAAGCAGTACAGTATAGTAGATATGCAGAACAGAAGAATTAAAGTAAAACATATGAGGCAAAACCTCACTATACACTTACTTCTCATTTTGCACCATAATTGTTCAGCAAAATCCAGGTCTTCTCGCTCACTGAAGACTGATTTTATTGAACTGTCCACTGCAGCTGTGTCACATTTGATTTTCTGAAAGTGTTTGTCTTAAGTAAAAAAGGATGCCTAAGATTCAAAGACCTTATGAATTCAAATTTTCTCCAGAGATCAAAACTGGGTACATCACTAATTTTTCTCCTTTTCCAGGGAAACTACCACACAGAAACCAATAGCGCACAGTAATTTGGAAGCACATTTTTATTTAAACGTGAGACTAATCCTCTTCAGAATGACCACACTGGATCACTGCTAGCTTTGGACCAGGAAGCCAAGCCTATTATCAGAAAGACTTTCAATCATAGCCAAGTAAAGCTCGACCAGACTGCCTAGTAAAACCCAACTGCTTAGCTCAGGATGGTCCTTTTTGCCTTACAACAAACAGCATGATGCACAGAGTATTGGTAAATAGCACGAATACAGTCACTACAAGCACTAACTTAGAATATGACCTATGCTATGCTGAACTCATAGATTAAATAACTGTACGTATACCTAGCAGTGCCCTGGGAGGCCACAATTCTCAGAACACAAGACTATCTTCCTGTTACCCTGATCCTAAATCTTTCTGGTTTAGCTGATACAGAAATCACTATATTTTTAGTTTATCAACAAAATGCAACTTTCCTCTCAATAGCAAAAAGACTCAAAACCTTTCCTTGTAGACTGAAAGGGAAAAAGAACCTTAATATAGCTGAAGACATTTTTATAATTTGGATTTGTCCATTGCTTTAGAATATCATCTGGCTCTAGATAAATAAGGCACATATCCAATTGATACCATTAAATTGGCCCCAAATCATTAAATTAGGCAAGAAAAGCAAATTAATGATAGAACAGAATAGTGCAAAGATCTCCTGGATGAAACTAGGACAACAGGAGACTGACAGCTTTAGGAGATGACAGACAATGGTGTGTCACTGCAGCTGACTAATACAGTTCAATTTGCAGGCTTTTGGTAGCAAAAAAGCAGGGGAATGAAGCAAATCAAAATAGCTACACACCACTAAGTTATATAAAAAATAAGAATAATAGGCACCGGTAGATCATTCAGATGGAAAAAGAAAAAAAAGTGGGAGGTTTTCTGAAGGTAAAAATTACATGGACTTTCTATTACAGAATAGCTACGGAATTCCTAATTTTGCCTGTAAGGCCTTCTTCCATTATTTTTACACAGCAGAAACAGAAAGCAAGAGATCTTTCTTTACATCTTTATCTATTTGCATATATACCTAAATACTATACAAGACAGTCAAAATATGAAACAACTACAGTTATAAGGGAAATAAGATAACACAGCAATCTGTAAGAAATTGCATATACCTCCGTTTCATTCTTGTTCCCAGATGTACAATAGCCATCCAGCTTCTTCTTTAGATCTAGTAGACAACAAAAATAAATTTCATCATTAAGCAAAAAAAAATCATCAAACCCATTGTATAAATCCCCAGACACATCATAATTAACAAATACACTGACTGGATGTTTAATAGACAAAATTTATCTATTTCAGAATTGGTTTTACTGGGTAAGAATAGAGTCTGAAAAGATAATTTCTTAAATTATTTTTTATTATAAGCTATAGATTTTCCCCATATACCTTTACTAAATTTTGTTATCTACATATTAACTTGTTACGTTCCAGTATGGAAGCAAAAAGGGGTAACCAGTGGTCTGATAAGTGTCTGTTTTTCTTCCACATATGTTTGTCAGAGAGTTTTAGCCTGTTGTATCTTTTGCCGAAGTTTCATCCCCATACTAAAAAAACGTAGTTGCATTTGAAAATCTCTTGGTGCATTCCCACATCTGATTCTCTTTTTAGACTTGTGTTCTAGTATCTTAATCTTCTGACAAAACAGATATTGCTCACAACAGTATTCAGAAGGAATCAGTAATTCACTTCATTTTAAGATGTCATCAAAGTATTGTTTTCCACCACCAAAGGGACACTTAGCACATTTAGAAGTTCATGTGTGTGCCAGATAAACTTGAAAGATGCATCCAGAAATCTCTCAATTGCTTTTTAAAGATAATGGTATCATTTTATAAAGAATTATTAATTTTATAAAAGATATTAGGGCAAAGAAAAATGAGAGATATGTACTTACCTGTTTAACTACTTTGTGCAGGTAATTATAGCATAGAAATTAATAGGTCTAATTCTAATATGTTAAAAATTGTATGTGGAACTTCCTTTTATTTCTGTGAAATGTGACATCCCCCCAAGTAACAAGCAGCAATTACCAGTCAGAAATTCCTGGACCAGTTCGACAGCTGAATCAGACTGTAAGGGCTGAGGCCACTCAGTCACACCTGTCTTCAAACCCTTGGCCAAAGCCTAAAGGCAGCATGAAAATCAAAATAACACAAATCAGTTCGTTTGAGGCTCCACATGTGTCATACTTCAAGATGTAGTTAACTTCTCCAAGAATCACACAACTTTCTGTACAGCTAACCATCAATTTAGAAACTTCTTGAATTTCCTGGCTTTGGTGTTCATGAGTTGTCCTCTTTGTATTCAAGATTCCTAAAATTGAACTCAAAGTTCACTTTAAAATAAAAGCCTAAAGTTATCTTTGAAACATCTGATAAAGTTTTAAATAAAGTAGATTCACACACACACACACAAAAAAAATCACCATTCCATATAAATCTGAAATTGGAATTTCTCACTTATACTTACAAGAAGAAACTGCAGTTCCCTATATAGCTGATATACAGGACTTTGGGGGTCCCCAGAATCCAGTGCAATATTCTGAAAGTTCAAGAAGTTTGTGTCAGTTTCAAACTTTAAAAAGCAAAAGACCTAAAATTTTCATTAGTAAAATTCTCATTAGCATAATTTATGAATTAGCTTAAGAACACATTGTGTTGCTTATATAAAGAAAAATAAACACAAATATCAAGAGTCAAACTTACTTTCTATCCTTTACACTACTCATGATGTAAGTCACGGAAAGAGTTTGGGTTTGTTTGCTTTTTCCTTCTTGACTTACCAGTGTGGCAGCTGAAATTAGTGGCGGTGTCTGCAGAATCTTATCTACAGTATTCCAGGTAATATCAACGTATATATTGCTTTCATATTGTACAATTCTGTCCTTTACTGCAGCAGCTCTAGTAAGTTCATACTGAACAAATCCTTTTGTCATCACCTAAAGTGAACAGACTAAATAAATAAATAGAAAAACCAACCAAAAAACGATCAAACCACCACAACGTTTTGTATGCGTGCAAAATAGTTTTAAATGCATTTCACACAGGCACACAAAAAGGGCTAGTATCAGACAAATACAACTTAGGGAGTTCAAAAGATATTTCAAAACAGACTATTATACTATAGAATCATACGAAAGTGAGTTTCTAAATAGATCTATAAAGCTTCCCAAAACCAGTATCATATATCCAAACCCAGAGTTTTCAAACTTAGATTGGAGACATGACAGACTATAAAAACCTACATTAGATGTGTGATGTGTCATTTCATGTGACATTTTGAGCTCTTCCAGGTTTGCAAAATTGGTTTTATCAGCTGTAGGACCTAGGAAAGGAAAAAAGTAAGAATCAAAAGAACATTTGACACAATTCAAATTTGGTGCTTAAAGTTAATTCTCAAATACTCCTTTCAGGCAAGTACAACTTGCATTGCTTTTTAGAAAGCAGGCATTCTTCTTGCATTTGTCCTATTGTTAATAATAATAAGAGCTGGTGTTAACATTAAAATGTTCTAAAAGAGTCTGCTTGTGTAAGAAGTTGAATGGCAGCAATTTAAGTTTGCTAAGTTACTGCACCTGAGTGATGGTGTCCTGCAGTTACTATTGCATTATGTTAAAAAGTTATCTCCACCACACACCATGGGTTAAAAACATCTTTTTTTTTCTCTCTCTTTCTTTCCTCCCTTCCTGTTTTTTTTTAAAAAGGACGATAAGAGTAGTACCAAGCCAATCACTCAAAGGACAAAGCTAGCATCACTACATCAACATTCCCACATTTTTAATCCTTCCTTATGTAATTTTATGTGTAACATTATAAACTTACCATCACATGTAACCATATAAAGATTGATCCCTGTGATTTTGTTTCCAGCTTTCAGAGGTTCAGCTCCAAGCCAACAAGTATGTTCAGGATCAGAACCATCACACCTTATCCAGAGGGGAGGGAGCACAACCAGTTCACTTATCTGCAAGTGGGTCATACTTGGGTTTTGTACCATTGTATATAATGAAATCAACTGCCTAGAAATATGAACAGAAAAAAAAAATAAAGATGCCAGCAGGTATAGCTAAATCTATTCCTTACATAAAACTTGACCCCTATCTACTATGCTTCGTTAGCAGACATCAAATCATTTTACAAAAGAATGCAGTATTATAATCTGAAGTCACAAAGGAGGAAATTAATTATCATAACTGAAAATAATTTTAATATAATATTTTAATTTACACTGGAGATTCTGAAGTTATAATTTAATTTTACAGTTTAAGCATGTTAAAAGGATAAGGTACTTAAGCAAACTAGTCACCATGTTTTGGTACCATGCCTTGATATTTTAGTAAGAGCCAAAGACCCCAATCAGATTTATTTATTTATTTATCAAAAGCTTTACAAAAACAACCACTGAACTCTTAGTAAGCTTTCTTTGCTCACCTACACCCAGACAGTCCCATTAACCTAACAGGACAGCTCACAGGCACCTTTCCAGGACCTTGACTTTAGCTACTTTGTTAGGAATACTTTTAGCCAGGGGAGACCATTTTGCAGGATGAAAAATCATCATAACTCCTCCCTAAACTAATTAGTAATTTAATTTGGGGGGACTGGAAATAATACAGATTCTCAATATTAGCAAGAGACAAAAGTTACAGAAGAAAATTACATCAAAAGGGAAGGAAGACAAGACTTTTGACACTTACTTTGCTCTTCTGACAGAAAGAGCCACTGGCCCAGAACTCTCCTTTGGTAAAAGCTCAGAGGCATAAATAGCATCATCAGTTTTTGATTCTTCCGTTGGGTCACCTTTTTCATTGTGTCTCTAAGCAAAATGCATAGGTAAGTCAAAAAGTGCAAGGTATTTGAAAATATTTGATAGGCAGTCCAGATTACATGAAAAAAATTAACAACATACACACTTACTGCTTTCTGCAAAATATATATTATACTGTTTCCATTCCAAAATCTTCTGATGGGACTTTTGTGACTACCACCAATCAAACAGATCTCTACATCAGTCTGAAAAAAAAACAAACCAAAAAGCAAAAACTTTTTAATACACTATGTATAAATGCTCCATTTCAGCAATTTTTTATACCAGAAATTGCAAAACTAACTAATTCCACAAACCATTTTCCAACCCTACTGCAACCACTCATAACTCTAAGGCTTTCTTACTTCAGGAGAACACAGCTGCTGCATGCCAGAGGTGGAATCAAATAAACTGAAAATGCAACAGCTTTCAACTAACAAACACAAAAATTTTCATCTGTAACAGGTTGACTCTTGAGAAACTGAGGTTTGGTTGGACGAACAAAACTTCAGATAATCTGAGACATGAGGGATCATTGCTGTCAAGTAGCAACTGCAGTCAACAGATATCCTTGAGATGGGGACTACTCGTTTAAAGTAACATTAAGTGTCAATTGATCACTTCTCTGAATGTCTCATGAGAGCTCTAAGCACTGTTTGGAGACATTAAATAAATCAAACCTATTCACGAGAATGAAGGGATATCAGTCAGGCTTTTCCATGCACTCAGAGAAGATTGCTTGATCCCTCACATCTAGTCTGTTTTTCACATTACTGTATATTTAAATAATTACTTGATTTTATTTCCTAACTATTAGCAAACCTACACAAATCCCAAGATTAACACAACTAAATAGCATTAGAGATTTTCCCGCCATTCCCGTGTTCCAAAAACCACTTAAAGCAACCGCTATTTTCATACAGATACCCTACCCCTCATAAAATTACTTAGATAAAAAATGTGCCACCAGAGCTGCAAGCGAAGCATAAAGCCCCCCTCCCCAGTGCCGGCCGCAGGGGCTGCGGCTGCAGCAGCTCGTTTCGCTCCCACCAGCAGCCGCCCGCCTCAGCCCCACACTCTCAGGTGTACCTGATCATCACAACAGTTATAAACAAGGCAACTGTTAACAGGTGCCAAAAAAATCAGGTGGAAGGCGGGAATGAGCAGGGAGGTGCAGGCTGGTGCCGGCCCCACGTCTCCTTCCCCATCCTGAGGCAGAGGCAGACCCAAGGAGATGTTGCTGAGGTAAATATTCTTTTTTACGCGATATCCCCACACATAATTCAGCTGTTGATCAATGGCTACGCATTTTAAGCACACACACACACGTTAAGTGACTGTATTTTCACAGATATACTTACCTCGAAGAGATACGGATGTTCAGGGGTACTTCTACCCGCTTCTTCAAATATCCTAAAAGAAAATAAACCGTTAATGTACATAATATCTTTTCCTCTGCATTCCTCATTAAGCACTAAGCTTAATTGCATAAACTACACCACCACAGATCCAGAATCCGTGCCTCGGCAGCTTCCCCACAAGCCGAGGCACCGCTCGGCGCCGCCAACCCCAGCCAGCCCCCTCAGCGCAGCGGCCCCGCACGGCAGCCGCCGCCCCGCGCCCGCGGCGGGCCCGGACCCACCGGCGCAGCTGCCCGTACAGCCCGGCAGCCGCCTGCCGCCGCGCCGCCGCCATCGCCGCCCGCCGCAACCGAACTGCGCGCCTCGCCCGCCCCCCGCCCCTACATCCGGGGCGGGTGCCCGACGGAGACAAAATAATTATTCTTTACTCTCCTAGGAATAAATTTTATTTATATTTATTCTCTCCGAAGGCCTCCTCATGGGGGAAAAAGAAAAAAAATACCTCAAAAATGTTATAATTTCTGTGAGACTGAGTGACTCGTCACGACGAATCCCTCCGCCAGAAAGGAGTTCCCCGGTTTGGGAGGCGACTGAGAGCGACAGAGGCGCCCGGAGGGAGAGAGCTGGGCATCGCGCGGCGCGGCGCAGCCGGAGTGGTTCGGCCTGAGGCCGGAATCCAGAGCAGACCAGCCAGCGCGGCAGAAGGCGCGGGCAGGGTGCGGAAGGACATCGCTCATTCTGAGGAGAGAGAGGAATGAGCTCTTCCTTTTCCGGTCGGGGCCGCGGCGGGGACGGGCGGTAGCACGAGAGGCTCCGCCACCGCCACCGCCACCATGGTGAGGCGCGGGCCGCGGGAGCGCGGTGGGCCGGGAGGGGCTGGGGCCGGGCCGGGTGGCGGGTCGGGGCTGGTGGGAGGCAGACCCTGCCGGCGGGCAGAGCCGTGCCGCGGGCAGCCCGAGGGCTGGAGGCGTGGGGCGGCCGGCCGGCCGCCATTTTGGAGCCGTCAGCGATGGGCCTGCCGCGTGGAGCGGTGTTGGGAGGCCGGGGCGGGCCGCGGCGGGGGTCGCGGCCGAGAGCTCGGCTCGGTGACGCTAGAAGTCACCCTTTCCTCGGGCAGCGTGGGACTTGGGGCCCGCGTCGCCTTCTGGCAGGGCTTTTGTATTTTGCTCACGTGTTTCTCTAAAGCAAAGCCATACGGATGGTTTTGCACCCCTGTAAAGTGAAAAGAGTTATTTCTGTAATACCTCTTTTGTTTTTTTAACCTTTTTTTGTTATTCTGAAACAGGCTTTTAGAGGTCTTGGTCTGGAACCAGGTCACAAATGAACAACATATCTTACCAGTACAACTGAGGTTTTGTTGTGGTCCCTTCATCTTGATCAAGTTTTTTTCTTGTGTTGGGGTCTCTGCACTAACTGCAGCGGTCGGTGCCTTGCTAGTAACCAGTATTAGATACACAGATAGTACTTTGCTATTAGGTGGTTAATTCTGAATCGTGGTATTATTAATACCTCTAAAATGAATGAATTGTGGATGGGAAGGGGAAGGAAGATGCTTTGCCTGTGCTATTGTTATGAGCTATTAATTAATAATAAATACAGTGTAATGCTGCTAAAAGATTATTTTTTAAAGGGTGGTGCTCATACCAGCAGGCAATTATTGGACATCTCTTCAGCTTTTGGAAGGGAAGCTGGTACTGCTAGCAGTTAAATTTTTCACCTCAAATTTTGAGGCATCAGGGATTGTTGAGTGCCCGGACTTTACAATTTTACAAACTTAAGTCCGATGCCAAGTTTGGTTGCTTGTAGTTATTGTGAGTCTGTATTAGAGAAGTTGGTTGCAGTGTTTCAACCATTAAACACAATCTAAATAACAATCTTTTGGTTAACTGGATGAACACAGGTAGATTTTATATAGGCTCTTCTAATGGTAGAAGGGAAGTAGTTTAGAAGGTGTTACTAAAGAGCCCAGAGTTTCAGTTCTAGGTTTGTTTTACCCAAATGACTTGGAAATCGATTGAATTTCAAACCACAGGTACAGTTTTCTGAATGTGGATTGTGCTGTGGAGTACGATTTTAAGTGAAACTTATTGCTATGACGATGTAATTTGCGTCTTATCCAGTGTTCAGTGACAGTTGCCTGCTGTCAGCATGCTGGCACTGTTGAACTGAAGACCCTTTCATTCTGAGCAATATTTGATGAAATTGAGTGCTAGCAATTGACTTTACTTGTGCTTCAGAATTTTGGTTTTTTTCTTTTTCAGGCTTGTGCTCGACCATTGATATCAGTCTACTCTGAGAAGGGGGAAGCATCAGGCAAAAATGTCACCTTGCCTGCTGTGTTCAAGGCTCCCATTCGCCCTGATGTTGTAAACTTCGTTCACACCAATTTGCGCAAGAACAACCGGCAGCCCTATGCTGTCAGTGAACTTGCAGGTATGGCTAGACTGCAAAATGGACAGAAATGCTTGTATTAACCTTTGACTTTAATGTAGTGAGCTAAAATTTAAACTAATTTAGAATTGAAATAAGAGAAGCTCTGTTCAGTGGGGTTCTGTATAGAAGGAGAGGCAACTCTTCTGGTTATTAACAATCCAATTTAAAATTGTATGAAATTTTTGTAATATTCTGGGGAACAGCAGAGTGATGCAAGTTTTTGAGTACTCTGGGCTTTTATCTGAAATGTATGTTACTAGAAGTACTGTGGTGCCTAGCTCCCCGAGTGGAATCTACATTCTTTGCAAGAAGAACAGAAAATGTCTGAAAGCATTGGTTAGGTACAAAACTGTGATGAAAAGTAGTGCTTTATAATCCCTGCTCCGGGTTGACCACATGGCACTTCACTGAGGCATTTGCCAAGAAGAAACTTGTGCAAATGGGCATTTGTTAGAGTTGCTTCAGAAGCTTGCAGGTGCAGAGAGCTTCTGCTTCCCAATAAATTTGTGCTGGGAACGTGCATTATCAAGTTTTTTTCTGATGGTGTTTCATGTAAACGTTTTAGCTTACTAGGAACAGCAGTGCCACTTTGGGCCTCCAAACTGAGAATCAAGTTTAGAAGTTAATGTACTTGATTCTGACCAAAACACATCTTTATTGTGGTAAGAGTTAATTTACCTGATCAGGATTAGTTTTGCTGAAATGATGAGATTCCACTTCATTGGTCCGTGTTTTTGAAACACATGATAACAGTGGAAGTTCTGATTGGTGTTCTTGAATTCAGTGTATCTGTGACTTTGGGAAAATTGCAGCGATGTCGCTATGTGAGTTAAAATGTTTTTGTTCCAGGTCATCAGACCAGTGCTGAATCTTGGGGTACTGGGAGAGCTGTTGCTCGTATTCCTCGAGTACGAGGTGGTGGAACTCACCGCTCTGGCCAGGGTGCCTTTGGAAATGTATCCTTTCATAGCTGCTGCTTGCATCGAGTGCACTGAACTCATCAAATAGAAAATTTATTTTTAAGTATGTAAATGTGAAATGGCATCGTCTACTTGAGGTAATGGCTACCTGCAGGGAACTAGACCACCAGGTTTGAGAAATTTGTAATGTGATTAGAACCTTCTGCATGCAAATTCAGACTTGCTTTAATGAACAGCAGCTGTCAGTGATTTTCCCCACACACTGCAAGAGTGGTGGATACCTTGCGTCTCACGTGATACGTACTGTCTTGCCATGATGTCGTAATTTGCGTCCTACTCTGTGCTCAGTGACAGTTGCCTGCTGTCAGTGTACTGGTGCAGATGGTTGACGAACAGTTAATGCTGAGCAAGGACTAAAGAGTCTCACTAGAAAAAGAAGCTTCAGAAAAGTTGTTCTTAACTGTAGATACATAGATGTGTCGTGGAGGCCGCATGTTTGCCCCAACCAAGACTTGGCGACGCTGGCACCGTAGAGTGAACACAACTCAAAAGCGTTACGCCATCTGTTCTGCTCTGGCAGCCTCCGCTCTTCCAGCACTGGTCATGTCTAAAGGTGAGAATTCTGTCTCTGGAAACGTCATGTCTCTGGAAATGTTTGCTGGTGGTTCTACGTTGCCTGAGCAGTACCAGTTACTATGTGATTACTCACTACATTTCTCATAGATAACTAAATTCTCTTCTAGAGGCCATCCGTTCCTGGGTGGCAGGGTATTACTGTTGCATACAGCTTGGGAAGGTAGCGGTTATGCGGTGTGGGAAGTTAGGTGACGCTGGGGCGCTTTTGTGTGTGCTGCTGATGTGAATCTTGTCTGTGTGGTTTATGGAAAGGAATTGAATTTTGAATTGCACAGCAGTTTGGTTTGATTTCTGTTCACGGAAGCCAAAGGTTTGCTTAATATATACTCGGGTACAGAAAATGCTGTCAGAGGCAGACCCATGAGTCCACTAAAACATCACTACTGCAGTTACTGTGCCTGAGTGTTACATCATTATTTTCCACCGTTTATTGTTTTGTATTATTTCTGACTACACAAGGCAATAACCCTGAGAAATGTGTATAGCCGAGATCAGTGGGTAACTTAGTGTCTTGTAAAATCCTTGCCAGGCCACCGCATTGAGGAGATTCCAGAACTCCCTCTGGTCGTTGAGGACAAAGTCGAGAGTTACAAGAAAACGAAGGAAGCTGTTCTCCTTCTTAAGAAGCTTAAAGCTTGGAATGACATCAAAAAGGTGAGTTGATGGGGATGTTCTTAAAAGCAAAACCTGGGTCATTTGACTCTGCCTTATCACAGTAGGAACTCCAATTAGTTTGTGTTTTGATTTGATGCTGCCAGAAATGCCTTGGTAACAAAAGTACAAGAAACTGTGGAAAAAAAAAAAAGTTTAAGCAAATTTCTTACTACACTGCTTTACTCTGTCTTCATTTTGGTGTTAGTGTAGCATTAATAGCGCTTTTTTTTTTAACTGGAAAGAATGATGAACTTCTCACTGGTCCGTGTTTCAGATACACAGTGATGATTGTGAAGTTCTGACTAAAGCAGTTTTACTGTGTCTTAACTCATGGGATTTGGACTATTTTGAATATTCACCGTGTCATTTTTGTACAGGTTTACGCCTCCCAGCGTATGCGGGCCGGAAAGGGTAAAATGAGGAATCGCCGTCGGATCCAGCGCCGGGGACCCTGCATCATCTACAACGAGGACAATGGTATCATTAGAGCCTTCCGGAATATCCCAGGTAATTTTAACTTGGGACACGCTTGCTTTTGGGTTGGGAGACCACCTAGAATGATGAGATTCCACTTTACTGGTCCGTGTTGCTGAAACACATGATTTTGTGGAAGTTCTGACTTGCTGAAGTAGCTAATACGTTCTAAGAATGTGTTCTGGTGGTGTGGAGGGTGTTTATGACAAATTTACAGCCGTTGACAACCCTAAACTGCATTTGGAACAGTTAAAAATGAGGCTGTCAAGTTTGTTGCTGGTAAAAGGCTGATGTTTTTTTAAAAGTGTAATAATTTTTCATACATAGGTGTAACTAATGCAGAAGCTAAGAAGTACACAGAAACAGACTTTCTGTTAATTGCTTCGTTTTCCATTCCTTGATTTTAATCCCAAACTAAAGGGATTGGTTTGCCTGTTTTCCTACAGGAATCACTCTTCTCAATGTGAACAAGCTGAACCTGCTGAGACTTGCTCCTGGGGGCCACGTTGGACGTTTCTGCATTTGGACGGAAAGTGCCTTCCGCAAGCTGGATGATCTGTACGGCACCTGGCGCAAAGCCGCTACGCTGAAGAGCGACTATAAGTAAGCTCGGACAGCATGGGCACAGTGGGGCGGGGGAGAGCAGGCGGTGGTGTCACAGGCTCTTCCATTGGGAGGCAGAATATTAGTGAGATGAATAGTAGTACTTCTTCCTGAATGCCGGTTTTCATTGAACAAGTCATATTTTTATCACCCAACTTATACTATGGATGTTGTTTTGCAGCTTGCCGATGCACAAGATGACCAATACAGACATTGGGAGAATCATGAGAAGCCAAGAAATCCAGAAGGCACTGCGTGCTCCAAAGTAAGAAATCTTACTTGAGGAATTGAAGTGCTGTCCCTTTGGTAACTGCCAAGCCTGAGGCTTTGTAGTGAGCTTGGCAATCTCTGCGCTGGGACATCGGCTAGAGCTGGGGTTTCTTTAGGTTCTGGGTTTAAATAGTAGGGATTATTACGATGCCCCAAACTTCAGGGTAAAATGTAGCAGAATTTGAATTGTGAAATGAGATGGTGACACCTGTTTTCTTCTCAGGAAAAAGATTCGCCGTAGAGTCCTGAAGAAGAACCCACTGAAGAACCTGAGAATCATGATCAAGTTGAACCCATATGCCAAAACGATGCGACGCAACACCATCCTGCGCCACGCACAGAATGTGAGTGAGCATGGAAGCCAGTAGCAGCCGAAACCAGGCTTGGTGCTTCAGATTATGTGCTGATCATCTTTTTGTCTTTTTTTATTTTTTAGCATAAACTTAAGGAGGAGAAGAAAGCCAAGGCCAAGCTTGCGGCCAAGGCCCCGGCCGAGCCCAAGGCAGAGACCGCAGCCAAGGCAGCCAAGCCTGCCAAGGGAGCCAAGCCGGCAGCCAAGGCCAAGGCTGAAGCGTGAACCCTGCGCGGTCCGCGCCCGTTGGGGCTGGGAGCGCTGTACCGCGGGTTTGCAGCCAATAAATGCTGTTGGAGCAGGGAACTGCTGTCTGTGGGGTTCTTCCGGCGCGGCAGTGCGTGTTCGAGCGGGTTTTGAAGTGGAAACTGAAGAGCAGGACGGGGCCGGGCTGCCCGGGGCGCCGCTGGGGCCGTGACGCTAAGCGGCCACGCGGGGGCAGCCGCTGCCCGGACACGTGCAAATGGCGGCGGCGTGACGTCAGGCGGCGCTCGCGCGGGCTGGGGC
>JAVJGJ010000060.1:5631369-5675566 GCA_035590215.1 Microhierax caerulescens
TGGGGCGGACGGTCCGCCCCGCCGCAGGGGGCGCTGCCGCCGCCCGGTGCGGTGCCCGCGGCGTGGCCGGGCGCGGCGCAGGATGTTGAGCCGCCTGCAGGAGCTGCGCAAGGAGGAAGAGACGCTGCTGCGGGTGAAGGCGGCGCTGCGCGATCAGCTCACCCGCCTCAAGGTCTGCGGGCACCGGCCGGGGCGGGGGCCCAATGCGGGGCGGGGGCGGCCGGGCCGGGCCCTGCGCGGTGGGAGGCCGAGGGGGTGGGGTGGTGGGTGCGGTGTTTGTTGGCCGGTGTCTAACGGGCGGAGTGGGGGCGGCCTCCGCGGGCACCGGCGGTGCGGGGGTCCGCCACCCCTGCAGGCGCTTACAAACCGCGCGGATGCGGCGCTTAGCGACGTGGCTTAGCGGTGGGCTTGGCAGAGCCGGGTTAACGGTTGGGCTCCGTGGCCCCAAAGGTCTGTCCCAACCTCAGTGGGCTCTCTGCGCCCAGCACCGGCGCTGTGAGCCCGCAGCTGCCGCGGCTCAGGGGGCTGTGCCTGCTGCTGAACCCCCGTGGCAAAATACACGCGAAGCTACACACAAGCTGGTGTCCCGGTAAACGCGGCTTGGTGCGCAGTCATCACTGTCCTGCCGGGTATTGAAGCTGGAAAGTGGTGAAACGCGATTTAAAAGCTTTCTGTTATTATATAAAAAAAAAAAAATCATCTATTTTTTAAATATGTAGTACTTGAAATACAATGTCCAAGAAATAAATGCAAAGGCTTCTGCGTTCCCTTGTTTGCAGGTGGAAGAGCTGGCGCTGCAGTCCATGATCAGGTCCGGGGAGGAGAGCGTAGCAGCCTCTTCATCTGCTGCGGAGGAGACACAAACGGTAAGAGCGGCCCTTGCCGGGGGGAGAGCAAGGCACAGGCCTGCCCTGGGGAGAGCCAGCGCCACAGCCAGAGGAGAGCTGTCGGTGTGAGCAGCTGTAGGTGCTGCTGTGGGTGGTTTGCAGTTAAAAGAGTTTTTCACATTGCCTGTCTTTATGTTGCTCGGCTGTAAAACCTGTCTGGTTTGGTGCTGGTTTATGTTTCAAGGCTTTTGCCTTTTCCCGTCCCTGAAAGCAGCCTGTTGTTTCCAGGGAGGTGGAGAAAAGCCTTCTTCCTGCTGGTGTAGCTTCAGTTTGCTGTTCATTAAGTATTGTGCTGATACTCTTCAACTGTTTAAACCAACCAATGGTGGAGGCACAGATTCCATCTGAACTTATTGATAAATGTATGGTCAGCCTGAACTAGGCAAAGCTCTTCTGTGAACTGGTGCTTGTCAATGTGATGGGCTCTTGCAGTCAGTTCTAGCACTGAAGTTCTAAAAGACCCTGACACTGTGCAGTTTTAATAGCAACTTGAGAAGCATTCGGTATTGCTGCTCGTTTTGATAATTTGCAAGATAAACTCTTCTATTGCAACAGACTCTTGGGCAGATGGACAATGAGGCTGCTATCAATCAAACTGAATTACACCTAAGTCTTCAACATCATGAAGAGGAGGAGGAAGAGGAAGAAGAGGAGGAGGAATCAGATTCTTGAGAGAAGGAAAAAGGAGAGAAGGTTTTTAATACAGACTCAGGAATTTCTTCTTCATTAATTGTAAAATTCAGCAATGGATTTTTGTTTTGTCCTGTGTATGAACAGTATGATATGCCAGGCTCTTGGAGCAGGGGGAAGTTATTCTTGAGCACATGAATGTCACAAGCTTGGCACATCTTGGCTTACATGTTAAAAGAATGAAAACTTGCTGCTCATGTATGTAGCATATAATCTGTTCCACATTTAAAACCTAATGTAGCTTACTATGTCCTTACATGTTAATCAAGTCAGACCAATTTAACATGTATACTAAAAGCAATAATTTCTCTGTTCTTATTTCTTATTTTCTGATGCTGACAAATAAAACCAGGCCATGGAGGCTGGTTTCTTGACTCAATGACTATGTTATAACCTCAGTTGCCTGAACTGGGAATTTTAAGATATAGCAGTGAGAAAAGATGTGTCCAGGATTGTCTCCAGGCATTCAGCTGCTGTTCTCTGTTACATGGAAAACTGGACTTGTGATGGAGATGTAGGTGTTCCTGCACTGGGAGAAGCAGGTACTGCACCGTCAAGCCAACTGTGGTTGCAGTAACGAGGTGGCCTCTCTTCCTACCTGCTGGTGCTCTTAACTACTCTCAGCCTGACTGTAGGAGTGAAGGATTTTCTACTTTTGCTCATTCCCACTAGCAGTCACCTAGCCTTTTATTTGTCCACGAATTGTACGGTTAAGAATGGGCCTGTGTTACTTGTAATACAGAACTAGAATTTTTAAATCAGTGTTATTTTTTTCCCCTCACAGTAACTTCATAAATCTACCTTCTGCTTTCAAATGATTGTCGAAGAGTATCAGGAGTTTAGGAACTTAGCAATAAAATGGAAAGTGATGTGAAATCCCCTCCATGATTTCTTCAATGGTTAGGTGATGAGCTAGTGCTCCTCTTATCAACAGACAATACCTTCTTTATTCTTATGGAGTACAGACACCATGTGGTGCAGGGGGTTATTTTATCAATTCTTAAAGAGTTGGTTGTTTTTTTTTTAAAAAAAAAAGCACAGAAACCTAAACTGTTAAGCTGATGAAGCAAACAATAAAAGTAATATTCTAACTCAGCCACTTTGTCAGCTGCCTTACTAGTAGCTAAAGGTGCTGTTGCTGTCTCTGACATCACTCACAAGAAAATAAAAGCAAACTTCAGAAGAGTGTTAGTATTTTAAGAACAGGAAAGGAATGTGGAAAAGCGTCAGGTATCCTGGGTGTGATCAGACTTGGATTTGACTTCCAGTGAGCTCCTGCCACTGAGGAGAGATTATTTATTTGACTTAGAGTTGATTTGTGGCAATAGAAACTGAATGTAGCTTCATCCTGTACTAAAGACTAACTGTTCTTTGACAATCCCGCGTGTCTTAACAAAGGAGCTTAGAACATGAGTGCAAAAGATTTAGCAAAGCTTTCACAAGACTGACAGGTAGTAAAAAAAAACCCTCCAAAAGTCCAAGCTGAAAACATTACAGCTTCAAGCATCAAATAATTCTTTGACAGCATGTGCGTGAAGAGCTGGTTTGTACGGAGCTCAGCAGCCAGGCTCTCCATCCTTCACACATTTCAGCTCCAAAGGCTAAATTTGACTGTTGAAAAACATTACTTGTCCCCAGCACGGTCCAGAGTAGTTTTCATGGATGTACCTCCTGCTGCCTTCTGTGAATGAGTCTTTTGTTACTTTTGGATTAAAATAGACCAGTTCTAGTGCACTTTATTCCAAAGTACTTTTCCTGGTGTCCTACTATGTATAACTGTGCATAACAGTGCTTGCAGTGTTCCAGTTACTGCTGTCTGTGGAACAGACCAGTAAAATGGGAGTTAAATCTCAAAGCGTATTTTTCACATACTGCATATTTCTTTGACTAAGTAGTAAAAAGTACTGTTGTAGTTCTTCTGTGTGTTAGTGTAATTCACATATAAACCCCAGGACATTTTAAATGAAGCACTGACAGCTGTGTCACTACTACCAACATTCAAGTGAAGAGGAGCTGAAGCAAATCTTGGATGTGTCAATGAGTCATTTCCCCTGTTGATGGGTTGAGGGCTATTCTACTCCTTTCTGCTCCTCCATCCTGTAGGCCAAGTGGAAATTCATGTCTAGACTGATGGGGATTCCTTTTAGGAAAGAACTTCAGCTATTTCCTTGTCTGAAACATCCTTTCAAGGAGCTGAACTTTTTATAGAGCTGCTCAGCACGGCTGTTAGGGGAGCAGGGTGTTGTGCTGAGGACACAGCTGCACCTACCTCTCCCCAGTCCGTTGCTCATAGCTTTTGCTGTACTTGCTGCTGACAGAAGATGGCCTTCTGAAAAAAAAAAATAAGCTGAAGAAATGAGCACAGTACAAACACTCATGGTTAATGAGAGGTGCAGGCAAGCAGGCCTGTCCCTGGCTGGCCAGATCACACCGTTCCCATGGTCTATGTCACAGTGCTGGTTTGCCCCAGGGAAACACTTGTCACCCCCACGCAGGGGTTCCAGCACCGCAAGTGCTGCTGTACCAGTTGTACAGGACAGAACCTCTGTGGTCTGGCTTCCCTCTTGACAGCCCACAGACACCCATTACGCAGGGTATGAACACACTGAATGGCAACTGCCTCCAGCCCCATCTCGCACACTGTCATTTTACACACACAATCTTGTACCTCTGGGAATCGGGGATGTTGCACGGCTGTGGAAAAATATATAGAAAAAGGGTGTATAATACAGCAATGACTTTGGATTAAGGCTTTGGTGAAGTTTTTCAGTTCTAAAAAAAAAAAAAAAAGCTTCGGCAAGTTACATGATAATATATTTATTAAGAGAACCCATTGCTAAACATCTGAGAGAATAAAACAATAGAGAATCTTCATACACTTTAGACACCAAACACAGTTGTCATGAAACTTTAGGTTAAAAGAAAGCAAACTGCCTGGATCTTTGTCTTGATTCTGTAGGACACTTCCAAGAACTAACTTTTAAAAATCAATTAGAAAGACATACATCACTAAATCCAAGTATGATGATATGTTTTAAAAATAAATATAGAAATATGAACAAGTCTACAATTAGAATATTGCCCTGTACATTCCAAGAAATGCAGAGCTCTTGCCTTCTTTACTCAGAAAGAGAGATCTCTAACAACAGCAAAACTGGAACCGTTTAGGCCTAACTTTCAGATACGGTTTGGCAGCAGCAGAAGCATGCTCGACAGATACAGTTTTAGAGCATCCCTAACCCTTTCTGCGTGGGAGATCAGGTAAGCATGATTGAAGTACCAACGATTTACAAAGAATCTCGATAAAGTTCAAACAAGCTGGGGGTAAACACCCCCAGTGATATTTTCATTAAGAAAGAATATCCATAATCACTTAAAATCAGCAAGCACTGTAACTTAAACATCTTACATTTTGGTCAGTAAACGTAGGTAATCCAATACAATACCAATTAGTTTATGACAAAATTTAAAACCATTTGGCACATGCTATAAAGACATTCTTCCTTAAGAGGTGAAATACATGTTTGAACAGGTACAAGCTGAGGAAATAGGACCAAAATAGCATTGTTGTTAACAGATGTACAGTACAGGATTTGCTCTTCCATATTCAGACTCCAGCAGCATGCGTGGGTGTACTCGGTTGGTTAAGGCCTATGGTTGAACAAAGCCACCCCGCAAAATCCACCTCCTCCGCTTCAGATCTCTTAATGAAAGCATGAATCTGAGCAGAGGAGAACAACATTATTATTCAAGCACTCAATCTGTTAAATAATTATTTTGACGAACATGAAATACAGCAAGTCCAGTTCATTTTCAGTATTCAAGCTAGCTGTAACATCTGGCAAACCACATGAAGTGCCCAGTAGAGCTTTTCTGCAGGATTCCAGCAGTAACATAACAGCATAAGAAATGTACACATCGCAAAGTATTCCAGAGGAATACTGCCTACACAGTGCCTATTGCAAAATACTCACACCACAGTATGTGAAAAGGATGTGACTCAGCCACTTAAGATAATACTCTGGCAAATGTCTGCCTGTGCACAGAAAGGCTTTTTGTCATACAAGTCTGATGGCATTTTACACCCGTATTGTACAGCAGGATCAGGGCAGGGCAAACTTGATTTTCTGCAACAGAACTTAAGCCTTTGCATTACACTTAAGGCCGTGAAAAGATCCACTGAAACAGATAAGGTCATTTTGTGCAGAAAAGATGCAGGATTTTTTTGTGTCTAGTACTAAAGATTTTGCAAGACAAAGCTGATGAGAAAAAGGCAGATAGCGTTTCACAATGGATAATAAAAATGTATTTAACTAGTCCATAAGGTATGGCAAATTTTTGTCTTCTGTCCTCCTAGAAGTACTAATCTATATACTTTTATTATTGGCTAATAAACCCAAGAAAGAAAGAATTATTTTGCTAATTAATTTAACAGCATTAGGTCATATACTCACTGTAATTACCAATGGCAGACTCCAACCCACCACTTCTCGTCTCCTTGACAGTCCCTGTCCTAGGAGTGTGTGGAAGCCTGCAGCCCCTCCTCAAATGGTTTGAGCTGCTTGTGTCAACGGCCACAAATGACACCAGGCCATAAATGACACCAGGCCATATGCCCTGATCCTGATCTCAGGTCAGCTGAGGAACCCACCCTGCATGCAAGAGTGCTCTTAGTTCAAGTTAAGAGCTTTCACTTACCATCAGCTGCTTCAAATCAGCTCTCTCAGCAGGATTTTTAATTAAACTGGGAAAACAGAAAGTGTTACACAAGTTAACACGCTATTATCTTTTAAAGTTGTCTTATGCTGGTGTACTGCTCTGTCCTGAAGCAGCTACCACTGCAGATAAAAGCATCAGGTAACGTGGTGCCTCACACACACGGACCGGGGTCCGTACGCAGTCCCCCTCTGTAGGTTTCACAGGTACAGCTTTAGGTACAAAATCCTGAGTTGTCCAGTACTGGTCAGTGGGGGCAGGAATGAATGTCTACAACCAACTGTAGAGATCAAATTCCTATTTAAACAAAAACTCAACCACATGAACTACTTTACTCCTCAAGTTTCTTTTACCCAAGTCTTCTCAAGCTCGGTACCAAGCATGGATATTGCGTAACTGTTATTCCTTTTGGAAACAGGTTTTTGGAAATACAATTTGGAAATATACATATATTTCCAAATATATATAGCTTTTAATAAATAAACTAACATTTCAAACTGCGATGAACTGCCTGCCTCAGCACTGGATATACTAGTTCAGTGCCGGTATCACTGAAGGACAACTAGAAAAGTAAACAGATGGGAGGACAACTGCTGTGATAAAGACGTTAGTTCAGGGAAGGACTGGGAAAGAAAACAAACATCTGGAGCCTGTAAGACTTCCACATCATATGGAACAGTCACTGCAAAATGCTGCAAAGGTTAACCTTAGAAGTAAGGATTCTGCTTTAGAAATGTGCTGTATAATCAGGGTCCCCTAGTACTATGGGGCCTTCAATGCTGAGAAAGTACTCAAAGTTGCACAGAAGCAGACATTGTATCTTAAAAAAAAGGGAGCATCTCTCAGCTTTAGGATTCTCCTTGGATGTATATGTTGTCAAGCTGGTGCCTGTAAAATGAGCTTTAGTCACATCAACAGTCACAGAAAGAGGATTATGCTAATTGAAATGACTTTCCATTTGCTATGGCCTACAAGCAGGGACTCCCACTGATTGTCATTGATCAAGTAAGGCAGCAGGGCTGATCCCAAATGTGTCCCTTCACAATTTAGCCATAAAGAAAATACTCACCATTTGTTAACAAAATCTTGAAATTCAGAACCAAACACACCATTGGGCAGTTTTGGAGGTGGCTAAAATTAAATAATAAAAAAAAAAAACAACACAGAGGTGGTTCAGCATAACTAATACGTGATGATGCACAACCTACCGAGAGATCTGCCAATAATATGTCCTACATCTGAGTAAAGCTGCAAAGCGCTAACGCTACCCAGGCTGCCTTTTAAAGCTGAGCTCTGAAACAGAAGTCAGGCAGGCTTCAGCCTCCATGCTTACAAATAAAGGACATGCTGTCACAGGATTTATAAAAGTAAAGATGCCGAGTTTATTACTGACTAATTTTGGTTATTAGCCTCACAGCTGCTGGAGTTTAGGTGTTTCAGTAACAAATTAGACCAGAGATAGTTTCTATGGTGGGGTAGTTTTTGTTGGGGTTTGGATTTGGTAGGGTTTTTTTCCATATACACACCTGAATGGGGTTAATACAGCCTTGAGCTGGCATTAAAGAAGGCTCAGAGCAGCTGGCAGTGATTAGCACTGTTATTCTCCTTGCTACTAATCTCGGGTTTGGGGAAGACACCCTGCACACCATTAGTTTCACAATCCTTTTGATCTAAATATGCTGTCCCAGGGAATGAGTTTGTTCAGGTTCGGAATTCAAAAATAATTTTGATGAAGACAGGAAAGATACTATATAGAACTGTTTATTACTGTCTTCTGCTCCATGACATTGCTATATGGTCAGAGTTAACTTTTCCTGCTTACACCATGGGTCCTGCAAACACTTACACACCCGTTGCTTGTTATGTACACAGTTGAGATGTGGCCTGCTTTCTGTTACCCCCTGTGGTACAGGCTTTGTTGGATGGAGCAGTTCATGCTGAATAATGCTTGCCCTACAGTAAAGGCTGCAGAAGATAATCCTGCCAAATTCTCAACTACCACAGCTTTTCATCTTAAACTGACCTCCTCAGGGATGCTCCATAGTATTTTAAGTAATCCAATGCTAACTCTATTAAATATAGATTAAAAGAGGTTTGTAATGTGAGAGGAGAATTGTGCAAGCAGACAAGGAACTGAAGCAATTTATCAGTACATGTACAGCAGCATAAGCAACATTAGTCTTTGCAGTGACCTACACACCAACTGTGCTATTAAAATAGGTGCATCAGGCTTTATAATTCATTCGCCTGGAACAATGTTATCCAGCTGTTACAAATGACAGCTAACATGAGCATGCTTCCCCCTGCCCCCCAAAGGACAGAAGCAGTGAAGTCACATCAGTTTCAGTAGCACTTGTGAAAATACTGGAAACAGACTGGTATTTTAGAATTGATAGTCTTTGTTAACTAGCCTTGCAGCTTCACTATTTGAAAAATACAGTATTATCAATTAGGTCGTTCATAAGACTAAACCAAGTTAAATAAAAAAAGTTTTGTATATGCTTGACCATACTGTTTGCTATTGAGTGCCCTAACAGGTTGCATGATCCAGGCTGGAAAAATGCATATAAACCTACTTAAATGATGCAGAAGAAAGAACTAGAATTTTCCTGGATATAATTTCCAATCAAGCCAACACAAATAACAAGGACGTCTCTCTTGCACTGCAGCAATAAAAGATCAGAAGACCTGGCTTATCCTAACACTAACCCCACAGCCCCTCAATTCTGGGATACTTAAAAATATACAATTGTATTAGTACAAGTGCAAATCACCAATTACCTCATTGACAATGTAATCAAGAAGTTCAAAGATTGCCATTGGGGGTCTGCTGTCTGGTCCATAGGCTAAGAAGAAATTGTAGAAGTGAAAAAATAGAGCATTACTCTCCTTCCACAGTAGGGGTGTTTTAAGAAGCTAAGTCAGATACTCACTCTGTTCCTACATGGCATCCAGTAAATTTACAGGGGAAAAAAGGAACAGCAACAGGGAAAGACTTTAATGCAGTGAGACATTGTTTTCAGGTCTGATCCAAACCATTACCTTCACTAGGAATCATCCTACTCTACTTTGATCAGCACTCCATCTTAAGAGACATGAACCATTACAACAGACTGGGATCTTAATGGTGCTCATGAACACTCAGTTATTAACTAAAGGATCTCTGGTCCGTGATTGTCAGGTACCTCCTCATAGTGAGACTGAGCCAGGTGCTCAATACAATCCTGATTATTTTTTCTCCTTTTTCAAGTTTAAAGCCACACTGCAGACCAGTGTTGGGTAAGGAAGACCTTTAACCTGACAAAGGAGGGTACTGGAAAAGAGTTGTAACTTACAGCTCACTGGCCGACCAGGAGTTCTTTGCCTGGGCGAGGTCTCTGTGACTGGAGAATCTCCCTCCACTGGGCAGCCAAACATTAACTCAAGCTCCTTGGAGTCAGGAGGAGGAATCGGGTATCTGCCAATAGCCATTTCTACCAGTGACAACCCCATACTCCATATATCCGATTGCACTGAATAATGAGTTCCCTGTAGTCTTTCCGGCTACAAAATAATAATATAAAAAAAAAAAAAAAGGGAGGAGAGACAGTATTGTAACAAGAAAGCAAAAAACCTGCATTCTGCAATAGCCTGGATAAAATTAAGGATGAACCCCCAAATTGTTAGTGTAACATTCCGGTAAGTGACTTATCAATCTTTTTCTTTAAATATCTCACCTGGAGTTCCAGAAGTTCCACAAACACTGCATACCACCACTGCAAATAACTTTGAGACTTTTTTAAAAATTATGCTATTACATTGATGTTTTATTTCTTTAGCATAATATCTAAATGTTGCAACTATTAATGATGGAATAATTAAAAAGCAAAAAAGAAAAACTAATATGGGCAACTAAAGATTCACCTGGTTTCTCTGAGAAGCTGTTCTTGGTTTTCTGCTGTGGGAAGAAGAGGGACAGTAACTTTATTGATTTTATATGGGTCTAAAAGTGACCCAGTACTCTAGCAATAATCTTGTGGTTTGTGACGCTTTTCAGCCGATACCGTTCTCATAGCTCCCTACAGCAGAAATTCATCGATGCAAGGACTATTATATACATGCACACTGCCATTACAGATCCATAAACAAGTAATTTCTAAACAAACTGTTGAGCTCTATAATCCAGCAAAATAATAATGGAACGTAACATACAAACTGAATGATAAAGCATTATGCAGGGCACAGACCTTTCCTGGAGGTATAATTATTGAAAAATACATGTACAAGATGGGAAGATAAACATGTGTTCTGCCAGCTTAATCGCTTGCACATTCTGGCCTGACAAACAAAAAGGCAACAGGCTTAAATTTTTTTCTCAGGGGAAAAAAAAAAACCAAACTGAAAAGGAACAAACAAATTCTGGATAGATAATATGCACATGCTGATGTAAGTATTACAAAAATGTATGCAGGTAAGAGACTGCTAAAAGTATATTCTGTATTCACTTTAGGAGACTTGAACACTGGAAAGATATTTAGATATGGGATTTTTCTTTTGGTCAGCTGAATCATAATTAAACCCATATGTGGATATTCCAATCACATTGTTCTACAGATACTCAAGTTTTGGTCAGCACACCCATTTTCTGTTTCTGCCTAAAACATAAAACATAAGAACAGTCCTTAACTAACTCCTTTGGCTTAGTTTTTGCTCTTGCTTTGTCAGTACTACACCGAGTACTGTATGGTTTCTGCAATACATTTTTTAATACATCGATCTACATCATCCTTGAATCTGTTCTAAGACTTCTCAAAGAAAATATTAGATTTGCTTTTCTGTTCTCTTTTAAAAAGTCAAGCTCGTATTTTACCAAAATGATGGAGATTCTTGCCAAACTATATGCTTCTTTTGGAAATATATGTATGTAATTTGAAACTTGCAGAACATAAGAATGCAGCATTACTGTAAAGCCTCTTCCCTTTGCCATAATGGGTGATAGTGTTGTTAAATTAATTTTTTAACAATTACAAGATTTTATTTGAGCTTTCTTCAGTGTCCCACCACAGCTAGTTCCAAAGCCATCTGGATAAACACCACAATTGCTAAACAATGGATAAAGATGCCCAAAACCAGACACACAATAGATTTTTAGAAATATAAGTGTAAAGGAAGAAGTGAGTGGATGAGAAAAAGCAGAATACATACACAGAGTACTAGTTACACAAAAATAATTTAAATCTAGAAAACATGTTCAACGTTGATTGTACACACCTTCATACGGCAGAACAGGGTGTTGTTCGGCACATAACAATCCTATAGCTGTTATTTGAAAAAACATGCTAAGGGACATACTACAAGAACAGGTATCTGAGACACTATCAAAAAGAATAAAATCACCACCGTGGCTTGGTCTGTGACATATGATGACAGAGAGCAAACCTAAATATCAGTCTGTAAAAACAATGAATTGAAGAAAAGGGAAGGTAGACAGCACTTTGCTCTCATTCCTTCTACTAGAAGAAAAAGGAAAAGCCAGCAGGATGTCAAGGGCCCAAAAGAGATGGAGCTGTGATTTTTTTGCTAATTAACAACAGCCCCTAGATGTATGTGGGAACATAAGCCACAGTTTTACTTCAAGTATCTCACGAATATTAAATGACAAAAAGAAGAGATGTTGAAATGCAGGTCCCATGCTGAGCAGAAGCAGCATTATTATGCTTTTCTCCTTTAAGTTTAAGCCCACACAGTTTCACTCAGAGCAGAACCTCTGAACACTGATCGCACGAGTTAATCGGTGGTATGCTGAACAAGGTGTGCAGTTTAGAATAAGAGACCTGTTATTTCCATTAACTGTGACTTTCACATAATGCACAGTTCATCTGAGGAGCAAGTTTCAAGGTATTCCGCCTATACAGAAATAAAGAACACCCTGTAAACAATCTCAGATTAGCTGCTGTGGCCTTGTCCACACTAGCCACTCCCATGCTTTCTCTTCTTGCTGCAGCTGTGTTGGATCCCGGGGGAGAGTCACAACAGGATTGCTAGTGAGGCAGCAGCTTGCCTGTAAGTGACTGCAGCAAAATGCTGAAGTGGAAAGAGAACCACACTTCACAAGGAAAGCAAGCTAAAAATACTTGGCTTTTTTGCAGACACATGTACACAAACCCCAAATGCATTACCCGATTTGATTCTGCAGTGTAGACATAACTGTATCTCTCTTGTGATGTTATAAAATATTCCACACGTTGCTTGTCTTTTCTTTCAACAGTTCCTTACCCCCACGCGCAATCTGATATGATACTGGAATATTCCTGGAATGCAGGAAGCGCTTAACTATGAACAGCAGTAGTAACGGCAATAGTTGGTTTCTTGTTTGATTACTGGAATTGTGATAACTACCATAATGTATAGTAAACTCAAAGCTGTAAAATCTGTACTTACAGACATGTAGGAGCGTGTGCCAACAAACGAGTTTGCCATAGAATCTATCAGTTGTCCACTGACACCAAAATCACAAAGCTTGATTTCACCTCTAGAGTTTACCAAAATGTTAGATGGTTTAACATCTGGAAAAAAATGAATGGATGATTTATATTTATAATAGATAAAATGGGAAGTTTGACAATGAAAGTAACATGAAAGGTGAGAATTACCATGTGTCTCCCTTTGTTTCCCTTCTAACTATGGCACAATTCTATCCCTTCTCTGGGAATACTCAGAGAAGAGATTTGGTTCCCTACCTAGGTCCATTACACAGGCTCTCTATTTAACTACAGATAAATAAAATAAATGTATGAAGTTAAAAGTGCAAAAAAGCCTGTTAGCTTTTAAGTTTTATTTTTTCCTGTTTCTTGGCTTTCAAATATTACAGTTTGGGCATCTACGCCCTCTTTGCCATGACTAACATTTGCGATAAATCTGAAAGCGTATGTCAGCATAATTCTTCTTTCATTACGTTGTTTTGCCTAGAAACGATCAGTAAAGAGGCCCTACACATTTATTTTTAAAAGGTCAATGAACTACAGCAGTCACATCATCAGCCCTAACTTAGCCTTCATATATATACAAAGCATAAATCATCCTATAGCAAAACATTGAGTGTGTTCTTGCTGTTCTGGGGTTTGCTTGTTTGCGGTTTTGGGGGTTGTTGGGGCTTGGGGTGGGTTTTTTTTGGGGGGTGGCGAGTGAGTGGTCTTGGTTTGTTTTGTTTGTTGTTGTTTAAAACTCTGAAAAAATAATGACCTTATTATTGAAATTCTGCATTTAAAATACTTTGAGATCTTTATCTGTGATAGAATCCCCTCATGACTTTGAATTCATCGCTTTTTCTAAATGGAAATTTAATAGGGGTCACTGGTAGCTAAGCAACTAATAACAGCTCTTTGTGAATGCAAAGGTGCAGAGAACAGTTGTTTAGTATTTCTTTTATAGCTGGAAGAAGTTTGGGGTTCTTTTAAATACAGCTTGTGGCTCAGCTGGTCATTACCAATGCATTATTGAGATAAGTAATCGACAGCTCACATTTGCAAATTAATGCTACAGAAAAAAGGGTACTATAAACCGGTTTTGAAGAAAGGTCAGCTCAGCCTATTCGAATTTCACTTTAGACTCTGCTGTTTGAGAGCAGAACCAGAAGTCTGTAGCCTGCAGTGTATTTTCATTTGCTTTTTACTTTTTAATACTTCATTTCAGCAACTGAGGAACTGACCTTAGTTTGTGATGTCAACAAGATGTCCCTGGAAAGATGATACTAATGTGACTCCTCATCACTGGAAAAAGATCTCCATGCAGAAAGTTATGCCTCACTGAACAAGATCCATGGAGATTGGAAACAAAGACAAAACTGTATTTCATCTGTTCCTCCCCCAGCCCCCTTTTAAAGAACAAAACAAAGCTTGACTGAAGTGATCTACTTTTGGAAACTGCAGCTGCATTTTCTGGTTCCTGACACCACCTTTCTAGGTAACTGAAACTGCCCAGGCACACTGAAAACAGTGTTTTTTGTGATGATCTGTGCATATACAAGGTCTTCTAGGCTCAGCTACAGAATAGTGAGTCTACAGCTTGTCCACTTTGCTTGGAGCGAGCATCAGCCCACAGAAAATCCACACAGTGAGCTAACACAAACTACTCCTCCCTGGCCTTTAACGCTGAGGAATTCATCCTTGCGTACATCTTTTACCACAAAGAAAATCCTAGCTGCTTTCACAAGTGAAGTCTTCCTCCTCACGGAGGGGGAAGAATATGGGCATGTATTTTGTGTGTACCCTTAATCGCCCATCCCTGGGAAAGTAACTGGCTGATGAACATTGCCCTCCTCAATAGATTTCCCTCCCCTGAGAACAGCAGAGGTACTGGGCAGTCTGTGGAGCTCTTTACCAGGCAGGAAACAGAACGTTACATATTGGTTACCTCAAAACAGGTCCTCAGTGAAGGGATGTTTTGGAGGCCTTCTGAGTGTGCAGCTGAACCTTCTGCAAGTTTTGACTACTTGTACAGACCTCATGACAAGTACAGTTCACAACAAAAAGGAAGAATCCAGTCTAGAAGCTTGACTTACCAGTTTAAAATTCTAGCGGGGGTGTGGGGTGTGTGTGGGGAAGCCAAAACCAAAAAACAAGCAGATGGTACAGTGAAGCAGTCAGCAGGGATTAGAGATTCCCAGCTACACAGGAATCTGCACCTGAAGTTATGTGTAAAAGCAAGGTGGAAAGAACGATGTTTGCAAAATACACTGGAAGCACTGCACAGCCTGAACTAGTTACAGATATGGCCTCTAGATTTGTACTGCTTATCTATGCACATCTACTAGTTCTCAATTGAGAACAAAGACATAAATCTTTGGTTATCTCTACAGCTCAGGAATACTTTATGCTCACAATTAAATGGCAAAAAAATAAGATTAGCATTCCACTGTCAGCGAACCAAACTACATTTGTCTTTATAAGCATCTTATGTACTCTAGAATCCACCTGGTCTTTTGAAGATTTAACTTTTGCCTTCGGTGTTTCTACAGCTGATAATTCCACACTGTACCTTTCTTACAATAGCACCGCAAACCATGACTCCTTACTGGAGTTTGATATAAACTTGCCTTTCCCTCAGCATTTTCATCTTCCTCACAAGGTGCCCACTGCAATCAGAGCGTGATGTTTGGAAGGCTGTTGTCTTTCCACCCCTCTAAATGTAGCACATTATGCAACTCCAGAGTGCCTGAGAACTTAAGCAGTTTCTCTGGAAACCAGGGATTTTTATTACCAAATGGAATAGGGATGCCAAGGCATCCTTCAAAATGTATGCTGTAACTTGCAAGAAACTGACAAATCTAGAAAGGAAAACCAAGTGTGCCACGTAAGTATTTAAGTTTTAAGGAAAGTGAAAGGACATTTCATGTATCATCCCAGACAACCCAGAAACAGAGCAGTGTAATTCTAGAGAAGTCCTTAGCCAGTCAAGAGGGATGAATACACGACCCTAAAAAGGGAGCTAGTTAATAATACAAAGAAGTTTCCAGGATTTACAGGATGCCCTATAATCTCTGTAAGAGGTATGCCTCCTCTGCTGAGCCCTGCTCGCCCCCACAGGCACAAGCCTAGTTCATTCTGAAAGAAAGGGGGCCCTGGACTTTATTGTAACACCATCAAGAATTTCTTTTGTACAAAAGTTACTGAGTAGCCAGACACTGGAGAACATATTTGTCTTGCAGCACATTATTGGAATCTTCCAACCAATTTCAATTTCCCTAAACCAGGATCTCATCAGAATACTCCAGGAATTAACACATTAGAACAGACCACTGACAGCATCCCTGCTGCAGGGTAGGTACCTCCTGCCCTGGAGCTGCAGGCTGCAACTGGAACTCAGAAACCTTACAAAGCGCTTCCTGTGCAAGACAAGGATTTCCAGAGGAAATCACACTCCAGACTGTGCACAAAACCAACTAAAATCATGTTCCGATTAACTTAAGAGTTTTATTCATCCAGAGACAAAATAAAGCAAAAACAGTTGTGTCCTAACTTGCAGCACTATACTTTATAATTAGTTACAGGACATTTCTTTCCTTATTTAGTGCTTTCTGGTATTTACACAAAGGTAAATAGGACCAAAGTAGCAGCATTTTCTATGACTTTCCCTGGTACAAGTATCTTTATTTCACAGACTATATGAAAATATCTACCACAGTCATGCTCCTTGCCCCTTGCCCCTTTCTTTTCTATGCTTGCTTTGTATCCTACCGTTTTGTCTTCCAGAAGTTTTGTAATTTCTATCATGTCTTTTCTGAGAGGACGAAAACAAAGTGTGGTGGTCCAGATGAGCTAATGGTCTGTAAAACCACCGTATTTTCCGTTCCTGCCTTAACAAGCCCCAATGACTTCTTCCTTGAGCTGTCCAATGACAAGTAATGACATCAACTACACCAACATACAGAACTTCACCACTCTCCACTCAGAGGATACTCAATCTCTGATCTTAAAAAATAGTACTTTGATGAAGTTGCATAGCCTAAGAAAAACAAGTTGTCTTAAACTGCTCTGCGTGCACTTAGTCCATTGAACAGTTCATTGCAACACTACAAGCTAGAGAACAGAACCAAAGCATTACCCAAAGCTCCTGACAACTTGATTTAAACTGATTTTTCTTCCCCAGGTTTATATACAGCGCAACAAAACCAGTGACATGAACACTTCCAGCTAAAATCTACATTAATGGGTGAGACTAGTTCAGGAATCAAAAAAACAAGATGGGTACCTATGTGTTTCAAAGTAGGGATCCCATACACAGATTCCTGCCCCTGCCCAAGTCTTATTTTGTAGCATTACACTGCATCAAAAACAAAATAATCCCCAACCAAAAATACTGAGAACGGTGTGTTTATTTCTGGGTAGGCAACAGAGCTGTTCTCATGCTAAACAGTTCCTTTTTTAAATAAAAGCATATAAACTCAACATTTTGCAACTCACTGTTAGAATATGTTTTACAGCATCATAATTCTACTTTTCTTGGTAATCTCAAAGCCCAGGTCAGTATTACAAGCTTGCTGGTATTGCTGTATCACACACAAGTAACAAAAAATTCCTCCCTGGAAAGGGTTTACCACAAGCCTTGCTCTCTTTAGATTTAAGAAATTTTTTTGGCCTTATGTTGCTACGTACTTATGTTTAGTGAGGACATTATTCGTTTTTCAGTCTCCCACACTCAACACAACACAACCCCAAAAAACCCTTACTAAACCAAGCTCACCTACTGCACACATTTTTCCCCAGGGACAGGATGGGGGGGAACAAAAAGTACATGTTAGATGTTGGTCACACTATGTCAGTGCAGTGCTAGATAATCACTGAGGGCAAACTATAGGGGCTAAAGAAAGTAAACCACAGAAATCTGATTATTATAGCTGCGTCACCACAGTAACACTGACCCGGTTATACCAGGACAAACGTGCTTGTACTAGTACTATTTATTTCATCTGGGATTGAAGAGAGAGTCTGGAAAAGCGCTGACTTTGCCAAAAAAAGCTTCACTGTACTACAAGGGGTTTCCTAGTGTAACATATTGCCGTTCTTGTACTGCAGACCTGGCTCCATTTTGGCTTCACTGGGCAGCATCCTCAACCCAAGACCATCTGAATCTTAACACATCAGAAATTAAAAAAAAGCCTAAGGAAAGTAAAATTACAGCATAGGAAGCTTTTTTCTTTTTTATTACAAAAAGGCCAAGCATCTAAAATACCAAATAGTAGAGAAGTCAGTATATCTATGATGGTATTCTTGTATTTTGAAGCCACATTTAACGTACAGACATGCATTATCTAAGCATGTTCTGACAACGCTAAACCCTACTGACACCATTTCACTCTACATACTTTTCATGTATTACATTTTTTCCACTTGCCAGTCGTTCCTTCATCATGAGTACCACACAACAGTACAGCCAGTAAACAGCTGAGCATCAGCCAACCTCCAGAAGAGAGCTTCATACAGCAGGAGAGCATCTCGGTTAAATCTGACGTGCAGGAAGCTGAATCACAGCCCTCCTCAAACATAAGCTGTAATAGTCTAGTGTGACAGCTTACACGTGAGGTCCAGCCTACGTATGGGAGGTCTATGAATAATGCACAAAGGGCAAGCTGTAACACAGAAGCCAGCAAATTCAGCTCCATACGTTGAGATGTAAATGTTGTTCTGACTGGTTTTCCTTTTAGCTGCTACCACTAGCCATAACCAACTTCCCAAATGTCATTTTAGCTCCCACTTATCAGACATCACACATTTCAATGTCAGCTTCTGCAAAAAGTATAAAGGTCACGTATTCCTGATGTTCTCAGAGCATACAGCATGAAAGCTGAGCTGCAAAAATAAATATCACAATTTTTACATGAAACTACACGCTGCAGGACACATTCAATTCAGTAACATTGGAAGCAACATAGAAGAGGAACTTTTGTTGGTCCATGCACTTAAAGTGTAATCTCTGACGTTGCAAATACTGTGAGTTAAGCTGCACCTAAACAAGATCAGGAGAACTTAATTTTGGATTTATCAGTTTTACATGTTGTAAAACTGGAAAAAATAAATTGCTGTCTCAGCAGCCAGCTGAATAAGAACAACGCAAAAATGCCAAGCAACCAAAATAGTAACAAACCACTGCTATGGCTGAATTGAGAACTACAGAATACAACAGTAACTGTTCCAGTACACCCTAAACCAAGATGGTCTCCTTTCCCAGGAGTCTCCTTTATGTAGAGACAAATAACTTCACAACTACCACCAGATATCTTCACGGTCTACTCCAGCTTCCTTTCTCTGGAAGAGAGCTATATTTGATTGTTTTTTTTTAAAAAACAAACAAACAAACAAACAAACCAACAGGACAGAAACATGTAATAAACACAGTTACTTCATGTGTAAGGTGATCCTACAACAGATTGTATAAGCTAGGATTGCCAATTACTCTTTTTGGTCTGGCCAACAGATGTAAACTCAGACATATATTAGTGTCTGATGAAGATATTTTTATCATATGAAGACTGATCTCATATGGTACAAAACTCACCGAACAGTTGGCATGGTTTATACACATTGCACTATCTCCACAATGAATAGTGCCATTCAAACAAAAACATGAAATTCTGTCTCCAGCTTTCAATTTACACTCATGTCAGGAATAATTTAACTTACTACTTTACCATATCAAGTGTCATCTTTGTTTGATGGAACATGCAACAAATTAACGAAAGCTGGATTTTAAAAAGGACAACTCTAAGCTGAAAATAAGGCAGTGCATTTATTTTACAGTAAAGTAACTGAAGACTGCAGAAGTATAGCAGCATCACTCATTTTACATAGCTTCACCATGTTTTTAAAATCATTTAAGTATAGAAAGAGATACAATTCTGCATGACAGATGTCTATAAATAGCATGTGAATGTAAGACAGCTGGTAGAAAAACTGACTTTAAAAGTTTTAATGGCAATAACGAGTGTTGAACTGACAAATTAATTTTAGGTCAAAGGTTTTAACTTTGAGTATTTCCAAAGATTGTTGTTGTCATACTTATTAGATCTGTACTATCAAAAAACTAGCAGTTGTGACAAAGAAATAGATGCAGTGGGACAATGCTTTTTAATACAGTTTTCTTCATAAAGAGTTAATCATGCCATTACAAAACCCCATCTATAGGTATCTTAAAGGCCTTTTGCTTCTCTCTCTCTGTCTCAACTGAGTACAGGAATGGAAGCTACAAGAAGAGCTTACCTCCATACATGTCGCCTCATTTTAAGTGCTTTTTAAGAAAGATACCCACAACTGTACTAACAGAGTATGCCCTCCCTGCAGCTACATTAGGAAATAGTTAACTCTGACCTAGCGCCACTGCTACAGGTAGAAATGTTTGAGAGCTTCTTCAGTACATACTATTGTCCAAGACTGCAGCCTGTTTCTGCACCCGTCTGTGTCTACCTAGAAGTTTACCATGTACTTTTTTTGTGTAGAAAAAACATTCTTCTCTTCCCAGAAAATGCAGGAAGGCTTATTTGGTAATTAAGGGAAATAGACACTGAATCACTCTGGTCCTTCAACATATTCCTGTCTTGACTGCAGAGGAAGTACTTCTTTCTGGTCTCAATTAAGATTGCCAGCTCTAGCACATACTGCCAAACCAGCCAAGTCACTCTGCCAGCAAGCAAACAAAAAATAAAAAAATATAAACCCAGATAAACCACAGTAAGATAGCAGAAGTTGAAGATACACGACAGTCATAGTAAGAAATTTAGACATTGCCTTACACCACCCAAGAAAAACCCTCTGAACCAAAGCCATATTGAGCCATGAAGAACCAACCACAGAAAAAGCATGCATTGTAACTCGAATAAAAATTATATTCAAGAAAAGTTACATCGTAAAATTTTATCTCACCTCTGTGCATTATTTTATGCTTTTCTCTCAGATACGTGAGTCCTTTTATTACCTAAAGACAAATAAAAAAAATAATTTATGAAGCAGAAGACATAATTGCATGCTTTGTCTATAGAAGAATTCCAGCTGAATGCAACAGGACAGAAATCCCCAAATGTAATCACTGCAAATCAGTATGTTGTTTTAATTTGTACCTCTAGCTCAGACTAGAAAAAGATAGTCAAGCAACATCTTACTGGAAGTTTTGCATACAGAGCTTGTTATACAATAGATATGAAAACATAACTCTGTAATTCAAAATTTTTTAATGAAGTGCTAATTCTTTTCTTATCCAGAAGGATCAGCTGATACAAAAGCAGAAAATCAAAGCAAACACAATAGAATGCGTTACTCATTCCAATGCCCTGATCTACCAAATGACATGTTACAGACTGACTTTTTTAAAAGAAAGCAACATACTTAATCTGGTAATATTTCTGTCTCCCACATCCTTCAGTCCTGAAGAGGCAGCTTCCTGGATCTGGCATTACCACACACAAGACACACGTACCCGCTCCCAGCCTTTAAGAGCTACAAACACACTTACCGCAATGCTAACTTTGCCCAGTATCTGCTCTGGAATTCTTCCAGCCTTTTTCAGTACTTGATCCAAGGAGCCACCATCCTAATAATAAATTTTTTGAATAGTCAATCTTTAATCAAATTACTCTCAAATATTTTAGACAGGACTGAAACTTCAATTTGGTGAGGGAAAAAGCATTGCTTTTCATGTTTGATTTAACATTGTTATGGTGCGTATCTGAAAAAAATAAATCACTCCAACAGGAATTAGTCAGTTTTATGTTTATTTTAAACAAACATTTAGCCAGTAACAACATCCTCTCAAATAAACACTTCACACAATGATCTTTCATACTAGCATTTCCATGGTTTGGAACTTGTTAAGGAAGTACTGTCCACAAACAGCTGTCAACCAAGCATGAAGGATCTTACAAATGTCTGTAACTTTAGGTCCACTGCAATAACATACGGTTTTTTCTTGTCACAGCCATGCCATGACACTCTCTCCCCATGCAAAAAGTAAGAATTAGTAGAAGATTTATGATCCTGATTACAGGGAGGAAAACTGGAAAAACCAGAGTTCTCCTCCTGAATATAACATGTGCTAGTGGCACCCCATGATCATAATTAAACCTGGATCCCTGTTCCCCTCATCTCCCAGATGAGATCCTACACAGAGAAATCTGGCCTCTTAGCTCTGCATATCGGGGGCGACTGTCAGCTTCCAAGGATGGAGGGTTGATTTGGCACAGCTCTCAGAGCCAAAATAGGAAGATAAATTTTTAAAGTTTAACAATCTTGCTGATGTTATTAGACTAAATAAATAAATGCAGGCACACACACACAGAGCAAAGTCAAATACACTCCATTGTTGCTGAGAGCTTTTGAGAAGGAAAACTGTAAAAAATGCTATTTATTTTTAGCGACTAATTCAACAATAGGTTTGCGCATAATTCTAGAGAATCTATAACAGAGAATGTATAAAGAAGAAATTAGAAAATTATCTCTCAAATTAAAAAAAAAAACAACAGTATCCTGTTGTCTGGATTGGCATCTGATAACTCCCAGTATTCAAAAGACAAAAAATCCAACTTGAGAAAAGTAATTGTCTTCTACTTTAACCTAGCTTTTGGGAGCTTTCATCATCATTTGTACATGTAAAGCAAAAAGCTAGAATGGAAAGTTTTATTATTTGAGGGCTGAAGTATAAAACTCTTAAGAGAAGGAAAGTACGTAAATACTTATTTGATCATGTATTTTTGTAAAAAACACACCCACATACACTGTACTCGATTAAAAATACACGAACAGAAAAAAGTCTATATAAAACTCTTACATAACTAGTCTGTATTTCTGGACAGCTGTCTCAGCAGAGACCCCAGTATGTTAACAAAAATTTAATGCAGAGAAACACACCATTATTTCCCACCTCCCTCCTTGAGGACTAGCTCCAGTCCTGGAAGAGGCTGAATACAATTCAACTGCCTAGTGCTGGCTGCAACCTTCAGTGTCTTTTGGAAGCAGACTCCAAACCTTTTGCCCGAAATACCTGTTGCTAAGTGAAGTTATGCATTGCTTTTGAATTTATATACCTAAAAATATCAAACGCTCAAATCTTCAAGTTCCATGCTTTTTCCACCTCCAACTTTTTGTTCATATTCATACTTATGTTTTGTAACTCTGCTAAAAATAAGAATTTTGACTGACAGTAATTGAAAGATAGGTACAAAAAAGACCATGGAGATTCTCATCTAATCTTTTATCCAAAAGGAGACCAAAAACTTCCACATAATCATCTGCATTAAGCTAACAGCTTAACGGCTTAATTAAGACTACAGTTTAAATAATCCACCTTCTCTTTATATTTCATACCTTACTGATCAACTGTTCTATGTGTAAAATCTTGTATCCAGTCCAACCTACATCAGATTCAGCACTGAAACACCAGACTTCATACTGCCTTCTCTTCAGTTGAGATATCTACTGTCAGATGTATCATTCCCTGCTTAGCAACTTCCAAAACCCAATTGCTCCTGTTAATTTTCTCATTGACAAACTGAGATTCTTTAGGCCTTTTATTTTAACATGTAATTATATGCCACCATCACCTCTCTTTTGGCATGCACTAACATATATGCTCTTTTAGCAATTGCAGATGTGCACACCTGTTACGTTTAATAATGTATTCTGAAGCAATGCCCAGGCATTTTTAACATTTATTTTCCTATTTTTAACTATTCTTTTCAGTTCTGAGAAATTAACTTCTTTATAATTCCCAATAGTCATTTGTATTTTGGGGTAAGCACACCTTCTATTCGGCTAGCACATGCTTAAAAACTGGATCATGATCACTCGTTCCTAGGCAACCATCGATTTCTTCTAAAAATTTCCGTAAGAGAAGACCAGAGAAGCATTAAAACAATCACATGTACTTTCCAGAAAAAATAAGGTTTCTCTCCAAAGAAACATTTTTTCAGGGAAAAAAATAAAAAGGTCTTCAGGCTTGCTGTATTTCATATTGTTAAAAACATCCTCTATTAAGCAAATGAGGCAAAAAATCTGACTGACCTTTAATTACAGAAAATTTTACTTTTAGTGTTTGGCTCCATATGGTTAAAGAAAGGCAAACAGATGTCGAGAAGAACGTGTACTTTTCTATTAAAATGAAACACAGTTTAAAATATTGTTGGTATTGAAAAGTTGTGTAAGATCCTTCTGGGCTTGTTCACTTTCTGTGCACTATTCTTTATTTGCATTTTCCATAAAATTTGAAAGGAGACAAAATATATGGGTTCATCTAAATAAAAATAAACTAGATTCTCATTATCATAGCTACTAAGGACTATACAGCTGTAGTATCAGAGTGATTTCGTTCACTAAAATTTTCGTTCACATAAAAACAAAGCTAATCCCAAATCGGAACAAGTGTCTAAGTAGCAGAATTGGGTAAAATTGTTTAAATAAAAAGGGCCATGGATAAAGAAGAAGCAATTGGGAGGCTACATTTGCACAGCTTTGACTTCTACAGAAGAACAGATACTGGGGAAGGGAATAAAACAGACTATCAATCCCAACCTCAGATTTGCAAAGTAAATCCAGAACATAGTATTTCATTCTTTATTCGTGCAGGAAGGTCTACTTTGTTAACTTCAGTCCTGTTGACACTCAGGTTTTGCATTAATGGGCTGTTACTAGCTGCAAGCTAAGACAGATTTATATGTACTTACCATGTGTTCCATGCAAATGCTGATTTCTCCATCACTGTAAAAGGCTCCATAAAAGCCCACTATGTATGGAGAGTTGCACTCATGTAGAACTTGCAGTTCACGAATGATCTGGTTTCGAATGGCTGGCTTGATCTCTAGATGAATTAACTGTAAAATAAACCACTATTATTTTCTGAAGTGGCAAAGTGCCATTCAGAAGGAACAGGTTGTTCGGAGAGGTTTTCAATACCTAGCCAGATAAGGCCTTGAGCAGCCTGCTCTGACCTCACGACTGCTTTGAGAAGGTCGGACTGCAAGATCTCCTGAGGACCCTTTCAACAACAATTATTCTGACTTAGTTATAAAATAATCCATCCTTATTTTCTTAGTAGCAAAAGGAAAAGAAAACACTACAATACAGCATAAGAAGGCTGAAACATCAGCACCCATGAAAAGGTGGAATTTCCACCTCTTCTTTTCCCAAAAGGCTTCTCTACCAGGAACTTCTTGTTCCAGCACGTTTTCTTCACTTCTCTGTTTTTCATGGGTAGTTCAGAAACTGAAGTTCTTTATGTTGAAGAAAAGCCACGAATAAATGTCTAAAGGAAATGTGTCAAAGACATACTGACTCAGAAGCAGCTGCTGAAACATAACTGCATACGTGTTTAAGTAGAAGGAATGAGCTGAACCTCGAATTAAACACTCTGCAAACTTAAAGTGGAAATTACATACAATACTTTGTTCTACTAGACTGTTTATCTCATACAATACAAATGTATTTCTTTTGTGAAAGGAAAGATTAACAGACATTATGAAAATCAAATTTTAGTCAATATATGAAAGAAAAATTGCAGTTCAAACACCTCAGTTGCATCAAATACTAATGAATTGGGGCAACATTTCCTGTTAAGCACACATTAGGTAAAAACAATAATAAATCAATTGAGTTAGTTAAGAAAACTCAGTGATTTGTGTATTTTTTTTAATTCTCACACCTCAGAAATGGGCGTTTTTCTTTGCTTCTCTTCAAAATGTCAGTGTACTGAGCATGGTTTATTCTTAAAGTCAGTATATGAACATTTTCCTTTAGCTTTGCTGAAGATAACTGTATCTTCTTAAGAAAAGAGATACCCAAACTCTTTCAACTTCTGAATTTACAAACACAGAAGTATAACAATGCAATCTGGGATTTGAGCACAACCTGTATTTTATCCTTGTCAAAGGCTGGGTGAACCACAGTAACCTGCCTGCCACCTCAGCCACTGCAGTACAATGACATACATGCTGGCACACTGCCTTGTAAACTAATGCCACCTGTGCCATGAGTTTTGCTCCTGGAAGGAAGAGGTATGAGGTACCCTAATGAAAATAACCAGCCAGTATCAGAGATGCACGTTCCTTTACTATACTTGGTTCTGAGGGATATTAAGAGTAAGCAAAAGCTCCTCACAAACAAAATGAGAATTAAAACATCAAGCTATTTCAGTTTTAAAGAAACAGATCTCAGTTCTCTTACAAACTAGGTCACAACCACTATTAGTTGTAAAGCATAAAGCTGAATCATCGCAAAATAATCTCACCAGAAGGACAAGCACCTTTTTGTACAGCAGCCACCAGCACCCCATGATGAAACTATAAAACAGGAGATGTCACTGTACTCCAATGCATTCCCTCATTCTCAATTTTTTTGAGTTTTCTTTTTCTAGTATCATCTAGAGGCTCTTTTCTGGTCTGCAGCTGTGAAGGAAGATCTTGGGACAGGTGATATCCTTTCTGTTCCTCTAAACTTATGGCTCAGAATACAAGATATTGTCGCTTTTCTCTAATTTATACCTTTCAGCAACTTTTTAGGCCTTCTATATAGAGTCTACAACATTTTTTTTGAAAGACATACACTCACCTGAAAAAATCATATTGCCAAAATGAAGGAAAAAAAAAAAGGGGAGGGGGAATGAATGCCTATGCTTTAATTACTAACATATGGAACATAATTTCTGAAAATCTGGGAAGTTTAGGATAAGCAAATGCAACCTTTCCTATTTTTTGAAACACAACTTCTGTGAAAGTTGACATTAGTAATGTTTTTGTGTTAACACCACTTCTCTAAATAAAGTCACTGTATTCCATTGGAGACAGCCTCCTTAATAAGAATAACCCCTAAATTCCTATTTTTAGGCACTCACCTTTCTTGCCATTATGAGACCAGAAGGCTTGTGAGATACTTTGAAGACCACACCACCGTTTCCTGCTCCCAGCTCACTGATCTTCTCAAAGTCATCATCCTTCAGCTCTCCAACTTTTTGTTTCTGGGTAAGGAAAGCTTCAAGGCGCTTTCGTTGCTGTTCATCCAACTCTAGTTCTTCCAGCTTCTTCTGAAGCGCTTCCAGATTTGTCCTGTACAACCAAGAACAGCTCTGTTACTAAGCTGTCTGAGCTTACCCAGCAGTGTTGCAAGAGGAAGAGCAATAGAGCACTGAGGTCAGAGTAAATCCACATGTTTGCACCTATACAGAGCTAGAAGGATCCAACACGCACAGTCATCCCCATGAGACATATTATTAGAATTCTGATTTAAGTAAACAGCATTTTACTCCAGATGAAACAATGGCAAATCCAAACAGATGATACCCAGTTTCTCCATCTTTGAGTTTCTGTCCAAATTCATGCATGTTAAGTTTCACTACCTATGGGAGTGGCTTAATGACTCTGCACTTATGATCAGAGATCTCATGAATCACAGCACATCACTATTTTTAGTTTCACATTTTCAAGGATAATGTTGTAATTTCCTACAGAGTTTGTCTAAATGTTTCATCTACTGATTTTCATAAGACTATGTTCAGAAGCTTCTCATTTAGGTATCAGGACAAAGTTATCAACCACAGCCAAAGAAACATGTATTAAAAAAATACAGCCACTGGAAACACAGACATTTCTGTGGGGTTTTGTCGTTGTCATTGTTGTTAGGGGGTGGTGGTTTTGTTTGTTTATTTTGGTTTTTTGTGGTGTTTCTGTCTTTTTGCGAGGGGTTTTTTTTTGTTGTTTAACTGGGGAGAAGCAATATCCCAAAGGCTTTAAGCTTACTTTTTATTTTCTTTAAGGGTACATCTACTAGAAACCTAGGTTTAATATTATTAGGAAATACAAAACAGAAACACAAAACTTTCAATAGTAGTTAAAATTGGGATTCCAGGCAGAGGTTCAGTTTCCCAGGAAGATTCTTTTTTTAATAACTAAACTTCATATCCTATAGAAACACTTCATTCCAATAATATGACAGCTTAAAAGCTCATTTAAATTTTCCTGCTTCCAGCTGCAACAGTAAGTTGCTGCAAGAGTAAATATTTAAACAGCAAATAGCTGTTCTGCTTAGCAAAACTTAATGCAATGTTCCTAGGATTAAAAACCTGAGGAACAGAAACTACTTCTTCAGAGCCTAAATCACTTTCCATTATTAAAAAAAAAAAACAAAACACAACAACAAAACACCAACACCAATAAAAAAACCAACCTCTATTTCTATTCATCACTTCATAAAATGCCCACTTTCAAAACATGCTGTAAAAGAGATCTTCCCTGAAAGCCTGGTAAGGTGCTGGTCAGTTGAAAAGATACAAGGTTGGTGCTCCAAGAAGCAAAGACAGATAAGCTCCAGACTCAAGAGAAGGACAAAAGTATAGGATAAAACCCTCAACTCATTTATCAGACAGCCCGCACTGCCAGGCAAGATAACAAACTCGGTCTGACTGTATGTAAGGTTTAAACAAAGCAAATAGAAATAATATAAATATTCACAGCTTTTTCTTACTACACAATCACTCTGAAAGTTCAAGTGATGATGTGCTCCTACTTCATTTATCAGTTAAATATTAAACAGCATGTAAGCTAACTTAGAAAGTTATAAAGCTCAGAAGAGCTAAATAGAGGAAACAGAATGACATCTGATGGAAAGGGGAGTTCTGTTCAGTCTGTTATTTTGATGTTTTAACAGTCCAAGCGTAAGATTACCAGGCAACACTTGTGAGCAAGTTTCACAAACACTCACCCTGGGCAATATCATTTGGCAATGCTGTTCAAAACCAGAACAGTCTTACACAGTAAATTTTTATGTACTTATTCTACTGTAGTTATACCACCTTAACTCACTATCTTAGTATAAAAATCATTGCATTCTGGTGCAGATACTCCATTTTCAGACTATCCTGTGAAAAGAAACATACTCTTACTTCTGTCCTTGTACCATGCTTTATACCAGTCTGATTATACTGGAATATAATCATACAAAAAATATCCTAGAGTATCCACAATGACAAGTTTCCCTGTGTAGATAAGCACGGCTTATAAGAACATTCAAGTTAATCTGACTTACAGACTCAGTTTTAAAGATAAGCCATTAAGAGAGACACACGTTTTTGAAATCTGGTTTCTAAAATGCAAAACAGAAAGTAGATTAATCACTGGAATTTTTTTTCCCCTCAAATGTCCCAGTAAGTCAAACAAATCCTAGCCTGAAGTCAAAGTAATGTGTGTCTTTTCTAGGACACAGCTGAACTAGCTCTTCTTATACTATGATTGCAAGATAAAAATTGGAGCAAAGTTAAGCACCCCTTACTTTCCTGCGATAAACTCTGGAACAATGAACACCAGACACAAACTCTGTATTTTACCTTAGATTACTGTCATGAAAAGACAGAACTCATATTTTTCAAAGAAGATAGGCTGGCAAACTCTGCCAGTACAGCACTCAGATACACTCCCCACACCATACTGTTGGTGGTCAGCAAGGAGGTGAAGTGCTCTGGTCGGTGACTTGCAAGGCCAGGAACACGCCTCTGGCTTGCTTAGGTGGTTCGCTCTTGTAGTGGGCTTGAACAGAAAGCTTTCTACACACACTTGACAGATAAATAAATTCAGTGGTTTTCTCTTGAGCACAATATGTTAAACTGATATTTTTAGGGAGTACTGATTATTTTTCTTTATTCTATAAAACCACAAGCAACTAGCAGAAATGGGTAACAGAGATTCCTGGAATTTTTAGGGCCACTACCAAGACAGTATCCTTCAATTATTTCTCTGTATTAGAAGCAGAGCAACTTCATCGTTCACATCGGCTAGAAAAATAAACTCTCTCAATAGTACCTTCTACCTGCTTTTACCCTGTGCTTATACCAAAATCATCACCACCCAGAACATACGGCCTGCAAAACATAATCAATGCGGCAGTTTTATTGGATGTGACTTTTGCAGAGACAAACCTACTATTCTGTATCACTGCTTTAAAGGAGTCATGACCACGTAGAAAAGAGCTCAGCATCCATTACCCGGATCTCTTTCAAAAGAAGCCAAGCCAATTTAGACTATACAACAGATTTTGAAGGAACATCCAAATAACTTTGCAGCCACAGTTTTTTAATTAAGTTAAGCATCTCTGAAATACAAATATATGAAGCTCCTAAACATAATATTTCAATATTAAATGCCCTTTTGATATATAGGGCCACATTTTCAGAGAAACTCAGTAAGCAACACCTTTAGCTCTCTCAAGTTTGCATATGGAATTAATACTAAAATGGAACACAACTCTCCCCTCCCCCCAAAAAATCTACCTTTACAGAAAATTTCAGTTTCCTTTGAAAAATCTGGTCTAGTAAGCCACACAGCAAGAAATTATCTTTTATCTGCAAGTTTTGAGAAGGAGCTTGCTGTTGTTTTGGGGATTGCTGAAGAAGGTAGGGTTACTCATTTGGAAAAATAAAAAACCTGGAGACATAGAAACAGGATGCAACAGGCTTTTCTTGGTGTGTTTTGAAGAAAAAAAAAAACCTATTCAGTTTTTTTCTGAAGCAGAAGGGGTTTTCTAGGTTTAAAGACAACAGAGATGCTTGAGCACCTGCCTTAGACCAGACAAAATGTTAGTGTGATGAAACAAAACATCATGCTGATGCTTTAGTAACTAAAAAATTTACTAGGATAGCATTTATCACATCTATGTTAGTCTGCATACACCTGCATAAAGCTTTTTTTTTTTCCTCCCCTCAATAAACTTGGCATCCCCTTGCTTGAAAGTATAAATTATTATTGGGGTCCTTGCTCAAACACTAGTCAGAAGATTCCAAAGAGTGTCACAGATGGATAAGTATTTCTCCCATGAATCTCAGTACATCATGTTTCTCCATCTAGAATATGGCCACCAGCAAAAATCACCAGAACGTTCTAAAATCATATAGTAAAACCTTCATTAGTTGCAATGATGTGCAAGACAATGACAGCAATGACATTCTCAGGTCTCACTTGAATTTTTCACAGCCAATTCTCTAACTGTAAATCAAAAGACTTTTTGTGAAAGTATTAACCCAATAAATACATGGTCAGAATTACTATTCAGAATGTAAGTAACATCTCCAGTTAGTTTTATGATAACTGAATGACAGACAAGAAGATAGAATTAATTTTTTTTTCATTCTGATCCTTTGCTTGAAGCACTAAATTTTAATCAACTTAAAATGTGAATAGTTAAAACAAAAGAGTATATCATCAAAACTGGTGGTGGTAATTTACTCTCAGTATTTCTAGGAGGCAGGACTTCAGTAGTTTTTGCTTTGAACTCAAACCCCCATACTGTCCCCTGACCAGTATCTAGAACTTATCCAGACCTTCACCACATAATAGCATCACAGCCAAGATGCGGTGCAAAGCACATACAGGAACAAACGGATAAGTAAATTATTGCATACCAAGTTTTACAAATGAAACTAAACCAACGCATACGAAATACAGAAGAGGGAAAACTTAAGTGAGTTCATCACCAGAACATGATAAAAATGTTAAGGAAGCTTTGGCAGCTAAAGGTAGCAGCACGCTAGCGTGCTCATGTCTGCCTCCAAAAGGAGCACTAGTAGTTAATCTTATATAAAACTTTTATTCAGAGACAAAGGTTCCTATTAAAATTCATAACCATTACCTGCTGCAGTCTTGGAGTTGTTTTTTCACTGTCAAAGTGCTATGCCTTTGCCAGAGTTCCATCAAAGCAGGAAATCATCAAATCACCTCAGTGCTTCACTGTTCCAAGCACTACTCTAAAGCAATAGGTTATCATTTAATTTATTGCTATCAGTTTTACAGCCAAGCACATACTAAACATATTGCACTAGGGAAAGAATCCAGCTTTTGTAATGTGATCGTATGAATGAAACCATGGGGAGGTCAGTGCTGTTTTCTCCATTTGTTAAAGGAACAGGGTAGCTTCACAGGCTATCAATAAATACATCCTTACTCAGCTAGCAGAAAAAAGAAAGTGTACTGTCTTAACTGCTGGCTTCAGATACAATTATTACAAGATATCTCTCTTCCAGACTACATGGAAAGTTAAAATTAAGATACGCACTCGGGACAAATTTTGGGGGAAGATGTTTGTTGCCCCTGCTCAAGTGCAGCACCAGGTGCTCTAGAGGAGGAATTATCCCCACCCACACTGGATCAGGTAGGATACTTCAGAAGTCAACACCACTTCTTCCTTTTTGTACTCAAGCAGGTATGCTGATAAGTGCAGTGTCATCCTAGTCACACGGCACTTCTGCATTTTTTTAAACTTCAGAGGTTACAGAACAGAACCAGTGTGGTCTCCTATCGAATGCACAAAAACAGAGCTCACCTCCCCACAAAACAGTGACCCTCTGATGCGTGCTGAGAAACTTCACCTCTGCTACTGGCAGTTTATACTTTGCAACATCCCCATTTTAGAGGCAGGAAGAGAACTGTGATCTGACATCCTGGGGAAAGGCACATCCACCCCTTCTGCAGCCAGTCTGCAGAATATCTCAGAGGGGAGGAAGGTTTTCTGAGGAGCATCATGGCATAGGATGCTGGGAGCTTTTCAGATTCAGTGCCACCCCCTCTGTATAGGCACTCATCTAAGACCTTCAGAACCATCTCACCTATCCCAGTACATCACCTCATAACAGCAGCCAAAAGCGGATGTTTAAATAAAAAATACTGGGTAGCAACAACAAAATAAAGTCAGTGCACAGCAACACCTCTAGTTACTGCTGGTGTACACGTTCTGTTCTCTGCTTCCCAGAGATGCACGTGGATCAGCTACATCACAAGTACCATCACTTCCCAGGTTACTAGGTAACTTACTGAGTATCATACTATTCCCTTAAGGTTTGGTTGTAGGTTTTTTTCAGACTTTCTTTTTAAACATCAAATCCCCTATGACTTCTAACTACTGTAAACATGTGTGTATCACACACAGGCGGGCAATGTAGATACATATTAGTGAGTTTGTGGATACTAAGCAAACCCGTATTTCCTACACACAGGTTGGGCAGAGAGGAGCAATGGGTTCTGCAGAGTGCTCTCACCCTATACACAAAGGTGGGCAGAAGGCAGGAAGAGACTTCTCAGTTCATGATTTTGGGGGCAGCCACCCCAGCATGGAAGAAAGTGCAGCTGGCAGAGATGCATTAACGTTTTAGAGCATACTAGCTCTCTTTAAACCAGTAATGATAAGAAAAATGCTACTTTTAGTCTGCTAGTACATGATATAACAAAAACAGAAAATAAATCCTTACTCTTAATTCATATTAATAATAGTCAAAATCCTTGAGAATTTTTAATTCACACTAGTGATGTTAATCATATACTCAACCATACAGGCTACATTAAATCATACTCAACCATGTAGTCTACTTTACAGAAAAGAAAAAAAAATGTGGTAGAAGGAAAAAAAAAGTCTGATACAGTCTTTAACAGTAACTTGTCAAATAGTTGTTCAAAGTTACTACTATCAGTTTTGCAAGCTGAACAATTAGTATGAGTGAAAGCATAAAGAAGTACATTCACTTTCAGATCCACTGTCACATAAGGATACAGGCTTGGGAGTTGTTTTCCAGAACAGTGACAGTAATGCTTTCCCCAAGCCTACACAACTGTCAATTTAAAGAAGAAAGTAGGCAGTTCACTATATAATTTCCATGAACCACCTCAATCAGGGAGCTGAAATAAAGTATTAGGAACATGAAGACATTCTGTGGTTTTGAAAAGACAGACTACTATTTTGTATGACTGTACCAAACCTGGGAAATAAGACAAATTTATTTAACTTCTCCTTTAACAAAGATCAGTTCACAGAATAGCATGGAAGATAAATGTAATTACAGTACTCTCATAGCTTACTGCACATTTACAGGTGTGTCTATAACTGAATTAACTTCAGCGCAGCCTCGCCAAACTTGCAGTTAAAACCTCAGAAACATCTAAGCTCACTGTAAGCGCAAAGGAGTCTTGTTTGGGAAAACCCCCAGTATTTTTCAATTCCTGCTTATTTCCAATCCCTGCAACATGTTAGAGGTCCTTCATAAGCTACCCTTACAATGTAGGTGGGATATATGATTGCCCAATACACCTGCTCATTTCTAGTATGAATTTTAACATCTGAAAATACCGTTCCACTTTCATGATGCAGTAAGACATGGCAGGGCATATTTCAAGGTTTAATACTGCCAGAAAAAGTTACCCAGTAAGGATAAGAGGCAATTTGATTATGACCTGCTTCTTAGTAAACAGTATGTAAAATAAAACTCTTAGAAAAGTATTGCTCTATCCAAAAAAGTATCCTGCTAGACTAATTCAAAGAGTTCTCATTTTTCTGGAGCTGAAAAGCATTTATTTTAAAGAAGAAATATGCAATACAACTTCAAGTCTTGTGTTGAATCTCCAACGAATAGGACAACTTAACTTCAAAAACTCCTTATGGGCTAAGCTGCTGAGTAGGAATCTTTGCTTTAAGCTTCCTCCCTCTTTTGCTTTAGCCTAAACACCATCCCATTAAACATTTCAGACTATTTTTTCTTAAATAAGCTAAAGCATGCCAAAGAACGTGTTTGAACCGAGTACAGTTCACCAAGGAAAGCCAAAGATGCCACAGCACAAATGGACAGCTATCAGATTCATGCCTGGGGTGCCTCTTCCTACCAGATTTCTCTGCAGCTGTTCCCAGCTACCACTTGGAGTTACAGCCCTTTATCCCAGGTGGCAGGCTCAGGCATCCCTTTCACATATTTAGCTCTGTGGCTAAACAATGCAACTGATACGTTTTGTTGGGCTTGGGGTGTGGTTTTTTTGGTGTTTTGTTTTGTTTTGTTTTCCTTAGGTAAAAAGCCTCCTTAGAACATACTGTAGCATTGAATTCAAAGTTTGCCACAAATGAACTTTGCCATCTCAAATTAAGAAATTCAAAACCCAAACCTCCAGAACTAGAAATCCAAGTTTTCAATCTTCCATTCATAAATATCTGTGCACCTACCACTGATTTTTCCTAGCCAGCACTAAGCACAACCAGAATAAGTAAACTACAGGGCAATTAACACTTCCTTACAGACAGAAAAAGGAACTTATTTATTGGGTATTTAAAACAACACAAAGGATAAAACTAAGTTACAAAATTCTGACTTTGCCAACACTTGTATTTACGAAGTCCTGCTTTTCCATTGTTTTTCTCTGAACTGTGTGTTAAAATTAATGATAAAAACAAGGCATGAACAGGTGGAATAGTAATTGTAACAGTATCTTCACAACTCCCTTATGTGGTAGATACACAGCCTTTGAGAGACTACAATAATAAGAAAGATGAAGTTACAGTATCAGTTTACAAGGCCCATGAAAAAGCTGGGATTAGAACTGAGAAGCCTTCTGTGCCAGCTGAGCAAGGAGAACAGAATCACGAACTTCATCAAAAGCCGCAGTTAATACATCAGTGACTGGGAAAGAAAATTGCCAGAACGCGAGTTGAAAACATACAACAAAACCTCCATAACTGGGACTGAGATAAAAGCCATGGATGGAAGGTTTGGATCTTTGCCTGTATTTCAAATGGAGGGACTGCATAACAGAGAACATTTGCCAGTATAACCATTTAGTGGAATAAATTAATAATTTCTACTTAATATATGTATAGACTGTACCAACACATACAGAAACAGTCACATATAAACACACACATATCTATACCCAGACAGAATAATTTTCCCCAAAAAATGTATTCTGCAGTTATTGTATTTGCTACATTATATCTGCTGATTCATCTTCCCACCACGTTGAAAAAAGTTCTAGAAAAACACACAGAACAACGCTGAGCTGTAAAAACAACACTGAAAGAAAGAAGAGTTGCCAGGAATTCTCAACAGTTTGTTTTAAAAACTCTCAAGTAGATTTTTAAGATATTTGTTCATCCAAAGAATCACACACTACTAGAATATCTCTGTCCTAGTTCTGAGGGTGTAAAGTAAAACAATCTGCTTTGGTCCTTACTCCTCTTGCATGTGTCACCCAGCAATGGACACCACTTTACACCTCCTCCGGCTGGGTGCTTGTGAGGCGACCAAATCCAGCTGAAAAGAGCATGTCCTCAGCTGTCAGTAGGTATAAATTCTGCTGGAATTCAACTCTCCTCTTGTTCAGACAAGGCTCAGGATGCCAACAGCTTCTCAACAGATGTTTGCAAAGAGATACTGAGCAGTGAGTCTTTCCCAGTTGCTCAATTCCTGTGGGCACTAACTGGCAGAAAGCCTTGCACATTCATTCCAAAGTATAATCAAGATTTTGTCCAAGTAATATTGAACATACATAAAATCAGAAATCATCTGATTAGTAATTTCTACCAACACATTACTAAGTTTAAAAATACATATATTCCATTCTTCCAAAGATGACTTCATCTTTTTTTATTTTTTTTTTCCAAAGGAAGCAAAGAACCTGTTTCAAAAAAAATTCAGCAAGCTAGCAACCAATGCTGCCAACTAACATTGCTTCTCAAAGACACATTTTTGTGCTTTGGCAGTGGAAACCATACACTTTACAAAGCCCAGTCAATCCCCAGGGCAATGATGGGAGAACAAATGCAGCTGTAAAAAGGGTAACAAAGACAAGAAGGGGCGGGGGAAACCTTTTTTACTGGAAGATTTAGAACTTAATAATTTAAAGGAAACATCTAGGTTTACCATATATAAAAGAAAATTCCTTCCTCAGTTCATGTCACAATGCTTCTCTTGTATACATTGAAATACCTAGTCAATATCCACTGAAATAACCAGGTGATATATTACCTGTCTCATGTAAATTCCCAATAATTTCCCTTTTTTTTTAAGCTAGTGCTAAAGCAAAGACCCTTTGCTCAGATTAACAACAGTAGCACTGTTATGTCAAATAATTCAGCTACATACTTGGTTTACCTAGCCCCTTTCAATTTTTTTTTTTTTTTTTAAGCCTTCTTTGGTGACCATGTAACACTGCAAGGTCTCAGAGGTAATCTATTCCTCTTGAGGCAGATCTGAGACTATACAATTAAAAAAACATGCTACCCAAATTGTTGTAATTACTGAATTTCAACATATCTCAGTAGTATCTCTCAGGTTCTAAGCATACTGTCACTTCATCCTGTAAAAGCCTGGGCTCCTGCCAGAGGAGGTGGCTCTGCCTTACTTGTACCCCCGCCATTCATGCCTAAACAACCAATTCAGGTAACAGACTCATTTAAAAGTTAACTAAAAAATACTGCAAATTCTCAGCCAGATTACTTCCATGATTAAGTTCACTGTGCAGCTACATCAATGCTGCTGTGAGCACAAGAGGGCAGCCCTCCAAAAACTAACCCGGGCTTATTTGGTGGGTAAGTCCTCAAATCTGTATGCACATCTGACTCGCTGTAAAAGTTAACACAAGAAAAGAAGCATCATGAAGCCACGGGCACAACGAAGAGAGGAGGTGACTTCTTCAGAAGGTGCAGGATCCTGCGTCTGCTTAACTGTGAAATCACACCTTTCTAATTATCTGCAGAATGGATGTCATAAAGGTCAGAAAAGGAAAAGTGGCTGGATCCTATTTACAGCCTGCACTTCCCTTACCTTTCATTTCATAGGAATGCAGCAACATTTGCTTTTACACACAGTTTTTATTTAACTGTCCTAAATGGTTTAGGCTTTTGGGAAAAAAGATATCGTAATAACTAAAGTATACCTCCATTCCTGTCATTATATTTAAACATGTGTTACACAAAGACTTGTTATTTACTGTCACCTCAGCATTAAGTATCTTAAAATCTTTCCTACATCCATAATTGTAAACTAAAAGCTGCCTATCAGTTAAGAGCAGCACAGGTCAATTTGCCACTTGCATTAATTTCTGTACTACTTGCATACACTTAGTTATAAATTTTTTCAGCACCCTCATCCAGAAATAATATAGGAAGTCAATAAGGTGATACAGGCTCTTACTTGTCACTATTATAACAGATCATATGTTCTACTAGCTTCTCAAGTATTATTAAATTCCTATTTATAATTCAATAAAGGGCTATGCCAAGTTCATGCACATTTAAAGAGAATGCTATGAGTATGTTTTAATCTAAATTTGGAAGATTTAGTGAATAACAAAAAGCTCACAGTTTTCTTGGAATTACCTAACATTTATGATGACTGCCTGACTAAAATGCATTCTCTCATACCACATGTATTTGAACGCTTGGCTAATCCTTCATTAGTAGGGGGATGAAAACAAGTTTCTGATTATTTTTTCTTAAAGATATTTACAAGCTCGCAGTAATTCCACATGCATATTCAATGCAACCGCAGTCCAGCCAGATCCATCAATAAAGTTCCAGGATCTAATCTTCGTGAACACTACACACAGATCCAAAGCTCCCCTGAAGCCAAAAGAATTCCATAGAACAGCTGCCCGTCCTCAGAGACTTTGTGGTTTTAAAAGGAAAGAAAAAAACTCTCCCCAGAACAAAGGCAGAAGTGACCCAGCAAGCATTAAAATTAAGAACTCTGAAAATCTTCCTTCCATTTAATCTAAGCTCACACCCAAGAAAACTCACAAAAAATTACTCCACAGAGAACAAATCCTCTTGGAACAAGGTCTATGGGGAAACAGCCCACTGGTTCTGCTGCTCCCTCATGCTACTCCACAATGCAAACTTAAAAAAACTCAAACCCCACACTATAGATGATGGGAGATAATGCCACTTTCTACTCTTAAAAAGCCCAAAGTGAAGTTCCCTTGAGAAAGATATTGAAAAACATGAAAATTGCAAGATGCATAGTAAGCAAGCAACTATTTATTTTGCAAGTTGTAATATAAATTGAAGTTCAAACCAGTTTTGCATAATGCCCAAGTTCTTTTTTGACTACCAAATACAGGCAGTTTTACTCAGAGGTCATGCCAGCTGTTCAGGGGCTCCTTTAAATGCAATTTAAACAGAGCAAACAAAGAAAAATCAAGAAAAAGCTGGCAAATTAACACCCCAGTTCTTAACCTGCGATTGGAACTTACCGGTCATCCATTTCTACAAAATTACTCTTTGGTTTGAACAGTTCTAAGGCACAGATGTACTATAAATTGAAAATTTTTACAAAAGAAAACCCAGAATTGCTCATCATGAGCATAAGGACCACCAATAATGGCCTCATGCCCCGTTTCCACTCACTGTTATTATTGGACTTTTAGGCCTTTGAAAAAAATAGTTCCTAAGGTGGCAAAACCCCATAAGACACTACCTTCTTAAATTCCTCTCACAGATTTAGTTCTTTAGAGAATACTAAAGGAAGATGCAAACGCCACTATCTACTTTTTTTGTTTTGTTTACATTTTTACCTAACTAAACACAAACCAGAAACCTTCTCTCATACCATCCTCAGTCCTCCTTGCCAAGAATATAATCTTACTCTGCTCATTCTACCTCACAGTATACCTCACTGTGTCACATGTAAGATTTGCTTAGCCCCATCTTCCTAGAGCAGAGATGATAGCTGAAGCTTGATATGGGAGACACTGGTTGTTGCTAAAAAACACATACATAGTTTGTATACTTTGTAATTCTTTAAACAGAGCAAGAGGGAAAGGACATTTCAATCCCAACCACCTTCTCAATGTCAATGCTTGTACAACACAAAAAAGGTCCATGGCACTCAATTTGAAAAAAAAAAAAAATACTGCATTTTTATATTTAATCAAAGTCACAGGCGGTTCTGGAAGGTTCAAGTTATAATACCAGAAACAGTGAAGTTGCCTTTATTTAATGGGTCAAGGTAAAAGGTAAGGCTTTAGAGCAGTTAGTTTGTAGACATATCCAAGTGTAGCATGTACAGGAAAAGGAATCAGAAAGAGTCTCTTCTGTAATTATGAGTTTTAAGCAGTGACAAACATTAATAGTCATTAACTGCAGCAGTAAACTCTTCCAATGTAGACAAGTGAAATAAAAAAAATAATTATAATGCTCATTTGGTGGCTTCTTGGATTGTTGTGCTCCATGACAAAATATGTTGTATTGACTATTACATTTTTCCAAGTAAGTTACAACAGGCTGTGAATATAGTCTACATTATATGCCAAGATATTCTATCTCATTAAATATAATTTAGGAGCTCAAGGCACAGGCTCAATCGTTTGGGGGTTTTTTTTTTCCTATATGTGTACTTCTGGACATGGGCATTTTAACTATTAAGTTTCAATACACTTTTCTGAGATCAGTGCAACACTTCAAAGCTCATTATGCACTCTAACTTTCAGACAACAGGTTTTGATCAATAAAAAAAGTACAGATTTTTTTAAAAAATTATAAGACTAACTACAGAAGTCTTGCTTTTTGTGCTATCTCAGTCAAAACATCTTAAGTAAATTAATCACCTTTAGATATTTGGTTTGAATTAAACAAAAAAAATTATCAAGCATCTATTTGTAATTCACTAAATATCAATTTATCAATTTTAAGAAGACAAAACAGTTAAAATCAGTAAGAATTTGACAGGCTCGTAATGTATTATTAATAGCATCAGCTGTTTCAGCATTCAGTGATGAGCCGTTAGAAGACCAGTGTATCAAAGAAAGCAAGAGACCAAAGGTGGAGAACAATAAGGTACCTTAATTCTGTTCTGCCATGCAAGAGAATCAATAGGTGGCTGTTTAATATTATGTTTCCACACAGGAAATAAAATCAAAAATCCACACATAAATACTATGCACCTCAATATAAAATACTATTTGAGACAAGACAGTGGAACATCTGTTTCAGCACAGGCTGTACAGAGGATCATACACGTCCTTATCCGGCATTTAGTGGAATACCTACAGCAAGCTAAAAATCCAGTTGTACCTTATCTTCACTGGCATTTTATATTAACTTTCTCATCAAAAATATGATCCTTTGCTTACTTTTTTTCTAAAAACAATTAAAGAATGACATGAAGCAACTTTCTTTTCACATGAAGAAAAAAGTTACTGTAATACAGGAAGTGGCATTATCTTGAAACCTACCCCTTGGTCCTTTGCAGAGCTTCTGCTTCACATTTTGGGTCTAGTTTGGATTTAGGCAACACAAACTGGGTAACAGCAGTCAGATATTCAAAGGGACAGGGAGTGAGAGGTTTGAAAGGAACAGAAAGTGGAGATTTTGTTCCTGTTTCCTTTGGCTATTAAGACAAACTATCTGAGCACATTCAGTCAAATGAGAAGTATTCCTTTTATTAATTTTCTTTCAGGTCTGTTTGGTGTTCTTCCCCCTGCCCTGATTTTCTCTGCAAAATCTTTGCACAGGTATAACTGTGCAGCTCCAAAAGAAGCAAAATAAAATTAAGCCTGCAGCTGGCCAATGTCATCTTGGTTTCATTCTGACGATCTGAAGCAACACAGAGCTCAAGAACAGCAGCACAGGTTCAACTCTGTGCAACTGCTTCTCAGCGGGAAGCATCAAAAACAGAAATGAAGCTCACAGCACAGGAAAATCTTTCATTAAGTTGTCTCTATTGTCCAGCAGGGTAGCTAGGGATTTGGACGGCCCTAGAGAGAACCACAACATCCTGTACAAATAATTAACCACGACAAATAACAAAACCTGCTGTCAGAGAAAAACATTGTGAAATTTTCATTAAGATATTTGGTATACATATATTTAAATTGCAAGCACTCTAACTCTCTTTTATACAACCTTGCTAGGGAAAAGAAAAGAAAATGTGTGTGTGTGTGGGAAGCACCGAGCAGGTGAAAACCAGGCCTCTCATGCATACTTCTTAAAGCCCTACACCTCATGCTATAAGCTTTCTCTTACTCTAGTCAACGAGTTCCTATCACCAAGTAAGGATGAAGACTGAGGGCAAGACATGAATAGAAAGCACAACATCCTGAATCATCCAGCCCCTTCTTCCTTCATTTCCTCCCTTTCCCCTTCCTTTCTGCCAGGAAGTCAAAGTATCATATGTTCTCATTCCTAAAAGTATTAAGCTTCAGTATTTTACAACTAGCAAGAGATTCTGGGGGTCAAATACCCATCACAATATGTTCTAGAACTTTCCACTGTGACAGCTAGGAAGTTTCTGAATTCCAACGTACAACTATTGATAGCCGATATATATTCACTGGATTTTGGGCCTAAATAAACATACAGAAGTTAGGTCCTTCATGCATTTACAGACAGCAATCATATCACCTAGCTAAGTAAAATGACGATTCAGAGCTTTTTTTCATTCTTTCTCTTGAGAGGTTCTCTCCTCTGATAAAGAGCAGGGAAGCATCCAAGATCATTTGCAAAGTGACAGGTTCGTATGCTGGAAGCAAACGAGTAACTGGAGACTCACATAACCAAAATTCCATTATACCAGGAACAGAGCTTTAGAAAAGTGTTAATACGGTAGCCCACAGATGCATAGCACACCTGAAATGCTTGACAACGTCTACAGGCTGACAAACACCTCTACTGTTGATTTCAAGCAGTAACCAAAGGGGGTGGGGGAAAGAAAAGAAACAATCTTACAGATGAAGGAAAAAAAAAAACCAGTTTTCAATTTAATTCCAAAAACATTTCCAACCTCTGATGCAACTATTCTTTGCTGTTTGAAATCTTTCACAATGAGGATTTAATATTAGCAGGATGAGGGGATATTTCCACGATTAATTTATTCTGGCTGTTTATAGGACAACAGATTGCTGGATTTACTTTCACTAAGCTACTTCTTTTAAAAATACTTGACACATCTCTAAGCCTGGCAAAAGCTGAGTATAAGGTCTTATATATGACAAAGAGCAGAAGTCTAGGAGACACACATGCCAAACAAATAAACATAAAGAGAAAACTGAACAAGATAATTCAAAGTAAACAAGATTCAACATTCCCATGAGTCTCCAAAGGTTTCCAACAAGTAAATGAGTACAGACATATAAAGGTGATTTAACTTAACGACATTTCTTGAGTGAAGAAACATGATATTTAATATATTGCATGTTTGGTGATTAACTTCAGGTGCTAAAATCAGCAAGTGATAAGTACGTCTGATTTATTCAAGAACACAAGACTAATATGCAATAGGGATCCCTGAAGACTATATCAACATATCCCCAACTACCTTGCAGCAAATAAAACTAGAAAGTGCTATACAGGCAAATATAAAAATAGTATTTTCCCCCCATCAATCCAGAACAAAAACTGCGTAATATTCAGATCATAATGCTTAGATACAATCAGTAACTCCTGCCAAAGGATAGTTTTTAAACAGCTCATCTCTCAGTTAATCATCAAAAGAGTTTGCTAGAAATGTCATAGCCTGTTAGATGCAGATATTTTTTTTTTGTTGGTTTGGTTTTTTAGGTGTTTGGGTGGTTAAATAAGATCGGAGCCCATCTGAAAACGTGGCAACAATGACACATGCAGAGCACTTTAAAGCCCAAGCCTGGTATGTCTCACTGCAGTTCTGTCTCGCATACCCTCTGTCAGGGTGGTACACCAGCTTATGAGAGCTCAGTTTACATACCCAAGAGAAGACTGAACTAACCATACAGGGGCAAGAATCTGTTCTTCCAAGATACATCCTTGTTTTGTTTCATGGCTCAGTTAAGAGCTAGCCCATCACCTTAATCTAAAAATTAAGCAGCGAACACAAACCTGTTAACCTCAAAGAAAAACCTCTTACGACACCTCACCATTTTAAGGTGCTGGCACTGTACCTGCACGGCTGGAGCCAGCACGCTCACCCAGGACCACAAGCAGCCTGTAACAACCCAACACTCAGTCTTCCCCCCACAGAAGTGTACCCACGACTAGCTCAGGCCAACCTTCCACACCTCTGTACCCTGTGATGTTTGTGTTACACGTAGGAAAGCTCAGAAGCAGTTTCTCCAAACATTCACTCATGTACCTAACATAAGGTGCTAATTACTGAAAAACAGATTTACTGAAACTGGCATTAGTTTGGTTTAATGCCAAGAACAAGGGGAAAAAAAAACCCTCGAAGTATCACAGGCCACCTTTTTTACAAATCAGTGATTTACCATTTGACTTCCCCCACAGATGCACTTCTGAAAGACGCTATTGGAAATGTGTAATTTGGCACTTATTAGGTAATTATATAATCTAGGAATTCAGTGGATACCAGCACGGACTACGAGAACAGAGTTACCCAAGTTTTCCTCTATTTTTCCCCCGGCTTAATTACCTCACACATCTGGCATAAGTTTGTTTATTGCCGAAGACACCATCCACTTCCCCGGCTACAGAAACTCATAGCAGCTACCGCGGCGGGAGCACGCACCCCCGGGAACCCACTGTCTGATTTTTCTGGAAACCAGGCCGGGCCGGTTTACAGCGAGGGCCGAAGGGGAAGCCGGCGCGGCGGGGCCGGGGCCGCTCCACGGGTGGGACCGGCGCTCTCCCGGCGGGGCCCACACCCGCCCCGGCCGGCGGGAAGGCTGCGGCATGGGC
>JAVJGJ010000060.1:5683742-5711328 GCA_035590215.1 Microhierax caerulescens
GCCGCGGCCGCTGACCGCCGCTCCCCTCAGCCGACCCGCCCGGAGCTCGCGAGACCTGGGCCTCTCGCGGCACCGGGCCACTGCGGGGCGGGAAGCGCGGGAGCGTGAGGCGGTGGTGGCGCGGAGCTGCGTCCCCTGAGAAGGCAGGCGGGAAGCCCTGCTAGCCCCGCGTCCCGCCGGTGGGAGGGGAGAGCTCCCCCCTCAGTGCCCGCTCGCCGCCGGGCTGCTCTGGCCGTGTGAGGGGAGCGGGGCCTCCGTAGCGCCCGGCGGGTGCTGGAGCGGGCCCTGGAGACCCCAGCCGGCTGTCTCAGTGCCCTCCTTCGACTCCCTCAGCCTCTGTGAAGGGTTCGCAGCCCGCAGGTAGGGAGCTCACCTGCCAAGGTCGGTGTAAGACGGACAGACGCGTTGTCTTCTTGTTACTAGAACTGTATGAGAAACAACTTTCCCTTAAAGGGAAAAAAACCCAAACAACAAAGGTGTTCCTGACGCCTTGGGAACGAAGCCGTGGGGAGACCGGGCCGTCCTAAACCCGGTTGTGCAGATGTACTAAAGCCTGGAATTGGATTTGTGTAAGGAGCCGGGAAAGGGGAATCCTGCAGCATTCTGCGTTCCTAAGTGGGTAAGCTGTAAATCGGAGAAATTACCACCCACCCCTGCCCCGTAGTCTGATTACCAAGGATGTGAGTGGCAAACAGTTGTCTTGATAAGTGCTTGGGTTAAAAATCCGTTTCTTTTGTTTTGTTCCTGTGACCCGCATCTGCCGCTCCCAAGTAACTTTGAGGAGTTTAAACATGACAAACCCTTATTTTATTCGGCCTCCTGAGGCTGGATCGTGTCATCCCTCTGTATGGTATCAGCCCTTTAATTTGTATGATGCTATTTGTTCTGATTGGCAATTTTTTTCTGGTAAAGCTGTGGACATATTGTATACACCTGATGCCTGTGCTTCTGTGGCAGCTTTTTCTTCTCACTACTCTTCTGAATGCTTTTGGTATTTCCGGCAGGAGGGAAAAAAAACTTATCTGCAGCAATGATAGATCCTTTAGAGAACAACTTGTTTGAACTTCCTGATTATGAGAATACAGAAGATGAAACGTTCCCGCCTCTTCCACCTCCTGCCTCTCCAGGAAGAGACGATGCTGAATGGGCTCAAGCTAATGGAGGTGAACACCTGTGACCCCTACACATCCCATTTTGCAGTATAGACAGTGAAGTGCTGTGAAATCAATCCTGTTGGTGTTACACTTCACTACTTGAGTTTACTGCATAAAGATAGTCTTGTGTAGATAAGAAAGCAATCTGTAAAATTTAAATCGTTATTGATTCTACGTTTCCAAGCTTGTGGGAGAAGTTTATTTTTGTAGATTCCATGCAAATGTGTACACAAATTAATCTTTATAAAATTCAAGCTCTTCTGACAAAATGCTGCTAAAGGTAATTATACAGTAGTGGTCTATAGTTACCCTTTATGACTTGGATTTCGGAAGACTTAAGAGTGTTGAAGGTAGTATTCCAGGGAGATGTTGATAGATTTTGTAGAGTGTGTGACCAAGGAAAAATCCAAGATTCTTCAGGACAGTAAAACTCAGAAATATTTGTATTTGGAAAGATCTCACTGTATACTGAACAAGCTAACAGGAAGTATAAAGATTTTCTTTTAGCTATTATTTACTTCTGTTCATATTTGCCTGTACTGTTAGGTGTATGTTTTCCTTGATTCCTGCTTTGTCTGTTCACTAGAAAATAGGATTTTGAATAGATTTAATTCCTTGATATGTGAAAAGAAGAACTTCTGAATTCCTAATTTTGAACAAAAAGTACGCCAAGAAATCACTGTGATACCTAGCTGCTATCTCTGAGATGAGTGGTGCTTTGTCTTTTGCAGTCAAATAAAATATATGGGTGATAATCAAAAAGTACGTGGACTTTGGTTCTTAAAAGACAGACTAATTGTGGTCACACATCACCTATTTCTGTTTCTTGAAGGCGATGCTGGTGGTTTAGGTCTGTCTTTCAGATCTCTTGGTGGAAATTTGGGGACCTATCAAATAGCGTTTATCTTAACTTTTAGAAACACCATCTACTCTCAATACATATCTCATCAGAGATATAATATAAAAGTTCTAAAATTAGGAAATATCCCTTTCAAGGAACCTACTTTGCTACAGAAGTTGATTCGTCAGTATATTTTGAAGAGATGGGTGTATTTCTAATCTGTCTTGTGGGAGGAGCAAGGTGAAATAGGCAGGCATTTGTTTGGACTACTGTACCTGCAATGGAATACTTGCGATGCTGTCTTTGATAGCATAGAAATTTAAAGTTTGCATGACGTAATTGTAGTTGAAATCAATTGATTCTATACTTAAAGTATGTTATTTTTCTTTATTGGAACCAGAGGGAAACCAGCAGTCACAAACAAAGGATTCTGCTGAAGCTACACGGAAAGCAGTTAAAAGGCCGATGCCTAAACTAGATGCCCAGAGGTAATTTTTTTACAGAGTATTTCTTTCCTTGATGAATTTGGTATATGGCTATGGAGAATGATTAAAGTTACTGTGATCCCTGCTTGGTCATGGCCAAGTGAAAGATCAGGAGTTTTGGAGATAAAAGTGCCTTTTGCGTGCTGTATCTCAGCCGCCTTATTCCTTGCCTACCTGTATAATGCTGTAACTGGTGAAACTTTCTTGAGTCTCCTTGGGACTTTGTTAACAGATATGTATTGTTTATGCATAGGACTCTTGCAGCGATGTTTTTCATTTTGCTTCAGACATAGCACGGTAGATTTCTTTATTTAATTAAAGTCTGCTTCCAAATAAAAACTCAGTATAATTGTGACTGTGGGGCACTACCTAAAATACTTGCACCTGACTTATGTACAAACTGGATAAACTCTGTATAAAGAAAAAGGATTTTAATAATTTCTTTGCTGTTATCAGTAAAACTGGTGTAAGTTCTTTGTAAGTAATGGAAAGAATCTGAACTTTTGGTTTCTTCCATTTTAAATAGACTGATGAAGTTAGTGATACCACAGTGATACCAGAGGGTCATGCATCTAACTAGTTTTACTTGGTCAGTATAGACACTAGAACTGACCATTCAATTTAAGTCTTGCAGCAGTCCTTATCCTATTTTGTGCATTTTAGTGATGACTTCTAATTCTGTATATCTTTCAAGGAGAGCCCTGTAATTTTAGGCTGTTCAAAGGAATGTGAGGTGTTTTTGTTGGTGTGCTGGGTTTTTTTTGTTTGTTTGTGAGGGTTTTGTTAGAGTGAGAAAGTATGAGTTTTAAATACCTTCACCCATTTCCTATTACCAGGTTAATTTCGGAAAGGGGACTTCCAGCCCTAAGACACATGTTTGACAATGTAAAGTTCAAGGGTAAAGGGCACGAGGTAAGACATAGTGAGCTTTTGTTTTGTTTCCTAGGAGGTCGATCTAGATTTTGTAGATTGCTGCCCATGTGATATGCAGAGAGTTGTTACACTCTGGGTAGCCAGCTTTCTAGCAGTGTTTGAATGTACCCTGATATGGTTTGTAGTTGCAAATTTAAAAATCAAACATACATGAATGTTTTAACAAAATCTATGTTTTGGTCTTAAAACTGTTTTCGTCTACTCCAAAACTAGAATATCATATGTGTGGCTCTTTGTATTGTTCAAAGAAAGAGGTTTCTGAAGTTAGAGCAGGCTAGTAAGACTGTCTGCTATGTCAGGAATGCCTTTACCATCTCACTTTGTGGTCCGTTTCCTCTCAGTGAAAATATTTGGCTGTTGTGACACCTCTATTCCAAAGTTTTTAATATTTGAAAAAAAAGTGTGAAATACCACTTAAGCAAAGAGGAAGCAGTATTTTCTCTATGAACTGCCTATGTCTTGGATACACTTACCTTTAAAGATACACTTCAAAGAAAAATACAAACCTTATTTTTCTTTAAATATCATCAAACTATTGACGCACTTGCAAGGATGCCTGTGCATCACTGGTTTACAGAGAACATTCATGGCATAAATTTTCTCTTTACAACTGGAGGCACAAAGAAACTAGGCAATACTGCAGATCTGACCAAGAATCTTTATTAAATAAGGTTATTTAGATGTAAATTTTTCTGTATGTTCTAAACATCGAAATAAATGCCAGCTGTGGCCCTATGGATTTATTTTTTTTTTTCAGTCTGGGCTCAGACCTAGGTTGTTTAAGGGTAACTTCTGAGAAGCCTGTCAGATACTTTACAGTATATGTAAATGCAGTTCCTGAACCTGAATTGCTGTTCTTCTCATAGCTTGAAATTGCACCTATAGACTTGACTGTGGGAGGAAAGATTACTCACGCATTCATATTACTTAAATTTTCAAGAAACTTTCAAGCTGCAGATGTTCAATAGTTTTAGAAATGTTACTGTCCCGTTTCCCTCGGCAGACTACTGACTTAGTCAGCTTTTACTAGCTGGATGTCTTCCTTTATGCTCTTAGGCAGAGGACCTGAAAACACTCATACGACATATGGAACACTGGGCTCATAGACTGTTTCCAAAATTGCGGTTTGAGGATTTTATTGACAGAGTAGAGTCTTTAGGAAACAAAAAGGAAGTTCAGGTACGTTTTGCTCTGTCAGTTTCTCTTCATGCAGTATGTGAATATCCATGAAAAGTCTTAAGAGGTAGTTTTAGACTGAGAGCAATTATGCACCAAAAGAAGCCTTTAAAGTTGTGCATACTGCTAAGGAGTATAATGTTATTCACATTAATTCATCTCTTTTAAAAAATGGCTCTTTTCAATATTTAAGTTTACATTTAGCTATAACCTTAGTACTTCAGAGAATTGGCTTCGACTTTTTCAGGACATCTTCAACCAAAGTAATTTGCTTAAGAGTGCTTGAACTGGTTGAATTTTGGGGGGTGGGTGGGTTGGTTGTTATTGTTTGAACCTCAAAAAGAAGACTTAGGACGAATGCTGCTTCATCCAGCTAGATGGTAGGTGAAGAATTAGGCATATGATCCACAGCTCTAAAAATTGTGGGTCAAACAGACATGTAGTGAAAGGAATATTTTTTTTCAGAGTAATAAAGTGTAAAAAGAAATTTGGAGTAATGTTAAAAACATATCAATATTGCACAAAAGATTTTTAGAGATGAAGTATCAGTGCTTTAACCTCTCATTTGCAGACCTGCCTAAAGCGAATTAGACTTGATCTTCCTATTTTACATGAAGACTTTGCAGGTAACGAAGGTATGCTCATCGTGCTGTTTGTTCAGTAGTTCAGTGCTTAAAATTACTTTACTTTCCCTCCTACTGACCAGAAATTAATGATCATGATATGTTTTTGTAATGTAGAAGAAATTGTTGAGTGTTTCTCTATTTTAAAACCAAGCTTCTGTGAGATACTGAGCTGGTACTTGTACTAAAATGCTACATATTTTTATATATATATATAAATGAATTTGTGTGGTGTACTGTAAGGAAATTGAAAGTGGGTATTATTACCAGCATTGTTAGAAATATGCTTCAAAAAAACCACTAAATCCACAGTTATTAAGTGAGCATACTGGTTTGTATTGTACTCATATGAGCATGCTGTCTGAAGAGTTCTTGGATCTTGTTAATGCAGAAATCAAAGACTTGTGGTACTGTTTATACTACAGGCTGTTACCATGCAGTCAGGCTGTAGTGCCCTTTACGGAGAAAGCAGTTATTAATGCTTGTGGACACCCTTATGTCTGTTTGTCAGTCTTGGCGTATAGTGGCTATTGAGCATTTCTTCTTCCAATATAAAAATGCATCCACTTAACAAGTAGGTAATTTAAGAGTCTCTTGCAATCAGATTATAGTTTTTAGACTAGAAAGAAATAGGTTTTTTAAATTAAAAAAGAGCAGAGTTCATCTGGTACTTTGAAAGAAACTTTATTAGCAGAAATGAGAGAATTTCAGTTGTTCCTAAGGTCCTTTGTAGGTGTTCACACTTCCACTAAGTCTCTCTTGGAACAGTTATCTACCCATTGTCCAGTTTGTCTTCACGTGAGCCTCAGCCTCCATCAAGCCAGTGCTTGGGGAAGGTGTTCTGGTGGATGAGTTAACGATAGTAAAACCTTGCTTCGCCTGTGGGACCACCGTTGGGCAGTCAGTGAGATGTGGCTGCCTTTGCTGTTGGCTGCATTTGCGAGCGATGGAATGCAACCATAAGCAGCCACAAACAGTAAAGCAAATGGTTCCTGCCGACAGTGTCTGTAGAGCTATCAGATTTTTCTGTGCGATGGTTCCATACATTTGTATTAAAATGCAGTTCTGATCTGTTCCTGAACTGTGGTAGCGAGTGTACTGCTACAACTGGTCAGTCTTCAGTTGAAAAAACTTGTCTTGCAGTTTTGAAATAAAAACTCAAGCTAGAATATTGTATTAAAAGCCAAATCCTTGTTGTCACCTAACTTCTGTATTCACAGGCTTAAAGTGGTGCAGAGGCACAAGCATACTGGGCCTTAGGTACTCTTTCAGAGTGCTCTGCTTCTTTTTGTGGGTGAAGTTTGGATAATGGAGTTGGACAGCCTCTGTTTTGCATGTGTTGATGTGGCAAATGATTTAATATTCCATAATAGTAGCACACTGAACTCAAAACTGACTATTCAGTGTCTATGTTTGAATCTCTCTCTGATTCTGGTAACTAGCCCTGCTGCTTCCCAACAGGCAGTGACCTGTTGGTAGGGGTGGGAAGAAAATTATCTGCCCTTTCGGTTAAGGTTTGCCTGAATTGACTGTCTTTTTCACCTTCACGCACAGCTCATGATTGCTAACATAGTAGACAGAGCTATGCCTCTCTTAAACTGAGGCTTTTATGGTTGTATGTGTGAGATCGCCCGCAAGTGTTTGTTTCTAACCAGGTGGTGGAGGGGAGAGCAATGGGCTGGACACTGCCACTGAAGATGTACCTTCCTGCCCTGGAAATGCAGAACAACTCGGTTCTCTGTCTGGTACAACTCTTACGGAAAAGCACCAGCAGCGAATGATGAAGAACAGGCAGCTGGCCTTGGAGCGTAGGCAAGCAAAGATGCAGTGTAACAGCCAGCTGCAACACAATGGTAATCAGCTCTGTAACTTAATGTGTGTAACTTAAGGTTTTAAGGTCAGTAGCCTGGGAAGCTCATACAACTGAGCTGCTGGAGTGGATTTAATGGAAATGGTAGTGATTGCTTTTCTATTAAGTAGCAAAATCTGTAACTGAAATTTAAACTGTTACTGTAGTTGACAACTCCAAAGCCAAGTCAGAACTGCTCTCCCTACTGAGTTGTCATGCCCAGTTGTGACAGCTTGGTCTTTGAAATGAAACTCAGCTTGCTGGGCATCTCTGGGGTTGGCTTTCCTGCAGACTGGTTCTGGTGGTAGAAACTGCAGATAAAGATATGGCAACAGTGTTTTCTCACGGTAGGAAATTGATTTTTGTTGTTTGGGTTTTGGTTGTGGGTTTTTTTTTTCAGCAGAGTGCTCCACTGGTTACTTGGCAGAGGACATTAATACCCTGGGTGCTCAGGATCCTGCTGACTTTATTGAAGACACGGAAGGCACCATAGCTGAGGGTGTGGCTACAGATGCTGAAGATGGAGAGTTGGAACATGCCACTGAAGAGCAGTAACTGTTCCACATACTTTGGGCCACTTTCTTGACCAGAAGACTTTATAGTATTATCATTATATTGAATTGTGGCTGGCTTTTTGAATTCTGACTCCAGAAGCTCCGTGGAAGTCTTCACTGTGACATGTGTATTGCACAGAGCTTCAAACTGCAGATGAGCAACTCTGTACCCTGGGAAGCAGAACAAGGTTCTTCATCTGCACTGGAGACATCTTTTCCACCTCCCTGTGTTCTTTAGGAAATGTTAATGAGTTTTTTGACCTACTTTGAATTTTGTTTACAGTTGATTTCAAACTGAATTAACTGGGATGTTGACAGGTGGTGTTTCTATGAAAGTTGTGTTGTTTAGGGGGGTTTTAATAGAGGGTGTATATAATAGCAGGTGGTGCTATGTCTGAGCAGGTGTCCTGGATTTTTTAACTTGCTTATCAAGTACCTGCACCTTTTTCTTATGAAATGGAAGCTATTAAATTTAAAGTCAAACCTGAAATTCTTGTATGGAGCTGTTACGGTTACAGGCCCTCCAACCTTCCCCAGCCCTTGTGCCCATGATTAATATTTTTATTTTAGTGAAAACGATTTTTTATTCATACACTAGGCTTTCAGTTTTTCTCCCTGGATTTCAGTTAGTCCTAAACTATTTTACTACTTTTAAGTTTGCAATACCGGTAATCACCACTGGGACAGGCACAGCCCCTCAGAGGAACATGCTTTGGCTTTGACCACATGGGTTATCCTTCTTGGTCTGATAGTGCTCTCTGCTTTGAGGCTCTGTTCATCCTCTTCTTACAGCCTTGCTTTTCTTGCACGCACTCAAGTTTTTTCCCTTTTGTGGAATGAACACTCACTGTGGTAATGGTAAAGCCTTGATCCAAGAGCACAGGGCAGGCTGCTGTGCAGAACAGAACCTGAATTTCTAGAAACTGAATTAAGACAAGAGCAGCACTCAGGTGAAGTAAGTTTGTCACAGGTGTTATTTTATGCTAGATATCTTGCCTGTGTATACAAGTATCTTAAGGGTGAGTGGCAAGAGCTTCTCAGTGGTGCCCAGAGGCAGGACAAGGGGTAGCCGGCACAAACTGCCCCCCAGGGAATTCCATCTGAGTGTGAGGGAAAAATTCTTTACCTTGAGGGAGACTGAACAGTGGAACAGGCTCCCCAGAGGCTGTGTAGTCTCCTCCTTTGGAGCCATTCCCAGCCCGCCCAGCTGTGACCCGGTGCAGCCTGCTGCTGCAGGGGCTAGACCAGGTGATCTCCACAGGGCCCTTCCAACCCCCACGATGCTGTGATACTCTGATATGCAGCTGGGGGATTTCAATAAACAAAATTCTGTATTCTAGATTAGGATGAAGGAAGTTGCTTTTTATATCCTAGTAGCTATGAGTGCAAGGTAGCCGACAGCTGTTGGAAATCCTTAGGTAACAATTTATGGACAACATGGGAAAGTAATTTTTGGAATGCTAAGTTAGAAGAATTTGTGACACAGTCTTTAGCCTGGAAGTTGAGATTTATCACTTATAAAATCTTTCAAAACTCATACATGTTCATCATAGTCAGATAAAAATAATTCTTATTTAAAATAGATACTTAATTTCTTATTAAAAGGACTTGAATATTTAAATAATGCTTTAAAAAAACCCAACTTCATGACACAAAGTGAACAGGAGCAGAACATGAACAAGCAGATGTGCTAGGTTATAGTTCAAGTTCTAATGTCAGCTGAAACATCTAATAGTGCCAAATCCCTGATCTCCTCCAGCAGCTGGTACAGGCTTGCTCCCTTGGTCTGGCAGTACTCCTGATAGTCTTCATCAATTACTTCAACCGTTGTTTTTTCTTGAGCACGCTGGGCTTCGGCAGACTGACTGACTTCTTTTACTAAGTCAGACTTCACCACGTGAAAATTCTGGGAAACCTCTGCAGCTGGAGCCTGGTATGGTGTGTTCCTGATTATTTCAAGCTTGATCGTGTCAGCATGGCAGCGTGAAGTCTGCACAAGTATTTTCACCTTAAAAGCAACATAAAAATTATTTTATTTCTGATGGTGCTGTTACCTTTTACTTCCTTCAGATTAAATACTTACTGTAATATGATCGAAAAGGCTTAATGTAACTGATTCTCCAGTAGTTGTAGTGGAAGTAATTTTATTCTGAAAACGATGGAGTGATCCAGGCTTCCACTCACAGCTCCTATCACCTTGACAGGAGATGACTAAGCCTTCTTTGTTTTTCATGTATGCAGCACCTTTGATTCCGTATCTACAAAAAAGCAGATGAGTACACAGAAACTGTTTTAATGATTTTTACTGTTACCAGTTCTCTTACTTTTCAAACCACCAGATGGCTAGCTAGAATTACATAAAAGCAACATCAGGGGGCAAACACTGTAGCCTGATAATCCTGCTTCAGGGTCAATGATGCACATTGCCAGAGCAAGCCCCAGAGCATGAAGACATTGAAGTGTTTTGAAAGCTGCAAAATAAAATACAGTGATCCATGATCTTGTGTGTTGGGTGGAGCCTGGAATGGCCCAATAACAGAAGAGGAGCAGCATTACAGGTTCTTCCAGACAGCATGATGAGGAAAGAGTTCTCTGCTGAAGTTACTTGAAGACCAGCAGCATGTCTGCACTGGGTTGTCTGTAAGGAAGCCTCTCCTGCTTAGGTTCTGGCTTTTCGGCTGCACAGCCAGGCCAAGCCATCTGGAGTGCTGCAGGTGACAGGCCTACATTGAGCTGGTTTATATCCAAGCTCAGTCTGTGGCCAGGATCGAGCAGCCCCTGGCTGTATTCATGGAAGCTGAGGGTATTCATGTAATGGTTTCCTTTACCTACCACCACTCTGGAATGGTTTTTGGTTTGCTTTTGGGTTTATTTGTTTTTTTTAAAGGAGCACTCTTGTGCCTTTTTTCTCATACCTGTTAGCCAGCCATACAAAGATCATTAACTAATCCAAACTGTGCAGAGCCAGCGGGAAAGGCCAGGTAGTTCTCCAGCCTGGGGAGCTGGCCAAGGCTTAGGAAGGCAGCGCTCTCCAGTTCTGTGGTGCCTAGCGTCTTACATCACTCACTAGTCGATTTTATAACATAAACAGGACAGATTTAGTGCACTTTACCTATTAATTTCTGAGCTTTTAAATCTGTAATGTTAACTTCATGCAAAGAGCTGCTTTCTAGTACAGAGGCTGAGCTGAGATGGAGGCGCTTCTGAAAGCCTAACTACCATAAACAGCACCATGTATACATTTCTTCTGTTTCCCTGCTGTCTGCGAGGAGTAGCTGTTGAAAAGGTGCTCCCAGCTACATAACATGTAGTCTGTACTGAAGGAAAAGAATGCTGAAGAATGCATGGCTTTGTGATTCGGAAAATCACTTTCTATTGTGTTTCTTTTTTTAAAAAAAAAAAGAGAAAAAATATTCTAGTCCTTATTCTGCCTTAAGAGCTGCTTTGACAAAATATGTCCTTTGCCCTTTTAATGTTTTGAGATATATACTGTGCAGCATAGTCTTACCATTTCCTCATAGAAACTTTTCTTCAGAGTCAAAGTACAGAAAAGCACTGCTTATGATTTACAACAAAAATCTAACTGCAGTCATCTGTCAACACCAGACCATGCTGTAAACACTTCTTTTCTCAAGGACTGCAGATGTCCTGACAACATTCTAGTAACACTTCTGTCTTATTTTTAAGCTCAGTGCAAGCTCCAATGAACTCACCTTGGTACAAAAACAAGCACACCGTTTGTTCGAATTGAGTAAATAACACCATCTGCTATGCAGCGCTCATCTGTTTCCGGGGTTTTGTCTTTGAAGTACATGCACTGGAAGAGTTCAGTGGACTGTTTCTGAGCACGCTGGGCTGCCTGCAAGCACCCACCACAAAAAGAGGAGACAAAAAAATTCTGAATAAATATTTCAACGAGCTTGTTTGGCTTTGATTTCCAGTTTCTTTTTCCCATTACCTCCTTATCTGTGCCCTTGAAAAATTTTACCTAAAAGGAAATCCTACAGGTAGAACAGGTGAAGTATAAAGTCACATTTACTACCACCCTCAGAAGAAAATTGGCATTTAAATAAAAAAACCCCAAAGCATTATAAATAAAAATGAAGCGATGCTATGTCATTGTAGAACCCAAAAGGTCAGGACTGCTATCCCATCCATTCGGCAGCATACAAATGTACGGAGACACACTCAATGACCATCTTACCCGGTTTCTGTTATTAATGTGTCTGCACAGCTCCTCAAGATCCTTATTACTGAATATATTACTCTTCACATCTCCTTTAGTTTCCTTCAGAGTTGCTGCTATCAGGAGTCTGTGGACAACAATATCAGCATATCTTCTAATTGGAGAAGTAAAATGAGTGTACTTCTCTAAGGCAAGTCCTACAAATAAAAAAGCAGTGATAAGGAATCAAAGCAATGAACTGCCTCCCCCCAGCAGTTCAGAAATAATAACAGGAATAGCATAAAAAATGAAGTGGTGAGATACCATAATGATGAAACTCTTCCTCAGAACAAGAGCCGGTTGAGAAGTACAGTGCGTTAGACATTGCCTGAGTGGCCATAGATCGCAACAGTTGATTTACAACTGGATCCAACGGGTCATTTGCTTTATCCAGAGATTCAGCCAATGTTTTGTTAGACCTGTCAAAAAAGTGTTAATTCTGAAGATTATGCTACCTTTGATCAGAATAGCTTATATGTAAAAATAGCATACAAAACCAGGTAAAAATTGATTAAGTTATTAATAGATAAATATGAGTGACAAGCAGAAAGATGTTAAAACTTTCACCACAGTTATTAACAGCTCTGCTCTAGAAAAATGTTTAGAACCCCTCCAGTTTTCACCAACAGGCCTGTCTCCTGCAACCTGCAGAATGAAGGAGGACAGGCGCAGAGCCCCATTCCATGCAGCTCATACCTGCTGCTCCAAAACCTGTTCTGTACAGGAGAGCACAAAGGGGAGAAGGTGACATCCAAGTAAACAGAGGCACTACTGATGCCTCTCACACTCTGATGTCCAGAAATCATGCCTCCCAATGTGATGAAGCTCATAGCCTTCTATTATCTTGAAAAACTAATTCTGAATTGAGTCATTTAAAATGACTATATTGCACAGAATTAACTTGATTTTAACAAGTACTGTATTACGATACTATTACAGGAAATACGGTGCAAACAAGGCTATTGCAGAGCTTAACCATTCACAGTGACTGAACAAATTCTTTTTGGGTATGTCTGAAATTATCCAGATACTGCCATTTTCAGAACAGCTGGCAGCATGCAGGCAGCACCTCCTACTTAGATCATCATCTCCTGCTCACAGAAAGGTTAACATAGGGGTGTTTTTTAAGAATTGCTATGCAGCATCTATGAACTTTGATACTCAGAACTATAATGATTTGTAACCATAAGATATCTGAATAGTTAATTGCTTAACTTGAATTAAAGTGCTTAAGATAAATAATAAAAGATACCGTGTATCCATTGAGAAACCTTTGGCACTGGCACATTCTCGAAGTTCAGTGAAAAATTCCTGCCGTGGTGGGGGGTGTTGACGCAATAGAGCTTGGTGAGGAAAATTTTCTGAAATCTTTTTTGCCACCCAGTGGTTGGCAAGAATCATACATTCCGCTACAGTCTCATGCACCTCCAGTGGCTGCTTGGGGATGAGATCATGGATATTACGTTTATCATCCAGTTGCACTCGGATTTCTACCCCTTCCAGTTCCAGAGCACCACAGCTGTTCCGCTTGGCTCTAATGTGTCGGGCTATATCGGTGAGTTTTGATATTGACCAAACCAGTTCAGCCAACCTGGTCTGTCTTGTTCTTTCATCCAAGTTTTTCAGCTCTGGGATATCACCAACAATACCAGTGTCTCCATCTAATAATCCCTGTGCTGCTTCATAAACTAGCTTGTACGCAGATCGAATTATGGTTTTGTTGTAGCAGACACTCAGAATTTCATATGATTCTTTTTCTAGCTCCCACAAGACACTTACAGCATACCTGAAAGATAAGATCACAATTCTATAAATAGTTCTGGTTGATTTAAACTAGCATTTCAAGTACATCCAACTGTTACACATTTACAAGTTTAATTATGTTTTTTTTTTACAGGAAACATCTTTTTCTTCATGAAACAAACCAGCGCTCAGCAATGCCACTAATTAACGCACTTTCCTCTCTCTCATGTATTACAACTTAAATGAGGACAAACTACATCAGCAGCATTTTCAATCCATCTGTTGAGGCAGAGTACCCCTAAGATAAAAGGCCACATCTATTTTAAAGCACAGCTACACCACAACAGTTATTTTTCCTCATTTTTATTTTCAATCTCATGCGTTCACAATGAATATCTGTACCCTGCATATCTTCATGCCAGCCAGCCAACTAACCCTGTAAATTGTAATAAAACAGGCTAACAGCATGTTTGAGGAATAGGTCAATAGTGAAAAAAGCAACTATTCACATGGGTACATGCCCTCCAGACCAACACCCACGTGAAAAAACAAGTGAAACACAAAGACGCCTTCACCTTTAGGCTGCTGTTTAAAAAGAATGCAAAGTGCTAAGGGTATAGGTAAACATTATGGGAGAATGAGACAATCATTGTACAATACTGTATTTCTGCTTTTTGTGACTCCCTAACACTTCACTTACAAATAGTAACAAATAATTCAAAGAACAAGTGCACCTAACTGCAAAGAGCAGTTACTATGGAATAGTGTTCACAATTGGTGGAAAAAAACCCAACCCACAATTAATTCCCCCCTCCCCCCAGCCAAAGCAGTTTCTCATACAGTTACACAACTGCTAAGGACAGCCTAAAAGCAGCACTGGGAATCTGCAACTGGGGCAGAATTGGGCAAGACTCACCCTCACTCACTCTTTTGTAGCAGCATGGTGAGAATATAAAACTGATCATAGAATTACAGAGGTGGAAATTTAGTATTTAGAGTTAACTCCCACTGAAAAAAATGTCTACATAAAAAAACCCCTTGCTTTTGCATCAGAATTATTCTGTCAGTAGTTAATTTCATCCAAGGAAAGATTTAACATTGATGAAAGGTATTACAAGAGCTCTTTTAATGGGGCAATGTGCCCACAACTAATGATTTCAGGAATGCATTTATCTTGTTTAAAAAAAAAGGTCCATGCCTCAATCTTCTCAGTGATCTCATGGTTTGAATCTTGCATGCACTACCTCGACGTTCAGCTGGACTGTCCTGCTCAAACAAAACGCTTTGGCAGGGTAAAGCATTACAAAGTGTTCACCCTACCTAACTATCATAGATTGAAAAGTATTTTTTAGTGTACGCTGTTCTTTCAGTTGAGGATTTAGTAATAACGCAGAAACATCCAACCAAGTGATAAACACAGAGACTGGTAGTGGTAATTAAATCACTTCTAAAAATCTCCTTCCTCAGAAATATTATAAAATCTTACCTATCAACTCCACTAAGAAGAGAGCATATGTCAGCACTCAAGACAGAGGGCAGCATGTCATAACGACGATCCGCTAAATAGTAAGTTGTTGCCCTGAGGAATAAAATACATTTACTATTATCCTCACAAGGACTCATTGGTGTGTATCTCCCAAGCACTTTGGGGTATAAGCACAGCTTCAGCAAAACAAGACACATAGCATGGTTTTAAAAGGTTATTCTTACAGAACACACACATGTGCAATACCAAAGTCAAATTATTAAGGCCAGAACTAGGGCTGTACAAAACAGACTCAACTAAGAAGAGGTCATTTAATGGCTATACCAAACGTCTCTGCTCTACAGTTTACATTTCTTTGCCTCTACAAAGAATACATTTCATAAAGTGATTCAGCAGTTTAAGTTCAAAGCAGTGGAAATGAAAGTAAAAAAGGAATGCAATATTTGGCATATTAAACCACAAGGTTGAATATTAAAACATAAGCCTGCCAACTACCTCTAGAATTGAATTCATGTGAGACTTAAGTCCATTTTGTGGGCGTTCTATGTGAAGATTCACCCCCCTTGGAACGCAAACAAGTGGTTTGTAAATACTTCAGATCTCAAATGTTAAAGTAGACTATAAAGCAAACAGTGGTGATTAGTGAAAGATAAACTTAAAATGTAACTCTGTGAAAAAGAGCAATTTCATAGTAAAACAGCAAAGCAGTAGGTCAGAAAGCAGTTTCTTCCCCAGCAGGCCTATTTTATCCAAATAAATGCAGACTACCATTAGTTTACACATTAGTTTTAATATGCTGTTTCCATGACATGAAAGAAGAAATAATGTTTCCTTTCTTCCAATATTTCTCAATGTTTCCTTAAAGTGGCATCACGAACTTCTAAGCTACATACATTTTCTAATTTTTAGAAAATAATTTACCTTGCTCTGGCCTCAACATCAGTGTAAGAATTTGCTGCCACAAAATGGGTTACATCTGCAATGTGGACACCTAACTCCAGATTCCCATTAGGCAGAGTTCTAACAGAGAGTGCGTCATCCACATCCTCACAGCCTTTTGGGTCAATGCTGAATATCAAGTGTGTATCTCTCAAGTCGAGACGTTTTTTTTCCTCCTCAGGATTCACTTTCCATGGATTCTCTGAAGAACTCACTGGCATTTCACTCATCTGTATAAAAAGATGATGAGTATCTTTTCTACAAAAACAAGCCAGCCAACAAATCAATTTAGCTTTTCTTTTTCTACACTGTTGTTTTGCATACTTTTTTATCCCTGACAAATTCTTCCTTCCTTCCATTTTCCTAGTCAGTCTATTACATGTACTTTATGGAAAGTACAAAACAGAATTGAGAAGAATACTACAATAGTCTGGTGATATTGCAGCTCTGGCAAACATAACCACTGCATATTGGTTTTTTTACATTCTTTCTCTTTCACTTAATTATAAGTTACCTATGAGAGCTCGTTCCTTACCTTGTTGAAGACAAAAGGATTTAAGACACTGATTTCAATAGGACTAGGCCTTTAGGATAGTCACATAAACACGTATTAAAGACAGCAGTATCTTAAAAGTCAACCTCAAATTACCACTAAAAATTGTCATTTCATAGTGAACAGATTATCTTAAAATCACTCTTGATTTGAAAATTTGTAGTGTCCATAGAACCACTGATCCAAAAGTAATTTCAGAAAAAATATCTATAAATAGTTTTCAGCTTTCAAAAACCTGTTGACAACTAAGACATTCACCTGTAAGAGGGTCCCCCTCTTTGAGAAACAAGACCCTGGAAATCAACAGACAAAAATGCATCTAATCACAAAGACTAACTAACCTGAATTTCTGAGAAAGGGGCAACACAAATGCTGTTCTCCACCAGAATAGCCGCAATTTCCCCCTCAAGATCTCCAATTCTTCCTAGCACTCTCACAAAGTGTCCATTTGGATATACAGAAGTTGACTCCCAAGAATCAATACGCACGACAACTCTATAATCCTGCAGCAAAACAATTCTGTTAGAACAGCAATCTGTTCCTGACAAGCAATCATGGGGGGGAAAAAATGCTATCCAAAGAGTCTAGCTACTCTAAAACCACTATAAAAAGGAAAAAGAAAAGCACACAATGAGAAGCATACAAGCAAATACTGATAATTACATTTCTTTCCTGTCCAAGACACACTTGTGGTCATTATATGGAAAATCTCTATCTTAAAGTATAAAGAATGAAAGCAAAACCAAGATGTACACAAATATTCTTATACCAGTAAAGACACAATTGCAATTTACTTCTTGGCCATGAAGAAGTACTTAACACTACAAGGTAAAAGCAGATGGGAATGAACAAACTTCTCTCTACAGCAATGGCAGGCTAATCATCATAATGCATTATCAACTCGTTGAAAAGCTCTCCTTACTACTTTCATGAAAGTTATGTATAGTCACAGCTCCAATAAAGCCACAAGAGCTATTACAATTTACACCCCTAATATGACCTTTAATTTATCAGAAAAAAACCAAAGCAAGTAGTATATTAATGTTCAGGGTATCTAGACTGTGGCCCAAATTCAGAACTCAAGTAAGCTTTAGCACCTGAAGCTGACGCGGTTTTCACCGGAATTGAACATGTTCCTTCACGGCAGAAATTGAACTACTCTCAGAGACTTAACTTTATTAATAGTTTTACCCATGTTTTTGCCAAGGAAATCATTAGAGCACATGCACCCACACAATTCTGTAGGAACACAGGATAGAGAAAGACTTTTCAATTACCTGTAATGCTTCAGCCTGCTGGGTACTGATCCGGATTTTGGGAATTCGGTAGTCCCAAGGTGTAACAAGGATTTTCTGAGCATTTCTGCCCTGGGACTGGGTCTCTTCTTTAGAGGGGAAAGTGACCACATAATCCCTCCAGTTCTTCTGAAGGATTCCAACAACTTTACCTTTTAATAGGGGACATTGTTGGCTGTACATTAAAGAGTTAAACAGGAACATGAAAGCAAGTATGTGGGAGGTACAGAAGATTCATTGCTTTGTAATATGAACTAATGTGTCCACAAATCTGTACTACACTTGCTCACAACATATGGTATTGCAGACAACAATACAAAAAATTATCATTGGCACAGCTAGATTTTAATGAGCTTTTATTTATGCAGACTAACTCACTATATAGATTTCAACTGGTAACAGTACATAAAAGTATTCAGAGAAATTCCCACCACTACTGAAATGTGGCCAATTCTAGTAAAAAATACAGAACATTTTTAACTGCAAAGAACAAGATCAAATAGCATTTTCTGCAGGAAGAGAATTAACCTCCTGAAACTTTTAACTCTGACCACAGCAAACTTTTAAGGTGTAGCTGTACTTGCAGAGTAATATTTTCAAGTTAGGCTCTAAGTTCCGATGGTACACAGGCATCTTAACGGGAGCTCGATACTTCACCTAACAAAATTTTTTTTCATCTTGAACATGATTTATCATCAAGGAGTTAAAACGATGCTGTTATCTTTCTGTGTAATCAACAATGACAGCTGAGGACTCGAGTGCACCCTCTGGTAAATTAGTCTGTATTAGAATGGTAGTTCATCTCTTGAAGAGCTGTGAAGAGCGACAGAATGCGTTTGGGTAGCACAAACTCAGTATTTCTGGAAGAGAACTACAATAATTCAGCTATTTCTGAGAATGAAATTAAAGGAAAACAAAAGGGTGGGTCATATATAGAAAGAATCTAGTGGCTTTCTTTTTGGGATATGTTAGAATGATTTGGGATAACCACTTCAAATTTACCAAGGTGCAAAAAATGTGATAATCACAGAAATCAAGGGGACTATATAATCAAGAGTGCAACACAGCTTGGACCAAGGAAGTGAGGTAATCTTAACAAAGCATTTCATCATGCTGTCTACTTTACCTGTGGGCATAGGGTCACCAGTGGTGTCTGCAGGTGCTTTATCCTCACTCTCATTTTCACAAAGAGCAACAGTCCTTCCTTTCCATTCATGCAAAGGCAGTAACTCAACAGCTACCACATCACCATGGATTGCACGGTTTCGAGCTCTGGCCTCATAAATAAGGATGTCACTTTGGAGTTCTAGATTTAAAATAAAAAGAAACAGAACTATAAATTGTTAAAATATCCAAGTTCTTCCACTCTTGGCAGTGTCCTGCTGAAATTACAGAAAATTGCATTTGCAATATGATTTTTTTAAAAAAGGACTACTGGCAAATAATTAATATTTCAAGAAAATTAAACACCCCCTTTTTTTTTAGGAGATATTACGCAATTCTGTAAGACAACTCTTGGATGAAAAGCAGCATAGGCTGGCTGAGTTCATTGTTCTTAAGCAGCAACTTTAAAAACACACAATATAGTTAAATTGTGGAAACCACTGCCACAGGATTCTGAACAGGGTCCAGAATAAAGCAAATGTTTAAAAAATTATTAGTAAATCAAACACTGGTTGACTGCAGGGTCTGTCATGGGAACATTTGAAAGTACTTATTACTGAAAGCTGGAACAAAGTACTGCACAAAAATACCTGCACAAAGACAATGGGCTGTTCCTTCAAAGGTATTTATTACTAACTCATACCAGAAAGACAATACTGGTGTTCCAATCTGCTCCAAAAGGCATTTTTCCTATTATGTTCACAATGACCAGCTTCCTAATCCTGCCAACATCTATGCAAACACTTATTTCAGTCAAATGAGTGGTCATCTGAAGGTAGAACAAAGCACAGGGATAATAATTTGCATCAGTATTTAAATTCAGAAGAGATCTATGGAAACCTGTTAAGCAGGACAGGAGCCCAAAACACAGCCAAAGGTACTAAGAAAGAGGAAGGAGGACATAAAGGGTATGGCTTTCTCACGAGGCCCACCCTCTGGGTTATCTTCAGCCTCCTTTCTGGCCCACGAAAGTAACTCAAGCATTGCAGTATCTTAGCTTTTATCTTGTTTAGTAACTGAACAGCTACATACGTATGGCTGCACAGCTTCATGTAAAAAGCACAGACTGTGTCAAAAAAGCATTGAGTAAATCCTCTCATTGTCTTTTCACCTGTTTCTTTGCTGCCAAATCCCTGAAGTCGAACAAAAGCTTCCAGTTGTGCTCTATGCTTATTGACATTCAGTGTACCCTAAAAGAAAATAACAAACCAATAAACAGAATGAAACAGTCACACCTCTAAATTGCCAACTTCAAAGTATAAAATGTTTGGGTTTACAATTATTTTTACATAAAATAGTAGTTATTATTGATAAGTGGGGTATTTTGAACACAACTGTTCTCTCTATAGGGGGAAAAGGTACAATGCGGAACTTCAAGTACTCGCTTCTGGAAAAGAATAGGAAATTCTTTTAAATGCTCTATTTAAATTGTGAGATGGTAAAGATCCTTTTATTCAAAGCACAGGCAGTGTAAGATTACTTTTGCTGCCTGCCTTAATATAGAATCTGGAGTTATTCCTACAAAAAAACCCTCAATATTTTTGTTCATATTCTATTCTTGCCTCGCTGCTGAAATTTTCCAGAAAGAAATAAATTACTACCCCTAATTCTTTAAAGTATTTTTAAGATGAGGACACTTGTCCACCAACAATCCACAGTACAAAGGATTTGTAGCTGGTACAGTTCTGTTTTGGATTTAGCATGAGAATAGTGTTGAGAACACACTGATGTTTCAGTTCTTGCTAAAGTAGTGCTTAGTCTAAATCAAGGACTTTTCAAGTTTCCCATGCTCTGCCAGTGAGCAGGTGCACAAGAAGCTGGGAGGGAGCAGAGCCAGGACAGCTGACTAGAACTAGCCAAAGGAATATTCCATACCATAGAACATCATGCTCAGTATGTAAACTGGGGGGAGTTGGCCAGGGGCTGCTGATCACTGCTCAAGGACTGGCTGGACATAGATCAGTGGGTGCTGAGTATTGTGCATCACTTGTTTGTTTGGTTTTTTCCTCTTGAGTTTTATTCCTCTCTCCCCCTCTCCTCTTCATTACAATTATTGTTGTTATCATTATTATTTACTTTTTTTCAGTTATTAAACTGTTCTTATCTCAGCTCATGGGTTTTACCTTTTTCTGATTCTGCTCCCCATCCCACTAGGGCAGGAGGGGGAATGAGTGAGTGGCAGTGTGGTACTTACTTGCTGGCTGGAGTTAAACCATGACACCGACCAAGAGATCTCTGTGTGGTATTATTTATACTTAAGAATGAGATCTAGCTGCTATCACACCTAGTTTCTCAATTTAGAGGTGTATCACATATCAACCTGAGGAAAAATCCATAGCAAATTTAATATCCTCAATTACTAATTATTATTTTAACTTCTCCAAGACAAAAAACAATCCATGTGTTCACAAGATGAAGCAGGGGAAATACGGAGAATCCTAATGCCTTCCATCCTCTTACTCCTGCTTTTTTGTTTTCCTTCCCTCTTCCCACTATAGCAATACTTCTTCAGGTAACCAGTCTAATTCAGGCAACTACAGGGACCAAGCACAAGACTGCACTGTTCTCTGTATGCTCTCTATATAGCAAATGACCTGTATGTATCTTCCAGATTTGATTCCAGCTTCCAATATTTCCACAGGTAAGTGCTCAGGATATTCTTTTCCATTGTTTTCTTGGCTTTCATTCTCCCGTTCACGCCGAGCTTGAAGTATAGAGTCAAAGAGTTCATGGGCAGCCTTTAAGTCAGGCCAAAAGTTATCCAAGTAATTCTGTATGCACATACATAGACAAACATGAAATATTTAGAGATCTCTGTTCTTTGAATAATGTATTTGGAAAGCCCATAATGGACAAGAGCTGTCTCAAACGCTATACTCAACTAGCACTTCCAAGTGGTAATAGTGTGTTTGCTCTAAACACCACAGATTTGTTCCAGGTTCAACCTAACTCATTTGCTAAGTACAAGAAAGGAGGCATGACTGTTAAAAGACAGCATCCTAGACTAGAGATTCACAAACTTTTTCTACCAATATACCCAATCCAGGCCACATACTTCTTGTAAAGTGCCGTAACAGAAAAATCAAACTGGCAACCCACTATTATGTTTACACTTCTTACATGACTTTTTATGCTACATTTGGTCCACTTTCCATTATCTCATAGCAGTTAAAAAACTCAAGCATCTTCACTTAATATAGCTTTAAGGTAAATCTGTTTGGTCCTGTTTTTACTCAATGTCTTTTCACAGCTAAACATAAACATGCCATCCATATAACCTACTGAATACAAGCAGTATCAGAGATCAACAACTAAATGCAGAATGAATTATCTTCTCATGCACCACTGTATCCTAAGTAGTCGAGGCTAAAGTAAACTGGCAGAATAATGCTGATGGATATTTACGCTACAGCTGTTTATGGACTGCTTGCACTAAAGATTTATACAGCTGGCTGAGGTAACTGATCATTGTTCACCAATGCCAAATTCTTTAAAACCAAGGAAAACAACGAGAAGGGCTCCTATGAATGATGACCTCTAGCTTTAAAGCTGCCATTTTTCTTTTCAGTTCTCTGGTTTGCTCACTGCCACCATTTTTTATGACATTCCCATGACTGACATCTTTGCTTTCTTTGATAAATAAAGACATGAGTTAGCATCATAGTTTTCTTAAACGTAAAGTCTGAAATGATTTGCACCATACGTTCAGCTTTAATGTACTTGCTTCATCGCTTTGATATAGCATAAAGGAAACCTTCTACTTTTCTGGCATGTTACCTTGAAGGAAATCACAAACACTCCTTCTGTTTCATTTCCATACTGCCTGATAGCATCTTCATCTTCTGTAACCATAACAACTGGCATCTGACCCAAGCAGTGATTATAGTACCAGACTGCTGCATTGTAAATACTCCTAGAAAAGCAAAGTTTGAAATAAGGTTTCTGATATATCTCATTTGCTACTTGCAAGACATTTGCCAGCTTCGTGTGAACAAGATTTTGTTTTCACACATATACTCTTGAGATATATACACCAAGCTATATAAACCTTATATCTGCAAAAATTTTTATGCGCAGTACATAAGCACCAAGAGACCAGAGGAAAATGAAATGTTTCCTCTCCAATATATCTGCTTGTGCCCTAACTGCAATGTAACATATTGTTCCTCTGAGGGAAAGTTTGTAAAAAGCAAGCAGGCACTGCCAAGACTCCAATGCTATGGTGTTTGCAGGCTATCAGATATTACATCTAACAGTCCAATAAAGTGCACGTGATATATTTATGATGCTAAAGCATCCTTTAAAATGGCTGTGCAACTTGAAAATGATCCAGCAAAATGATCCAGCATTTTTTTACTCAATTGCATTGAATTGAGTACATTTTTGTCTATGTTCTTAAGAAAACAATGTTGACACTTTCTTAATCACAAATGGACAATCTAGACTTTCAGTTATTGCAAACTGTTCTGGAGCTAAGCAGAGCAAGAGTGTGAACTCTTATGTACACAATGCATGCTAATATTCCTAAATACATTATCATAATGTTGTCCAGTGTAGTGCTACATAAGTTAAAACAAACCTGGTCTGCCATTTCTCCATGGATTCTCCCTTCTCTCTTGGCAAGTAAGAATGCTGGTGGAACTCATTGGCAAACACAGTACAGTCATGACGAGCATCCTTTACTAGATTTCGTAACTTGTTGTACAGTCTGTAATTGAAAAAGGTAAATATTGTGCTTTCTTTTGCTAATGATATATTAACTACAGATGAAAATACAGCTGAAAAACTCAAAGAAAGGTATTGTCATGCACAAAGAAATTATCTCATTGAATTACATCGCTGGTAATTCAGTGTTAAAAAGTAAGCCTTTCCTGATTTCCATTATCAATGCTTCTGATTTTTAAGCATTTGTTATTCAATGAGCCCCACAAAACATTGTAAGTATTTAGGAACTTATTTTGTCACTGCTGGGCAAGAGCTATTTCTTCAAAGGTATTTGTGTTTTAGAAATGTAGGAAGACTTTGGTAACACTCTTACAGGCTATAGCAATACATTGGTTAATGTCTGGTAAGGTAAGTACTATATAACAGTATTAATTGCTCCCCAAAGACAAGCGCTCAGTCTTAAAAACATGTCATAATCTGGTTGTGGCACATGATCCATTGCTACTGGGAAGTGTCCTCAATTCCTGTCACAAGCTATCTGATTAGTTAATAATGCTACAGGTTTAATATTGTTCCTGTCAAGCAAAAACTATGACGCATTGATGTCCATGGATCACAAAGGATTACAGCTCTTTCCCTTCTGTAAAAATACGTTAAGACACCTGAAAGACCCAAACCCAAATTAAGCACAGTCTATTTGCTGACTTTGGGTTACTAACACTTGCTGACTTTGGGTTACTGTACTCAAACATACATTTCACAAGCTAGTATCTTTATTTCAATCTAAATTTAAAATAAGATATAAGTACCTGCGTCCTTTTTGATGTTGCACAGCTTGACATGCTGTCTGCATGAAAATAATACCTTTCAGCTCTGGAAACTCGAGAATCTCAAGGTAATCTTGAACAACCTTGCAGTCGGGGACAACATAATGTGTAACATCATCTGATAACAATTTGCCATCTAAAAAATAATCCAGAGTTTAAATGTTTAAACTTTCAGTGGCAATACTGATTTCTTAAAAATACTTTCAGATGTCAGGAAATTAGAGCTGTGTAATCTCAAAGGTATACATACCTCTTTTCTGAATGAACAAAACTAGACTACTGTGGTACAAGCTCTAAAATTTATGAGATAACCTTTTTGCATCCACTGATGCCAAAATTTAGTGCAAATTCTATCCAAATGAGTGAAAAAGATCCACTTGCATTATGAAAAGGATGGAACTTAAAGAGTGCAGGTAGCAGTCTTTTTTCTGTACTTTCGTACAAACAAAGACACTGTATACCTGCCACAGAAAATCTTTTCATGGCATTTTCAAAGGTTATAGAATTATAGATACTTCTGTTACACTGCTTCCACAGATATCTCTATTAAACACTATCCATTTATAGCAGGCTCTTTTTATGTATCTTTACACAAAAGAATACAGATAAGGGTATATGTGGAGAAAAGCAATGCTACTGTAAAGAGATATTATTGAATCTAAACTATTAACCATCATTATTTATTTCCTCTAATATGATTCCATCCCTTAGGAATACACCATCAAAATACCACAAACAACCCATCACAGATGACATCTTAAAATGTACCTAAAACCTAATGAGTTTAATTCCTTTAGATGTTTCAAAGATTACCCAATAAACTTTTGGGCGGGAGGGGATCTGTATTTTCTCTCAATGCCTATTTATCCCTTATGACTTTATGAACACAGAACTACTGAACTTACCGCAGTGCAGGCAAATTATAGATAATAAAAGTATATAGATTTTGACAAGTTATGTCATTTTCACATATTTCTTATAAGCTGATGCGGGACAATCTGTCTATTAACTGTGATCACTAGAAGTGTGAATCCAGTAGGCACAACTCTGCATACAGTAATATGGCTACATCTCACACTGAAGGCATATAATGGATGATGGCAGAATGCATACAAGAAAGGTAATATTTATCAATAATTCAGAAGAGCATTAAAAGTGAAATGTCACTTGAAGATTTATGTAATCTGCCCATATTAAGCTATCCTTGCCTAACCTATACATCTAGATCAGAATAACTTCTAAGTCGGCACAGCACACTGTAAGTATCTGTAGATGTGATTTATGCAGGCAGTCTCTCACAGTGCATGAAATAAGTTTGCTCAGCACACTGTGTAGAGTCAGGAATGAAAACAAATGTTCACCTCACTTCTAAGTTACCTAGAATAATTACAAAGGGACATATCCTGACACTTGCCTGCAGCACAATTTACATTTAAGTCCAGAAGAGGGGAAGTTAGGCATGGCAAGAGAGGCAAGACTTCTTTTCTGGTACGTGCCTGTAACTTATCCTCAAGGAATTCAGAACTAAATGCAATACATTAGGGAGCAGTAACTATCACTGGCCCTGACATCCTGGAGAGCAGTAATATACTACACTACCTTCTGCCCTCAATTATCACGGGCACCTAATTCAAAAGTGACAACATCTTGTCAATCACAGTTCAGAAGAAGGAAAAAAAAAAAGGATAGAGTTGAAATTTTCCACCTTTTCTTTTAGGTAAGCAGTTAAGCAAATGATTTTGTCGATTTAAATAGGCTAGATATTATGTTAGTTATTTGCCAGTCAGTTTCCTGCATCAAATAAATTGTGTTATTTAACAAAACCAAAAAAACCCAACCCCTTAAATATCAACCAAAGGTCACATGATGATCTATGATGCACATAATAGCACCACGGTATGTAAAAACAACAACAAATCTAGACATCATAGGGACTGGCAGTCTTCCCGTGTCTGAAATGACCAGATATAACACAGGCAATTACATTTAATTACTTAACAGAAATAACTGCTGATGCAGAATTAGTCGCTTCAAGATAACGGCTTGGCCCCGCTGCAGTACTTAACAGGTATGTAAAGCATTTAATTAATGGTATAAAACACCACCCTGAAAAAACTAATACATTTTTTAAAGATCTTTGTAAAACAGGTAAGTGTGAAACTTGCATAATCCTTTAGCCTTTTATCACTGTCTGTAAACTGCTCACAGTTAAATACTGTAACAATCAACTTCTCAATTCCTTTTTCTCTTAACGCCTGATTTATTTCCGACAGGTTTTGCTTTGCAAGGGAACTTTTGTTATAGCCTTGCTTTGGTACCATCTGTTTTTTCCACGACTTTTACGCCGCCGTTCCGCACCGGTGGTGGCCGGCCCGGGAGGGCCATAAGGGGCCTGAGGCGGACCCCAGCACCCCGCAGCCCACCTCGGCCCCCTCCCGCCGTTATCTCTCTTTTATTCACGGCTCGTCCCGCTCGCTGCTCCTCTGCGCTGCTCCCCGCGCCCGCACCGGGATCCAGCCAGCTCCAGCCAGGCCTCTGCGCCCCGCCCCCCCCCCCGCCTGTCATCACCTCAGTCCAGGGATCGCCCTCTGCACCCAGCTTTGGCCTACGGGACCTGAGGCACAACGGCCCCCCCTCCCGGGCCAAGCTGCCCACCGCTGCAGCTCGCCCCCGGCGCTATCCTGGGTCTGGCGGCCCGGATCCCCCCCGCCGCTCCTCACAGAAGCCCCGACCCCAGCCTCCCGCCGCCGGCCCCCTCACCGCGAGGACAGGCGGCCGGGCACAGGGCGCTGCGGCACGGTACGTCGGGGCGGAGGTAGTGCTCCCGCACGACGCGCACCGAGCGGCCCTGCTGGCCCCGCAGCTGCAGCACTTTCTCTGTGCGGAGCATTGAGATGGCGGGAAGCGGCGGCCCCTCGGCCAGGCCCGCTGCTCCCAGGGCGCCTGCGCATGGTGCGCGGGGCGGTGCAACCGTACGAGGCAGCGACTCGGTGGAGGGGCGGGAAAGGGAGTAGAGAGAGAGAGAGAGAGACCTAGAAATGGAGGAGAGGGAGAGAGAGACCTGGAAAGGGAGG
>JAVJGJ010000060.1:5711533-5734278 GCA_035590215.1 Microhierax caerulescens
GCTGGAGCAGACGGGTGGCGGGAATGGGCTGAGGGACCCGGGCAGCAGCAGGGGGCGGGCGGGAATTTGCTGAGGGAACCGGGGCGGCAGCAAAGGGGAGGAGGGAACCGGGGCGGCACCAGAGGGGAGGCGGGACCGCGCTGAGGGAGCCCGGCGGCAGCAGAGGGGAGGCGGGAACGAGCTGAGGGAGCCGGGCGGCAGCAGAGGGGAGGCGGGAACGAGCTGAGGGAGCCGGGCGGCAGCAGAGGGGAGACTGAGGGGCTGTGACCAGGTGGAAGCTGAGGGGGAGACTGACCATTGGCAGGTGCTGAGCACTGGGAGAGCCCTAGGTGGCTAGGTGAGTAGAGAGGACAGATGCCCTTTTTGGTGAGGAGAAAACCGAGAGATGTGGAGGACAGTGGAGAAAATGCTGAAAAAGTTGCTGGGATGTCCATGGAAGGCAAATGGGAAGCTCTGTTAGGCTGCAGTGGTATAAGGATGGGGTGGTCATGGTGAAGATAGACAAAAAGGTTTTCTGGGTTTAGGTTTCTTATTACAAGGGTGGTGATGCGGGTTTTTTTAGCGTTGGAGCCACTGGAGGATCAAAAAGCGTCCAGGGAAGAGCAAGAACGTAACAAGGCTGTCTTGTTGTGCCTAAGCTGTAGTTTCACATAAATTCTTACATGTGAACCTCCGTGGTCTTTCGTGGCATCTTCTAGGAGAAATCCCAGGTCCTTACCTCAGATCATCTGGTTTTGTGTAATCACACCTGCCGGCACTTAGGGAGTTGAGGTGGGGAACAGGGCTAGGGTGTATGAGGAGTGCAGGCAAACCCTAATGTCAGCTAATTTCACAGTAGACACCAGTATTCTTCACATGTATGTAGGGGAAGATAAAGGTACTGAAAGATTAAGTCTAGCTCGAGATCAAACAGAAAAGTAGAAGGTCATGAGTGCAATGCACTGTTTCTGGGTCTGAGTCAGTGCTCTCTAAATAAGGCTGTAATGGTGTAAGTCTGGCATTTTTGGATGATTATTTTGACTATTAGAAAAGCATTCATACTTATAATATTAATTAATTGCCTACATCATAACCTCACTTGAGCATAAATACGTGCTGCAAACTAGCTAGTATTTGTCCTTATGAGGAAAAAAGACTGGCAAAAAGCCAAGGTGGTATGTCACTGTATGTTCCTGTTTATTCTACTTCTTACTTTTCACGTTTTATGAAATTTGTATCTCCAGTGACTAATACTTCTAAGTAACCAATTGGTGCCAGTAGATGGAAGTACCATCTGTAAGAAACTGATTTGCAGAAGCCAACTTCTCAAACATATGAGGAGGAGGAGGTGTTATAACTTAGTGAGAGACGACCGAAGTGTAGACTTGGTTTTGGTAGTCAGGATGATTTTAGACATATTATGTAAGCAGGATGTGAGAGGAAAGGGGAAATGGAGACCAAAATGACAGAGCTCTTGTTCAGTAGGAACAAAGACAAAATAACCAGTGGTGATGGGAAGAAAACCACAACAAAACCCACAACATTTTGGAGAAAAGATATTTAATTCAGTTTGAAATGTAGCAGGTGCTGATTGCTGACACAGGGAAGAACACAGACCAGTGTGCTTACTCAGTTTCATTCAATGACTGCAATAAAATGAAGGTTAATTAAATAAAAGTGACTGAGATCACTGCTCTCATTTGATCACTGTTTCACAGAGAAAACCCTAAGACCTGTGGGTTAAGTTCATGCATTGCTGGTACTGTTGAGTAGCTGCATGATTATTTATATGTCCTAGTCAGAATATTTAAGAAAAAAATAAAAATCTCAGTTTCCTCCTTCCCTTCCTTCTTTTGGAGAGCAACCTCCTATAAGTAAAAGGCAGAGAGAACTGTTTACACTTTGTCTAACAACAGTTTTTCCCAGTGAGATCAGAGACAAAACTTAATGCTTGTCAGATAATTATCCTTATACATGGCAAGAAGTTTGTGTGTGGACAGCCGAAACTAACAGGGTAACAGAGCATCTTTAAAATAAAGCTGCAAAAATGTTCTAAGTATCAGAAGATTACATTAAATGTTGGGGAAAAAAGGTGGAGTGCAGCACAGCTGCAGGATGACAGGACATACGTTTCCTCATGCAGTTTTCCTTCATTAAGTGCTTGAGAAAAAAACCATGGTAGAACAGAAAGCAAGCAGTACAAATACTCTTTTCATAGAGTATTCCTTACTTCATACTGTGCTCCCTTGGATAATAGCAGTGAGTGCTAGAGAAGCTTTTATTTTAAATGAGTGAGAAAGTATCTTTAAAGTTCAATTGTGTGTTTGTTCTTATTTATGTTGTGAAGCGTGAGCCTCTCAGGAGGTCTCCCTGCTTGGAAAAGCATGCTAGAGATGCAGTACGGAATTTCAATGTAGTACCTTTTGATAGAAGTTGCTCAATATTTTGGCAAAGAAATGTTTCAGGTCAATTGGAGAATACCAGCCTTTGGCTCAAGTTTCCCAAGCTTGAAGCCTGACTCATCTGACAAGTGCCTGAAAACACTATGACCTAAGAGGCTAATTTTGAGTGCTGAAGTGTAAGTTTATTATGTCGATTATTAGGCAGCTGTATGGGGAAATGGAATGTGCACAAGGCAGAACCAGATATTCAAATATAGGCATAATATATTGTTCAATGTTTAGTGTTCACCTGCTTACCAGTATTTGTCAGTTGGTACCACATGGGTATGTCTTTGCTATGCCTCACTTTGCCTTGACAAAGCAACTTCTGTGTTTTCTTCTTGCAATGGGACTTATTCCTTGGGTTTGTAAAGCCTGTTACTATACCCACCTCCCTCCCTCCTGTTGCAAGATGGGCTACATAGCTAAATTTGGCTTAATTAGCCAAGTTTAAGATGGTGACAGAAAAATAAATAGAAATGTATATAGCAAATGATATTCTGGTCGGCTACTGTGCTTATAAACAACTGCAGTAAAGATGGGGTGATGTAAACTATGAGGTCTAATACAGACTGTTTGAAGAGAAGAAGATGCAGTAACATAAATGAGACAGAGTATTAAAGTCTGGGATCCACACAGCCGTAGAATCAATAGAAATCATATCTTTCCATTTGAAAAAGCCCTTTTTTTTTTTCTCCAAGAATTCCCATCACTGAGGTAGAGGGTGCAAGATGTGATTACCTTACAGCATCTTTGAAGTTGGTTCCTCCATTCCTAAAGCAATTTTGAAGCAACTGGCAATTCAGCATCTGCTTCTAACTCATAAAAAACTGAATAAATGCTGTCTTTTCTCTTGGAAATTCCTTCTTCAATATTGCTGGCTCAGTAAAAGCTAAATATTGTAAAAATACTACTCACATCTGGAATGTTCTCAGGATTAATACACCATTCCTTGCACTCATAAAAAAAAGTGTAATGCACAGTTCTTGCCCAGTTGCACTCTGGATGCCAATACATGGTGACTTTTAAAGCTTTAGCCTCCTTCCGACTAAGCAGCAGAGATAAAGGAAGCTGTCTGTATTTTCCGAACGGTAGAATGTAAAATCAAGTTCAGTATCCATGATTCCATTACGCTTAGCTGGATTTATGAAGTAGAATTCTTTGCCTTCATTTGTGAGAAAGCATGTAAAAACTCCCTGCGTTTGTTAGGAGTTATGAAGTATGTGGTGATGTCATAACTCCAAGAATTTTATTGCATGGTCAGAATGGTCAGCTTGTCAATCAAGCTCAGTTTAAAGGATGTAGCACATGCTTTTATATTGTTCTCTTTATCAGCAATATTCACTGTTGGAAATCTCTTTCTACTTAAAGGAGCTGTACCAAGATTAATTATTGTTGGAAAAAAATTAATTTCTAGTCTGGGTTTGCTAATTTGGTTTTTGTCTTGTGATGTATTTGTAAAACTGGAAAGCTCTCTCCCATCAAGTTTATTTTCGTCTTTTGCTTTTATGCTGTCTTCTAGTGACCTCTTTTGCTTTTTCTTTGATAACTGAAACAGGTCAAATTTTTCATGTTTTGCAACTCTTTACTGTTACTGTGTTTTATTTTTGAAGAAGATGCCTTTGCTTAAAATTCTCATTGCATTGTGTGTCTTAGAATTGAAAACTGCACCATGGCCTGAAACAGATACTATGTACAAATCTTCCTACTTGTTCTTCTGTATAAGCATCTTAGAATTAGATGGGTTTTTTTCCCTTTTTCAAATTAGCAATGTGCTGAGGGCTCAGGTTCAGTTATTCATCTATCGCTATTTTCAAATATTCTGAAAAGTCAGTATTTTCTAGACTGGATTGCTGCTATGTAAGCATGGTTTACATCCTTTTGTTGCTTGAAGTTTAAACTTTAAATTAATTTATATCTGTGTATGTTATTTGCTGGGACCCAGTTTATGAAGTGATCTAGGTCTGTGGTCCGTCCTCTGGTGTGCCACTTGCAAGAATATGCAAAAGAAGTCTCCAGGATGACCCTAGTAGGAAATCTGAAAATAACATTTAATTGTAAGACCTATTAGTTAAACTTTCCTTAGTCAATTTGATATATGTCATGCTGATTTGCAGCTTTCAAAGAAACTGTGTATGCTAACAAACAGCTAGTTTTCAAAAAGCTTTAAATTCCTAGCAGAATTCTTGTTATAGTGGCAATAATTCCTTTTACGCAACAAAACTAAGAAAGATATCAGGTTGTTTTAATAGGGTTTATTTTCTCTAATCCTATGTCAACTGGAATTAATTATATCACCCTCCTTTAATTATTGTTGAATCCTATATTAAACTTTCAGTTACTTTGCTTGGGTTTGCACTTTGACTGACAGACGTATAATTATCTGGATTATCCCATTTATCCTTTACAATAATTTTATACATATTACAAAGAACATGCTAATGTTATTTTTATTTTAGTGAAAACGATTTTTTATTCGTACATTAGGCTTTCAGTTTTTCTCCCTGGATTTCAGTTAGTCCTAAACTATTTTACTACTTTTAAGTTTGCAATACCGGTAGTCACCACTGGGAGACACTATGTAATTGATTTTGGGTTTAAAGGGTGACTTGCTTCTGTTACCGTGTCTAATAGGCTAAAATTCAGCCTTTCATTTTTTGTGAACAAACTGTTTTCAGTTGCTTATAACGTAACTAGACAAATGTCTTCTCAAAGTAACGTAACTAGACAAATTTCTTCTCAAAATAAACTAGAAACTGAAGCTGTTCTGTAATAATAATAATAATAATAAAGAAAGTCTTGCAGGTCTCCTCAGTCATGTCAGGAATATGAAACTACATGATGTTTACAATTCTTGGTAGTATAACAGCAATTTATTTATCATAATACCTGATTTTTACTATATTATGCATTGATTTTCTTCCCACCACCCTTTTCCTCCTTGGATGCAGTTGAAAAGTTTATGACGTCACTGAACTGCAAAGTTGTATGATATTCTGTTTCACTTATTTTCTATACCTTTACTTTGTTTCCTCCAGGGTTTTTACTCTATTTACTGATGAGAGATCTCAAATATTATATAAAGTAAAAGAGCCTTTATACTAACATCATTAGAATGTTAAGCTTTAGCTGATTAAGGAGCTTTAGGTTATTTTTGCATGATAATAATTTGGTGGATTCCAGTATTTTTGCTTTCATAAAATGTGTTTATATTCATTATCCTAGAAATTATGAAATCAATTTAGTCAGATCAAAGTAATCCTTCATATCAATGTTTTTGTCATCAAAACGTGTTTGATTTGGTTGAAATCTTTGCATTGAAATGATGCTTTGTGGTGCCTTGGCCTCTGGAGTAGCTCCTGTGTGATTCAAAAGATAATCGCAGGTAGAGATGGAAAGACCTAACAGGTCACCCTTTCCACCCACTACCAAATTGGGATTGCTCCCTGTAGTATACCTAGCTCAAGTCTGGGGTCAGTGCTGCACAATATAATGTTCTAAGGTTTATTTATTTATATGCCACAGTAAATAGAAAACAGAATTGCAAAGGTGACTGGCTTTTAGCCCTACTTTTAAAATTACAACTAGAAGTTTCTGGGTAAAACTGATTAATTTCTTCTTAGGCTCCTATCATAAGAAATTAAATGGGGTTGACCTGTAGAGAATCCTGCTGTTGTGATTTGCTCTGCAAGTAAGATACAAAAGGTTGAGAGCTCATAGATATGTATTGAAACTAAAAGGAAATATATCATATCATACTGCATTTCTGGTCTGTAGCTGTACATCTTACATGCTTTATATTTTTCTCACTAAAAGGCATGAGTAAAGATTTTATACCCATAACTGCTCTATCCTCTGGCAAATCCTGTTGCCTAGCTGGGCTGGGTAAATAACATTTATTCTTTCAAAAATTATTTTTAATTTAAAAATGCAAAATTTCAAAAGATCTTTTGCTATTATTATTGTCAAGAACTAAGTCTTAGCCACAAAGAATTCAGGTATGCTGTAACTGTATATAGCAATACTCTGACCTATGCTGCCCAGTTCAGTATGTAATGATATTATTTGTGTTTCCTTCTGTGAGTGTGTGAAAACTGACCAACAGTGACTATTTTGAATTTAGTGTAAAAGTCATAAAATGGCATATGTTCTGCCAACCATTGATTGTGCAGTTTGAGGTTTTCATTTGGCAAATGTTCAAGCTTAAAATGTGTTTTTCATGATTATTCGCCTTATTAAAGCTCATTTGCTATTCATGGAAAGTGAGCACAAAAGGGATGTGAACAGTCAAAAGAAATCCATTTAAAAATTCAAATTAATATCCAAGGGAAATGGATTGCAGTATTTGCTCAACTCTACTGGGTATACTTTGCTGCTGAATGTCTTATTAATGGGTGTCTTTGTCACTGTCCTTAAGGCTTTCATCACAAATGTTAGCTAGTTTTGTTATGACTTCATGTTGCAGTCATTATGCAAAATTTGTTCTTGATATTGTTAAAATGGTTCTGTTAGAGTGATGCTAGGTGAAAGAGTGTTTACCATGTGGCTGCTCCTTTTCCAGATTAGTTAAAAACTTATTGTTGTGGTACTAACTACTGACTTTAAATGTGGTAGAGTCAAAGAAACTCAGGTCATCATCCCTTGCTAAAATCTGAGGCTTGACTTCCAATGGCCTTGCCCATACCAGCCTCAGGGACTCCAGTTCTCCCTCTGTAACTGCCTATAGAAATAGTATAGTAGAAAATATAGTATATAGTTGAAAATATACTTAACTAGTGATGGGAAGAATCTGAGTCATCAACTGTGAGAGCAAAAAGTAGTTAGCAATGTGATGGGGTAGTGACTGTGGCTGAGGTGTCAGCTTAAGGCATACCAGTGTTGTCTTCTCCTTCTGTGCGCTGAATCATGGAACAGTTGAAGAATAGAAGATTTCTAGACCCTCCTTGTTGAGCAGGTTGACTAGGACCTTGTCTAGTTGGGTTTTGAATATTTCCAAGGATGGTGACTCCACAACCTCTCTTGGAAACCTCTTCATGCCTGACCATCCTCACAATAAAACAGTTTTTTCTCAGTTTTAAGTGGAATTCGCTGTTTTTCAGTTCCTGCCCATTGCTTTGCATCCTGTCACTGAGCATCACTGAGAAGAGTCTGGCTCAGTCTTCTTTACTCCTCTGATAGGACTGTATACACACTGATGAAATCCCCCTTGAGCTTTCTCTTCTTATATTATGCCTTAAGCTAACTCCTAGAACTTTCTGGAGGGATGGACTTGAAATGAGAAAAGACTTTTTTTGGGTTTTGTTCTTCTGGATGGCAGTTAGGAATTATTTTCATTACACGTTGATATAAATATAGAAAGAAAATTGATTTGAAGTCCAATGGTAAAGAATAATATAAATAGTTGCTCTTTTTCTTTATTTTTAAATAAAGCAAATTGAAATAGCCTTCATATGTGAGCCTACAGTAACACTTGGCTTACTGTAATTTCTGAATGAAGAAGAAGTGTTAAAATGCAGGCTATAAGCTTTACACTACAGTTAAATAGTGCAACATTTATATGTCATAATTCCCTATTATGTTGGACAGTTAAAGTTATGTGAGCAAATGCATGGTTTCCAGGGGTAGATAACTGAAAAAGAATTTGCTGCATCATTCAACCTGAGGTTTTGGAGATGCATTTATTCATGCAAATTGAGGTCAAAGGCTAGTGCTTTTCAGAAGGGTCTTGCTTCTTAGCCAAATTTATAGCTGCTTGAACTAAAGCAAAGAAGATCAAATTATTTGCCTGGGATCATATGCCAACTGAGTGGCTCTGCCAGGATTTGAGCCAGAGATCCATTCCCTTGGTTCATCACCCTTGACTGTAAATAGTAGATTTCATTCTGGTTTATGAAGATATTAGGCAGGTAGCATAATGTTTTATAAGCTTCTGAAAGAGACTGAGCTGCCATTATAATGAGGAAATAGACTAATGGGCTAATGAAAAGTTAAGAAAAAAACAGATATGAGAAGTACTAGAGGAAAAAATTAAACCTTGGACCAGTAGTTTACTCTTTTGTTAAATAGTCTGAACCAGGGTACAGGGTTTCCCTGGGAAGACCAGTATGGGTTGCACAGTGAGGCATTCTGGATGTCCCTGAGGCCTCCAAAAGGAAAATCCACCATGGATATTGTAAGTTATATCACTTCAGGTAGATACCTAAAGTCAAGGATGTAGGCTGACCTAGCTTCTTTCTAGTGAACAAGGAGAAAGACTGCTGTGCTTAGAAATGGGTTACTTTCATTGCTCTTTCAGGTACAGCACTGCCCACTCTTCTCACCCAGAGTTCAATCCAGATCTGTGGAACTGACAGTGTATAGAGAGATGGCCAAATACATTGCGTTTCCTCCCTTTACAGGTCACAGGGAAGAAAGTGGCTGCTGCTATGCATAGTGTACTACCAAATCATTTGAGTGTGTGCTCTCCTGGTATAAAGAGACTTTTGTAGATTGCCTAAGATATTATAAATATAGATCAGTAATAAAACAGCATTTCAACACATACTGTTCAGAAAACTTTGTATTTGGCTCTAGGAACTGAGCTACTTTATGTGGTGGCTGATATGATGTGGAACTTTCTGGGGATGCAAAGGACATGAGAATGCCCATCAAATACTAAGATGCTCATTTAATCTAGTGATAGACTGCTTGATATTGTATATTTTTCATATTGATGCTTATTTTAGGTATTTTTTTCACTCTTTCTCTAGTCCTGTTTCCACATTCCAGTACGTAGTGTGTGCTACGGAGGAAGTGAAAAGCACCAGTGTGAGGAGGTGTCCCACATGCTGGACTAGTGTGTGCAGCTGCAGGTAAGAGAGTTTTTCTGCTGGTGCAAACTGAAGGCAAAAGAGCAGACCCAAGTCTGTGGCAGAACAGTTCTGTGTTTAGAGTCAATGTGACATGTATACTCTTTCAGACATGACAGCCTATACCTATAGAAGCATGTAAGAAAATGGAGGAACAATCTTGGATTATTTCAGTCTAATATTTTTGCTTAAAGTTGAGTTCAGCATGTTATTTTCTAGCTTATCTCACCACCCCTGCTTTTTTTTTTTTTTTCTTTTTCCCCTTCTGGTATGTCCCATCCCTTCAGTTTCATTTTTGGAATTTAATATCTCCCATTGATGATTTCTGTTCCTTATCTTCCCTTGATCCATTTCTGCTTCTCTGTTAGATTCTGTCCCCTTGAGTCTCCAACAAATGTCTCCCCATATGTCAGATTAAAAAAAAAAATTACAAGATGCTAGGCTGTGAAAGGAACTAGAGAATGTTTATGTGGTTGCAGCAGGTTGACCATTAAAATGACTTTATTTCTACAGCATTTCACATGCTGGGCTTGACAGTTTCATTTCCGAAACAATTTATACTCACTAAAGTCCATAACAGCATTTCCATTATTTTCTTATATGATTTTTGTTTGCCTATATATTATCAAGTTAGTTTCTTCTATTCAGGCCTGATTTCAGACAATAGGAATACAAAGTGGAAAAATCCTTTCTAAAAAGACTGTAGCTTTTTATCTGTTAAAGCATCTTTCTGTGTCCCAACACATTTTTATCTCAGTTGTCTTTTCAGCTTCTCTTGTTTATTTGATCCAATGGTATGACATGCAGGGGAGAGTTAGGTGAAAGTTTCACCTGAAGTGTATGCATGCTCGTAGATGAGGAGTGTTACTAAAGCTTCCTTCCTCATTATTCACCGAAATTCTCATGCTGTTCCAGATACTGCTTTCAGAGCATACCATATTCAAGCAAAGGCTAACTAAAACTGTTGCTTCAGATTACAATGTAGGGGGAGTAGTTATTTTACTAAACTAGTACCAGTGGACATCACAATAGGCTAGGATGAGGAAGAATGGTCAATTTTATTTTCTTGCTTTTCCAAATATAATGTTGTCCAAGCATCTATATATGTGAAGTTCCATTTTTCTTCTACTTCATTAAAAGGAAAAAAAACCCCAACAAACAACACACAGTTTGCAGTTTTGAAAAGGAAACAACTAGCATTAAATATTCCTGAACAGCATCATTGTATTAAATTCTGGCACAGTTTTCATAAAGAGATTGTTGGAATATCATGCACTGGAAATTTATAAGAACAAGTTAAATGTCTGTTGGGAATAGCCTAGGTATAACTTGCTCCTTACCACAGTAATCAGATCAGTAATTCCCAGGCTTTCTAGTCTAGCAAACCATTGTCAGCTCTCAGGACTTCTCTACAGCCCAGAAGACCCCCTTAGTTCAGTCATTGTTGAAAACATAATAAAGACAACGCTTGCTATGATTTCATAAATTACAGTTTGGAAACCACTAGACATAATGATGGCTTTGGTTCCTTCCAGCTTTATACTTCTGTGGTTCTGTACCACTGCCATAGTTCCAGGGCAATCGTAGAATAAGTTTGTGATTATATATGATAATAACAACTGTCTGAGCTACAGTCCTTACTACAGTCTCATTTGCTTGCCTCCGAGAGACTGCTTGCCCAGGGAGGTCAGCAGGTTGTTTGCTTCCTGTTGAGCTAATTGGCAGGGTGACAAACACTGCATGCCAAGCAAATGCATTTGTTTAATCTCTGCTGGTTGTGGATAAAAACCTCCAACAGACAAGAGAGGCCTTTTTTTTTAAAGAGCTGATTTAAAGCTGGGTGAAAATGGGTTGTCCCCTTAAACTCCAAGTATTAACTGCTGTAGACGTGTACAAATAATACACGTCCAAGCTCAGTTTGGATCCCTTTCTTTATCTGACAACTACTGATACCAGTGTAACATGAAAAGTTTATCAGAACCAGGTAAGTTTGGTGTCCATTATTATGTACTTAAAAGCTAATGCTAATTGTTAAGTGCAAGATTGAATGGAATATGGGAGAGATGAAGAGCTTCCTGAATTGATTTAGGTTGCATGAAGGCAGTGGACAGTACCTTTCCACTTCTGTATAAAGGGCATGTGTGAGGCCCAGGGGAATCAGCACAACTTTTGACCAAGCCCTAAAGACAATGTCAAGATTTAAGATGTTTTGACTTTCAAACAAATGTTCTAGTGCAATTACATAATTTTTATTATTCTCATTTAAACTGATGTGTATTATTCATCATGCTGATCAGAACACTCTTTGCATCACTGTACTATTTCTAGTTTGATGATTGTGATAAACTGAGTAACCTTTTCCAGCCTGTGAAGTTGTACACTTCCTTCAGAGCCTTCATTTAGCTTGTAAAAGTGCTCTTTAAGTTTTAAAGGACAACATTTGTGTTTGTTTTCACCAATTATACATTACTGGGGGCTAATGGTATTCAAAAAATAAAGTAATACTTTTAGGCCTGATTCTTCTTCACCTCTTGCAGAGATTTCTATACTCTCCATTTGTGTGTAATGTGCCTGTTGTTGCCATCTCCCTGTAGTAGAGGGCTATCTGTTTGGTATCCTTAGGATTTGCAGGTTTTAATTAGAATGGATTTATGTTGATTAGAGCTGATGGGATTGAAATGCCATGTAGTTATTAATTTCCTAGTTTTAATTTTGCTACTTAGTCATACATTACCGAAAATATCTTAGAAATATTTTTTTCCCCCTTGTAAAGTGGCAAAACAGACAAATAAATGCATTGCAGCATGCTGTCATTTTGCGAATAAACTTCTGGCAGATTCTGACTTTTAAAATTCTATGAATGCCTATTGAGTGGACGAAAATGAAAAGAAATATTTGCAACCAAGATTTCTTAGATTTTCTATGAAAACTGAAATAAAACTTGTGGGAATTTCTGTTAGGATTTGCTTATTTTCTTTTTACATTTAAAATGTCAATGAACATAATTCCTTGAAATTCCCAAACTTGAAAATGTCCATTATAATTTTTGTTCTGTAGCATGTGCAGTATAGACCTAGATTCTGTACAGAAGTTAATATTAATCAGCACATGGAATGCTATTTCCATTTTTGCAGGTAGGAAAATGAGGCATAACATAATCTGTGGTCCAGTCCAGTAGTCATTACAATCAATCTAAAGGGTATCTTTAGATCTGACTGTAGCAGGATAAGGTCTTCTGCAGAATGAACTAGCTTTGTAGGCTTCTCATCTCTGCAATGATGAATAAAAGCAGTAACAAAAAATCCCACAGCAGATAAAAATTCGGATTATCCTCTTTCCGAAAGTCCCATGCTGAACCCTTTGAAGATTAAGATAGCAGACCACAGCATTGAAATATACAAGACCAGTTGGCAGAGTTTTGGACTAGGAATCAGGACTCTCAGGTTCTATTCCATACCTTGATGCAACTGTAGTAGTTGCTTTTCTTCTATTTTGCTGTTACTCTTGCTTGTGTGTTTGGTGGGTTTTTTGGGGTTTGGGGTTTTTTTTTCCAAGATTGTATATTAGTGTGTATACATGGAAATCAGTAAGTCCTGGGTCTTGATGAAGAACTCTGGGTGTTACTTTCATATAAATAAATTATAATGGCTAAAGATAAATATGGTCATAGAAAATGGGTACAGTAAAGAGAATGTGTATATCCAGTGTTCACATTCAACTAGTTCCTAAAACTTCAAGGTAAGAATTCATGCAGAAATCTATCATAAAGATAAATTCACAGCTTCTTTCAGCTTGTCTCTTCTTTCTGTAATAAAACCCATTCTTCACTGAATAAAAGACTAGTGAACTCAAAATTCCTTTTGACAGAAACATAGCGTAGCAATGTGGATTCCACAGTGTGTCCAAATAATGCCAATTGCTGTAACAGTACATTTCATACAGATTTAAGTTCTGTCCTTAATATTATGTCTATCTGGAGACAGCTGTTTTGAAGAAAACTGTGTAAGCTTGGTGATAAATTTCCCACAGCATATTTAGAAGTACTTGTAAATAAGGTATAAATGAAGATATTATATGGACTTGTTTCAGAATGTCAACCATAAGAATTTCTATCTGCTTCAGACCTTATTTTAACTTTATTATCTGGTTTGCTACCACTTGGAGTTCTGGCCAGCTTTCTCCAGAGAGGGATTTCCTAAGGGAGAGCAGTCTCTTGCATTTTTGTGTGAAGGAGCAGAACTTGGGGGACCTCACTGTATTGGTATAGGCAGATGAAGTGAATCAGCATTCTATTCTTCTTTAGCTGCTGATTTTTTGATCCATACTTGCTCATGGCTGTTCCAGCCTTTGGGTTTTGGTGAAGGAGAAATTCTGGTGCTTAATACCACTACATTTCTTCACGGAAGATCTCTTGCAGTATTACTACTTTACGTCAGTGCCAGCACATTTCAAAATTGATCCACCTCCATTTCAGGAAATGTAGATATATAGTCTTTAAACAGTGGTGCTCTGAATGATGGGACAAACTCAAGAGACTGGTAATAGTCTATGCAGCTTTTAACTCAATTACAAATACGGCTGATAACGTTCAACCTGTAGATGCTTGTTTGGTGGTATAAAGTTGGGAATTGGTTAAATTCCTCTCATGCCCTTGTTTCTACCTCAGCCAGTACTAAGAGGAATGTCCTGTAGACACGCAGGAGCCTGACCGATAAATTATCCTTTAACTCTCAAAAACAGAAGGTGAAGATGTGGTTGGAAGCAATCAGTTTCTTGCTTCAGTTGCAGTATGTGTTTTCTTGATAGAAAAAATTCTCGTCTTGGAGGCTATCCACATTGGAATTTTCACTAGAAAGACAATAGTTGCTGTTGACCTATATGACATTGCTATTAATTACACATTATATATGCTGCTTTTCATATTTCTTTTTCATTGTGAGGAGACTCTTTCCTTCTCAGTTCATAAGCATAACTCATTAAACTTAATAAGAATTCAGGTGTTCTAGAGTGACTGTCAATCTATTTTGATATCCTTCTCCACGCTTTACAGTCTCATGTGCTTCAAATAAAGGCAGAATGTCATTCTTGTTGCCAGCATGTACTTGAGGATCCTGATGTGTTTCATACAGAATTACACACTAACTCTTCTTCTATGCTTTGGACAGCAAACCATTTATGCTGCAAGACTGTAATATACCCAAGCCATTTTAACTGCTTAGGCTACTCTGATTCATCAAAATAGGTGATCTTTTTATACAGCAAAGCTGTCACAGCTATCCTGCAGCAGGGAGTTCCACTTGTAAATTCTGTGAAAGACTGATCTTTATCCAGTTTCCTTTATAATAAAAGGAGTAGTAACTGTGTACAACTGATTTCCTTTTGCTATTTTTTGTTAATAGATCAAATTTCTCCTTGAAGTGATCAGCTACCATTCACTTGAATTAGTGCTATTTCTTCCATTTTCATCATTGCTTAATTTTTTTGTTTAACCTTACCAAATCCTTTTTTTATTTTTAAATTTACATCATCCTAAACAAAAAATAATTTCATGCCCTGGTCCAGTGCAGATGCCTTGATTACAAAAAACAGTAGTTACTGAGAATGGTGGTCATACACACATGATTAACAGCAGAATTTGACCTCATGTAGGATAAGATTTACACAAATCCCTTAGTCACTGGCCAGTTCTTAACTCATTTTGAGTGCCCTTTATATTGTGTATGGGGAACAGACTTAAAAGCTGTGTTAATGGAAAAACCAATTGATGTGATTGAATCAGGCGCTATATGGTTAGTGTCTATTTGTATTACTTGAATAGTTTCTGTATACTTTTGGTGGTGGTATGCAGGATTAACGTTTTCTTTTTTCTTTTTTTTTTTTTTGTTGTTGTTGTTGTTGTCTGTTCATTAAGAGTACTGGGACAATTTCAGTGAACCTCTGTGTTTGGGAGAATGGGTCCACGATATGGAAAAAGGTAAATTAATGTTGTCTCTGGAGTAGACCCAAACTCTTGAAGGGTATCAAAGCTTTTTCACCCTTTGGATTGAAGTATTGGACTTCTGCAAACTTGGTAGCTTAGTCAACAATTCTGACTTAGAATAAAGTGAAATGTGAGTGCAGGAGTTGCCTTTCTAAATGAGAGTAAATTCTTGAAATCATCATTTGGATAGATCAGGGAAGTTAAACAAAACATATGCAGAATTGGCTCTAGTTAAGAGTATTTTCTATGCTGCCTACAACTAAGATGTTTGTATTTGATTTGGACACTTTGTATTGGTAGAAGGGAGTCATGCATAAATGAGGCCAACACTTATTCAGTATTATTAATGATGTTGTCTACTCTTAGTTTCTCAAAAACCTGAAAACTAATAAATTTTACATATTGGAAAAAAATCGCAGATAAATCAAACAAATATATAAATTCTTTAAAGTATTTAATATGTGTTAAGAGGACAGAATGATGAATTCAATATTGAAAACCAATATCAAGTTTACAATTATGTACCATTTATCATCACTGATTGCACAGACAGCATATTATTGCGGGGAACAGAATGATGCATAAACTAAAACCCTGATTGGTTTTATAAAAAACAAGTTAAAATTCATGTTATGTCTGAAAAGCTTTGTTTTTCTTTTTCAAGCATTATTTTCAATAATAATTTGTTCGTTCAGACACAAATTATGCATATTTAATTTCTTGAGCTTTAATATGAAATGTGTAATAATTTTTCAGTGTTGAAAACTTGATGCTTTTACAAACAATAACATGATTCTGTATACTGTTATTTTTCTGAGGCCCAATTCTCCCTTTAAGAAAAAAGAATATATGGAAAATGAAAATGTGGATAAGAACTAGTTTTGAATTGGACATGTAGAAGCAGGCAAACAAAAGCAGTAAAAATGCTCTTGAAAGGTGATTTGACTTTGAAGAGAAAGCATGTGCAAATGGCCATTTCTTACTCAGTAGATCTCCCAGGGTAAAATTCTGTCTCCCCCTAAAGTCAATGGTAAAGCTCCCAGTGACTTCGGTGTTTTCAAACTTCTATTGTCTGTCTGTACTGAAGGACATACCTGCTTACCTTTATGAAAGAGCTGCAGTTCTTTAAACTGCTGTCGCCCCAGCTGAGCTCTGGGAGAGGGAAATGAATTCTTCTGTGGCTCACACTTTATCAGCAGAATTATTAAGCAGTTTTCTGTTGCAAAGTCGCTCTTGTAATGCACTTGCCTTTTATTTTTTTTTTTTAATTCTTTTTTCATTTTCATGTTGGTGCTCATATTGCATGGGGATAACCAAAGATATCCTTTCACCAAACTGAAGCTGTGCACCCATAACTGAGAGTTATTTTATCCTTCAGAATTTCAACAACTCATTCTGATTTATGAAAGAATCTAGCTAAGCTTGAAGATTCAGCTTGAGTTTACAGAGTTCTAACTCTAGGCTAGACTCATTGAGTCAACAATAATAAGAAAAAAGCCAAACCATTTTTTTATATCTTTATGTGTAAACTGTGCATTTTAAAAACAGAATTACTGAACTAGAATCAGTGTGCTACAATCTAATGCTGCTTATACTGAATGTCTGTTTAGGGGAAGGTTGCATTTAAGTAGATGCCAATAATAAGTGAGCATTATAGTAGTCACCCTCAAATGTAAAACACATCCATAGACAGATTCATTGACATTTACGAACATCTACTACCCTTCAAGTAGACAACTATATTGCAGAGAAAAGCAGAACTATACTTTCCAAAGGAAATTACTGAGATGGATGGGATTTTACATGAGAAAGAAGAGCAGGGCTGAATGCTTTGTCTCAAACATCTGTAAACAGTCATACAATAGTGTAATATCTTGGGGTTTTTTGGTGTCCAAGGCAGTCGTAATTTGATAGGACATTTCTTTGGAAAGTTTTAAGGAGAACTCTGAAGGACAAAAAATAAAACATGTGGGGGAAAAAAGTGTGGCAGCAAGGTGGTCTAATTTACTTTAAGCAGACTGGTTTTGCCTGTGCGTTTCAGACAGCATCTTACCTTTTCACAAGAAAAATCAGGGAGGCTAAATAGCTCTCCAACTGGAAACTGGTGACAAAACTGAGTCATAAACAATGCTGTCAGTATAGAGCAACTGGTGTTTTTAATATTCTTATACAAACAACAAAACCTAATTACCTTTATTTATTAGAGAAATCTAGTTCAAATTTGATCTGTTAAATTTTATTAAATAATGAAAATAATAAATAAACATGATTGCTAATTTATTATTGATATTCATTATTAGAATGTTTGTAAAAATAATTAGAAACAGGTTGGAAAAGATGGGGATGAATTTACCTCAGGCACCAATTCTGCTGCAGATCCTGGTTAGGTTGCCTTAACCATAGCTAATGAAGAAAAATAGTCATCTGGAGCTTGTGAGAGAGCAGAGAGCTGGGTTTGCAAAAAAGAGGTGGGGAAGCCAGCAGTCACTTCAGCACACAATCATGTATTCTGTCCACTGCCCCATTCTGCTGATTTAGGTTGCTGGTGCAAGATCATGGGAAGGCTGCAAACCAGGGCAAGGCAGCAAGGGGAAGGTTGGGAACCTGAAGGTGTGAAAGCTGTGGTGGGAGTGGAGAAGTTTTTTGGGAGGCTGGAAGATTGCAGGGAGTCCCTTATGGAAACAGTGTACCAATTCTGGCCCAAACTCTCTTTATCCATTTTGAAACTCTGCCATCGCCTGCGGTCATGTACTGGCATGTTACCAAGAAACTCACAGTGCAGACAAAAGGGTTTGGCAGCCTTATATGTACATAAAATATTGTGCAATGTGGTTATTCATTGTGTGGCTACAATGACAAAAAAGTTCTATTAGCTATTTTGGTACATTATCAAAAAGGGACTTGGTCTTACGTTTCTTACATACTGAGATGATAAAGGAGGAAGTCAGCCAACATTATTATTCTAATTAGAAAATAATCAGTAATAGTACATAACACAAATAGAGCATTTCATCTTGAAAAGACTGTGCAAGCATAAGATTGTTGGCTAAGAGCGAAGTTAATGCAGCTCTTCAAATCACCTGTCATAAGCATTTTGGTCTAACGATTTTTACTATTATACATTTGTAACTTCTGGTACATCTTTCAGGAAGAAAATGACAGCCATGGGGTGCAACTCGTTCCTGGTCTGATACCTCTCTGAGCATCCAGTGGCACTGAGCCACCCTAAAGAACAGCAGCAGTGCAGTCAATTTGACAGTACGAGGGCAGATGCTCTGGACGGTAGAGGATGCTAGAGAAGAGGTAAATTTTCCATCATGCTTTTCTCTGTCTACTAGCATCCCCTTGGTCTTGCCTGATATCAGCTCTAGCCAGCTTCTCTACATCCAGGGGCTGCTTTAGGCAGAGCACTGCGTGTGTTTGTCTATGCACGCCCCTACAACTGCATGCATGCGTTTAGTTGCAAACCGAGGCACCTTGAAATGGGTCCAGAAGTTTACATGATCTCCCGCTAAGTGCGTCAGTGGAGTTTGATAGGTCTCTGCTCTGGAGATCCCCTTCTTTTAGCTGCAGGAGGCAGGGAGCCTTGTTTTTTCCTCATCTGCTACCCTCTGCTGAGCTGCTAGGTGTTTCTGCCTCAGCTATAGAGTTTGCTTCCTCATTCCCACATGCACTGTTCGGGCGACAACCTTGGGATGCCGGGGTGTCTCTCTGATTCTTTGTCCTTTTAGTCTGTTTAAGGTATTTTAATTGAATCGGGTGGAGAAAAAAACAACCCAAAACACATACACAAACGCCAAGGTTTCAGGACTAGATCCCCCTTCCCCCAAACAACAAATGGTTAAATAAATAACAAGATGCCAAACCAACCATCACCAAACGAGTAAACCAAAAAATCAGCGTCAGCGCCGCAGGAAACGGGAAAGTTTCTGCGCTCTGAAGCTGACCCCGTGTTACCGCGCGTAAATGCAAGAATCCAGGGGGAGGGGAGCGGAGCGCGGCCCCGGCCCGGCGTCTGCGGTAGCCGGGGCAGTACTGGTGCGCCCAGCCCTGCATCCCGGAGCGACAGCCCGAGAGATGCTGCTGTGACTTGGTTCTTCGCTGGGAAATGAACGGCTCTGAGCCCCCACCCCCGTCTCCTCCCTCCCTCCTCCTCTTTCCCCCTCCCCCGGGTCCTGCGGGGAGGCGGGTTTAAGGTGGGTCGTGTGGCCGCGGTAACTTTCCTAAAAGAGCCAAAGAGGCGGCCGGAGTCCCCCGCAGCAGCATCGCCTCCCTGTCCTGGGCAGCGGTGCCGGTGCGGTGCACCCGTGCGAGCGGCCTCGGCTCGGCCGTTGCAGCCCGGGCTGCCGCTCGCCGCCTCTCGCCGCCGCCTCTTGCAGCGTTGTGCTGCCGCCGCCGCAGCCCCACGGATCGGCCCCCACGACGGGGCTCTGGCCCCGGATCCCGCCGAGGTAGGTGCGAGTCGGGACAGGGGCTGGGCGCTGCGGGGGACACGGCACTGAAGCCCCTGGGTCTGCAGCTGCGGTCCCCCACGCCCCGTTTGTTCCGGGCGTTGCTGTTGCTGCGGGGCAAGGAGCTTCCTCTGTACCCTCTGGCTGCAAGGGAGGAAGCCCCCTTCCCTGCTCCTCCCGGAACTGCCCAGGCATCGAGGACAACCCCGGGGGGAGGCAGTCTCCCTCCAGCCTCCCGTGTCTGTCCCTTCCCTCGATCTTTGGGTTCTCGCTGGTGATTTTGGAAGTGCTGATCTAGGAGATGTGCGCGTGGGTGAAATCTTACGGCTTTATTAGGACTCTCCCCTCTCAGCGCTTCTCTCAGAAACCACCCCCCCACCGCATGGTTTACTGGGGTGTTGTGTCGGCACGAACTTTCTTCTGGTTGCAGGAGGCAGATTTGGTCCCTGTGTATCCCTGTCCGTGGGCTGCTGCTCTGCGCGGGTGAGCGGAGTCTCGGGCTGCGCCTCCACTGCTTGGGTTGTAGCAGTTTCCCTTATCTGTACTTGACAGGGCTCCTGATGAAAAGGGTTGTTTTTGGGATAAGGAGAGGCACAGGGTGAGAAGTTGTAGGATGCGGTGTGTAAGTGATGCCTGTTTCTTGAGGTTGGGGAGCTGGTGGAATCACTCTCACTGGTGCTACTTGCTGCCAAACATTCCCTTTTGCTAAGAAAGGGCTCTGGCCACCCTGCCAGATGGCTCTTAACAAAGAGAGAGAAGTTTGGGAGTGTTAAGATATCAGCTCCCAAATAAAATGCTCACCTGACATCCTCAGGTGACAGTACAGAGTTTTGATGTCTATGTTTATTAATATTCAGCTGTAAGCACCGGGCATCTTGTTGGCCCAGAGAGGTGAGCAGAGGATCAATATTTCATGAAACCAAGGCAGCCATCTCTCAAAGTATCACAGGGTTTGGAGATTTAAATAACCCCTGTGATCACTAAATACTGTGAAAGCTGGCGTTAGCCCCTGTTCCCCCCATCCCCAGCAGAAAGAAAGTCCAGAGTTAACTAAAAGGAAGTCTACAGTTCGTATGTTTATGACCTCCTGGTTTAGAACATAAATACATAGCATATGAATTATGAATTAACTAGAATGCAGTACCTGTCTACCTTCCATATCCCGTCAAATGGGGGAGACCTTTGCCCACCCCCACCCAAAATATTACCTGTATTTTGGTAATAGAAATATCAAGTCAGGTGATTGGATGTTATGTCTCTTAATTTCACATTACAGGGCTAAGTAATTTTGTGGAGACTTATTCTGGGATGGCCAAGTCTCAGTTTGAATCCTTCCCATTCTGTTAGATTTCTCTTAGAGTGCAGCCAGAGCTTTTCTCTCACTGTTTGGACCTTCCTTACGTGTCCACTTTGTTATTAAATCCCACAAGTTTTCCTTCCCAGAGTAATGTCTGATAGATGGATTCTTTTGTGTGTATTGCTTTGCTTATAGTAGTGCTAAGTAAAGACAATTGAACCAACCAACCAGTCTCATCATAGGATTTGATTTTATGTCATCTTTTACAGACTGATGATCAGGTCTTGCAAAAGCTGATGAACAAGTTTACATTCATGGGAGTTGGTCTGGAGTCTATTTAAGTTAGTGTGAGGCACCTGAATTGGCTTTGCATTAGAACAATAAATACTAATAAGCACATATGTTTAAGGATAAAGATACGTGTTTGCAAAATTAGTTTCAGTGCAAGTGCTTGAGTTCTTACTTGTCACTAACATTTTCTGAAGGCTTCTTTAATGTGCAAACTGTTAAACTTTTCTTTCTGCTTCTTGTTAATATCTGAGTAAAATTGTTACATAATTGCAAAAGTTGAAAAGGTGAAAGTGTTTCAATGTTTCAACATATGAAACATTGAAAATGGTGATGTGGTCACTATGTGGTTTTCAAAATAAAATTTCAATGTTGTCTTTCTTTCCAGTCATCTGGTCATCCACTTTATAAAATTTTATAATTTTAATTAAAAAAAAAGTCTGGAGGTAAAATACACAATATTAGGGTTGCATTGTATTACTCCTGTTTTGTAGTCATTGAAAAAGGACTAATTTTATCTCTTGTAAAAATACATTAATAGTCAGAAGTATCAAACAGAAGCCAGTGTTCTCTCTTAATAAGTTGCAAGTCTGTAAGAATATTTACTATGAATGGGTCATTCAGCCATTTTTACTTTGAATAATCTATCGTTCTTTAAATGCTAGGCAGCAGAATTAATATTTAGGCAGATGCATACAGCAAAACTATAAATCTCTGAAAACAGTTAATTATGTTGGAACTGTGAATGTGCCTTCGAGTACAGGCTGTATAAACTATTTCTCTGTATCGTGATCGCCATTCCTGCAAACCTTTTATCCTTCTCTGTGAAATCATTTCTAATTCTGTGCTCCCGCAAAGTATGTGCTTGGTTATTGTTTTCAAAACCATGTGGTTTGATCTACTATTTAAACATAATATTTATGATACTACTTCGGTTGCTCAGCTTAAAAAGAGATGTGCTGCATACCATTGCTTATTAAAAAGCTTCTATATAATTATGACTTTTTGCAGTACTGCTGTGCAAATCTCTGGGGCGGAAATTTAAACGGAGGCTTTATACAGTTCACAGTTACTTTATATAAAAGCTATAAGCTCTTTTTCTTGAAACATGGGGGCTGCAGGCACTGGGGAGTGTGTAAGTATGGTGCCTGCACTAGTTTTTACATTTTAATTATTGCAACATGCATGCTTGCCGTTGGCCTTCATGTACTTCCTGGTGCATAGAGGGTCTGTGGTGAGTTCCCACAAACTATCCATCTGTACCATTTTGGTTTTCCATTACCTGTTTACACACTTAATCCTTATTGTCATTTTATGAAAATATGTCAATTCATGTTGTGTCTTGCCAAGGAGTGCTAGAAGGCATGGGGTTGCTTACATATATCTGTGCAAGTGTGACACTACAAGAGTGAGAGTCTAGTTCCACTGCAAAGCCAAAGTCACTGGGAATTTCTCCACTGA
>JAVJGJ010000060.1:5734378-5750027 GCA_035590215.1 Microhierax caerulescens
AATTTCTCCACTGATGGTGATGGAGTTCAGACCATGCTGTGGTTGCGGGTAGGACTCAGGTCTCACAGTCATCTAAGGGTCTCCAGGGAATCCTGCCTGGTCTCTAGTTGCTGCTCCAACAGTATTCAGTTGTCCTGAGAGACACATGTTGTATCTATTGCCCAATGCAGATATGTTAGTGTTCCTCAGGTTTCTCAAACAGCACTTGTCGTCCCTGTTGAGGCAACTGAGTCCTTCTCTGGCTGTCTTACATATTACTAAAAATGACTAATATGTAAAACCTGAGACCAAGGAAATAGTTACAATTACCATTGTGAATAAATGAGATATCCCTAGAAAGGGTTGTTCAGATGTTAATGGAAAAGATTAAAAAAATTCAACCTCATTGTTCTGTACTGTGCAGGCTGACCATGCTGCAGTAGCAATTGGTACTTTCCTTTGCACAGAACTGATTGAAACCTCAGCGAGGAAGTTCCGTATGTTAAGGAGAGAGAGATGAAAAAGCTTGTAGAAAATTAGAAGAGCTACTTTCAAAGGAGACAAATCCCAGATAGAATCACTTTTTAGGACTGCCAGATGAATTCAGCTATGCGATACTTCTGTGTGATTCCTGTGAGTTATGTACAATTGGTGTATGCATATACAGAGGATAAATTTTATTTAAGAGTTTACAAAATGTGATCCTTTACTTAGGAATTAATGATTATGTACCCATTCGTGAAGAGATGATATTCCATGCCCTTGGGAAGATCAGACTGCGTAGCTATAAAACAGTGGGCTTCAGCCCAGACAGTCTAAGGTATTCAGTCAGGATGTCCAAAGACAAGTCTCGAATTCTCTAAGTTAAGTGTGCTTACAACCACTTGTGTATTGACAGTAGTGCTAAGTCCTTCAGGCCATTTCTCCTATCTGGCTGCTGCTCTGAAGGCAAAATACTGAAATTTGTATGAACGCTTCTTTCAGAGAGAGGGAGAGAGATACAACATGAAGGTCACTCACAGAAATACAGCAGGAAAGAAGAGCACATCCAATTTGCACGAGATTGCAAACAAGACTACAACTGGTAGGCCTAACTTTTTCCTTTGCAGTAAGAACTGGTACTGAGAATTTCTCCTAGTAACAACCTGGCTATAAAGGCTGGTGAATGAACAGGGCATGAGGCTGAAACTGGGTTCACTGCTAGAGATACGCTTTGCCTGGAGGAGGAGTAAGGTGCAGTAGCTGAGTGAAAGTAGTTCTGTGCTCAAACTTCATATTCTTAATTTTCTAGGTTTTTCATCCTAAAGTGTTTGATGAGCACTAATAGTCATTCTGAAAGATATCTTAAAGGGTTAAAATGGCACCAGAGAACTGCTAGAAGATGACAGCTTAAAGGTTAGCCAAGTGTGAAATTTGTGAATAAATACTTTGGGTTTTTTTTTTGTCCCCCATGTAACTGGTAGATTTGAGAGGAAATGGGTTCAGGTTCTCTTAAGTTCAGATATGCTGCTGAAGTTTTCTGTAACCTTTTTTTCTTGGATTCCTTGTTAAGATGTAGACTTTTGCTAACTTTCTGTTCTTATCGCATCTTAGGTTACATGATTTTTTGCAAGGTTTATGGAGTGTTGTAAACACGTAAAAATCTGCTTTCTCTGGAACAAATAAGGTAGGGAAAAAAAACCATAGAGAAACTGTGAGATGGAGTATTGGAATTCACAGTTGCCTCCTTAAGGGGCCAAACCAGGAAGATAAATTAAAAGTTCCAAAGCTCTTTAGTTAAAGGATGTAACCTATTTCTATAGATTGTATGGCTAGATAAGGTGTTTTGGGAGCATATTCTACTTCTTCATAGGGTTTGCATTTTTAATACATCTGTTTTTGAGACAAATACTTGAATAGGAAAAACTGTCATTTGACACAACCATTTTAAGAGCCTTTAAAAGTTTTTTGAGGATTTGGTATAAATATTTGTCCTTTTTTTTTTTTTTTTTTTTTTTTTTTTACCGGCATAAAACATGGAAGTATACTGATATAAAGCCAGTGTAAGCATGAGGAGAATCAAGTTCTTTATCATGCTTTTAAAATCTACCAAGTGAGGGAAGCATGGATGATTTGTAAGTAGTCGACTGGCATATGGTACCATTATGATAACATCATGTTCACAGCACTTTCCAGATTGATATACAACCTTTCTAAAATAAGCTCAGTAGAAAAAGAAAAAAGAATGTCAAGTCATTTAGCAGCCAACATGCTTTTGGTAGCAGCATAGGACACTGGTAGGTGACTTCACTGACACTCAGTTTGTCAAATGAATTGTGCATCATAGTCTAGTACCTACTTGACAGGCAGTCACTCCAGAAAATTGCCATTCTACTTTGCACACTGGGGTCTGATTTGTGCTTTCTTAATTCACAATGAAATGCTGTGTTCATTTTCATTCCATGCAGTGTTGGCAAAGTCATGGAGGTTAGCACAAGGTATAGAATTTGTTTCTTGTGAGGATGTCCAGTATTAATACCTTTGTTAGCAGTATAAGGAGAAAGGCTGAGGTTATCTGGGGATGGAGACTGAATTACACTCTAGTTCTGGACAGAAATATCCAGACTTGAGAATGGAACTGTCTCATTGACATGCTGTGTCATTTATGGTTCTCAAGGAACAGTAAAATCATAAATATTCTTAGAAGCAGGAGCCTTGACAAGACAAACTATGGCAGTGTTTCACTATTCAAAGGGGTTTTATCTACTTGCCACAGCTAGCTTAATTATATTAAAGAATTAAAACAACGATACCTTATATGACATTATTATAGCATAAATTATACTTTTGTTTGCCTTCATTTAAATCTAAAAGCTGTAAATATCACTTTAAAGAAATGCTGTCTGATTAATTTGAAATTATATTAAGTTCTCTGTGTTAAAATGGATAAGGCAAATCAGAACCATTAAAGTTATAACACCTACCGTTTCTCAAACTTAGTAAAAATGTCCAATGCAGGAATGTGCTTCATCCCTTCTCCTCATTCCCCACCCCCGTATTTTTTGTGTGTATATTTTGGGTAGGCATTTTATTAACCAAACAGAGCCAATCAGTTATTTTATAGATACAATTCAAGCATCAGAAAATTTACTTCTCAGTGTTACTATGCATTGCCTACTGCAAAACACCATGTGACTAGTCATGCACTAAAATGCTAAAGAAGAGTTATATACCAGTGTTTATTTGCAGAGAGATTAGACATTTGGAGGCTTGTTTTTGCAGATGGTATCACCTTTAGGATTAATTGCCTTCTGGATATGATGCCTGCTACCTTCCTCCAAGGAAGTCAAGGTAGTCCTTGGTAGTCTACTAGTCCTCGAGGTGGACTAGCAGACCAGACCAGGCATCTTAAGTTTTGGGCTACTCAAATCTGGTGAGATTAATCCCACCCTTTCATAATAATGCCTAGTTTCTATTTTACTTGTGAAGAAAGGTAAAAAGACTAAGAACTTTATTGTAAATGAATGAATGAGCACATTTAAAAAATACCATTTGTAACTGAACATTAGTTTAGATATGATGGGTCTTGATAGCTGTAGTGTTAAAGCAGGACAGAGCTGTGTATAGGTGGTGTTTTTGCTGGTTTACTGTAAACTTTCCCTGAAATAGGATTTTTGGATGTAGCCCTAGCTATTACCAGCAGACATTACCATAGAAAATAATATTGTACTTAGTTACGTAAAATTTTGTTTTGAGGAGCCAAGTATAGTAACTGCAGTCACTGACTAGAACTACTAATAATGGCTTTTCCAGAAGACTGTAAAAAACTTTAAAAAGAAATACTCCAACAAATCAGTCTTCTTTAGTGGCAGTAAGTGTAAATTACAGTGAGAAGTCCTTTTGGTTTGGAGTTTTTGGTGCCATTATAGCTGTTATTAATTATATATTATATGTTTTAAAGGAAAGACATCAGTAGCCTATAGGATATATTTGCATATTAATTGAGGATTGATTAGATGCAGTCTGCAGTGAGGGCTGCTGGGAGTAAGTCACAGAAATTACAACAGTGGTAAATTATATTTACAAAATATTTATAGTAAATAATGATGGTCAAATACACAGATTTGTATGCTGCAAATGGGAGGAGACTCATTTGCGTGGTACTGTCTGTTGCAGGAGATCCATCCAGTTGTTACCTAGCACTGGGTTATAAACTGTTTGGGCAGCAGTTGTGACTTATGTAAACTGAGGTCTGTCCAACGACAAAATACTGTCTGCTGTTTGTGGTCAGAAGATAGCAAAGTATCAGTTAACAAAGGAAAGCAGTGGGTGCTCTTAATACTTGAGACAGCTGCTATGTCCATTCCAATCCATAGGAATTTTGAAAAGTTTTATTTTTCTTAATCTTTCTTTCTCGTTTATATTGTACCACTCTGGCTGATAAAGATGTAAATGAAATTTATTTCTCAAAATATGTTCCACGGGATGGTTTGTGGATGGTCTAAGTGCAGCCTGGAAACTGAGCTTGTTCCTCTTACTCTGATCTGTAAAATGCAAAAAATGTGGGAACCCTGTGTGAGGGGCAAACAATGTTAAACAAGAAAGGCAATGGAAACTATTTTGGTAGGCAGAGGTGTGTGGGTAGGAAAGATACTGAAAGTTACTTATACATAGAAAAGAGCAAGAAAAAGAAACACAATTAGGAAAATAAACAGGAGAGGACAAAGAAACAACTAAATAAAATTCAGCAACAGACAAAAGGCTCACCCAGACATTACTGAGTTAAATGAGAATGTTAAGATGAGGAATCAGATCTGTGTGTGGTGTGCAAAATCCTTTTGCTTGACAGGAAAAGAAAGAGACAAAGAGAAATAGCAGGATGCTGCTGTGCTGATTAACGTCCAGCATTTAACTCTGATGGTTTCTAGATAATCCAGGCATCCTCCTAATATTTTTAGCAGATGTTTTCCCCTCCTGCACTCTTATTTTTCTGCAGGTCTGTCTTTTGTCTTATCCTGCCTTTTAGGCTTTGTTTAAGGATTAAGTTTTCTGCTTGAAGGGCAGCTTGGTAGAACATTAAGCAGAGGACAATTTTAGGGTCTGTCTTCTCTGTGTAGTAACGAGCTAAGTTTAGGTTGTTTCTTCTGTATGCAGGCATTCAAAAAACCAGGAGATCTACTTAAAATAATCTGCACTGAAAGCAGAATACAGACTAGTAGTTCTGTTGATTTTTGTAAAAGAAACATGTTTGCACAGGTACTCTGGAAGGAAATAGGCTCTGACTTTCATAACGCAACCTACCAATGTGCAGACTACTGAAGGAGGCAAATATGTATTCTGAGCTTGCAAAAGTGCTCTTGTGGTATAAATGTTAGTAATGTGGCACACTGTATTTACTTGAAGAGATACATAAATGTTAGAATCTAATTATTATGTCCTGCTAAATCGTGCTTGAAGCAGCACCCAGAAAGGGGAAGGACTGGTGTCTCAGTGCTACTTTTCCGCTTCATAATGGAAGGTGGCCTAAATTTGGCCATTGTAAACTTGTTGCAAAGACCCTGCTGCCTGTGTGCTCCTGCTCCACCAAGGACTGCTACCCACCTGCCTGGTATTTTCCAAGTTTGTCTGTGTCTGGCTTCAGAAGTGCAATCCCCAGCTGCCTTTGAGTTGTGACTTTCCAGTTGGTGGGGTTTTTTGTTCCGTTGTTTTTTTTTGAGGATCTGGTAGTCAACAGACACCCCATTGGTGTTTATAATAATGTGAGTTTGCAGTTTTACTGGTGACAGCACTGAAAAGAATAAGTAGGGGGGGGGTGAAAGGAACTCAGCTTAATTCTGGAAGAGGATGTAGTGCAAAAGGAGAACATAAAACACTGAAAGGACAATATTTGGGTATGTAGATGTATCTTTAGGCATTTACAGGTTTCAGAAGGGTAGGAATGTCATCATACAAAACAAGGATATAATCTTAAAAAACTCCAAGGATGTGGAATCTCCATCTTTGGAACCTCAGCGCTGTCCTGGGTAACTGGCTTTCAGTGGCCCTGCTTGAGTGGGGGGATTAAATCAGATGACTTCCAGAGATCCCTTCCAACTTTAACCATTCTGTGATTTTGTGAAATTGGATGAATTAAATACTTAACAGTTGTCTCTGAAAAGTGAGCAGACCTGCCCAGTATTCTTTCATGGATGCTGAATTCACTAGAAGACATTGATAGTGGTTTCATTAATGCTCCTGGGTTATTTGGGCCTTTTTTGATTTGTTTGGGTTTTTTTTCTTTTTTCAATTGCCAACAGAGAGCATTGTACATTTGTTAGCACTGGATTTGCTTCAGTGAACCCATTTAGTACCATTGATTCTTTTTACATGTAGGTTACCTTTTTTGTTTAGAAGTGGTTCTTTTCCATATTCTGGGGTACTTGCATACCACTTGCTTATTACGTTGCATGGGAAAAATAAAAAGCAATATAAAGTCTTAACTCTTGCATTAGAGTTCTGGTGAAGAAATAGTGTAAGTCAATATGCATAAAAATGTCACTGTTAGGAGGCGACACTGTAAATTATAAGCTTGAGTCCTTGCATGTAGGGGGTTGTACATCTGCCCTCATTAATCATTCTGGTTAGTAGTGTGAAGAATGCAGTCTTAAAAATTGATATCACTTCAGGTAAATTCTTAAACCACAGTGAGAAAGATCTTATGAGCAGATATGATCCCCATTTAAACCATCTGATCCACTCAAAGAGAAAGCAGTGTTTGAGTGTGAGCATTTCATACTGAAACCCCAGCTGCTAGTCAGATTCTTTCTTCCTAGCTGATGTCTTGGACATCTGCGTATGAGTTAAAAGAAATCTTGTGTTGCATGTTGCCTGTCATAAAAAAAAAAACAAACACTTTGATACAAATAAGTATTTTCTTGCATTTGCGTAATTGGTTGTTATTCATTACATATATGTATGAATTCATAATGGACAAAGAATTCTTCTCATCTAGTTAAACCTCATTATTCAAAGGCATCAGATACCGGACTGTTTGGAAGTAGGATAAGGTGATCTTCATGCCATTTTCCTTTATACTGTAGTATTCTTTTTTTTAATTGTACACAAGACTTAAATCTGTACAGTATGCCCAAAATATAATGTAGCCTCTGTGTTGCTTACTACTGTCTTGTAACATACATTCATAACGTTGCTGTATGAAGGACATGACTTTTTTATTTTTGGCCTCTATCAGAGCTGAGTTTCAAATGTGAACTCAAACTAAGTCCACAATGATGGAAAGTGCTAGCAGCTGGGATATTCAACTGCACTGAAGTCTTGCTGTTCTTTTGAAGATGAGACTTTTGTCAGATATATGTAGGACAGTAAGTTTTTTAGGACAAACAGTTTCTTTGGATGGCCTTCGTTCTACTTGAGACCTTTGAGCACTTTAGTAAATTTAATATTAAGTAATAAATGTTATGATTAGTGTTGTTTATTGGATAAATCTACTGCCAGAAAAAGAAATGTGCTACAGAATCAGGAAAGGTGAAGCCTGTTCTTGGCTTTGTCAAAGACTGCCTATATCAGTGCCTTCTATTTTCTGGGAATACTAATGCTCCTGATACTTTAAAAAAAAATCTTAACATACTTTTAGAGCGCTTCAAGATCCTGTCCAAAGTTCTTGTGAGTGTGCATCTGTATGCATCCCTAGGCAAATTAGTCTTGCATTACCTATAGACCAGTCTACCCTGGTCTAATTTAATACCCTCTTAATTTTTTAGAGGTTGCTGCTGCCAGTTGCTACTAAGTCCAAAGCCAGTTAGTTCTGATACAGCTTATTGCTGTATTTTGTGCAATTGGTTGATAATAGATTCATTCCAGAAGACCTGATTATATATCAGTTTTGTCATGTATCTGAAATCTGCTTGAAAATAGAAGTGGATATGTAAGCAAACTTCTGTTGTCTGCTAAAATCATACTGGATTTTCCTTTTAATTTCTAATCATGCAGAAGCCTTTCTAAAAAGGAAAAAAAAATGTTGGGAGCTGGTTTTTAGGTCATCTGTGGCAGCACTGATTCTACTCAAATTACTGCAAAAGATGAAAAAAAACACAAAATGATTTTAATTATTTAAAATGTTGCTTGCTGTGATAGATCTGTAAGATACCTGTATCACTTTTCTTCAGATGGGACAGGGTCTAGTTTTGAACCAGTATTTGAGGTTAGCTCTCCAGATATTTGCTTCTTCTTTTAACACTCATGTGAGTGATTAACAGCCTAACCCAAAACCAACTGAAGTCAATGGGTGTGTTTTAAAGGACTAAGAATTTGGGGCTAAATAAGAAGCACTAGGTTTGTAAGTGATAACTCATAGTGTTATTCAAATATGTTTAAATCAAGTAAGATTCTGTGGCCTGGTATAACAAAACCCCAAAAAACACAAATGAAACTACTTGAAAGCAGCATATAATGAAACCCCCAAATGCATTTCTCAATATGTAAATTCTGTTAAAGTCACATTTAAATCTATGTTCCTTTAGTCAAGCTGCTTCCTCACGATATATGCTCTGCTAATCAATATCCAAATAGAAAGAAATTGAACTTGTAAATGATGAGGCACTCCTTGGGTTTCTCCACTTACTCCCTAAAGCTTCATGTCAAATAGAGTAGGCAAATCTTCACATCTAAATAATTCATCTGCAAATGGTGGGAACAAGAGGAGGAGGAAAAAAAAAAAAAGTTGTTTCATGCTAAAATACAATAATGCATTAAAATTAATCAATTTCCTCCTGCTGGGGAACAATCATTTAGAAAACATTTTAATTACCAAAACTGAATAATGGGATCAGTATTTTTGAGAAGGTTGGATTCACCCTACTGAGCACTGGAGAATCCTCTTCACAGGAGCCCATAAAAACATAGCTGTTTTCAAGTTGCTACTTTCAATCATAGTACTTCTGGGGAGAAATCTGATTTTTTCACAGCAGCTTTTAAGGAAAATGTCGAGTGGACAGCAGGCATGTGTTAACTGTGCTGTGCCCAGAGCACAGCTTTGCATGCACACTAGCATTTCTTTTTTTCTCTTGGATGAGAATTTACTGTGCATTACTTAACGCATATCTGAAGTAGAATTTTCAAGCCAGAGTGTTTGGCTGCAACAACAGACAATGTTGTAATGTAATGTTGTAAAAATAGCATTCTTGTGTCTATATTCAGCCTAGCAATGAGTAGAAACTTGCAGAAATAAGACAGCTTTGTCCATTGACTTGGCTAGAAGTGTTATTCAAGGAGAATGTTCATGGGTATTACATTAGGTATAATGACTTTGACTTTCAGAATTTGCCATGGAAGAGCCTCTTTTTCCTTCCTTGATGCCTAAGTCTTGGTCTCCAGCTCTGATTTCATGGACATTTGTCAGAAATCTGAATGTTAATCGAAGACATGACGCACTAATTGTACAGCATATGGTGACCTCCAAGGAATAGCCACTACCTGGCCATCTGGGAAAGCTGTAGGAGACTGTAATAGAAAAATGTGTTTGTAGCAGAAGTTTTTTTCATATGTATGGGATATATTTTAGTCTAAAACAGTTTGTCACTCATAATTTTTTCCCTTTATTAACCTGTGGAATCTTTGCATTTTTAATAGATATGGCATGGCAGACACATAGTCATGTTTACTAATTTTGCTTAGCTTTCTGTGGGAGACGGATAATGCTCACGCGATGTGGCTGATACTGTTTAATATCTGAATCCTGATGCAATGCCTTCTCATAAGTCCTGCATCTGAGGTGCTGTCTCTTTAAGAATACACTTCACTGCAAGATGACAAAAAATTTTGTATAGCATATGTTTATACTGAGGCCAAATGAGAACTGGTATTAGAGTATGCATTAGTCATGGGAGAGAAGCCATTGTTTTGCAAGGATGTATTGTAACTTTTCTTTCACAATACTGGACACTGGTCAGCAAAATAGTTAAATGACTACCTGGGTGCCTGGTGAAGATTTAGTCACATTAAACTTTCAAGATAAACATACACTTAACAACTTTGCTGAAGCTGCCCTGCATGAATTTCAGGAAAATTACATTGACTGGAATCTTCAGTGTGTGCTTAGAGTAAACTCGTATCTCAATACTTTGCTGAATCAGGGTATTAAGTTTGCAAGAAAATTAAAATAGATTCACTGAGAATGATGTAAATCTTTACATTCACAGTAGGGCACACAAGCAAAGCTGAATATCCTAGTAATAGAAGTACCTTGTAACTTGTGGAATGAACAAAGTTCCCAAAATGGTTATTACACATTGTATTTTCTGTTTTGGATTATTGAAATAGAATTACTGAGAATTAAGTTGTATAAAAGGCATTTTCCTTTTTATTTTCATAATTATTCTGTCACCCACATAAAACTTTTCTGTCTTGAAATAGTCTTGGTTTGTACTGAAAATTGCTGTAGGATAAATAAAACCAGTCTAATTGAGATTCATAAATCCACTTTTTAACAAGTACAATTAGGAATAGTTATTAGAGACCAGCTGGAAAACATTAGGGATAAAAATTTACCATAGGAGGTTTTTTATGTGTTTGAAACATTGTTTGATACCAAAACCTAAATAAGATCACCAGAGAAATGAACCTGCTATTTAAAATCTAATTTGTACACAGAAAGTTAATTCTGAATATTTTTATAGATAAATTTATTATTAGGTCTTGTTAAACTGCCTGGTTTTAATGGGAGTCAGACTTTTACAATGCTTTTCCTATAATTAAAATTTGAGAAGTAGCAACTTGATTATATTGAATGCATTTGTGTCCAGTGGCTGTGTCATAAACTTTGGTGCTAGTCAATTCTATTCTCTGTTATGAGTTTTGAAAGTAGAGAAGTTTATTGGGCCTAATCCCAATGCAATTCAATTCAAAAGAATTGTTCACTTAGTGCATTTTGGATTAACATTTTAAGAACCTAAGCACAGATTTTCAGGCAAATTAGCACGCAGCTTGACACCTGGGGAGACAGGAAAGAAGGAATTCACCAAGACTATCTCCCACTAGGGAACTCTATACCAGAATGTAACAACATAGCAATGGCCACTAGTCTACTATTCCGTCTTCAGCTGTAGCATGTAGCAGTGGCAAACCTACAGCAGTACTGCCCTGAATATTCTAATTTACTTTTCCTGGGCACTTTCTATGGTTGATGCAGAGAAAGAGGCTATTCTAATGGCTGAGTTGGAATAGAAGACTTGTTTTTTGATATTGTGTGTAATCCTGCAGACCAGCCTTTTTAAACTGGAGTTTGCCTTTGTCTATTCCTTGTTACTAGCATGACTTTCACAAACACCTCAATATCTAAGACTCAAGTGTTTCAATTCTTAGAGCTTTTGAGAAAATATATTTATTTATTAAGAATTTATGAATATTTTTAATTATTGTACCAAGGAGACCATGTTAACAAATAATTTATGTTGGCTATGTATAATACACAATCACTGCTCAACAGAGGAAATTATGATACGTGGAAAATACTTTCTCAAACTTTTAGTTGAATTTTCACTTTACTCCTGTTGCAATTTGGGCTTTATTTTGGAAGTGTTGCAACAAAGAGAGAATGCTTTTAGCATAATAGAACTGAGTGTCTTAAAACACCATCTCATCTGTCAACTTTGAATTTTTTCTTCTTATTGGTGGTTAATTGTATTTCCCTCCTGGAAAATTGGACAAATCAATGTAAATGAAAGAAGATTATTATTATTTTTTTAGGATAAAGAGGTAAACACTGTTAGCAATAATAAGCCATCTGTGAACAATACAAATCAAGGATGTAAATTCACTGCAGTCAAATGTTTTACACCATTGATAGATTTGACACATTTATTACTCATCTAATTAAGTTGTGCATGCAGAGCAGGCAGGAACCTAACAACATGTGCAGATGTCGAATGGGTATTTAGTACTCTTCTGATTAAGATCAGCTAGTTTACATCACACTGTGTTGATTTGTTATGATCAAACAAAACATATTCAATAGAAAATAAAATTATTTAGCCAAATTTTGTTCTATGTAAGTTTGAGTAAACCCAGTGGTTTTACTGGGTTCATGTGGGTGGAAATGGCAGGAGATGTCAGGTGTTCTCTTCTGCGGCACTTGTTTGGCTAGCAGATGCTGGCATTGAAGCTAACACAGCATCAGAGAAGTGGTACACAGGGAGGTGAGGCTGTATCTGTGGGACACCCTATAGCAATACCGCAGGGAGTCCTTAGTTTGGGTACAGCAGTTGCTTGACAGAATTTAATGGCAAGTGGTACTTACATGGTCAGGTTAGAGTGTCACGGTACTTTGGAGATTAGAGATCAGTAAGGCACCAGGGAAGCTCGTGAGGAAGGCCAAACTGTACATGAATTATGTGACACTTTGTGTTTAAATAATCTTTAACAACATGCCTATGGAGGTAGACAGTAGAACTTCTTCAGTTTCCATTTTATTTGCACAAAGCCCAATCCCCACTGCCTCTTTTGTTCATCTGCTTTTCAAATACCTGCAACAACAATCAGTTACGTAGTGGGTAGGAATTAGGCTTTCTCCTTTTTGTCAGTTCACTGCTACAACCTTTTTCATTGTGAAGTATAAGCAAAGGGAAAGAGCATCTCTCTTGTCTCCTCTTTGAGAAGCACAAGGCAATTGGTTCCAATGTTGCTTCCCTCTGGTTTGCAGCAAAGAAAGGGAAAGTTGAGTATTCTTTTAGCTGGCTTTTGTCTATCTGCATGTATAAATCAGCTAAAGCCTTAGGCTGAGTGACATACAATTCACAAGGGAGAAGAGTGCAGGGCAGCAAAAAACTTATTTAACATTTTTTTTCCTGCCCAACTTTATGAATTGGGTTACCACCTAGAAAGGCGGGGTTATTTTTTATATAATCAAACTGGATTTTACTCAGTCCAGAGCCATTTATTTGAGGCAATTAATTACCCTTTGTTATTCCTTCCAAATTTACTTTTTAAAGAATTGCATTGCCAGGGGCATTGTATTTTTGGCAAGATTAGCATAGTGTCAAGATGGGGTACACACATCCGTATGTGTCAAATCCCTGCAGTAGCCTACTTGATTCCTTGTGGAATCCTGTGAAGGCAGCACAAGGATGAATACCAGAGAAAACCTGTGCTTGCCAGTAATGAAAAGCGTAGATGTAAAGGCTTTGCTCATCAAGCTTAGAGTTGGCTGGAACTCCAGAAAGTGGAATTCTAAATGTAGAGATTTCCTGATTCCCAGTCCTTAATTCTCTGTGATATATGGCACTGACTGAGTCAGAAGAGAGTTTCAGAGACCTGCAGTTGGGACTGTTGGGGGCTTGTAACAGGCAAACTGGCATTTGGGATTCTATCCCAAACCAACGGGCCGTCAGTGGCGTACCAAGACATTGCTGCTCTCAGTCCACTCCATGTATAAATGGGCAGATACAAGATGCTTTAGAGGCATCTTTTAGCTCAGCATCAGAGCAATAGGCCAGAAAATAGAATGTAGATATTTTAGATGACTGTGATTAGTGCTTAAGAAGAATAATCACAGATCTCAGAACATTTCGAGATAAAAGAAATAGTTTTTGGTGACTGTTTTGTTTACTGCATCCGTGACTATCAAGGTATCTAGTGGGATTTCAGGCTTTTTGATTACTTTGAGCTGTAACTTCTTGAGAATGTTTGAGTTGGGTTGGTTTACTGGACTGTGTCTAAAACAATGGTCTTCTTTTCTGGCCTTGCAGACACTGAAAAGCAGATTGCTGGCAAGAAGTTGATAACGTTTTAGTTTATAGTAGTATGCTCTTTTAGAGCGAAAAAGCTGATGTAATTCAACAGAGACACCATTAACTTTAGCAAATTTAAACCACTACTGTAAGAAAGCATGAAACTCATCCCATGATTTGATTTTGCTGCTGTATTCTCAATCTGGTTAGGAGATAACTTGATAACGTTTTCCAGTCAGCTTCAAATTAAATGCAAAATCTTTAACTGAGTAACTTCTAACTTAGAAATAGCCAGAAACACCCACCCCTGCATGTCCTGTGCTTGGAGGAAATTTGCGCCTCATACAAGGGCCATGTTTTGTGCTGCTGGTAAAAGAATGTACTATGACTTTGTTTCAGAAAATATACTAATTTTAATCTGAAATGCTGAGAATACCTCTCTTAATTCACTTCCTTACAGAAGCTTGCAAAGCATTTAAAGTGTTTCTGACTTTTAGCTTGTCTTTTAGTCTCCTTTCTATATGAATTCCTAGTTTATTACTGGAAGATTGTCAACAGAAGTTCAACATGTTCCTATATTGTTTGTGTCTCCAGGCACTCCTTCCAGTGCTATGTCACCTTGTGTCCCACATATCCCCTGTGTCCCCTGCCCAGACATTACAATGTCCTTCACAAGTTAAATTTTTGTTCTCGTCTACTTTGATGATTTTATTGCTTCACAGACTTTTTCCATGACTCACAGGAAGTGAGCATTTAGGGCAAAAAGTGGGGAAGGCTTCATTGAAATGAAGACATGTGGGAGGTATTTTACCATTTTTGAGAAGATCGAAGCTTACCTTCCAGTCATTTTCTAATAATATGATGCCAGCTTTAAGCAAGTCCTTCTCTGTATCTCTGTTGTAACTAAGTAGTGGTCCATGTAATTGCATGTACCTTGTTTCTGCACTTCTCACCTGTCAGTCTCATTGTCAGTCTATTCCTTCTCTCTTCCTTTCTTAACTTGGATATGACTTTCCTCTCAAATTTCTCCTTGCTGTTTGAACCCACTCTCAGCAGCATTTCAGTAGTGGTGTGGGACCAGTATTTTATTTTGGTTTGTATTATGTGACTGTCAGGCTTCTTTTACTACGTAGCAGTTTAAATGATGAGATGAAAGAGTCCCCCTCCATGTTAGTACCCTTGTTCTTTCACTTGAATGATTGAAATGCCTGTAAGCTGTACTAGAGTAAAGGGAACAAAGGCAGGCATTAATACATCTGCTGTATTTATGAACTAGTTAGAACTGCAGTTTATTGACCATTCAAATTGCTTTTGGTGTTAGATTTCAGGTGGAAACATTTTGTTACTGAAGATCTTGCTCTTCTTCAGAGTTACAACACCCACCCCACAGCCCATACACCCCCTGCTTTCATTTTATTACAAACTTTATCTGAATAATCAAATTCAGCCCAGTATAAGACATAAGGTCTCTTCTTGCTGTGGCCAAGTTTACATGCATAATTCCTTTTAATGGATTAGTACATCAAGAAGAAAAATATACCACTTGATGCTCTCAAAGACTCAGCTTGAATATTAAAAAATACAGTCCTATAGTAGGTGTACATGTACGTATCCGTTGTCAGAACATGGAAAAGCATATTTTCAAGTCATTTAAAATACATTAGTCAAACCATATATGGGTGTACTTGCTGGCTGCATTGACTCATGTTTTTAGGAAACAACTGGTTATTTGGATGTAAATGTAGAGCTGACTGACAAGATGAGCACATAAGATTTACATCATTTATATCTTCTTTTGAAAATGAGGACATTCTTTGTAGGGATAATTTACAGTGAATTATCTTTGAACCATCGTCTGAAACCTTGGAATACTTTAAATTATACTGTCCTGGTCATCATTAAGAACTATTTCATATTGAAATACTCCATTATGTGAGAGAAATCTTCAGGAAAATTACACTCTTGTATAC
>JAVJGJ010000060.1:5750127-5772491 GCA_035590215.1 Microhierax caerulescens
TGTTCAGGAAAATTACACTCTTGTATAGTTCTTCATGTAATTAGAACGACCGTTCTCAGGTCTGTGAGCATGGGAGTTTATGGGAAAAAATAGGAGATAAATACACACACATATATAAAATAAGCTGTGTGTATGCACGTGTGTATATACATATAAATTTGAATATTCAATACATTTTATTTTCTGCAGTTTTGGTTCTGTAGGTCTTTCTTTCATTTGGATAAAGAAAGGCAATTTTTTTCCATATTGCTGACAGAAGTGTTCATAGTAGGTGTATATTTAGATTGGTATATCAGGTGGTTCAGCATACGTGACAGCAATTGGAATATCAGCAGCTTCTTTTAGATCTTTGGGTCAGTATTCAGTTTATAAAAATAATAATGGGAGTTGTAGGATTAATGTAAATTCATGTGTCTTTTTCTAAGCACATAGCAGAATAAAAAAAACCAACCACAAACTGCACCAATACCTAAAAGTACCGATCTAAATAGAAGTATAATTACCACATGAGACCATACAATAAAATTTGGAAGTACCAATCATCTTCAGAAGATGTAGAAGGAGGACAGTAAAATTGGAGACAGAAAAAAGGAATGAAAAAAAATATAGAATGTGTTTATTATTAATAAATATGGGAAGCTTTATGAAGGGCACAATAATCTAGAAGACAATAATGACATTAGTTTTAGATGTGAATATATGTGATGTAGAATATTTGTATTTATTGATAGATTTTCTACTTCATATTGCTTACCAATTATGGGAATAGGATATATATTCTATGCCAAGTCCTTGTGTGTATTACAGGTGAGGCTCAGGCCATTTATTTGAGAAGAACATGTCTTGAGCACAGGCAGAAAAAAAAACCTGAAGAATATCACAGGAAAGCTAATCATAGTTGCAGAGGAAGCTATAAATTAATTACTTGAGCTGGTTCTCATCATGCAATAAAAGGAATCACTAGAGGGGATAATTGCAGCAGCTCACTCCAGTCAAAACTGTGTTCATATGTATTCCTTATACTTACTGTTTTGTTTATTTGGAAAAAAACAACCCAATAAAAAAAACATTGGCAAGTCTTCACCAATATCTGTACTGTACCAGTAATCATTTTTAGACTAGGTGTGTTAGTTGCCTTAATGAAATGCTCAGGCAGTAGAACTGAATTGCTTGCAAACCCTATAGGGTCAGCTTATGCTAATTTTTACTAGCATTGCTCCTTAAAGTATTCTACAGTGATGCTGGTTCATTTTGTCACCTCTTTGTGTGTGGTTGCAAACCTTATAATTTTCATTATATTTTGTGAAATGATAGGATAATGTGTCATAGAAATGTACATGTTGGCTTTTAATGAATTTAAGTTGTATTTAATAATTTTTAATTTCATTAATTAATTAGAAGGAATATGTTTTAATTTTATTAACCTACAGCACTATTAAAACTAGAACTATTAATTATATGTAAACAATAATAATATTGCTGGTATAAAATTTGTTGAGAATCCTGAACAGTCACTTTTGTAATAATTCTTTATTTCACTGGTAAGATACATAATTAAAACAGATATCCGTCTGTTAATGTGTCTTTCAATTTATGTGTTGTTATTTGACTGTGTTCAGGTTCACTCTGATGCCAGCATATTACACCCAGCTGCAGTTTATGTTCTGTCAGCAAACCATATGGGATTGGCCATGAGTGATCATCATGAAAGACTTTTTTTATCAGTATTGAAATTAGTATGTAGTATTAAATGTCTATCATAATACAAACCCATCTTGATCACCATTCCAATAAGAAGAAAACATAATCCAAAGTTAAGGTCTTTTTTGTATTCATATATTTCTAATAAACTGTAGAGCTTTCTACTCTGAACTAGTGAAATCAATATTCTATAACCATTTTAAAAGTCCCAGTGACCTCCTCCCTTGCTACCAGTGTTGTTCTAGCACAGAAATGAAATCAGTTTGTGACTTACACATGAGATTGTGAATGGCAATAATATCTTCCTGATACAAGACGTTTGTGATGTTTGCTCTTTAGAGATGCTAGGTGTGTGTGATACACATCACTTATAGATACAAATCAGTTTATGCAAATGTATTTGCACCTCATTTTATATTTCACTTGTAAACCACATGCTTTTTCTACTGATCCTCTACCAATTGAAAACATCTGAACTGGGCCAAAATCATTGATCATAAAACTCTTCTGACCCAGCTTGAATCAGAATAGATTTAAATGTCATGAATTACCTGATTCCATGTACCTTTCTCACCATTTTTCCCACGCTGTTCCTGTGTTATGTGGCACCAGTATAAGCTAAATTTATTCAGGAAGCAAGAAACAAATGTATATTGATAGGCCTTGTCTTAATTCGCAGCAGTATTTGTGATTTACCCCAAACATTCTTAATAGCATTCCCTTTTGAGGTGAACAAATGCAAATACCTAGTAGAATTGCACTTCTGGTAAGGAAGATTGTTTCTTTACTAATATGATGTGACTATCAGGTAAATTTTTTCAGTTATTCCATTTGGTTCTGTACTGAATGATCTGTATTCTAAAATTCTCATGGTTTTGCAGTGAAACTTTTAATAATATAAATTGTTTTCTACTTTAGAAATATTTCTGTATATTCCAGCAATGCAAAATTTTTTGTTTATTTTAATTTAAATGCTTCATGGCCATTTGCCTCAGTAGAACTAAATTCTGCTGCAAAAAATGTTGATAACAGCACCAGTTTCAGGTGTTATGATTGATTTTATTTGCTATGAGTTACAAACTCAATGCTTAGTAGATATGGTCTGCCATTATTGCCTGCTTGGTTGGGACAAGTTAGAGTTAGGTATCAGATTGTTAATTCTTATTACAAATTGGGGATGATAAAGATGTACGTGTAGTTACTTCCTCTGATAGAAGCAGGTTAAAAACCTCTTTACCTAAACAAGTGGGCTTTTAAATTTATTTTATTTTTTAAACTTCTTTTTCTAGCATTTGGAAATCATAACATGTTCTACATGCACAAAGTTATACCAGAATATGCATATCAAATACAGACTTGGATTGTGAACCTTGTGTGATTGGTGCAAACCCGGTAATTTAAATGGTTAGTGCTGGGATGCAGTAGGAATATGCTAGGTTTTGAAGACCTGTTTAAAGTCTGTGTGAGGAATTGATGACCTTTGTACTGTGCTTTTCTCAAGCTGCAGTGTTGTTACTAAGGTAAATTTGCCTGTGACATCTTTGTTAAGATAAAGTGAGAATATTTCTGAAATTTGTCACAGAGCTGTGCTTTGATCTTGAAAATGTTTATTTTGTTAACAAACACCACTTCTTTGAAGTTGCTAATTGCATTCTTTTAATATCTAAAGCATTCTCCATAAGTGTCCGTTGAACACCACACCCAGTAAGGTTTTGTGGAGAGTGCCCTCAAACACTTAGGTAAAGAATGACACCCAGTATTGTACTGACATAGGTCAGAGTAACACTACCTCAAACATTTTATATTCAGCTGATGGGTTTACCTTACCCTGAGTTAGAGAAAGAGGCCTTCTCTGACGGTAATCACTGCAAGATGTTTGGTACTTACTAAGAAGGCTGAGTAGGCACTGCCTGGTTAAGTCAGTTCTTTGCTTCTCCTGCTCTTGATAGAATGTCATTCAATATCAGATCTTTATTCAGTTCATTGCACAACAAAGATTGCACTATGTTGTTTCAAAGCATCTTTTTTTCCTGGGGCAAATGTACCACATTCTGTAGAATTGGCAAAAGCTCCTGTTTTGTCCACCTCTCTAGCTAGTAGGCGTTGCTCATCCTACCCTCTGCTGGTTTCCAGTCTGTCAGAGATATACCATTGTTCTATTTCTTTTTATAGTAGAAGCCACCTCAAAATGCCTTCGGTGAGAACAAAAGAATAGCCAAAGCAATGCAGATATGGTATAGCAGCCTGGATACAATATGAATCTCAGAGACTGGGTTGAGACTTCAGATGGAATGTCCCACGAGGTTTTTATTTTGAAAGAAGGATAGAAGAAGGTTTAGTGGATCTACATTTATATTGGGGCAAAACTTACCTTGAGGCAGCAGCTCAGGAGAAGAAGTGTAACTGAGAAAAACCAGAGGAATGTGAATAGGCAATTTTTTTTTTTTATTTTTTTTTTCTTCTGCAGCAGCTGTTTTCAGTCTGATTTTTCATTCCAAAATAGGGAATACTGAGTCACTCTCAGATTAGTTCATACAGGTTCTGAGGAGGGTCCAGTCTGCATAACTAAAACAGAAATGTGGACCACAAACAAGGGGACTCTCCTGGGGTGGATTTTTGGCAATATTTTGCAATTTGCAGCTCTACAGGAAAGCACTTAAGTATGTGTTTATTTTTATTAGACCTTTAAGTCCCATTGATTTCAATGGGAAAAGAGTGTTGTAAGTTAACACCTGAACAAAACTCTGATATATACAGCATCTAACTTTAGAGATCTTTGCAAGCTGAGCCATCTGAAATATGTATAGACATCCCAAGGCCACAGAGAAGATTTGCAAAAGATGTAGCTTTAAAATTGTATCTCAATCTTAACTGAATGATGGCAACATCAAGCTGCTAGCCAAAGTTTGTCCTTTGTTTCACACGAAATGCAGAAAACAGGTAGTCAGTATCTGATCTACCCTTGGTTCACTTGAAAACAATACGATATAAAGCAGCTTTCTGCAAAATTTGTCTATGTCTATGTTGAAAGGACATTAAGTTAAGACTTCACATTCCTCTTATTTCAATATGTTCCCTGCTTTGTGTCTTACAAGCTGAAAGGAACTGTGGAGAGCTCCACTACATCGCTCCATACACCCCACCTTGTGGTATAAATTCTCCAGGTCTCTCTAGCAGTGAATGCTGGAGCCTCTGCAGAGAAAGGGGACAGGTTATGATGGAGAAAGTTCTTGGACATTAAAGAAATGAATACTGAGATTATGCACCAGATACTGAGCTAAGTGATAATAGACCAAAACCTTTCTATTTCATGCCTGATAACAGTAGGATATTTTAATGATCAGAATATAATGGAAAATCTGTTAGATGTTTATTAATATCTTTCCATAATAAATTCTCTTAAAGTGTTACTACTTCATTTTTTTTTAAGGACTGCTGTTTGTGGATGACCTTGTCTGTCTTCTTTTAAACTTTGTCCATAGACATTACTTCTAACATTCTGCTATAGAGCTATAAATCCTCAGCACTACTGGCAGACACGAACAGGTGATTCAGTGCTATCTCGTGTATTAGTGTACATCTAAGCAGAACGTAAAATACAAAGGAAACCTTGTTGATGTGTCTTCCAAAGTCATGAGGCAATAAGTTAAGAGGCAATACAGGACATTTACTTCACAAATGAACAGATTTTGATCTTGAAAAAGCTTTATATGTTTGCTTTCATGTAATTCTTACTCAGTTTTTCTGGCTTACACCATCACTGTGTTTCTCTGTATGTACTACATCCTCTTTTTTCCGTTCCCTGTTGAGAAAGCTAAGCAGAGCCTTCATGGAAGATTTGGAAGAACCTCAGTTCAGTGACTCTTGTACACCATGAATTTGCTACTTTTTCAGCCAGCATTTTAAGCTGAAGTTCAGTAGAAAGTATGTTCTTCTTTTATGTGCTGTATAGTGTCACCTTCAAACCATCTGTAACTAGCCTGTGGAAGAAGATAAAAAAATTTGCCAGATACAGAACTTTTTTCTCACCCAATTTATTTTTGCATTTATTTATGATTTATTATGCTATAAAATGTCTTAATTTGCATCATGGAATACTGTGATCCCTTCTCAAGCTCTTCATAAAAAGAAAAATCTAAGAGCAGTTTTCAGATTTTCAAGTGGAGGAAAGCCTGAGACTTGTGTGGGAAATATGATTTGCTTAAGCTCATGCAGTAAATCAGTGTCAAGTGACAAGCAGGACCATTTTGATCCCCTAGGATCAGTTCAGGTCATCAGTTTATTAAATCAGCATTTTAAGAAATAAGATGATATTCTTTCCTTCAGTTCTTTGCACTATGATCACTTATATTTTATTGAAAGCATCCAGCTGCAGTGCAAGCATGTGCTTTCATTGTATGTTCCTGGCATTGAAATGTGTTGTCAATGCTGTATTGATCTAGCTGCGCAAACTAGTTTAATGACACAATGTAACTTTAATTCCTTGTGATAGTTTGCTCTTTCTTGACTGCCTATACTGTCTTCAGAGAATCAGTCTTCATGCTTGATTAGTATTGTAATTCTTATATTACCTTCTCATATGCATTTTATAATTTAAAGTTCAGATACCTGTTAGAGAAACTACAAAATTTTCTCTCTCCCCCACCTCCCCCTTCCTACAGATTTGACAGATGCAGAACCTTAACATCTTCTAAATGTTTACTTAAAAATGTTACTTACCTTCAACACGGCCCTTCCAGCTAACTGCTGCATGTCACTAGCTGGGCTGGTAGCCAAATGTGCATAAGTGAGTAGTTTCACAGTATTATCAGGAGTCCAGCATTTGTCTTTAGTGCAGTACAGCTATGACTACAGCAATGACTGGTGGTGGGGTTGCTTATTACTGTTGTATCTCGCAGGGTGATGCACTGAGCCCTACCCAGTATGACTTGAAATGTCAATGGTTAAGCAATAACATCTTTGGGAAATGTGGGGATTTCAGGCTGCGTATTTGAAGTGATAGAGTTTATGCAAGAGTAGTGTATCTGCAACGCAACTTTGCAGTCCATTCATTAAACTTTGTGCGTTTTTCTTCCTCATACTCATGCCCATGAAACAAATAATTGTTTTTTCCTTCTTAAGAGAGCAGATTCAGTTAAAAAAAAAAAAAAAAAAAAAGCAAGCTAAGATCAATGCATAGTTTTAGGTGTAACTTAACGTCCTGGCCTAAATGGTATTTTTGTCCCCTGACACAGCACTTTTATTTCATTTCCTCTGAATATTATATCATAACAAATGAGATGCTTCTTGCAGCATGCTTTAATGTGGAAATCCCAGTGTTAAGGATCAATGAAGTTAATTAGTAGTGATTAATGAGAGAACGTTAATTGCTAGACTAGCCATTAGAATTGCAAGCAGTCACATAGCTGTCAGAGAGGTGTAACTGTTCAGCCTGCAAATTCAATTTAGATTGTTTGTTGCATTGTATGCAGTTTGGTTAGTTTTATCATAATGCTAATTAAATACCTTGAATAGAAACTATTAATGAAGGATGTAAGTTATGTATCACCATATCTGCAGAAATATCTCAATGTATCTTTTCAGTTTGCTGAATTAACGCTACAGTTGTCCCACGCTGCTTAATGGTGGGTCAGTCTGGAGCAGCACAGTTGACTTCATTAGAATTACTTGAATTTACCACAGTGTGACTGAAATGAAAAACCTACCCATTGTGATTTATTTGCTGACTTGCTATGCCTCAGATTTTTACTATTCACTGAGTAACTCTACATAGTAAACAACAAGTGTGTGAAAGTAGCATCTTTTCTTCCCTAGTACCATGAATTAATGGGACAGATCTGTGCACTTATTTGTATACATGGATATACACTGACTATATGAGCAATTAATGCTTTTTTCCCCCATTATCATTTTAATTATCATTTATGTATCTACATAGATTTGGTGATGTACTAGTCTTCTTTCAAACAGTATGACTATAGCAAAGTTTGATAATGTTGTGCAGAGGTTTAAAAGGCATCCCTTCCCTTTCATTATGTCATGAAAGAAGAAGAATGCACAATCCCAAAGAAAACCCTTTTATTTTGCATGACATAACCCCTTTCGTATTTGAAAGTGTAGTGCCAGAAGTTGAATTGCTTGCTATTTAATCTTTACTAGAAGCAGCACAATTTAGCCTTTGGCTTTCTTTAGGAGGGTAGGAATTGGAGAACAGAAACAAACAAAAATACATGAATGTCTTTCTAGTACAGATAGCTATTAATGGACTCCAACTCAGGCCAAGCTTTTACTCAATAGAACAGCAGTTTTTTATATACCAACAGAGGGCTTTTGGTCTTTGTGGCATTACGCTTTCCTGCTTTTAAACAAAAAAAGAAATAAAGCTTGTGTTCAGTTGATGAAATGTAAACTGACTTTCTTTAAAAAGAAAACTCTTGCCCTCACAGTGGGTTGTGCAGTTAAGCTTTCCAAACTGAGTCAAGGTTACTAAATTTTAAGAATTTGAAGTATTATCAAATATTCTGAGAATTCTGATTTATACTTTTTTCCCCCCTTATATCTGTAGTTAAAACTCTTGCCTAATTTTTTTCAGCCAATACATCTGAGTAGAAGAGTACATTTATACACTGTGAGTGAAACCGTACGATGTCAGCAATTGGGATGGGTGGCCTGATGACTCAGATTTAGAGTTAAGTATTTGTTTATGAAGATCCTAGCCCAATGAGATCAAGTCACAGCCAGAGCATGTAAATGCTAATGCAAAAATTATAACTTATCTTTGTGGCCTGAATTATTTGGCAAATTATCTGAAAATGAATAAATCAACATGCTTCAATTATTTGCCGTTTTTTAAAAATCTTTTTCTCTCTCGCTAACACATGTGTCTAAACTCCCACATCATAGGAGAAGAGCTGTCCTTCCCACAGCCTGGATAAGCAGTAAAATCCATAGCCAGGTTTTCCCATCAGGCAGAAAAAAAATTAGAGATCTCTCATGTTTTCCCTTTCCTTATTTAAAAAAGAACAAAGGAGAAAGTTAAATATAAAATACATTCCCATAATACTAAGAGCAAAGAAAATAAGGATCAGAAAATTAAAAAGTTAAACTAATTTCTGTTCTTGCACAATGAATTTTTATGCTATCAAGATTGATCGGTTGCAATATATATTTCCTCGAAACAGAAAATTTGCAACTAAGAATATTTCTTTTGCAAGAGGACATATTGAAAACATCGTAAAAAAAATTTTTCTCCTTCTCATATTGTCTTCATGGCTTGTTGCAAAGGAGAACTTTTCCCTTTCAGGCTTCTAAGTTCTGAAGTAGAGGCTTTGAAAATGCAAGTATTAACATTTCCCTAAGTGCCTGTGATACTTTCTAATATAGATAGTACTCTCCTAAATCACTTGGAGACTTCTGAAAGTAATACAAAGAATATAAAAATAAAAAAAGGTTTTATTTAAAAAAAAAAATGTGCTCCTTTGCTTTGTTTAAAAAGAAAAATAAAATAGAGGCTTATCTGAAAATCTTAAATAAAAAACTTAGCAAATAGGACATTGCTTTATCTACAGAAGTTCCATCTACCTGGAAAACTGAAACATGAGAATAATCTTTCTGTTCCAGTTTTTAGATCAGACCAGCCATTCTCATATTTGGATCAACCAGCTTCTACTGCCAGACTGTTCTTAAACATCTGATTTTTCTTTTAATTTTCATATATCTCTAAATGTGTTGATTTTTAATTTCTGGGTTTTTTTTTTCTGTTACCAAGTAAAATAGTCTTGAAATGTTTGTAAACTCAAAGCTGCTTTTATTTTATTTTATTAAATTCCTAATCCTACCTTAGTGTTAAAGATTGTTCTCCGTTCTAGAAATTATACAAACTGGTAGGCTGGTTTCATGTCAGTGATTCATTCAAAGGTTGCAATGGGACTAACATGCTAATAAGAGCATGAAAGTGTAAGCCAAGTGTTGCTATGTCTACATGCCAAGGTCAGCTGAACTTGGTTCACAGGCAGAAGGTTGAGTACAGGCTCAGGTTTTGAGTATGGAGTTTTCTCCTTGTGGCTGTGAGCTGTGACATCTCTGGCTAGTGAAGGATGACAGCTTTGCTTTTGTGAACCTCCTGTTTCTCTCTGGTCTAAGTAGCAAGAGTTTTAAGTATTTCCTCAACTGAGATCTTTTGCTTGGCAACTCACTTCTTAGCATGGCTTGTACAAGAAAAATTGCCATAATTTACAAGTGTTTAGCACTTTCTAAATGTTAAACATCTAAGTTATTTCTCACTTGAAGTATCTTCAGCCAGTAAATTGTACTTAAAATTGCAGTTTGGAGTGATATGAAAGATGCAAATATCAACAGTCTTCAAATGAAGGCCATGATCCACAATAATAGCCACTAGTTCTAATTCTTGCTCAGAGAATCAGAGAGCGTTTCACATGCAACTGCAAGTAAAGTAACTGATGTAAGCCTGGAAAATGCACTAGACACATTGGTCCACAAATCAGTCTTGCTAGCTAAGGGTAATGGAAAGAGACCACCAAAGGACATCTCTGAAGGGATCAGAAAGTGATTTAGTTTGGGGACAAACTTAACAGTATATTTAGGGTAGCAGCCTTAAATATTGCTTCTGTTAACTATTTAATGTCTAGAACACATCACTCCTCATCTAGGCAAAAAGAAAGCAATGGAAAAGATTTGTGATATTCTTTGTGGATGATGCTTTGTATACAGGTATTGATATAGCCAGCAGAGAGAGGAAGGACATCAAAAGGTCATCTCATCTGTCCTTCTGACAGGATATAAATAAGCCATTCATGATGGGTGTTACAGAATCATAGAATATTTGAGGTTGGAAGGGTCCTCATGAGATCATCTAGTTCAACCCCCTCCCAGACTTGCTCATCTAGAGCAGGTTGCTCAGGAGCTTGTCTAGTTGAGTTTTAGGTATCTACATGGACAAGGACTTCATGCTGGAGTGCCAAGAGAGACAGTGTAAAAAGCCTTATTAAAGCTGGGATAAACAACAGCCGCTGTTCTTTTGTCTAGTAAGGCAGTCATCTCATCGTAGAATGCTACCAGGTTAATTAAGTGTGATTTCCCTGTCATAAATCCCTGCTGACAACTCCCAATCACCTTCTTGTCAGTTATGTGTTTGAAAGTGTTTGTTCCATCACCTTCCCATGGAAATGTTGTGTACTTTTTTCCTGGCTGCCTGTGACATCCCCTGTGTGCAGGTGTGCTGGATGTTCATCAAGAATAGGAGAAAGTACACACACACACACACACACCCCTGCTCCAAACGCACCAGTCATCATGACTGAGATTGCAAATCCCCATCCAATGTTTTATAGTTTGCCGCAATCCATAGTAGCAAATTACTACTTTGTTAATGCAAGGTGGCAAAAAAGGAAGTACTGCTCTCTGATGGGTGAACTGGTCTTTGCATTACTTCTATTGAAGTGTACTTCTGATGAAGAACAGTAACTATTTGCTGGTTCTTTCAAGATTTTCCAATATTGTGAATCTAAAACGCTATAAAAAAACCCCAAAATTGGTCTGAATGAATTGTTTTTAATACACATGTATTTTAATAAGAGCAGTTCATGTCAAGTTGTAATGCTGAGCACACATGGCACATGAAGCAGCACCAATGCCTGAAGGGAAGAATCCTTCACAAACATATTCTGCATTGACCAACATGGGGAATGTTCTTTGCAAATGGGTGTGTCCACCCTCCAGGCATTGTTGCAAGTGAATGACATTTAATCCTTGGTGCATTAGACCTTCTCTGAAACGGTTTTATAAGTATTATAAGAAATTAATTAAAGTAGACATTTTAAACCCAATCAATTTTGATGTAATTATCACATTGGTGTTCATTATTCAGCAGACAGAACAATTAATCCCAAAAAGCTTTTGTTTTATTTAAATCAAATGCCAATATCTTAAAATAGATTCTCTAGGCAGCAAAACGATTATCTCTGTGGTTTACTTCAATATGGGGAATTATCATGTGGCAAGATTTCTTCAGTTTTTTCAGGTTCTAAATGCACCATGCTCAATAGTGGCGATATCAGTAAAGAGGGAGCCGGGAGGACCCTGCCAGAGCCCTGGGCAGGTATAAGAAGGGGCATGAACTTCTCCCTCTTCTTCCTGAAGACAAAATCTATCATCTTTGGTTCTTGAGACCCAGCTTCTTTTCTAATACTACCATAAGCTTGTTTTGAGTAGGGTGATCTAGTAGCCGCACATGCACAATATTAAAGGACTAAGAAGAAAATTTTTGAGACAAAAAAAACCTTTCGATATCTTGTGTCTAGGAGCACAGTATGAAAAGCTAAATTGTCAAGTTTAGGGGTTGGAGCAAATCTTTGTTCTGGATGTACTTTGGTTTTACGCTTGGAGAATTAGCATGTGAACTGCTGCACAGATCTCTTGGAACAGAGACTGCAAATTCATGACCTAACTGGACTTGGGCTGCATGAATGATTACCTGGGGTGCTTCTCTGCAGTGGCTGAAATGCAGATTTACTGTAGCTGCTGTCTGCACCTTGTCCTGCAAAATGAATCAGTCAGTGGGGTCTTATTTCCTCTAAAATTCTTTGACTTCTTCCTATACATGGAGGGAATGTGAAATTTCTGGTTTAGCACTGACCACTGGAGAGAACAGCTTTTTTATTTTTATCTGGAATGTCTGAGGCAGAAATACATGTATGTGTGCTCTATGTCTTAAGAGGAGCAGCCCTATTGTACAGGTAGTGTTGTCTTTTGCATATTGCTTTCCCTTTTGTATAAAAACTGCCTTAAAGGCTTGATTACTAGGCAGTTGGAATCACTGGGCAAATTTTCATTGATTTCAGTGGGTTTTGGATAAAATCAGTGATCTCTACTATTTTTCACTTGAAGTATTAGAACTATGGGATGGTGCTGTGGAGAGGGCTTTACAGTCCAATATCACAGTAAAAAAAATATTACTCTGATAAAATCTTTAAATGGGCATTATTAGTCAAATGTATTTTTAATCATTAATCCTCAACTGTCCTCTCAGCAATTTAGTGTTAGTTCTCATATATGTATGACTGTTTTGTCTAATGGCAGTAAGCCAAACTTGCATAGGAAAAGGTGCAGATTTTAAGTTACTTGGCAGTGAATTCTGCTGACACAAGCAGACAGCGTGAAAACATGTGAAAGACTAGACTTTAGGGGTTTAGTTTTTTCCCTAAGACTGGAGAAAAAACTACAATAGGATTTCCTACTGCTCTGAGCTAAACTGGGAGATGTGACTCCTGTGCTGATTGAGTTGCTGGCTAGAGTTCTCCCTTCTGTCTCACTGCAAGTCTACCTAAAAGGAATGAAAGAAGATACAAAGGAAACAGGAAAGAAAATCAACTAAAGAGCAATAAAAAGAAAATAGTAAAATCTGGTATTATGGTAAGATTTTAAAAAATATTTTTTTCAAATCCCACGTGAAGGTCTATTCAATGGTTTTTCATTAGGCATCTAATTAAGATTTTTATTTAAAAATCTTAATTTTAAAAAAGTATTTTTTTAAATTTAAAAATTTAAATTTAAATTAAGTATTTAAATTAAAAGAATTTAAAAGATTAACAAGTTGCAATACAACTAGATTTTTAGTAACTTAAGTTTAAAATATGATAGCTCATTTTGCTGGTCAGTAAAGGCTACATGATTAGAATGGTTAATTTCCTGAGCAAAGGTACATGTTTCCCACACTCGGGATGGTTGAGTAGTGCACAGTCAGAGACCTAATTCCACTAATAAACTACCAATGGAGCTCATGCTGTGTGGGCTATTCAAGCATGCTGATACCATGATAAATACCTCAGATGAGAGAACAGAATAAAGTAAGGAAGGATTAATTTCTGAATGTGACATTTTAGTGGGAAATAAAATGTATTTTTTTTATAGAAAAAAGTTAGGTTCTTTTTTGGTTAGTTTTTCCCCAGGTTTACATAGAGCAAAGTGCATACAGTTGCATGGATTGCTGATGACCACAGCTTTATTCTGTTTTGCTGGTTTGCAACTAAAAGTATGTGCTGTATCACAGGAAATCAAGTTTTTTTTCATGTGGTACTCTTATTATCTGTTCTTCATAACAATCAGCTGTAAATATGTCTCACTCTTCACAGTGGGCCACATCCTTATGATTTCCAAAATAATGGTCATGAATCTGGCATTTGTTGAGGCTCAATTTGGCTAAACGGCTTAAGAACAAAGTTGTCAGTGCAGCTTGCATCAGCTGACTGATGTTTTCCACTTACTTCAGGCATTGGAGAAACTTTACTTTTATATATAGTTAAAGTAGCTGAGCATATTACTACTTTTGTCTCTATAACACTGTCTTCACTGAACAGAACTGGATGAATTAATATTCTTTAGTGTTAATATTAATTCTACAGAAAGTGGACGGCTTAGCTGGTGGTTTTGGGTAGGTTAGTTTTGCAGTCAAGCAGATAAAGACACTTATTGGTTCCATTTATCTACCTGTATTCCATCATTTCATCTTGGAGTAAGTTACAATATGGGTGAAGCTGTGGTATGTTCGGAGCCTTATGTTATGGTGCAGGTAGTGAAAACACAAGAACTTGATCTGAACAGCAAGGTGTCTGCTGCTAAACATTAACAACTTTTCTCTCTTAGCAGTTGTTCAGGAGCTTTGTCATTGAAATCTGTTTTGTTTGTGGTTTATGTTGTGGAAGGCTACTGTCTGCCTGAAACGCAGCAGTGTCCAGCTGCAGTGAACCAGGAATTGTTCAGGTGGTTCTCTTTGAGATGTTTGGACATACAGATAGTCCACAGCTACCTACCATCAGAATAGGGTGTCTGTCTTGTTTATGAAGAGCTTTGTGTTCAGTATGACCCCTCAGTGAGAAAGCAGCACTGGATAAAACAGGTTTCTCTTTCTAAGAGGTAAGCTATTCCTGTGAGGAGCAGTGAGTTGGACTCGGTGATCCTTATGGGTCTCTTCCAGCTTGTGATATTCTCTGATCCTGTGAATTAGACAGCCATTGGCAGTTGAAGAAGTCATAAAAGCAACCTGTGCTGAGTGACATTCTGCCTGGTTTTTTACAGTGTGAAATTGTTCTAGAATGTGTCATTCACACTGTGGAGACTGGTGAGGAGTCTTTCCACACCATGCCCTATTAGGTATTTTAATATTCTTATACAGTTAGCTCAAAGCATATGCTAGACTATCTTCAGCAACGGATAATAAAAAATAAATCGCTAACAAAGAATCTTTTTCTTTAAGGTAGCTCCTAATCAGTAAGATTTTGTTTTGCCAACCAATTTAATGTTTAAGTAGCATTATGACAAAAATCGCACCACTTGCTTGAAGTAAGTGCTTGTTACTTGTCATATTAAGTACTTCCTGGCCATTTATTTTGATCCTTTTCTTAGTAAAATGCACTTCCTTCACAGTTTGATGCTTAGTATTCTGCTTTTTCCTATACAATACTTCTCTGAATTACATGGCATATTCCTTGAGGTAGAAAAGATGCCTGCCCATATAGATTTGAAAGGAGACAAAGCTGCACCTTAAACCTATAGAAGCTAAACAACATTATTATTAAATTACAGTGTCTCTGCCATGGAAATATAGATTTATGATAATACAGCATTAAGTCTTTTCTTCTGTAAAGTAATCCATTTAAATAGCTCACTCATCTTGAACAGTACTTATTGAAAGATTTGGACCTTGGTTCATACATCATCTTTAATGTATTCTTATCTAAACTCTGCCATATTCACCCTCATAAGTTTAAAAAACACATAGATGCAGTGCTTAGGACATAGTTGAGTGATGGGCTTGACAGTCCTGGGTTAACAGTTGGAGTTGATGATCTTAAAGGTCTTTTCCAACCTAAATGATCCTACGATACTCTGAGAGAATAGGACATGGAGAATTGAAATTCAAGATGCTCCCTAAACAATGTTTGAAGGTGTACCTGGGAATCATCACCTACCTGTGTACAACCTGATTACAAATTTGTTGTCTGAAGAGCATTATGATAGTAGTAGAAGAGCAGAACTGATATGCACATGCATTTTTACCAGAGAAGAAAGGAAAAGACTATGCTCATCTTTTCAAGAGCATATGAATGCTATTTTGGATAGTCAGTGTAATCTTGGGCAGAACTGCAAATAGGAAGGTGGTGGTGTACTTTATATGGCTCTCCCTGTAATGGCCAAAGAAGTAACTAAGACATTTACAAGGAGGAAAAAAAAAAAAAAAGATTAAAAAAAAAAAAGAAAGATAAAATATTCTTAATATTCAGGAGTCTGAAGAATCAAAGAAATACTTTGACCAGATTTCAGAAGAGACAAACTCTCCTGAAAATTATTAACAATGTATGATTAAAAACTAGAATGTCAGGTAAGTCATCTGTCTACAGCAGGGTAGGAACCAAGTCTTACAATGAAAGTTAATGAATCAGCACTTAGTGGTAGTCCACATAGTGTTTGGAAAACAAGTTTTACAGTACTGAGGGACCAATGTAACTCTTGGTGCAGCAGGACAGTCTTGGCACTTTGAAGGTATGTAACAAAGACGTGAGTATACAAGAAAGGATGATTCAGGTTCCTGGTTCATACTTCCAAGGGTAGAATGACTTTTATGGAGTATTTTAAAACACAGGTTTTGCAAACAGTGGTAAACAGAGTGACAAAATCCCACCACCAGATAATCATTTATGGATCAGATAATGATCTTCTCCTGTGCCATAATGACATTTCTCTACTCAAGGGAGCACAGGCACTTTTGTCAAATATTGCTGATACACCCGGTATGTCTGCCAATGTTGCCTTATTTATAAACAAGTGAAGGAGATAGGTAAGAATTGTCTCCATTCAAAATAACCTGCATGAAAGTTCCTTGGCACCTTTGTTGTCAGCAAAAATTACTTGAGCAGCAACGTACATTATGAAAAGAAGCAAATTAGTATCTGGGTTTCACTATTGTCAGGAGTTTGATATTACAGATAGCTAGTATTAAAGTTCTATTTTTTTTTTAAGTACCAATTTTTCTATTTGTTTCTTTGGAGGGAAGTTTTTTGAAAGTGTTGTGCAGCATTTGAAGCTGCTGCACGACTGAAGTGCTCAGGTCCTGGGGGTTTTACAATTAAGGGAATTCGAACTTAGCTAAAATTTAATTTTGTAATGCCATAGTTTTGATAATAGTTTACAATGAAGTTTTAACCTTAAAAACCACTAAAAAAGAATGCACCTTTTTATACTAGAAAGTTTTATATCTTCTATATGCCACAGTTACGAAGTATGACAATTTATATGCTTATTTAGCTGTGAATATATATTTTCTTGCTGTATCTTAGAATGCAATAATAAATGTAATTAAGTTTTAGTCACTCAGTCAAACAAGCTTAACTAGAGCGGCTTCATGCAACATGCTTTAGAATTCAGTTTTCCAAATAAACTTAGTGTGTCATTGATGCCCAGAGAAGATCAATAGAATGGAAATTGCAGTTTCTCCTGACGTGCTGCAATGTTTTATTGCTCTCACATTTTCAGTCTATAGCCTTTTCTCTGCCAGAGAGGGCACACATCCATTGCAAGCATACAGAGCACAAGGAAACAGAAACATATACAAATGATGCACACAGTTCATGTTCTTTTTCCTTTCTGTGTTTTCCATCCCACTCTGGTAAAGTACTGAGCTTTATCTCCCCAGGGAGCAAGATTTCTGTAAAGGTGTTCAGGGTCTGGAAGGTTTAGACCTTAACTTTGCAAGTATTGTTTAACCAATATTACTGAACCAGAGAAGTGGGTTTGGGCATATACTCACGTGTGCATCTTCTGCAGGAGGTTATATTACCATCCAAATCCCTGCAATATATGACTGTAGCCTCATTGCTACATACTCATAGCTGCAGAGAACAAAGTGGTATCCAGCCATCTCCTTTGCTGGTTACTGGGAGAAGGTATGTATAGGATTCAAGCACGTGGGACATGGCTTTACACTGCTGGACTGTGGATATGATTTGTTGACTTGCCTGCTGGATTCAAAGTTTCTTTAAGCAGGTAGTTAGGGCCAAGAAGCCCAAGAACTGAGCTTGAAATGTGTGTATTTGTGTATATTTCTCACCTAGTGAGGATGCCAAGCTCACCCTGAAGCCAGTCTTTGGCATGAGCTTAACTAGTTAAATTCAGCAGAAGCAGCTAGCAGAAGGTTGTGCTACTGCAGAACATACAGCAGACACTGCAGAGGAGTGGGTTGTAGTGGGCAGCAGCTAGCCACTTTTGGAATGTAGTCTCTTTGGTGTGATATTACTTGATTTCACATTAATGGGAGTTACTTGTATGCATCAAACACAGATTAGACTTTACAAATTAGTTTGCTGTCTCTCCAGCTTTCCCTCCCCCAGGTTATATTCCATATGCTGTGCAGTATTTTGTTTGATTTGTACCCACACAAACTCAGTGAAGCAGTCTCTGTGATGCTTAGGCCAACAGTGGTATGTTCATTTGTGTCTTGGTTTCTAGTCTAAAGCAAGTAGATCATATTTTCAGCGTTGAGTTTCTCAGTATATATGTACATGGGATGCTAATGATTTAACATGAGGCAAGCTAAATGCAGTTTGAGGTGAGACTGGCCTCTTCCTGTTTGGTAGCTGTTCTCTGCTGAAACCTGCCCATATGCATACCTATTGCTGTAGCAATTACTGTTATTTTAACAGGGGAGCCTTCCACTACTGTTATCTAGTATATTTAGTCTAAATTAATTTGAAGTTATCCAAGTCATTGCCAAGATTTGAGTTCACTGGAGTTTTGCCTAAACAGAATGAAAATTAAGGAAAACATACAGAAGTTCTTTTTTCCTGAGGCCTATATTTATAATTCATTTTGCTGGGTTCCCCATTGCCTTTGGTGTAGTTGAGATCCAAGCTCTTTCACCTACCAGCTGCAATGACTTATTCAATGAGCAAATGATTCCTGAGCCTTTATCTATTCTTTATTTTCAATCAGAGATTTATATATTTCTCATTAGATACTGATAGACTTTGACTTCTTCTAGGTAAGGAAATTGAATTTTTTCCATGTTTGTTTGTTCCATGTTGGGACCATGTCTCCTGCAGTATGGAGAACAGAGTCTTCTCAGTGCATTGTAAGGAGTAAGAGTCCTACTGGAACCTCTCCCTAGCATGGGTCTTCACTTTCCAACCCTTATCTCAATTCACTGTGGAATAGCACAGAGGAAAACTGCAAATTCCTGTGCATATTGTGCGTCACATCTATTTGGTACTTTCCAGAGACCAGGCTACATTTTATGTTCTGTGTTTCTTCTACTCATTGTGAGACTTACTCTTTGCCCTCTGAAAACTACGTAAGGATTTTGGGAAAGAAAATTACTGTGCCCTGTGTCCTGGTTGTGACAAGTTACACTGTCAGCTGGTGGACCTGAATTTGAGAACAACAGACAGAACATTCATCTAGTGACATGGAGTTAGTCTTACCAAAAAAGCATGTTAAGTATTAGAAATAGATGGAAGTAGATGGTAATAGACTGCCAGCCAGCATTGTTTGCATTCTTTATGCTGACCAGTTTAAGAAAGTGGCATTTACTTTTTTCGTTCAAGAAGGGAAATGTTTAATGAAATACTGTGTGCACAGTCTCTCATTTTTTCTCTTTCTCTGCATCTTTGAAAGAATATGAAAAATGCATAAGTTGGACAATGATGTTTGACAGATTATCTCTTGTATCCCTTCGGAATGAAAAGATTTTGCAGTAGGGCTTCCTGACGTGTTATTTAACAGAGTAGACAGACCGTGAGTCCTTTGGTTTCACACTTTGCAGGCTCTTTGAGTACAATTGAAGTACATGCTGTAGCAATGTCGTTCTCATATACATGGGAAAAAACATTATCAGATAATTAGACTGTGTCATGGGGATGTAATAAAAATCCTTAGGAAATTAATTAATGCACATGTACAATAGCTACTTTAAACCACAACACTTTAGCCATTTAAAATTAGGTTCTTTTTAAATAGCAAAAGCAATTAGTCTGCTCTGACTGATTGCTTGCCAATTTTTTTATGTAAGACTTTTTTGATTTATGGGAGTAAAAAAAATTGAGGGGAAGGGTAAAATTCCATCGTGGCTGTTCTTAGCAAGGAAAGTATCACGCTCAATAGTTATTTTTTTCTGTGCTGCAGTTATCTTTTACTTCCTACATTCCTGAGGTAAAGCTTTGAAACTTGTTATGAATTATCTTCACAAGTATTAGCTTACTGGCACAATAATGTTTACTAATATCTGCTATGTTCAGATAGAAGAGTTGGATGGTTTATTTTATGTTAAATCTCTTTCTCCTAAAGGGAAAAATATTCAAACTGAAAAATCTATGTTCTTTTTGGTGGCATCTTGGCTTCTGAACTAAAAAACTCCTCTGAAGTCACCAGTACCATAGCTTTTATTTTAACAAAAATAAGCCAGAAATCAGCTCCAAAAGCAAAACAGGAAATGCAGCGTATCACTGAAATGGCTAAGACTTTCAGAACTGAAATGGAATTTCTGCTCTTGGGTTGGATTCAGCTCAGCTTTCATGCTATATGCCTGACTTTAAAAGGGGTTCAATTGTTCTACTAGAGAGCTTGTACTTTGGCATGTATTTTAGTATCTAACTGAATCACAGCTCACGATTGCAGTCAGGAAGTATTTACAATGTTTTTTGTAGCTACAAATAAATAGAAAAATTTCTTGTACCAGTTCTTGTTGTCCAAAGACAACAAGATGTTGTATTGAGATGTTGAGGAGCTGAAGAAAATTGTGGTCATGTACCATGCAGAATTTTAGGCAAGTAAAGAGTAATGAATGTGTCATAACTTTGATGATGGTGACGACCAGATTTAGATGTGGCTTATTCCCTTGCAAATGTACTCTTACTGGCAGCTGGTTCACACCATGGTGATCTCCAGTGTACCTCACTGTGGATGTTCTGCTTGCCTGAGTTTCTTCAGTAGAGGACACCTTTACCTGGCTTCCCATCTCCCTGCCTGCACTACCCAGAGCAAGATTAGGACATCACATTCCTTTTCTTTGGTAGAAAGGGACAAATTATTTAATAAGTGACACAGAAGAAGAATTGTTATGCATATTAAACACAGAATGATTGCTGACAGCATGCATTATGTAAAAGGAGACCCATGCGAAATGAAATACAAATTTGCTGGAATTTAGCTGTTACCTATATAATAGGACTTACAGGTATCACATTGTCTTCTAGGGAGTACCCAGCTAAAATTTCCTTTCTGTTCTCATAGCATACTAGTAGTCTTTCTGCTTCAGTTACATGTTGAACCTTTTCTTGTCATATCAAGCTTGCTTCCTAACACTGATGTGGGTTGAGGGAGAATTATTTCAGAAAAAAATATTTATTGTTTTTCAAGAAAAACACAATTGACCTTGTGAAGTCTGTGATTTTCTTTCAGTCTTGGTTTTCTCACTGCTTGTAGAAACCTCCAGAGTTCCTCTGTCATGGCATATGACAGGCTGAACTGCTGAGATGAATGATAGTTGTGTTCTGCTCAGTGCTACTGCATTTACCATGTACACATATTAAGAAAAAAAAAAAAAGAATATATTTTTCAAGCTTATTAGCTTAGAGTGTTATAGAACTTCTTTCACATTGAAGTCTGTATTTCAGAGGTACACAGAGGTGCATGTCTCACTGTAGGCAGTGCAGCTGGTGTAATTATAGCTATCGGTAGAGTTTGACCACAGATTGTTCGGAAAACTAGTAATTATTTTGTGAAGAAAAGGAAGTATCTAATCTTTAGTTCATTTCTCTGTAATTTAGAAGCTCTTTGATAACTATTTTATTTAGTTAGTTATTAATACCTTCAGAGTCAACACTGCTCAGTAACGAACAAGCTAAAAGTGCAAGGCCTGCTTCACTCTGCTGTGGCTTCCACTACTTTCATGTGGAGGTGAATGCGTAGTCCTTGTATGTTGCAGGATTTGTGTACAGGAGCCTTTGCATGCAGGTAGATGATACAGATGACAGAACATGGAGAAAATACTATGTGCCAGGAGAACAAAAAATGCATCTAGTTTTCTGTGAGGTTAATGAGCTAAACAGGCTGACTCTGCAAGGTAGGAAGTGGGGCCAGAGCTAGGTAAAAGAAAATGGGAAATCACAGAAAAAAAGAGGGGACATGTAGGCAGAAGCAGTTTTGTTAGGAGAAGGCTGGAAGAAACAGGTTATCTGACTAGCCTGATCTATGTTATGTCAGAGAAACTTGAGATTTGCATCACTGTATAGCATTATTACTGTGACCTTATAGATCTTAGTGTTACCCATCTGTTATTGGTGAAGTCTCCTGTGTGTCACTTTCTTAATAGTTGGGCTTATTCAGCAGGAGTACTTGACCGGAAATCAATGGCTCAGACTTGAGATTGTAAATTAAACAGCTTTTGACTACAGCTTAAGATTTTGTACTGCATAAGTGAAAATTCAGATAATAACTATTCTATGAATAATATAAAATCCAGATGCCAACAAACAAGCTGGGATGGAGACAAATGCAGCAGTCATTTTACTTACCTCACAATGACATTGAAAATATACTTGGTTATGATGCTGGTCAGATGGTATAGCTGGACATTAACATTGTGTATTAGAATTATC